>BSBN01000888.1:0-1243750 GCA_027924645.1 Cunninghamia lanceolata
TAATCCTATTCTTTACAGTTATATATAATTTATAATCAAACTTGCCAAAAAGATCAATTTGAGGATTTTGAAGCCAAATTTTGGAGGATTGGTAAACTCGAATATCAAATTCTAAGGCATGTTCTTTATGTCCAATTTAATTCACTTTATGTTTTTTAGAACACTCACAATCACTAAAAGTGGAACTAAGTTAAAAAAGTCATCATTATGTGTATTAATAGAACTAGAATCATTAAAACATGATATATACATGATTTTGTCATATCTTGAATCATTAATAGAATTTGTTGTATCTTGAATTTGAACTATGTACACCATACTTTTAGTGCTTACAAGGGTACATCATACTTAGCTTGTTTGTCATACTTTTCTTCATACTTAGTCAAAAGTTATTGACCAAAACACATGAACCGTGTATGTATGTCTTCCTACACTACAACCAAAATCAAACTATGGCTTGCGATAACAAAGAAAAACTCTCAATTGCTTCCGATCACTTGTGATACCTCAAAATATTCTCTATGACATATACATATTCTCAATTGTCACTACATGCACTCCAACACTACCACATGTGACCTTGCGCTACCATACATGCTCTAGCAACTCACTTAACTCATGATGCAATAGTGAGTTCTTCACCAAGCGTCTTGCAATTGCTACCATAGCAACACTTGGTTGTAATAAATATCCATGCCATAGCACAATGTCTAACTCTCAATGCATGGTTACCACATAGGCTTCTATCACTATCTTATCAATTTATGATCAAACTCTTCAACAAGATCTTGAACAATCCACAAATCTTAGTATGTAACAAGTTCAAGTCCTTAAAGGTCAATTGACCATACTGACCACATGACATAACCAATTTATATCTTCGAGAGTTGATTTTAGAGCATCTATTTTTAATAAACACATTTGCAATAGAAACATGCTATTTGTTGTCATGAGAAATTCTGCTACAACTTTTTCCACCATGATTTTTATCAAAACATTTACAAGTAGGTTATCATGAAACAAAACTCTAAATTATTTTCAATAAGCTACAAGCATCAAATTATCATAAACAAACCATTTCAATTAAAAAATATCAAATCTATCATCTCATGCATGAAAACAATCATATTTGTAATTTATCAAATTGTTCAAATGTTGTCAAATGTGTTATTGTTGTCATATTTTGCCTGGCCCAAAATATTCCTGTTCCCCTCCTTCTATCAAAGAAATCCAATCAGAGAGAGCCTAAATAGAAGGAGAAAAAGCCTATCCTTCATATCCTCATGCTCTTCCTTGCAAAAAAAATCCCTAAAATCTCATTTGAGAATCCTTACAAAAAACCCAGAAATCCTTAATCTTCAAATGCTTTCCTTCGTAGGGATTTCTGTCTTTTACTTAGTCATTTTTTGGCATGAATAACCTGGTGATGTCATCCGTATCTTAGCTAACACCTCGGATATTATCTTAATATCCTGAACCTTAGCTAAAGGTCCCGATGTCCCCTTCATGTTCGGACCTTAGTTAATATCCGGATGTTTTCTTAACAATCGGATCTTAACTAATATTTAGGTCCTTTGTGAATGTGTACACTCTTGTGAATATGATGATGATGTCATCAAGATATTTCCTAATATTTGGATCCTAAGTTAATATCCATGACCTTGCGAATGTCCTGAGGACGTCATCTGGATCCCCTCTCCAAATAAGTGCACATGATGACGACGTCATCTAGACATTCCACACCCGATATATCATCCCCCAGTGCTAGTATCCTGATGACATCATCCGGATCTCCTTTTCAATGAAACTCACCATGATGATGACATCATCAAGATATTCAAGAGCATCTGGATATTAAGTTAGCGCCTGGATATTAAAATTTAATATCCATGCAAATGATGACTTCTCCATGCTGCGAAGAAAAATTGACGGGTGGATCCAGATATTTACAATTATGCAGACCTTAAGGGATATCTAGATATCATGTAGCCTGCAGGCTACTAAAGCTGATGTAATGTTCCTACTGCGTGGCTACGAGGTGTTGACACATGGATATCCATATGCCCGTTGACTGCAACTTTGACCGCGGATACCTCCCTCATCTAGAGGAGTTTCTACACGATCCAAAGGCAAAAGTGCTTAGAATTTCCTCCTTTTTCATTTGGCAAGCTTTTGGGGGGTATTCTCACTTTCAAAATATGATCTGGATATCATGATCCAGATGTGCACATCTAGATATTAGGATGGTCTCTGACTAAGGATGGATATGCAGTGTTGCCGACAAGACATCTCAACGACTGACTTGAAGTGTTGCAGAGGTAGATATTTTGCATTGATTCTAGTTGGTGAGCTTTGTATACAAAATTCATGGGGATGGTTCAGTTCTTCAATGCCAAAAGGACTTGGTGGCTTGGTGGTAGATAATTCTATGATCAGAAATGACTTTTGAGCTCTTCTCTTCAATGCTCTGTCCTCCCTTACATGTGGGCAACCATTTCTTGGGTTGCAGACCTGCCAGTGACATGGTCTCTATCCTCGTCATCATTCATTCCTGGCCATACATTGATGACTGCATTGGTGTTCTCGGACCCTGTGGACTTACCTCAGTGCCCTCTACACAAGAATTGGTTATAAAAGGGCATTGTAACCTCATTATTTAGGAGTTAGTAATTTTCTAGGGCTGTTATGCTGCTGAATTTCTTGTAGCCAGACCTCTTAGTGTAATTATAGGATTATTAGAATGCGACTCACCATGCCTGTAATTTGGCCTCTGCTATCTTTTGATTAATCCACCCATGATTGTAATTAACTATACTATGTCTCCTTCTACTATTGGTTATTTTGCACTGTAATGGTTTCTGGCCTTCATGATCAATATATGCACAATATCTTGCCTCCCTTATGCTCTAATTTCTGTGTTTCACTTGAAGTTGTAATATGTTCTATTAGTAAAATGGATCCTCTATAGGTTAGGTCTTCATATCGAAGCCTCAGTTAGCCCTATAAGTCTGTGTGAACTCCCATTGTGATTGAGATCATTGTTGTGTCTCTTCTAGGCTTACTATCACTCATTAAATTTGGTGCATCACCTCTTTCCATTTAGTTTCTTCCTAACCCTTATCCCCTGCAGTATTAGCACTAGGTTTAGATAATGTTCTCTAAGCATTAGGCTTAGAATGAGGAACTAGCCTTATCTGGAGTTCTGATCTCAACTTGCAAGGTCCCACACCTTGAGGTCATTCCCATTGTGTCATTAGAATGCTTAGACGCTCTCCAAGTTGGGTGCAATTCTATGTGATAATATTTACAATTCTGCAACTTCACACATTTGTTGTTTCTATTTATCCCTCTTAGATATTCATTAGATCTTCTTCCTTCTCATCTTCTCATCATTATATTCTTCTTTAATAACCTATCTCACCATTTATCCTTCAATGATCTTGTGATTGGCCTTGTAATGCCAATTTACTTATGAAAGTCCTAGGGTTTGATCATTCTTATTTAGACTACTGTTCGAACAATGTCATGTGATATTCCTAAGGTTACAATGAATTTCCTATACATTTATGATTCTTAGAAAACCCCTCCTTTACACCTTGACAAGATATCAAATTATCTTCATAGGTTTGATGTTCCTATTGACTATCATGATAGTCCTAGTTGTGTTGATAGTCCATTTAAGGTACTTGGCAATTCTAATTTGTATATAATCAGTCCTTTTCATCATTGTCATCTCTTACGTTGTAATCCTAAGGAGTACCATACAATATAGGTGACCATGCATTTATATCCTCATAATCATCCAAAATTAGTAGAAAAATAACTATCTGTAAACCTAGGCATGATAGACTAGCAAGTAGTTTGTTTCTAGGTGTTCTTAGGTCACTAGGTATTTTGAATATAATTGGTAATGTTCTTAGGATTTGATACAATCTATGAGGGATTTATTCTTCGGGTTATCTTTTCAAGATACATAACAAACAATATCAAATGAGGAGAACTCAACATGACAGTTAATGATAGTGTGCATTTGTTCAACTTACAAACTATGATTGTCTTCTCCCAAAGTGCCAATACCTTTGCATTTGATGTAGTAATCTTTCATGTGAATAGGTAGTGAGAGCCTATTGCATATTTTGAAGATCTGACCTTAATAATGATCTAGAGTTTCATGATATTCTTCTATGTTTATGATGTGACAGCTTATGTGGTTGTTTGTAATAGTCATAACGCAATTTGATAGTCTTTTCCCTTAACATCACCTCCATAAGCAATTTGTCTATCATTGTATGATAATGATCACATATGGGATATACTCAAAATATAGTTTAGGACAACTTTTTTTTACGTGAAATGATGATCTTCAGTCAAGTATATCATGATAATCCTAAATACCTCCAATAATTTTTATGATAGTGGCGGCTATCTTTTCATCATGGGACAATACCTTGCATCTTAGGGTGATGGTTATGTATTACTTGTGATAATTTATCTTGGAAACCTTGCACTAATGATCTACCTTCACCTTATTGATACTCATGGAAAAAAAATCAAAGATATTGGGACAAGACATTATAAACAACTTCATGACAATCATGGTTAATAGGATAGTGCTAAAACTCACAAAAGATCCTCCTTTTTCATGTTTGGTCATGAGAACTTCTGCTACAACTTTTTCCACCATGATTTTTATGAAAACATTTACAAGTAGGTCATCATGAAACAAAACTCTAAATTATTTTCAATAAGCTAACCTACAGTCCATAAATTATTTACAAGTAGGTCATCATGAAACAAAACTCTACCCTAAATTTTTGCATCTTGTCATTCTACCTGTTACCCCTTTTTCCCTCTGCCCAGAGCCAAACAGTTAACATGGTATTTTCCTTGGAAATCCCTTTGAAAAGGTCCCTATACAGCAAAGTGCCAAATTTCCTAGAAGCCTTGCCTAAAAAACCTTACCATTGGAAAGAGCTAGAAAAAATAGGCAAGTTTGCTTTTTACATTACTTTGAAATTCACCAAACCAAGGAGTTATTCATGGTCAAAGTTTCAGTCAACATATAGTTCAAATAAGCATTTGGCGGGCTTGCAAAATTCCATCGGCCTTTAAAAATGATCGCCGTGGAACATGCCACGTGTCTGCGGCGGAGAGTAGCCCCTCAAAGTTTCAATATTGACGCGGAGCTTGCCACGTGTCGGCTTCCGCCAGAGTTTCACATCGCAATTTCTAAAAGTTTCAAGGAGTGCGCAGAAGGCACCACATGGAGGTACCCGAGAAGCACAGAAAAAGTAACTCAAGAGCCCCACGGATAGAGACTGGTGGCAGCCTCCGCTTATGTTTCTAAAAAGTTTCACGGCCTCCGTCCAAGTTTTGCGAGCCCCTTTTATAAAGTTTCTCAGTGCACTGAAGCCAACAAGTGTTAGCGGCGGGAGAGTCCCTATATTGTTTCTCAGAGTCACACGGAACTTGCCACATGTCGCTTTCTGTTGAAGTCTCTTCTATGTTTCTAAGATGGGGCAGAACGCTCCACGTGTCCCTTGCGGTTGCTGCGAAAGCTGACAAGTGTCAGCTTCCGCGTGAGTTTCTATTTTCGGTGCTACGCTAAGAGAAGAGGTGGCCCTTGTATTGTTTCTCAGAGTGAAGCAGAACTGACACGTGTCAGCTTCCGTGTGAATCTTAAGTGGGTCTCAAAAAAGTTTCTATCTTGTTTCTCTTTGCGCGGAAGGCGCCAAGTGGCGGGTTCCACCCAAGTTTCAAGGGGCCCCTTTATATGTTCTAAGTGCGCATGGGGATGCCACGTGTCAGCTTCCACGTGAGTCCCAGCTGAGCCTCTATTGTTTCTCAAGAATGCCGTGGAGCTTGCCACGTGTCGGCTTCCGCATCAGTTTCCAGCAGGGCTTCTCAAGGGTCCAACATACAACCCGGACCCGACAACATTTTTCAATAGTTTCATAAGGAGCTTCGGGTCCGCAACTTGCATATCAAGTTTGTATATGCCAATATACAAATAGAAGACACAAATGCAGAAACGATATATACAGGCGGTTGACCAAAACTTTGACCGCTTGTATCTCCTCCGTCTTAGCAAAATTTCACATGCTGTAAGAGGCAAAGTTGTATGTTTTCATCCCCTCTTTCATTTGGCGGGCTTTTCAGGAGGTTTTGTCACTTTTCAACAGATGGAGATTTTTTGGGGCATTCATTACAGCAGACATAGCAAGCAGCTCGCATTAATGACAAAATATCCCACCACCGCTTCATCTCTAGTCTTTTCTCCGCCGCCTAATTGTCGAGAACTATCAGAAGCAGTTGTTAGCATTCAATGGTAGGTTATCCTCCATCATTTCTGAGGATTAGATTGATGACATGGTTGTTTGCATTGAAGACCCAAAATATCTCCCACCTACCCCCTGTCCTAGATCTTTTTTCCATTACTCTTGGCAGGTGGACGTCCCTTCAGGAGGATATTTCTGATTGCAGCTCCCTGAGCGGATTTTGTAACCGACCTAGGTTAGTATTTGAAGTGCTATATAAGCTGAGGCTTATGATGTAAAAAGGGTTGGAAATTTTTTGGAAACATTCTGTTCTCCCTATTTCCAAACAGAACTTTTTATGCTGTAACCTTGCCTTTCTTTAGATATATGAAAGCTATCATGCCTTTTACTGATTTTTCTATCTCTATGTGAATCTGCATTTGGTTGTTTGTGAATATTTCTTGTTCCTCCCAATCATTTGGCCTCTTACCTCTGTTAGAATCATCTATTATGTGTATATTTGCTTGCTGTATCTGATTATATTGTGCATACTTCAGTCTTTGCAAAGGTTCTTTAGAACTGTCTGGTGCATCACCCTTTCATGTTTTTTTTAAGTATTGTTGCTTTATCTTTCATTTTAGCACATCTCTTCCCTTTTCACCCCAAAATACAGTAGTTTTAGGTGATAACTAGACAAGGAAGCCGGCCTTCTCTGGAGGTTTGATCTCATTTAGCAAAGTCCCACACTTAGAGATCAATCCCATTGTGTCATTGGAATGCTTGGAATCCCATTCAAGCAGGGTGCAATTTCATGTGACAACAGTTTCTAGCACGCCCGGTGGGACCATACAAACTCTTATTACTGGTTTTGATGTGCAACCGGTGATTTTCTGACCTATAAGATGTTAAAAATTGCATATCTGGCGACTCATACTAAAGAAGATCAGGCAAACCAGTTCTGCTGATATACTTTTATGAAAAGGATACAAACTGGGAGTTGAAGTTCTAGCTCCTTTGATTATCTACAGCTTTCTCCACCTAGGAGGCAGAGTAGAACTATAGTAAGAACTCCCTATTCTAAAAGGACATTGTCAACTCCACCAAATTTCAGACCAATTGCCTCTGTAGTCCTTGTAGCAACTCAAGCATACCCACCTCTAGCTGCTCAGATGGCAAGAAAATCAACCATTTGGGCTTTTGATGGGGAAGCCCTTTGAACTTAGCAGTACATGATGCCATACCTATGGCAGCCTTGAAGAGCTTGCCCTATTTCACAGGGAGACCCAAACTACACCTATTGAACACATAAGAGATGTGGCTTCTCTATGTGGAGTACATCATGTAACACAAGAAAATGTGGCCATCAGGTTACTAGCCGCCTCATTCAAAGGAAAGGCATTACAATGGTTCAGAAGTCTACCAGTACAGACTATAGGGACCTGGGATGAACTAGGAGACAAGCTGAATAAGTAGTTCCAGGATAAATCAGATAATCTATCATTGGTGGAATAGATGACCACCATAAAGAGAGCTCCTCAGGAACCAATGATGGACTTCAACTTTAGATTTCAGAAGACATGGGACAGAATCCCTGCCACAGTAAGACCTCCAGCTGAGTATGCATTCTTATATTTCTTGAAAGTTTTAAATAGTGATATTTCAGTGATGATACAATCACTAGGAGGTGTAAGCCTACCTGATGCCTATGAAGTAGCCATTAGAGCAGAGAACAGTCTAATTCAGGCTAGAAAAATAGCACCTAGGCCCCCTATGCCCATTTTTCCTGAGATCCAGGCTTCTATGCCCTTATCCACCCCATATTTTGTCCCTACACTTGTTGTTGCAGCATTACCAAGTATCTCTACTTTTGAGCCTGCTGCCTCTAGTTCATCTCAAGAGCTAAAAGAGATAAAAGTAGCCAACAAAAAGTAGAAAATCTTCTGCAGACTTTTGGAATGATCTAGTAAACATTAAAAAGCAATAGTCTCAGGATAGGCAGCCTTATCAACAACAATATCAGGGGCATGGTCAACCTTACTAGGCCAATAGGCCACCTTATCAGAACAACTACCAAGGTGTTAGGCAAAATATGAACCAAAAGCCTTTTCAGCCTTACAATCTAGCACCTATTAATACAGCAAGGGACCTTGTCCCTGTCCAAAATAACATTGCAGCTGATTATGATTGGTGTGTCCCATGCCATATGCCACACAATCAGGTAGCCTGTTCAAGTGGAGTCCTAAATCAAGCTCTGATGGCACAAAATGCTGGCAGCTACACAATCATATACCCCAAATGATGGAGCTGCACAACAACAAGAGCAACCTCAGAATGATTCTGCTTTCATGAATTGGCAGGAAGGAGAATTTTGTGGGGGTAAACAGTGATAGTAGTCCAGTTGCTACCAATACAAGGGCTAAGAAGAGGGGTTATGAGGTTGAGCCAGCAGCAAGCAAAGGTAGAGAACATACTGATGCTTCCACATCCCACATTCCTCGCATCTTGCAAAGAAGTGCACCAACAACAACAAGGGAGATACCTCATTTGTAGGCTGATGCTGCTACTAGAAAGTCAAGTCATAAGGTAGGTGCCTCTCCATCTTTCAATATTATTGAAAACATGAAAAAGATGAATGTAACCATGTCTATGTGGATTCCTTAGCAATCCCTGGCCAAAAGAGGATGTTGCAGTCTGCCTTGTCTAATTTGAAGGTACCCAATGATACCACTATTGACCCAGATAGGACTGTCCTTGCTAATTTATCCCAAGATGACATCAAGCAACCTAACCAAGGTGCCAAGCCTCTTCCCTTTTATGTATCACTGATAATTGGAGACAAACTAGTGCACAATTGCATGGTAGATAGTGGAGCAAGCAGTTCTGTCATGCCTAAGCAGATTGCAGATCAGTTAGGGCTTAGGTACCAGCTACTTGAGAAAGGTGTACTCCAGTTGGATGGAACATCTGTTAATACTGTGGGTATCATAAGAGACCTAGGTCTCACCCTACATGCCAGCCCTAATGTCTCTATTTCACAGGAGGTGTTTATAATAGATTTGCCTCCTCATTTTGCCATGTGCTTATCAAGGGAATTTACAGCCAAGATAGGAGGATATCTATCTTCTAACTGGTCCCACATGTTTTTCAAAACCAGATATGGCACCAAAGTAACTTTGAAATCTGAGTTACTTTCAGACTATCACATAGAACCTTACACACCCAGTGTTGTTAATGTAAATTGCATTATCTCTGATGACCATGAACTAGTTGCTGCTCAGGAACTACAAGCTGAGAGCATACCAGAGGTACTCTTGAAGGAGTGGGCCTCTGAAAATGTTGTAGATGATCCTAAGGGACATATCCAAGAAGCTGGCATGGGGGTGTGTATATTGCATGAGCATGAAACAGTAATACCAAGTCTTCTGAAGAAAGCAGAGCAGCAGGTAGAGCATCATGATGAGGTATGGAAAATGTATTTTGATGGCTCTAGGGGCAGAAATGGATCTGGTGGTGGTGGTGCAATGCTTGTGTCACCACAAGGTGAAAATTATTATGCTACTTTTCCTTTTGCCTTTTCTTGTACTAACAACACTGCTGAGTATGAAGGGTTGATCCAAGGTCTGCAGTGGGCAAGAAGGACAAAGATTGGCTGTCTACAGGTGTTTGGAGATAGTGAGCTCATTGTGAATCAGGTGAGGGGATTGCACCTTACAAAAAGTGATGCCCTGAAGTGCTACAAACACAGGGTATGAAATTTGATTGAAGAGTTTGATGCTTTCAATTTGATCTCCATTCCAAGGAGTCAGAACCATCATGCTGACAGATTAGCTTCAATTGGGGCTCATTTTGACATCCCCAGTGACATTCAAAGGGAGAAGGTTCAGCCTCATGTAAAAATAATTTCTAGGCCCTCTATCCCTGATAATAATATTCACTGGCAAGTTTTTAACAGTGATGAATAGATCCTGAGGTTCCTATTAGAGGAAGATGAGTTTTCCATGATAAATCAGGATAAACTCAAACAACAATATGACAATGATCAAATCATTCAGCTGAGAACAAATAAGCTGCCCAAGGGATTGGTCACCTTGGAATCTATTTTTGGCACTGATGACCAAAAGAAGAAGACAAAAACCAGTATGCAAGTAAAGGAGGAGCATTATGAAGAGTTAGAAGTTTTCAAGGGTAGACTCCTTAAAATTGGTAAAATCTGCTCAGCTGAAGACAAAAGAGCTTTCATTGCTCTTTGTAAAGAATTTGAAGAGGTGTTTGCTTGGGACTATGCAGACTTAAAGGGGTTTGATCCTCATATTGCCCAACACACCATAGAGTTAGAGCCAGGTATAAAACCTGTGAGGCAGAAACAAAGACCTCTGAATCCAAAGCTAGAATCCCTGATGATCAAAGAATTAACCAAGCTGATTGAGAGGAAGATCATCTTTCCGATCAAGCACACTTCATGGGTTTCTAACCTTGTGCCTATGAGGAAGAAAGATGGGGAGATCAGGTTGTGTGTTGAATTTAGAGACCTCAATAGAGCCTCCCTAAAAGACCACTACCCATTGCCTTCAATGGAGCAAATTCTGCAGGTGGTAGCTGGCTCAGAAAGGTTTTCTTTGCTTGATGGATTTTCTGGTTATAACCAGGTGCTGGTCAAGGAAGAAGACCAATTCAAGACTGCTTTCACAACCAAGTGGGGTACTATGGCCTACAAGAGGATGCCTTTTGGTCTCTCAAATGCTGGCTCTACTTTTCAAAGAGCCGTGGACATGGCCTTTAAGGGTCTGATGTATAAGTTGGTGCTGGTATACCTAGATGATATAACAGTTTTCTCTAAAAATGTGTCTGAGCATTTATCCCACTTAAGGCTCGTCTTTGAAAGATGTAGAGAGTTTGGAATATCCCTCAATCCAAAGAAATGCATTTTTGCTATACATGAGGGCAAGTTGTTGGGGCATATTATGTCAAAGGAGGGTATTACCATTGATGAGGAGAGGATAAAGGCCATTTTGCAGTTGCCCTTACCCAGTCATAAGAAGGGACTGCAGCGCTTCATTGGCAGAATTAACTTTTTGAGAAGGTTCATACCTGATATTGCAAATCTCTTAAAACCCTTGACGTCTATGTTGAGAAAGAACATAACTTTCAGTTGGACGTCAGAGGCCAAACTTAGCTTCCAGTCCATAAAGGAGGCATTAGCAACTGCACCAACCTTGATCAATCCTGATTTCTCTAAAGACTTCATCCTGTATGTTTATGGCGGCCTGGATACCATTTTCGCTATTCTGGTGCAGCAACAAAGCGAGGGTTTTGAGCAACCAATCGCCTTCTTCAGCCAAGGGTTGGAAGAATATGAGTAGAAGTATAGCTTCATTGAAAAGCATGTCCTGGCAGTAGTCAGGAGCCTAAAAAAGTTTAGGCATCTTGTTTCAAATAACAAGATACACCTGATGGTGGCTCATCCTAGTGTGAAGGAGTTCCTGCTGAGTAAAGATGTTAATGAGAAAAGGGCTGATTGGATCACCAAGGTCATGGAATATGATGTGGAGATCAAGATAACCAAGCTCGTCAGAGGCAGAGGACTCAGTGAGCAGCTTGTCACTAGTTCTAAGGATGAGGTAGAAGAAGAAGAAGAGGTGCTCCTGATCATAGAGGAGGAGCATCAAGATGATACAGCAACAGTAGGTACTAGTTGGGTTAATGATATGACCCAATTCTTGCAAACTGGTAGATGTCCTACAGGCTTAGATAAAGCTAAAAGGAGATACTTCAGGTTACGATCCATTCCATATGTTTTAATAGAAGGCACCCTTTTCAGAAAAGACTTTAATGGTGTATTGCTTAGATGCATTGATACTGATCAAACTGACAGGGTGCTACATGAATTCCATGATGGAACAGCAGGAGGACATTTTGCCCCAAGAACTACTACTTGGAAAGTAATGAGAGCTGGCTATTATTGGCCTAGCTTATTTAAGGATGCCCATGCATGGGCTAGAAAGTGTGTTAAGTGTGCCCTTTTTGCAGGAAAAGAGAGGTTGTTAGCTTTGCCTCTACACCCAATCCAGGTAGAGCAGCCCTTTATGAGATGGGGCATTGATTTTATTGGACCTATCAACCCACCATCAAGTGCAGGCCACAGGTGGATACTCACAGCCACAGACTACTTCACAAGATGGACTGAAGCAGTGGCTTTGAAAGAATCTAATGAGAGTGTTGTTTTGAATTTTTATTGCAATTTGGTCTCTAGATTTGGAGTGCCTGAATCAATCATCTCTGATAATGCTCTAACTTTTGTTGGCCTGAGAATAACTGACTGGGCTGTCAAGAATGGGATTTATTTGAATACTTCATCAAATTATTACCCATAGGGTAATGGTTTGGCTGAATCCACAAACAAAAATTTCATCAGGATTATTAAGAGGGCAATGGAGAATAATCAGAGGACCTGGCACACTAATTTGAAGTTTGCTCTGTGGGCTGATAGGATAACTCCTAAGAGGTCTATTGGGAACTCCCCTTATCTGCTAGTGTATGGAAAAGAGGCAAGGTTGCCTATGTCTATAGAGCTGCCAGCATTAGACATTATGCATCATCTAGAAATGCTTGAAGCAGAAAGGCCCATGGCTGTAAGGTGTGCTTAGCTTATGGAGCTAGAGGAGAGCAGAGATAAAGCTATGGCAACCATGAAACATCATCAGCTACAAACAAAGAGAAATTTTGACAAGAAGGCCACCCCCAGACATTTTAGAGTGGGTGATATGGTGCTCAAATGGGATGAGCTGAGGAGTAGACCAGGAAAGCATTCCAAATTTGACAGCATGTAGAGTGGTCCCTTTCTCATCACTGAATGCAAGGAGCACAGTGCATTTCAGTTGTCCAATATGAATGGAGAAAATCTGCATATCCCAGTTAATGGGATACATTTGAAAAGATGTTTTGAGGTATGAGCACCCTGTACATTAGTAGGTTAGACTTCTTGTTTTCAATAAGTGTTGTTGCACAGTAGTTTAGATTCTTTTACTTCCCTAAGTGCTTCTGCACAGGCTGCTTTGTCATTAGGAGAGGGCAGGCCTTTCCCCTCTTTTTTTGTGTTTTGAGGGGCAAGTCTTAGTTTCTCAGCATATTTTAGACTTGACTCCATGCCCAATGGATGCTTAAGGCCACTGATCTCATGTTTAGCAGGCAAACATCCCATAGAGGTTGCCAAAGATGTTACCCCTTTTTCCCTCTGCCCAGAGCCAAACAGTTAACATGGTATTTTCCTTGGAAATCCCTTTGAAAAGGTCCCTATAAAGCAAAGTGCCAAATTTCCCAGAGGCCTTGCCTAAAAAACCTTACCATTGGAAAGAGCTAGAAAAAATAGGCAAGTTTACTTTTTACATCACTCTGAAATTTGACCAAACCAAGGAGTTATTCATGGTCAAAGTTTCAGTCAACATATAGTTCAAATGGGCATTTGGCGGGCTTGCAAAATTCCATCAGCCTTTAAAAATGATCACCACGGAACATGCCATGTGTCAGCAGTGGAGAGTAGCCCCTCAAAGTTTCAATATTGACGCGGAGCTTGCCACGTGTCAGCTTCCGCCAGAGTTTCACATCGCAGTTTCTAAAAGTTTCAAGGAGTGCACGGAAGGCACCACGTGGAGGTACCCGAGAAGCACAGAAAAAGTAACTCAAGAGCCCTGTGGATAGAGACAGGTGGCAGCCTCCACTTATGTTTCTAAAAAGTTTCACGGCCTTCGCCCAAGTTTCGCGAGCCCCTTTTATAAAGTTTCTTAGTGCACGGAAGTTGACAAGTGTCAGTGGTGGAGAGTCCCTGTATTGTTTCTTAGAGTCACGCGGAACTTGCCATGTGTCGCTTTCCGCTGAAGTCTCTTCTATGTTTCTAAGATGGGGCGGAACGCTCCACGTGTCCCTTGCGGTTGCTGCGAAAGCTGACAAGTGTCAGCTTCCGCGTGAGTTTCTATTTTCGGTGCTACGCTAAGAGAAGAGGTGGGCCCCTGTATTATTTCTCAGAGTGAAGCGGAACTTGACACGTGTCAGCTTCTGCGTGAATCTTAAGTGGGTCTCAAAAAAGTTTCTATCTTGTTTCTCTCTGCGCGGAAGGCGCCAAGTGGCGGGCTCTGCCCAATTTTGAAGGGGCCCCTTTATATGTTCTAAGTGCGTGCGGGGGATGCCACGTGTCAGCTTCCACGTGAGTCCCAGCTGAGCCTCTATTGTTTCTCAAGAATGTTGTGGAGCTTGCCATGTGTCAGCTTCCGCGTCAGTTTCCGGCAGGGGCTTCTCAAGGGTCAACATACAACCCAGACCTGACGACATTTTTCAATAGTTTCATAAGGAGCTTCGGGTCCGCAGCTTGCATATCAAGTTTGTATATGCCAATATACAAATAGAAGACACAAATGCAGAAACGATATATATAGGCGGTTGACCAAAACTTTGACCACCTGTATCTCCTCCGTTTTAGCGAATTTTCACATGCTGTAAGAGGCAAAGTTGTATGTTTTCATCCCCTCTTTCATTTGGCAGGCTTTTTAGGAGGTTTTGTCACTTTTCAATAGATGAAGATTTTTTGGGGCATTCATTACAGTAGACATAGCAAGCAGCTTGCATTAATGACAAAATATCCCGCCACCGCTTCATCTCCAGTCTTTTCTCTGCCGCCTAATTGTCGAGAACTGTCAGAAGTAGTTGTTAGCATTCAATGCTAGGTTATCCTCCATTTCTGAGGATCAGATCGATGACGTGACTGTTTGCATTGAAGACCCAAAATATCTCCCACCTGCCCCTATCCTAGATCTTTTGTGCCATTACTCTTGGCAGGTGGACGTCCCTTCAGGAGGATATTTCTGATTGCAGCTCCCTGAGCGAATTTTGTAATCGACCTAGGTTAGTATTTTGAAGTGCTATATAAGCTGAGGCTTATGATGTAAAAAGGGTTGGAAATTTTTTGGAAACATTCTATTCTCCCTATTTCCAAATAGAACTTTTCATGCTGTAACCTTGCCTTTCTTTAGATATATGAAAGCTATCATGCCTTTTGCTGATTTTTCTATCTCTGTGTGAATCTGCATATGGTTGTCTGTGAATATTTCTTGTTCCTCCCAATCATTTGGCCTCTTACCTCTGTTAGAATCATCTATTCTGTGTATATTTGCTTGCTATATCTGATTAAATTGTGCATACTTCAGTCTTTGCAAAGGTTCTTTAGAACTGTCTGGTGCATTACCCTTTCATGTTTTTTTAAGTATTGTTGCTTTATCTTTCATTTTAGCACATCTCTTCCCTTTTTCACCCCAAAATACAGTAGTTTTAGGTGATAACTAGACAAGGAAGCCGGCCTTCTCCAGAGGTTTGATCTCATTTAGCAAAGTCCCACACTTAGAGATCAATCCCATTGTGTCATTGGAATGCTTGGAATCCCATTCAAGCAGGGTGCAATTTCATGTGACAACACTACCCTAACCCTAACTCTGCTGAAAATCAGACTTGTAATGATGACAATTATGAATCATATATCATAGAAAACATTCATAAGATCATACCAAATGATTTGCCTCACTATGTAGACGAGATTTAGCATGAAAGTGCATATAAAACATTTAGAACCATACCAAGACAATTGATAAAGGATAGGCTCTACTGTTATGAATCAGTTGTTATGAATTTGCTATTATGAATCAAGATCTGTTGTTATGAACCAAATTACACATATAAGGATCTTCTATTATGAATCAGCACATGTGTACATACCAAATTATGCAAGGATAGGCTCCAATGAGGGTTGATACAGGAAGAATAAGTCTACTATTACAATCTGCCCAAACTCCTCTATTAAAAAAGAATTGTCTACCATTTTCATTATTGTGAATTATCAAGAGTTGTTGCTTCCTTCTCCAATTTTGGCTTTTGTTGCAAAAGCCCCCTCAAAGTTCTAATTATCATTGTCTTACTCATCATGCTTATAGAAATCATCATCATGCCGAGGAAATGAGCAAAGACTCTAACATCAGAAGAGTGTGAAGTTGAGAATGACAGGAAAAAAGAAAGAATGAGGCGAATTCATGCAAGTAGGAAATTATCAACCATACAAGAAGACATTCTACCATTGCCAATTGAAAAGGAACATGACACATCTAATAAAGCTAAGAGAGAGATGGAATTGGTGGCACAAAGGGAACGAATGCAAAATCTCCATTCAATGAGAAAACTAAATCTCCAAGTTGGAGGCACTTCATCGTCCACAGGTCAAGTTGAAGGAACACCATCATTATTTTCTCGAATTGGAGACACTCTATCTTTCATAGGTGAAGTTGAAGGTACATCTTCATTTTCTTCTCAAGTTGGTGGCACACCATCATTCACACATCAAGTTGAAGGTACACTATCTTCTCCATCTCAACTTCAAGCCTTTTCATTTTTTTCATCTCCAATTGAAGATGCATCATCTATCCCATCTCAAGTAAATATTGAAGAATTTCCTAATGTTGAGTCAACTTTACCAATGAAAACGCCTCCTTGAATTTTGCATAGGAAGCCTAAGTTTCTAATCGATATCGATGAGAATGTGTTGAAGCCCATGTAGGATAATATTTCCAAGTGCACTTGCCAAAGATATGCGAATTAGATATAGAATTCATTCTTTGAGAATTTAAATGAAACTAGAAGATGTCAACTATTTGTTGAAAATTGATGAGAAA
Source organism: Cunninghamia lanceolata (assembly GCA_027924645.1). Taxonomy (NCBI): domain Eukaryota; kingdom Viridiplantae; phylum Streptophyta; class Pinopsida; order Cupressales; family Cupressaceae; genus Cunninghamia; species Cunninghamia lanceolata. The sequence goes on from BSBN01000888.1 coordinate 16,961, forward strand.
TCTAAAATTTAGGCCCACTATGAAGATTCTTGGCCTAAGAACATCGGATGCCTCAAGTGAAAAACTAACTATCAAGAATCTAATGAGTACATATGAGAGTGTGGGTTCCACCTCATGCACCAAGGATAGTAATGTCACACAACATGTCATTACATCGACAATAGTAAGCCAACATACAAAGAAAGCTAGCCTCATTAGAAAGATAAGTCAAGCATTGAAAATAAGTAGAAAAACTCTAATGAGAGCCTTTGGAAGATGTGAAAGAGTTGAGGACCCAAACACCAATGAATTGTGGGCATTCTCTGGGAGACTCCCATGGAAATACAAAGTTGTTGTTGAAGCGTTGAGATCCCTCATCGAAGAATTTTGGAAAAATAACACAAGGGTATCTCCTAATGCAAGAGATGTTATGAGAAGGAGAATTGGTTGTCGAAACTGTGAGCCACATCCAAAGTATTTTTTGGATGTGACTCAAACCTAATTTTTCAAGAAATTTCATGAGATGTATCATCAAATTAAAATTTGTCAAAGATATTTTGAAATGCTAAAACCTTTCTATGTCAAAATAAATCACACATAAATCACACATGCACTACTTGTTGTAGATTGCATATTGAATTTTCTAACCATTTTGATGTTTATCGGTCTATATGTTTAGATTTACATACTAACAATGTTTTGCAGGATTGTGGCGTACATGCCCCACCAACATCTTCAAGAGACTTCATATCAACAATTTTATGTGAAAGAGAGGAAGGTCAAATATTCTATAGGAAATTATGCTTGGATGGCACATGTCATAATTGCGGTGGCTTGCAACGTATGCCAATATGTGAACATATGGAAAGCACACATGTTGTTGGAAATGAACTAGTAGAGTTTGACAAGTATAAAACAATGGCCTACAATACAAAATATGGTAAAGAAGCAAAGAGGTGAGATTTGGTTATTCAAAAGATTCCAGTGTATCAGTTTATGTCTACATTTCGTGATAGTATAGTGTCTGAGTATGCAAGGCATACCCATAGAGCTCGATGGTTGGACTTGCAATTCAAGTTATGCAAGGACACATTTCCACTTGGTACCATTGTTTTAGTTGTTGACTTTGCAGAGAACTACACACTACAGCCACAGAATGAGGTGCAATCATAGTATTACAACTCTATGCAGGTTGCTATATTTGTGCAAATAACATTCATTCATGCAGAAGATAGTATAGAGGATGACAGGAAGATCTTGAGGGAATATCATTTTTATATTAGTGATGATCACACACATTCTACGGAGTTCATGCAAGGTTGCTCTCAAATGTTTTACCGTGATTTGGCTAGCAGGATCATATCATTTCATCAGCATATCATATGGTCATATAATTGTGCATCACAATTCAAAAACACGCGTATGTTCTATTGGTTGAGCATGATGCATACGATGAATGGTGTTCATCATATGTGGAATTTTTGTGAGGCCGGGAATGGAAAGAAGGAGCATGATGGTGCAGTAGCATGTATTAAAAGAGCATTGACACAAGAAGAGTTGAAGTACAAAGACAATGCAAAGTTGACATATGTGAGATCTATTTTCGAATGGTGTAATGCTACAATGGGTCTAGGTAATGAAGGTAAGTCTATAGTTCATAGATATTTTTGGTTGGTTGATGATACTAACATTGCAAAATATGAGGACTGTTGTACATTGACAAGATCGAGTGAGCTACACTCTTTTAGAAGCTCTAATGTAGGTTCATGGAGTATTCATACGTGATAGATGGCATGCTTTTGTTCTTCATATACATATGAAGCTTGGTATGATTATGAGCCAAAGGAGTGGGTCGATGATTGGTGTACAAGAGGCCTAAGCCCGATTGACATGTATTGATTACCAACAACACTACAAATGACATAGATTGAATCATCGGTTGATTTTGACCATGTTTCAGATCTAGTTCAACCATGTATTATCAGCATTCAAATTTAATAAAATTCAATATGCCATTTTATTTTGTAGTTTTTCTTGTATTGTTGACTATATTCATCAAACTAAATACACATATCAATGCAAGGCATGTTTATGTAGTTATTACAGCTGAAGACAATGAAGAAGGAACGAATTATTATTTGTGTCTCTGTGTTGAGGCAAAAAAGAAATTAGTTTCCCCTGTTATAGATGGAGAAATCATCGAGTACCCTACATGATCAGTGGTCGTTACTGGAACATGGATTAGAAGGTACCAAGTGAAGAAGTCTGATGTGTGGTTGTTCGAGGACTTTGACACACATAGGAAGATTCTTCATTATTCTAACCTTGTTGTGGCATTAAATATTCATTTGATCAAATATGGGGGTAGACCATTGAATAGGACCTTGTGGAAGGTTCATGAGTCTGATGATAAGGCAATACTCGACATATAAAGAGTAGAACAGACCCTGATGGTTCATTGGATTGAATTAGTGGAATGATAGAAAGGTATGTTATTTTTCTTTGCTATCATCATTTCACCTTGTATATTTTAGCTACACATTTTAGCTAAATAGTGCAATTACATTTGCATGCAGGATTTTAGTATGATGGAGGTAGGCATAATCCTTATGAAGTTGCCTTTGGAAGGAAAGTAAGGTAGGTTTTCATGATTATTTCATGATGATATGTCCTTTACTTTCTATTTCATAATGAGTTTTAATGATGTGACTATGAGTTTTAATTCGTTTTAATGATGTTAATATTTCATAATGAGTCTTAATGAGTTTTAATGACAAATAATTGATAGCTGCAGTAAGGGCAGCCTCAATTGATGCCCTACAAGATATTGGATCAAGTGAGAACACCTTTATAGTATTGAATTTTCATCTACCAGAAAGGTATTATGGCTGAATTTTTACATTCAACATCTCTTGGGGCCAAATGGATGGATGTCTTTTTGGTGGCAAAGCCTCATGGTCATTCTTGGCTATATCGAACGCAGACAATCTCTCAAGAGCCTTAAAAAAAAGGTGACAAAATTTGGATTGATTGTTCCATCAAATTGTGACACCTAAGAACATCTACTTTACATGTATAGGTGGATGTTAGGTCCACCTACAAACACCTACTTTGATTTTTTCTAAATCAATTTCGTTTGCCTATGGTGGCAAGGAACACATTGTTCCAAAATGCTTCAATTTCATGTAGTGGAAAGGTCCTAGGATTGACATTTTGCATTCCATAGCTCTTAGGGCTGAACAGACTTTGCCAACACGTTGGGGTGGGTAGGTAAATGCCAGGGGAGGTCTCGTTTCATGTGCCAAGTGCCCCAGTCATTCAGGGCAGCAGACTACCGACAAAGTCCCTTAAGATCCCTAAGACCAAAAAAATGCCAAATTATGACAGAGCAGTTCTCAGAATTCATGGTGGTTGGGAATGTTTTATTTAGACCTACAGGTAAATGTGGGGTCTGTCCACGGTAACCTCTCTTAGTTTTGGTTAAGTCCAATCTATTTGATCGTGCCGAAATCAAATGCATTCATGCAAAATGCTTCAGTTTCATGCAGTAGAAAGGTGCTAGGAGTGACATTTTGCATTCCATAGCTCATGGGGTCAAACTAACTATACCAACACATCTGAGTGGGTGGGTAAATGTTAGGGGAGGTCTCTTTTCATGCACCAAGTGTCTCAATCGTTCTAGGTTGCAAGCTACCGACAAAGTCAAAAGGTGCCAGGAGTGACATTTTGCATTCCATAGCTCGTGGGGCTGAATGAACTTTGCCAACATGTCAGGGTGGGCTAGTAAATTCTAGGAGAGATTTCATTTCGTGTGCCAAGCATCCTAGTCATTCGGGGCAGCAAGCTACCGGCAAAGTCCCTTAAGATCCCTAAGACCAAAAAATTACTAAACTATGATGAAGCAATTCTCAAAATTCATGGAAGATGGGAACATTCCATTTAGACCTACAGGTGCATGTGGGGTTTGTCCACAATAACCTCTCTCAGTTTTGGTCAACTCCAATCTATTTGACCATGCTGAAATCAAATGCAGTTTTACAAAATGCTCCAGTTTCATGCAGTGGAAAGGTGCTACGAGTGACATTTTGTATTCCATAGCTTGTGGGCCAGACGGACTTCGCCAATGCATTGGGGTGGGTAGGTAAATGTTAGGGGAGGTCTTGTTCTGTGTTCCAAGGGTCCCAATAGTTCGGGGCAACAGGCTACTGGCAAAGTCACTTAAGATCCTAAGAGCAAAAATCACCAAACTTTGATGGTGCAGTTCTCAGAATTTGTGGTAGCTAGGAACATTCTATTTGGACCTACAGGTGCATGTGGGGTTTGTTCACAATAACCTCTCTCTGTTTTGGTCAACTCCAGTCGTCTGACCATGTCAAAATCAAATGCATTCTTGCAAAATGCTTCAATTTCATGCAGTGGAAAGGTGCTAGGAGTGGCATTTTGCATTCCATAGTTCGTGGGGCCAAACAAACTTTGCCAATGCATCGGGGTGGGTGGATAAATGCTAGGGGAGGTATTATTTCATGTACCAAGGTTCCCAATCATTCGGGGTAGTAGGCTACAGGCAAAGTCACTTAAGATCCTAAGAGCAAAAATTGCCAAACTTTGACGGAGCAGTTCTCAAAATTTGTGGCAGCTGGGAACGTTCTATTTGGACCTACAAGTGCATGTGGGGTTCATCCACAATAACCTCTCTTGGTTTGCTCATCTCAAATCATTTTGACCATGCCAAAATCAAATGCATTCTTAAAAAATGCTTCAGTTTCATAAAGCACAACTTTGTTAGGTGCCATATTTTTTGTTCTGCTCGTCGTGGGGCTGAACCGACTGCACCAACATGTTGGGGTGGGTGGGTAAATGTTAGGGGAGGTCTTGTTTCATGTGCCAAGCATCCCAGTCATTCCAGGCTGTAAGCTATCGACAAAGTAGAAAGTTGCTAAGACTAAAATTTTACATTCCATAGGTCATGGGGTCGAACTGACTACGCTAACATGTCTAGGTGGGTGGGTAAATGCTAGGGGAGGTCTCGTTTCATGTGCCAAGTGTCTCAGTCATTCCAGGATGCAAGCTACCAACAAACTCGAAAGGTGTTAGGAGTGACATTTTGCATTCCATAACTCGTGGGGCCGAATGGACTTCATCAACGTGTTGAGGTGGGTGGATAAATGCTAGGGGAGATCTCTTTTCATGTGCCAAGAGTCTCAATTGTTTGGGAAAATAGGTTACTGATAAAGTCCCTTAAGATCCCTAAGACCAAAAAATTGTCAAACTTTGACGGAGCAGTTCTTAGAATTCATGGCAACTGGGAATGTTCCATTTGGACCTATAGGTGCATGTGGGGTCATTCCACAATAACCTCTCTCAGTCTTGGTCAACTCAAATCCATTGCATGCCGAAATCAAATGCAATCTTGCAAAATGCTTTAGTTTCATGCAGCACAACATTGCTAGGTGCCATATTTTTTGATCTGCTCATCATGGGGCTGAATCGACTATGCCAACACATCAGGGTGGGTGGGTAAATGTTAGGGGAGGTCTTGTTTCGTGTGCCAAGCATCTGATTCATTCTGGGCTACAAGCTACCGGGAAAGTGACTTTGTCAGTAGCTTACAACCTAGAATGACTGGGACCCTTGGTGCACAAAATGAGACCCTCCCTGGCATTTACCCACCCACCTTGACACGTTGGCACAATCGGTTCAGCCCCATGAATTATGGAATGCAAAATCTCACTCATAGCACCTTTCGACTTTGTCGGTAGCTTGCAGCTCAGAACTGTATGCTCAAAATCATGACTCCGGTTGCCTAGGGCTATCGGGTTAGATTTTTGCACGCACACAGACCCTTCCCTCCTTGCCACGGGGTGATCCACCACCTCACTCTTGCCCACGTGGAATTAGTCAGTTGAGAGGAGGTGAGACATGGCAAGGGTCTGGCTCGTTGGAGAGCTGGACTTCGCGGAGAGGGATCAACAAGTTCTGTGGCCTTTGTTGTTGTGTGCTAAGTTGAATGTTTCATTCGATTGCAGTTTTTGTTGAGATAACCCTATGACCTGAAGGGTCACTAGTTTCTCTTCTTCTATTGGGGTTTCTTCTATTCCACCTTTGTGTGGGTAAACAGTTTCTTGTGTTTATGTCCTCTTTGTTATTATATGGAGCCTAATCAGACTCGGAGGTTAAATTTTTCCCACTTTTATTGGCATGGTTTCCCCCCAAATTATTTAACGGGGGAGTGTAGGGGGCAGAGCCCCTCCTGTGGGGCTCGGGAGGCTTATTCCCCTGGCGGGGGTTTGGGGGCGGAGCCCATAGTGGGGGTTTAGGGGTAACGCCCCCAGCGGGGGCTGCTGGGGGCCGCACTCCTAAAGAAAAAATTGCCTATTATTTTATAAAGGTGTTGGGAGTTATTTTTCTATTGGTTGATTTAAAAAAACCCTATTTTTGTAACCGACATAAGCTTGATAAAAGCGGCTAAGGGTTAGGGTTTCGGTTGAGATGTATTGTAGCATTTTGTAGTGGTATTGAGTTGCAATGATTGCTGGTTGTAATCAGTTTGATTTACTGGATAATAATATTGGACTCTCTGTTGGTGGATGTAGCTCGAGTTTGGGTGAACCACGTTAAAACTTGTCTCTCGCTGTTATTATTTCTGTGTATTTTCATTCCTTTGTTTAATCTTTATTTGCATTTAATTGATATCTTCTGTTAGCTAACCCTAAAAAGTGGTGTTAGAACTGGTTGTGTTTGATTATCATCTGTAGGAAGGTCTCATGGTTGAGTGGGAGCAATGGCAGACAAGGGTAAATTGAAGGTAGACAAATTCAATGGGCAGAACCATCAGCTATGGAAGATGTAGATGGAGGATTATCTCTATTAGAAGGATTTATGGAGGCCGTTGGAAGGAGTAGCCAAGAAACTGACAACAATGACCGATGAGGATTGGAATCTTCTAGACAAAAAGACACTGGGAACCATTCGGTTGTGCCTAGCACCATCGGTGGCATTCAATATAACAAAAGCAAAGATAACAGATGGTCTGATGAAAGCTTTGGCTAAATTGTATGAAAAATCCTCAGCCTCAAATAAGGTATTTCTCATGAAGCCTTTGTTTAATCTGAAAATGATTGAAGGTGGATCTGTGACAGATCATTTAAATGAGTTTAATATGATTATCAGTCAGTTAACTTCTGTAAAAGTAAGTTTTGATGAAGAGGTGAGGGCTCTCTTGATATTATGTTCTTTGCCAGAAAGCTAGAATAGCTTGGTAATGGCTGTAACTCTGTCTCTGGTTCAAATACTTTAAAATTTGATGATGTTGGTGGTGTTATCCTTAGTGAGGAAATGCAACAGAAAAGCTCAGGAGGGTCCACATCAGGTAGTGTTTTGAATGCAGAAAGCAGGGGCAAATCAAAGGAGAGAGGAATAGGTTCTGGAGGTCATGGAAAGTCACGAGGAAAATCAAAGAACAAGAGATCCCAATCTAGAGGACAGAAGGATTGCTGGTACTATGGGAAACCAGGTCATCTGAAGAAAGATTGCTAGTCTCGGAAGAATAAAGAAGGAGACAAACAAGAAGGAAATAAGGAGGCAAATGTGGTAAGTAATAAATCTGAAGATGATGCTTTGATTCTTTCCCTAGATAATGCTGATGATTCATGGTTTTAGATTTAGGGACTTCATTTCATGCTACACCCCATAGAAGTTATTTTCTTGATTATGTCCAAGGGGATTTTGGGCTGGTTTATTTGGGAGATAATGAACCCTGCCAGATTGTTGGAAAGGGAAGAATTAAGATTAAGTTGTAGAATGAGAGTCATTGGCTACTACAAGAGGTAAGGCATGTTCCAAGGCTTAGTAGGAATTTAATTTTATCAGGGCAGCTAGCTGAAGAAGGCTGCATTGTTACATTTACTGATAAAAATTAGAAAGTTTCAAAATGTGCCTTAATAGTAGCAAAAGGTGTGAAAGTAGGCACCTTATATCTTTGTACAGGTCATACTGTTTCTTCTACTTTAGCTGTTGCAGAGAAAAAATAAATAGGTTCAGGAATAATTGCTACAGGTTTGTAGGAAAAGACTGAAACAGTTACTGCAGGTTTCGAGACAACATTGTGGCATAACAGACTTGGGCATATGAGTGAAAAAGGTATGAAGGTACTTCATTCTAATAAAATTTTACTAGGTCTAAAATGTATTAATATAGATTTCTGTGAAAGTTGTGTGTATGGAAAACAAAAGAGAGTCAATTTTCTCAAGGATGGGAAGCAAAAGAAAGATGAAAAGTTGGAGCTTATGCATACTGATATATGGGGACCAACTCAGGTATCTTCTCTCAGTGGCTTTTGGTATTATGTTATATTCATAGATGATGCAACTAGGAAGGTATGGATTTATTTCCTTGGGTAGAAATCTGATGTATTTGAAACATTTAAGAATTGGAGAAGCTTGGTTGAGAATGAGATGGGTAAAAGATTAAAATGTCTCAGATCTGATAATGGTGGTGAGTATTGTAGTAAAGAATTTGAGGATTATTGTTCCTTTAATGGAATTCACAGGCAGAAAATGATTCTAGGTACTCCACAGGAGAATGGAGTGGCTAAATGCATGAATAGGACAATAATGGAGCATGCAAGGACAATGAGATTACATGCTAGGCTACCTTTAAACATGTGGGCAGAGACTATCAACACCATTGTATATTTAATTAATAGAGGTCCTTCAATTCCTTTGGGCTGTGGTATTCTAGAGGAAGCATGGACATGTAAGAAGGTGAGTTATTCTTTTCTCAAAACCTTCAGATGTGAAGCATTTGTACATGTAGATTCTAAAAATAGAATGAAGCTGGATGCAAAATCAAAAAAATGTACCTTCGTTGGATATGACATTGATAAATTTGGTTATAGGCTTTGGGTTTTTGAAAATTAAAAAATTGTGAGAAGTAGGGATGTTGTATTCAATAAGAAGGTGTTGTACAAAGATTAGTTGCAACAACATGGGAAGAAAGAAAATGATTATGTGGTGCTGGATGATACTCCAAATAGTGATGTTCCAGTGGTTCCTCATGCTCCGCAATAGCAACTAGAAATACTACAAACTCCAGTGAATGTTAGACGGTCAACAAGGCTAAGTAGACCTCTTGAAAGGTTTTCTCCCTCTTTATATTCTATTTTGTTAACAGATGCTGGTGAACCAGAAGGGTATGATGAAGCTATGCAAGTGGATACAAAGGTTTAGTGGGAGCTTGCAATGAAAGAAGAAATGGACTCCTTGTTGAACAATTAGACTTGGGAATTATGTAAGTTGCCTGCAGGAAAAAAAGGCTTTACCAAACAAATGGGTTTATAGGCCGAAAGAGAAAGATGGAGGTAAGAAAAGATTTAAAGCTAGGTTAGTTGTAAAAGGATTTGCATAGAAAAAGGGCATTGATTTTCATGAGATATTTTCTCTGGTTGTCAAGATGACTTCTATTCGTACTATTTTAAGTATTGTGGCTGCTAAAGATTTGTATTTGGAACAACTAGATGTGAAAATTGCCTTTCTCCATGGTGATTTGGAGGAGATATATATGGGACAGCCCCAAGGATTTGAGGTCAAGGGTAAGGAGAAACTGGTGTGCAGATTGAAGAAGAGTTTGTATGGCCTGAAACATGCACCTCAACAATGGTATTTGAAATTTGATAGTTTTATGGCTAAGCAAGGCTACAACCGGTGTAATTCTGACCATTGTGTTTATTTTAAGAGGTTGGATAATGATAGCTACATTATTTTATGTTTATATGTTGATGACATGCTTGTAGTGGGGTCTAACATGGATCACATAAGAGAGTTAAAATAGCAATTAGCACAGTCATTTGCTATGAAGGATTTGGGGGAAGCAAAACAAATCTTTGGTATGAAAATTTGCAGAGATAGGAAGAACATAAAATTGACTCTATCTCAGGCTGATTATGTTGAAAAGGTGTTGTAGAGATTCCATATGGAGAATGCAAAAGCTGTCAGCACACCTTTGCCTAGTCATTTGAAAGTATCTAAGGAGATGTGTCCAAAGACATAGGAGGAGGAAGAAAAAATGTCCAAGGTACCATATGCTTCAGCTGTAGGAAGTTTAATATAAGCCATGGTATGCACGAGATCAGATATTGCACATGCTATAGGAGTCGTAAGTAGGTATATGAGTCATCCCGGATTGGAGCATTGAAATGCAGTAAAATAGATTCTCAGATAATAGAGAGGCACATCCAATAAACATTTATGTTTTGGGGGCTCTAATACTGATTTAGCAGGTTATGTAGACTCAGATTTGGTAGGGGATATTGATACCAGGCTGAGTACTACAGGTTATGTCTTTACTATAGGTGGGACAACGGTGAGTTGGATCTCACAGTTGTAAAAGGTGGTTTTTTTATCCACCATGGAGGCAGAGTATGTAGCTGCAACAGAAACAAGCAAGGAGATGATATGGCTACAATCTTTCATGGAAGAATTGGGTAAACAATAGGCTAATAGTTATTTGTTGATAGATAGTCAGAGTGCCATACATCTTGCAAAGAATTCTGCATTGCATTGAAAGACCAAACACATATAGTTGAGGTATCACTTCATTCGGTCGGTGTTGGATGATTGATAGTTAAGGCCGGAAAAGATACATACAGATAAAAATTCAACAAATATGTTTACAAAGGTAGTGACAAGGGAGAAACTGAGATCCTCTTCAGCTTCGGTTGGTCTTCAAGACTGAAAATAAAATTAGAACAATAGAGTCCAGGGTGCTTATTTCTAGTGGGAGCTACAGGATCAGCGGTGTTATGACCAGTCTCCAAGTGGGAAATGATATGGTGTGGAGTTTGATCAGTCTCCAAGTGGGAGATTGTTGTTATATGGAGCCTAATCAGACTCGGAGGTTAAATTTTCCCCACTTTTATCGGTGTAGTTTCCCCCCAAATTATTTAATGGGGGAGTGCAGGGGGCAGAGCCCCTCCTATGGGGCCCGGGGGCCTTATCCCCTCGGCACAGGTCCGGGGGTAGAGCCCACGGTGGGGGTCTAGGGGCAACTGGTGCAGGAGCACCTCGAGACAATGGGGATCTGGAGGATCTCTTGTATTTTCTGTTGTGTCCAAATGTTACATTGTAAGGCCTTAGTGCCATGTCGAACCTTAGTTGGTCGAGTAACGGCATAATATTGAAAGATTGCATATGTATCAAGAAAATTGTAACCGAACAAGAGAGTAGTAGAATGTAACCAACTGGCAGTGGTGGTTTGTTTTCCACCTTCTGTAACTGCCAAATCGAGTCTTTAAATAGTGAGTCTGTATGTGAGATGAACAGATAGAGAGGAAGAACAAATCTGTATTAATATTTAGAAGAAGGAAATAAAGAGTTTCTGTCGTTTTGGTGTAACCCCTGGAATGTAGTTTGGAAGCATTCCATTGGTTGAGGTTTCTTCGAAACCAGTGGAATGTCTTCCTTAGGAGTAGATCTTTTACTTTTCTGTTGAGTGTTAGTTTTTTCTTTGTGTTGTTCAGTGATAGAATCACAGAAGATGTTATCGACATGAATCTCCAGTTATCTTGCCGAAGGCATCTTTAGGATGCTATAGAAGAATGAATGTATTCTGAAGTGTATGCAGAGTAGATACATTGTATCGAGTCTATCGACTGTACATGGTGAATTCATAACGACACTGTATGTATAGAGTGGAGTCATCGGTATAGAGAGAGCCATCAGAAAAGAACGAACGAGTTCCACCGACGGTTGAAGTCTGACCGATGGAGAAATTGATATTAAGTATTTTGGGGTGAGAACTAAGAAGTCTCACCGATGGAAGGCTCATCGGTGAGAGATGTGTTGTCGGGGGATGCAGAAAATGTGCTGCCGATGGCCCAAGTCTTACCGACAGCTATGTGTTAGACACTCATCGGTGTGACCGATAGCGTCAGCAGAAGATTCAAGGAACTCGCCGATAGAATAGTATCATGCCGATAGGCACATAATTGAAGCCACTCATCACTGAGAGATATGTATCGGCGAAGGTCTCTTTCGTTTGACCGACGGTGTATAGTCTTGCCGATAGGCAAGAATGTGGATATTTCGGTGTGACTTCTACCTTACCTGACCGATCCACACTATAATGGCTATTTTGTGGGCCTTCCAAGGATTCCACAACCTGTGTTAATGTTCAACTGGTTTTCCCTCTGCATCAGCAACGTCCCTAGCGGAGGTTGCTGGGGGTAACGCCCCCAAAGGAAAAATTGCCTATTATTTTATAAAGGCGTCGGGAGTTATTTTTCTATTGGCTGACATAAAAAAACCCTATTTTTGTAACCAACATAAGCTTGATAAAAGCAACTAAGGCTTAGGGTTTCGGTTGAGATGTATTTTAGCATTTTGCAGTGGTATTGAGTTGCAAGGATTGCTGGTTGTAATCGGTTTGATTTATTGGATAATAATATTGGACTCTCTGTTGGTGGATGTAGCCCAAGTTTGGGTGAACCATGTTAAAACTTGTCTCTCGTTGTTATTATTTCTGTGTATTTTCATTCCTTTGTTTAATCTTTATTTACATTTAATTGATATCTTCTGTCAGCTAACCCTAACACTCTTGTCTCTCAATGCGTTGAATGATTTCTTGTTGTATTTGCAGTTGTCTTTGTTCTTCTAACAATAAGAGGACAAATGGGTCTTGTTGTGGTAGAGTAAATGTCTCTTATTGTTGTCGTGGATTGGTTTCCTCAATCTCGTCATGGACAGCCCTCACCCACTCTCCTCTCACTCCCAGGCACATTCATGAGCCAAGATAGATGTGTGATGACTAACCTTAACTAGATAAATAGGGTTTTTGACCTAGGGTTTGGCTATGTTTTGACTTGTTTTTACCTTGTGCTATGATCAAGGGTTTGATTGAATTGTTTAACCATGGTTACCTCGTGATGGTATTGAGGGTTTGTAAGTTTATCTATTCTAGGGTTTCTATATGCATGCAAAGCTAAATGAAATGCAAACATTTTTTTGTGCTTTTTTAGTATTTTGGAAATAAAAAGTGCTATTTAATCTATGAAAGGGAAATATGAATGCAAGCTAATAAGACTTTTCCTAATGCAAGTTTAATCTATGTTTTTGGGTTTTCGATTGTTTTGAAGTAATCTAATCTAAAAAGGGAAAAATGCTTCTTCAAATAATCTAGATCTAAGAATATGAAAATGATTATTCTAACATGCAAGATCTAACTATCAAGGAAAAAGCAAAGTTTTACTGTTCCCAAGAGTAAATTTGGTTTTCTAATTACTATGAATTAAATAAAACAATGAAGGAACCTAGAATAAATGAAGATTTGTGTGACTCCACTACCCTCGGAAATCCTTGATATTGGCAACTTCGAGTCCTTTTGAAGCAGTGAGAGATCATCTTGATGACAAAACGACACAAAGAAGCAAAAAGAAGCTTGTTGAAGCTTGAAAGAGCTTAATGAGAGCTTTGGTAGAGCACAATGGCATAGAATGAAGCAACGTAACAATGCTTGGATGAACAATGAATAAAGTAAAAGGCATCTTCGTCCTGTAAGAGTATTTGAATGCGAAGTTGGAGAGAAAACACTGGCAAGAGCTGTGTGCACAATGAATTTGCCTCCCTTTGTACTTGAGGGAGGGGTGTATTTATAGGTTTGAGGAATGGGATTGATTGAGAAGTTAACTTATTTTGATTGATGAGTTAACAAGGATGATTGGGGAGTTAAGCTAACTATGGAGTGATAAATTAATAATAGCTTATCACTGAAGAGGAATTGGAGATGTGAGGATGCATGAGATTGATTAAGGAGTTAATTTTAGATCAAATGGAGTTAATTATGCATGCGTGGGTGCATGAAATAGTCAACTCCATATTAGGCATAAAAAATCATGTGAACTCGAAGAAAAACAAGAGAAAATAGAGCTAAAACGAGTGAGAAACTCAAGTTTTTCTGCGGCTGGAAATACAACAGGGTCACCCCTTTTGCCAATAGGGTTGCCCAGGGGGCGACCCTAGGTCTCCCGAGGGAGATCTGGGCTGGACAGGGTTTTTTGAAGAACTACAGGGGGAAATGAAAGAAGAGAAGAAAATGAGGGGTTCTATCTCCAGAAATAGGTCAGTCATGTGCAAGAATCCAAATCTCCACTTGCATCTGTAGGATCTCTGGGGGAGATATAGAAATAATAGGGGGAGATTTGGATTGGTTGAGCGGAACTGAAAATTGAAAGCGGGAGATGGATAGGGGGAACCTCTAGAAGGCTTCTAGGGGGTGTAGAGGATGAAAACACAAGGGAAAGGTGAAAAATTCACATATAAGATGCTTACAAGGCTTAGGAGCAAGGTTGAAAGCTCAGAAAACGTAAATCGACAAGTGTCGCAAAAAGATGCCGAGAAGCGTTGCAAGTGACGAGAAAGAGAAATTGACAAAGAGGAATCAACACAAGACAAGAAAGAAGACACGTCATCAAGAGGTTTACTTCTTAAAGGACATTATTTCACACTTACATGTATGTGATAAGGATTTGAATCATCATAGGGGTCCTCATGGAGGGTGTGCGTGATTTTTATGCTTACATATTTGCCCCCTCGGGGATGGTAGTCTACATGAAAGGTAGGTACCATTTCTGAACTAGGCCTTACCTGTTGTCGATTTTCTCGCAATTGTACCTGCGATAACTAGTATTTGTCCAGCATTTAAATATATCAAAACAAATAATGAAAATTGAAATGACTAAATTACCATGGATCGTTCAAGTTCCACTAGTTGCTTGCCTTTGTCAGTTTAGACCTATATGAATTAAAGCACACAAAATGATGCATAAAAGCAAAGAACTAATCTAAAATGCACAAATGAAACTAAGGTAAGGGCAAACAAAGCAAGTCAAATTGTGAGATCAGAGTGAAATGACAATGGAATCGATCATGTGAGTAGTCATTGGAAAGGTATCACCGAGGAGATTGCAAAGATGGCTGCCTCTTCTTCAACTGTGGAGAATCAGGCGTGTAAATAATGAAAAAATCTTCTCTAAACCCTAGTTTGAATTTTTTGAAAAATCTCTTTAAATTGTCTGTTTTTGATGATTTTCTTTGTTGCATTGTATTTATCTTGTCGTTTAGAGCAAGATAGGTTTTCATTTTTTGAAATCGACCAAAAAAAGAAGTTTTTAGAATAGCTTTTGATCGAGGGATCTCCCTCTAGGGTCGCCCCTTTTGTTAGGCATGTCACTTGGGGGAGATCCTGTCTGATAGCAGGGTCATCCAGGGGAGATCCTGTAAAATAACAGAGTCACCCTAGGGAGATCCTGCAAAACAACAGGGTCGCTCGGGGGAGATCCTGCAAAACACCTGGGTTGCCAGAGGGCGACCCTGTTGGGTTGATTTTGACTGAAATTTCACTTTGTTTGACACTCATTTTACTTCAATTTGACAAGTTTTGGTTACTATATTCACTTGTTTATTGCAATTTTGAAGGCTTGTATGCTTTTTTTGTGTAAAGTTTTTCTGTAGTTTTTACGATTTTTAGGGATTTTTATGAGTTTATGAGATCTAATCTAAAGTTCTCTTTTGATTTTTGCAAGACATGCGTATCTAATGGATGCTTGCCGAGAGCAGAGAATAATCTTAGGGATGTTTGCTTCGTTGAGCAATGAGGATCATGTTATTTTGAGGAGGGCAGGTCTAGCTAGAGTTTGTCACATGCTTGTTATTCATCCTGTATCTCGTATACGCTATGACATTCTAACTTATTGGGATGCAGATATAAACACATTTAGGTTCCCACAGATCTCTGAAGAGTGGACCATCACTCTGTATGATGTGTATCATATAATTGGGGTTCCTGTGAGAGGACATCCTTTAGTCCTTCCAACTAGTGAGTCCTTTTAGGACAAGGCATCTTGGGCAGAGTTCATGGGGGTTAGTTGCCCCTAAGATCAGACCGGAGTCCAGCTCACTTCTGTGCCACACCTTCGCATCCCACTTTTGAGGAGATTCTTGATTGGTTTGATTGCATCGAGGTTGTTGGGAGACAAGGCCTCAGCTCTTCTGAGATGGTGTTGGGCACCCATCATTCGTGGTATTAAGGAGGGCACAATTTATGCTTGGGGACCAGACATCTTGGCCATGGTTTATAGGGACTTCTATCACATCTCACGGCGAGGGGCTCTAGCTTTTAGTCACTCTTCTTTGATCATGACATGGATATTTGAGCACATGAGGGCCTATCAGAAACTCATTTTGATTCCAGATAGATATTTACCGAGAGCAGCGAGGTGGAGGCATGTTGGTCACTTTGATGCCTCTTTAGCCATTGTTGCTACTCTCATAGATGAGGACATTATCTTTGATCCTTATCATGACATGGAGGGATCCTGGGCCCGTGATGGTGAGTTTAGAGAGTACTATCACGGAGTATCCAAGATTTTAGATCGTAATGGTCTAGTTGAGGCCCATTAGGTTGATCGTGTTTCACAGCAGTTTGGCAAGGACATCCCTGAGGACTTGCCCCCAGTGTCCACATGCTATAGGAAAGTTTAGGAGGTGGGTGAGATTGGACAGAGGACTGTAGTTTGAAATCCCTTGACTCTTGGAGTCTTCATTACTAGAGTTTCAAGATGAGGACATAGGGGAGGGAGAGGGAGTCCTCCCCGATCTCTGATTGTGATTGTGGATTTAGAGTCTATTAACGAGGACTATGTTCTAGATGATGATCATTCATCAGACGAGGTCCCTCTCGAGGATGCGTAGGATGAGGATTTCAATGATACTGGTGATTCAGATGATGGTCTTGATATCCTCGAGGGTCCTCCTGTTGTTCCTCGACCTCCTCATTCAGATGAGGTGATGCGACAATTTGACCCTCATTGGCAGCCTGGTGATCTATGTAAGTCTAGTCTATTTGCTCTTTGTACTCTTGTCCCTTCTCTTTCCATGGGGAACTGACTTGCTTCTCTTTCAATTTGCTCTTTCAGGTAACATCAGAGAGTGGAGGGACTTTGTTCACGAAATTAATGTTGGATTGGCTTCTCCCTTCCTTAGGATTACTTGTGACTGTCTTTTAGATGATCCTAGTGTGCCCCCTACTACTAGGTGACACATTGACATTTTTGCTCCTGTCTATCATGGATGTTAGGTGAATACTGACTTGAAGACCCAGGTTGACACCCTTAAGGGTGAGAATCAGGTACTCCAAGAGATGGGTCATCTTAGTTTTGGACGACGTGATGCTAGTATGGTGGGACCTTCACAGTCACATGCTCACAGTAGAGCACCTCACTCTCATAGGTCTCATGGAGTGACGAGTGGTATTCGTAGGTGGAGGAGCCAAAGTCCTGAGGGTTCCATTAGAGGGAACCAACCATGACTTCCTTTCTTGAAATCGTGCCCCCTTGCATGGGGAGCCTTTACTTCTTTTGAGAGCATGTTGTCCTAGCTCTTTGATAGTCTTGGTATATGTAAACTTCGGATGTATCTATGAAAGTTTATCTTTTCATGGTTTTCACCTATCGGATTTGTACTCATCTCTTGTGCATGTTTGGAGGTTTGGGAACTTTTTGATTATCTGTTTGACCTTTTCAACTCTTTTTAACGATGCAAGTATGACGACAATGACATATTTTTGTAATTTTTTGGCATATATATGAGATGCAATTCATGATATGATGATGTAGGAACACAAGAAATGTTGAAATGAAACATTTACTTCTACTGAATGTCATGAGATATGACATTTGACTTTATTGCTTTGAGACTCTTTTTCTGATTTTGGCATGAATGCAATGTGGAACAAACAATGTGACTGCTCTTAAATATGATTTTTAATCCAGGGGATTGTGAGTTGTTTTGATATAAGAGACCTATTCAAGGCTGTGAGATAAGATTTTATACCTCAAGTGGGGAGAGGGAGTGAAGATGGAGCATTTCTAATTTTTGACTTCGCTAAAGGCTAAACATTGATCCTTATCTAGATAAGACAAGCTGACAAGTTTTCAACTTAGACAAGTAGCAAATTTTATTGGTGTTCGCCAGACTTAGATCATAGATGGAAAGCAATGTAGACCTGGAGTAAAGGATAAAAAGGAAATAACAAGGGTCCCTTGGTAGAAGATGGTCCTAGAGACTACTAGACTCTTCGGTTTTGCTCAGCTAGTGCGTGTGTGTTATTTGTACCTTTCTTTCTCTATTAGAATGTCACCGTTGAGGCTTCGAACTTAGATTGATCTCCACCCAAGAGTATGGACATTTAGCAATATTCTCTCTTTCACTCTTTTTTTTTGTATCTCTCTTTTTTTTGCTTTTTCACTTTTTCTTTTGTATTTTCCTCACTTGATTTTTCTCTTTTTTTTTTTGGATTTTTGACTTTTTAAGAAATGAATGCTTTTGGAACTTTGATATGTAATAATTTGATCTCTCAATTCTCACTTTTCTCAACACTCTTATTTTTATCACTCATTTTTTTATTCACTCGAATCTTAGATTGCTTCCTTCAGAGTTTTGATCTTCCTAACATTTTTGGCCCTGAAAGATAAGGGGCTGAGCGCCACCTAAAGTTTTTGTAATTTGTTTGGACTTCTCTACTACTAGGGAAGAATTGGGAAGGTCTACTTGCAAGCTTCCTTTGAACACTGTAGGTTTGAATACTAACTTTGTTTAGACCTAACATCTTGACTTATTAAGGCTGGGATAAATGTAAATCTAAGTGCTAGGCTTTGATTAGAATCATTGGGAATGAAGGGGGATAATGATGATTGTGAAAATGGGGAATCTCTAGGTCCTGAGAGGATGACATATATCTAGGCAACCTTAGACTCCTTACTGAAGAGAAAATAGTATAAGAGCAAGTCACTAACAGTAATGCAAGATGAACAGAATGATGCAGAAATGCAAGAAACAAATTGTTTTTGACATTTTCATTTTTTTATTATTATTTTTTTTGTGTTTTTTTTTTGTTTTATGATTTTTTTGGTTTTTTAGACATAGTATTTCTTGAGGTGAAAGGCATTGGATGTTTCACCTAATTCCTCTTCCTCTGTTGTGCATAAGAGATAGGCACCATTTTCGATGTCTTCTTTGACCATGTAAGGACCTTTCTACTCTTCTGAAAAAGCTCTTTTTCGTCTTCTTTTGTTATTCTTTGTGCTACCTCTTCTTATGACAAGTTCTCCTATTCTATAAGGTTTGTGATTTGACTCTATTGTCACCAACTCGGTGGTTTCTCTTGGCAGCATGAGACAAAGTAAGTCTTGAAAGGCTTGTTGATGAGAAGGGGTCCAGTATAGGACTCCATCACAATTTAGTAATTTTGCTAACAGGTCGAACTGTTCTTGCATATAGAAAATTCACATCTGGTCTCTCTTGGAATCTTTGCAAAAATTGGAACAACTCTAGGGGAGTTTGTGGCTCCCTTTGCTCATTAGGAAGGGCAAAGCTTATACTTATCCTCTTGTTTGGTTCTGGTCTTAAGTCCATTGCATATC
Source organism: Cunninghamia lanceolata (assembly GCA_027924645.1). Lineage (NCBI taxonomy): Eukaryota > Viridiplantae > Streptophyta > Pinopsida > Cupressales > Cupressaceae > Cunninghamia > Cunninghamia lanceolata. The sequence continues at coordinate 36,411 of BSBN01000888.1, forward strand.
TGATGTAACTCTTTGGTAGTTCAAAAATGACAGGGTAGTCAACCCCAACTGTCACTCTCATCTTCCATTCCCTATGAAAGATACCTTCACTTTCTTCATCTTCATCAGGAAGTCTTTCAACCATTTTGATTTGTACCAGAGGTGCTTCTCACTTGCTAAGTTCATTTGCTTAAATTGAGGTAGAGGTGGTTGGCTTCTCTTGCGGCTGAGACACCATGAACATCCTAGGTAGCGTTCCTATGGCATTAGTTGATTCATTGCCAATAGAATGTGCCTGTTCCATGGGTGTCGATGGTTGATGTGAATCCTCTAATGGTGTGAGAGGTTCATAAGATTCTGTTTCTTCTAGTGTCTCGGGGACACGTGATTCACTTAAGGGTGTTAGTGGAGTGCAACTTTCTCTCATATCTTCCTCAGTGTCTGAAAAAGTGTGTGGGTCTGTATTTCTCAAGTCTAACGTGGTTGTCTCAAATATTGGACCTTCGGTTCTATGCAGTTTTTCTCCTATGCAAGGGAAGAGTTTGTAGGCTTCTTAGAAGTCGATCATGAGTACCTCCGGGGGAAATTGGAGTGGTCCATCCCGCTTGAAATCAATTCCATAATCTTAATTGTCTTTTCTTTGGGGACCATTTCCTTTTGTTTTGGTAATGCCTCATTCTCTAGAGTTTTGATCTCTGTAGCGTTTATGGTCTTTTCTGGGATTTCCATTCATTTGATGCATATCGACTGAGGTGTAGGAGTAGGGATGGTTAACTTGTTGGTAGGGAGTTTGTAGTCTATGGGGATACCTATATGTTTGTTCGGTGTGTTAGATTTTAACATGCTAAAAGGTTCTGGGTCTCCCTTTGCGACATATACTTTCCCTAAGTGCAAGAATTGAGATTCTTGAAATAATGTGGATGGCACTGTTATCACTGGGAATTGCACCTGTATGCAAGGCTGGTTAAAGCACTGCAATTCTGTGTAACATGGGACTAATCTCAGGTTGTGGGCACCCTATGATGAGATTATACCTCTAGATTATGGGCTGGTTCCCTTCAAATGTTCTATTGAGAAGTATGTTTTTTTTTACTATTTTGGAAAAGGGAAGAAGGAACTAATTGAATATAAAAGAGAAAATGGTGATGCACCTGATTTGGGTTAAGATAATGCAATCTGATCCACAATGTTTGCTTAGAAAACTGACTTCTACACAATCCAGACTTGGCATAAATACCACAAAAGTGATTCTAAGGAAGGTTTGAAAATAGGTTTTATGAAGGAAATGGTTTTTTCACAACATAAAAAGACTATTTCTGGTTAACACAACCTAAGACCTGTGATGAATATATGCTTTAATGCTGTAAACAAGGAAGTGAGACAATAATTTTAAAGGTTTACTAATAAAACACAACAAAATTTTATCAAATCACTTCAATAATCAGCACTAAAAGGAAAGGTAATTCAACTGATCTAAAATAAACAAAGGAAAGCTTTGCAAATAAGACAAAAGTATAACTTGTAACCTGCCAATCTCTCAATAAAACTGTAAAAAAGTGAGCTACAAGAATTCTCCAATCTGTCTGAATCAGAATGAGAATCAAGAACTAGCAAAAACAAACTTTTTCTTTACAATATATAGGTTTGCTCTCTCCAAGAGGCATGCAAAAAAATGGACTTGCAGGTAACTGCCTCTAAAAATAATCATTCCTGAGCAACCTCTAAAATCCTCAAAAATAGGGCCTAAAACTACCACAAATTGAGCAAAAATAGCTTCAATTTGGGCCTCTCCATGTGTTTGACCAAAAAAGTTGACCAAGGACCCTAAAAATACTCCTAAAAGTCATGAAAAACCTCCTAGGTGGCCTAGTTAACTCTACTAATCAATTTGCATGATTTTGCATGAGCAAAGTTGATTGTGAGTAAACAATAAAGTAATAAAATATTACTTTATTATTGGTTACAATTTGTTCTATTTTCAATTTTACAACTTGTGAAAAATAATAAAGTAATTTATAGAATATTACTTTATTATTTATTTACAATTGATTTGTATGTAAAATCGTGCACGATTAGAAGAAAATAACACTCCTTATCACTCCAATTACACTTGCCTAATTTGCATTTTTGCATGAACATGCACTATATATGCATACCTCTTATATCTTATCATCCATTTCAACTTTTGTCTTGCATGCACTTGGTCAATTCTTCAAAATACTTTACCCTTGTAAAAATAAATCACCCTCTTCTTACACACTGCCACCTTGCATGCATATCATGTCCTCATATGATATTTCATCTTGTCTTATATGCATTTAAAAAATACATAAGTCATGAAGAACCCTTGACCCTCGACCATTATGCATGATAATAAGGAATCTTGAAATGCTGACTTGGTTTTGCATTATGGCGAAAAGGCAACCTCGACCATGTTTTGTTTGGCCCACACTTGAGCACTAGGTGATGATGATTAGAAAGTTTTGACCACGGCTCTTTATGGATAGTAGTGACTACAAAACATAAAAGTCAAAAAGCTGAAATTCGAGCTAAGAGAGTGAAGAAAGTAGAAACCCTAAATATCTTCCATCATTTTCAAAATTGCATTTCTTGGGTTTTCATGCTCTGGCCGCCGACATGAAGGGTAGGGTTTGAAGCAAGATTTCATGGCTTCTTTTGCAATTTCTAAGGGATTTCGATGAATTCTTTTGAAGATTTTTTGACAAGAAATCAAGGTAAGTCTATTTCTCTATCATAGAACTGATTCCTATTCTCCATTTGAAGCATTCTGTACCTTCATGGCCGTGGCTTGTAACACACTTTCTGATATATCTGGCATTTCTCTATCAATGCTCCTTTATCTGAGGCTGCCATGAGGGTTTTTAAAGAAAAAATGCTTGCAGCCTCTGAAGGGTTTCACTATTGGTTTCTCCTTACTTAATCACTGGTAAGCACCCTTCTTTCTTCTGTTGCTTACTTTGTTTACTGCCGAGCATTTTATACAAGAAAAGATGATGAAAATAAAAATCCTTGTTTACTACTTCAGTGGCAGTCACATATCTCCTATCGAATCCTTCTGATATCAGCAGACGAAACTCCTTAATGTAGAATTAAATTTTGTGGCTGAAGCATTTCCTTTCTTTGTTGGGTCTATATGTTTCTGGAAGGGACATGTGTCTGTATTCTTCATGCACAGAAAGTGATAAAAGAAAAACTCTAGTTCGCTATTTCTATGTCTGATCTTTCTTTTGTCGACTTGCCTTCTTTCTTGTCATAAAAACAAGGGAAAGAAACTCAAAACTGTCTCTGCTTTTCATTTGCTATTCATGCCTATAAGCAATACTTCTTTTCTTATGACTGCACCTGTAGGTTTTCACTTATGGGACAATCCTCTCTGTAGGGTTTTCATTTGATAGTTTGTTTTCCACTATTTCTATGCATTTCCATTTTTCATTAGCTTCTGCTAAGAAGAATCAAAGGGAACTTGAACCCAGAGCTTCAGTTCTTGATTTTCTGGACCTTGGAAAATGTTATCAATTGCCATTGACAATGTGGAAATTCACACTTTGACAATCTTTTCTTTCTATCCCGCATTGTTGCTTCTTAAAGGTGGTCATGTTTCAGTAATTCTTGCCGCTAATTGATCAAGCCATCTTCTTTACACCAGTCAGAAAGAAAATGACACTAGTCTATAAGCCCAAATGTGAGATCCTATGCAGATCATTCCCAAAGGGAGATAAACATGAAACCAAGTCAATAGGCAGTCCTTCATATGGTGCAAATCTGGTAACTAGAAAAGGCTCTTGATCTCTCCATATTCTTTTTTACCTCTCAGCCTGTCCTACTGATGTCCATCTGTTGCTCCATGATGTATTTGCTTGACTGTCTTCTATTGACACACTTGCAACTTGAATGTGATATGACTGTCAAACACTGCTCTCTATGACCTTGTGACAGTCATTTCTAGGGGTGAGACCATAATTGTTTTGCAATGATGACTAGTGAATATCCTTATACTTATGAAGTTTACAAGTGGTTGTTACTTTTTCTTCCTATTTGTTCCTCTCTTATAGATGCCACTATCATCATTATGAAGGGTGATCTGTTGACTGTCATGCATGCCATGGAAATTGGTAATTGCTATCCCTTGACATGATATAAGGCTGACCTTAAGGCTTTGTCATTCTATGTCTGTCATCCTTGATGGATTGAGATGACTATATCACTGATGTTGATTGTCTTCTGATACTTGCATTACTGCTACTTTGCCTATATTCATGAATACTGCTCCTTACATGCCTTTGGCTGTCAATAGATGAGAATAATATATGCTTTTGACTGTTATAGTCATCTAGGAAAAGAGTATTCTTCATTTATGACCCTGCATTATCATGTTGATTGTAATTCATACTCATCTGATTGCATGATGCTTAGTTGTTCTTTGTGTAATGAGATTTGGCCTTTTCTCCTACACCTGGCATATGATATGGTCTTGAAATTCTCATGATCTTGATGGCTGTATCACTTGACTACTCTGGGTATACCTTTTGTGAACTTAATTCTCTTTGAAGGCATTTGTATCTTCTGTTAAAAGGTGTACCTTTGTTAGAGTTGGTTTGAAGCTGTAAAATTCTTCTTGGAAGGCTTTTTCTATGATTGTACTATCTTGTGTGGACAATGTACTCATTGACATTGTGAGGTGGCAAAGGGTGAAGCCTTATTCACTACCTTGGGTGTAATGGAGATATAGGTGTGCTTGATACTCGTGGTCTTTTACGTTAGCTCAACATCATAGACCTTGCACTCTCACATCCTTGCATTCAGGTTTAGTATGCTTAATGACTGCTATATCTTTTTAACTATAGGTAGTCTTTGGGACTGTTCATTATTCAAAACCATTCTTTGTCATCTTTACTTGTAATGGTCTGTACCCTGACTGCCCTATGGAGACCATTGTAACACCCTATGACTATTCTTTAAATGACATACTTGGTATCATAATGAATCTCCAAGTCATGTATCCTTATGATGTTGTCATATATCACTGTCATCTTTTTGCAATACCACCATTATGAGAGTATAGCTTTCTTTTGATCTAACTTCTTCAGGACTGAGATCTCTGAGCCTATACTTCCTGATTGTGACTGATTCTCAGTTGATATTTTCCTTTTGTTTTATAATCATTGTTCTCTATGATGGCTATAAGGACTATCCCCTCTGATATGGTAGTTATAAGGGCTATTATAATGTATAACAGTCCTCTCTGGTGCCTTGTATGATGTTCTTTATGGTGGCAGCTTCATAGGATGTATCTTGATCTTTCGGACCTGATACTTGGTTCTTGTTTCTTGTATATCATTTGGAATTTTGATCACTGATGAGATGGATATAGCATAACATGTAATGGTATCTATCACCTAAGCATGCCAGGCTCAACCTTTGTGGGAGCCACATTTGTTCCACATGGTATTTGTCTTCAAATTAGCAACAAAACTTGTCCTATACTTGCACAGTGAACAAACAAGTTAGCATAAAAAAGTACATGATAGCATTGATTGATTTTCTTCATGATTTCTTCCTGATTTGTGTCATTATCTGATCTAATTCCTCATCTGAATGCATGATGTGATAGGTAGATGTCTTTGTTTGATAAAAGCATGTGATAACTGCAAACATCTGGAGCACTAACGGGACTGTCCCCAAAATTTTGCAGGTTCAACTGATGATGGCTTGCAGTGAAGACTGAAGACTTGAAGGCCGGCTTCAATAGCAATCCCCATCATCAAGCAATGATGGATGTTTAGATTTATTAGATGTTTATTTCTTTATATTTTATCAAATAGTACATAGCTTGCATGTCTGCAATTGCTCAGTCTAGTTACTCCCACGGCTTGTTTGGGACACATTTGAACACTTCTTTTAAACATGATTAGTTAGTTTCTCTTATGCATATGATGTATATGTATTTCCTTTTTCAATCAATGCATGAGATAAAGTAACAGATACCTGAATGTATGTTCAAAACATGACATGAAATAACAGTGTAATACAATATCTTTCTCTCTTTTATTCAAAATTGATTAACTGTATAATCAATTTAACTTATAACTCCTGAAAGATCAAACTGTGTAGAACAACTGTATCTCCTTGAATGTTTGATTTCTTGATAATCAATTCTTTTGTCATGATAACTTATCAGTCCTGATTGGATTGATGGGTTATTCTAACAACTGGATATCGTTCTGCTTTGTCAAGGCATCAACTGTTCAATGAATGCGTAACTTTAAAGTTCTATTATTCCTTCTAAACAACTACACTTAGGTCCAACTAATTTTAAGTGTGAAAAAAAAAATAGTAACAGGCACAACTTTCATTCTATGTATCCACTGTCTTCCAAGAATCAAGTTATATCTCATGTCTTTGTCTATGACATAGAATGTGGTAGGAATGGTTTTAGGTCCCAAAGTCACTAGAAGAGTAATTTTACCTATGGTGGCATCCTTCAGATTATCATATCCGCTTAGAGTATCTCATGAAGCAGTGATATTTGTGTGTCCATAACCCATCCTCTATAGAAAGGAGAATAGAACTATGTTCATTGCAGCCCCATCATCAATTAAGGTCTGCTTGATGCATGTATCGTAGATCCAAACTTGTAAATATAATGCAGGATCTCCCTTTTTGGTTAGATCAACCTCGGAAGGCATCTAATTTAGATCGAAGAAGAATCCTAGGTCCTTGAGTTCTAAATTCGGTGGACTGAGATCATAGTCCACATGATTGATTTTCTCAATAGGTGGTGGCATAATTTGGCCGAGATATTTTAGACGTATTACTTTTAGTAACGCTGAGCGATGTGAGCGGAAATTCCTGAGTAGGTCAATGAATGAAATGTGAGCATATGTCTTCTTTAAATCTTCTATGAGATCATAAGGTCCGATTGGAGTTGGTATAGGTTCCACTATCGAAATGATGCATTCGTATGCTTCCACTTTCTCATTTCCATCCTTATGGTCTTCCTCTTCTTCTTCATTGTGCATAATCTCGACTAACCCCATCATCCTAGCTTCTCCTTTTTGTCCCAGTTGTGGTGGGATTTTGGAGTTACTACTCTGAGCCGTCTTGTTTTGGTTTGTCATTTCTGTGTCTTTATGCACAGGGAATGGGTCTTGATAAATTCTCATGTTTGCATTTTGCGGTGCTATTGGAGCTTGATTTTGTCATGTATCTTTGTTATCTGGTGTGACTTCTTGTGGGTTTAAAAACATCTCTATGAACAAACATTGTTGGTCTTCCGATAACCTCGCTATGAATCTATTGTACTCTCTACAAGATTCTGTGCTGTGCCCCCTTGTTCTATGAAAATAACAAAATTGATTGAACTCGTATGGGGGTCTTTTGTATCTTCCATCATTTCCGTTCCTGTTTCCATTGCGGTTCCAACTTTGGTAATTGTCTCAAGGGTAGTACCTGTTGTTCCTAGGTTGGTCTATGGCATTTACGTTAGAAGCATAGTAATCTCTCCCATTGTAATCATCTCTTACTTTCTTGATTAGGGGTTGGTACATCACCCCATCTGTGGTTGCACTCCTATTGTTTTTAAGGATTTTAATGACAGAGGCATTGTTTCCTGTGTCTTCCTTCATCAACTTTCTGTTTGTCCCATAGACCTTTCTACCACTATCAATGGCAGCTTGGTCAATCCTCAAAGAACTGTCTAATGCCTCTTTGTAGGATTTGTATGGCAATTTTTTAACATCTTCTCTCATGTCCTTGTTAAGGGCATGCAAAAAGAGGTTGCACAGTTCTCGATGATCCATGTTCGGAGCACTAGTCGAAGAATAAAGGAATTTCCTCCATTGAGTGTCATGTCTCATTTTTATGAACAATATGATTATTCTAGTTTAGTGAACAATTATTGTGATTGACTTTACTTTAAGTAATTTTGCATACGCGGAGGTAATTATTATGAGTTATATTGATAAAAATTAGAAATTGTTTTAAATGTGAAGTAATATTGATGTAAATGCAATGATTTTCTTCGGCTATGTTTTAGAGACACTAACCTATTGACGTCGAGTTGAGTGCAAATGGATGCAGGTACTCGTCGAAGACGAGAGCATGGTTAAGGTAGAAATGATCTAGCCACTTGGCAAGAACTGATGGATGGATTACCCTGATGCAATCACACACATCACGTAGTTGCATATGCATTATTGAAATGGCTTTTATTGCATTAATGCGTGATTATTAATCATTTTCGAATGCATGACGTGATTACTTAAATTTAATGTCTTTTCAAATTATGTTTGAATGGTGTAATTATAATAAGGAAATATATGATTGTATTTTAAATTAAATAATAAAATATTCTATATAGATGTTTGGAAGATAATATGTTCCTTAAAAATAAATAAATATATATAAAATTATATATCTAAATATGTAATATTGTATTGCATTTCTCTCTTGATTATTTAAAAGGTTTTGTTTTAATTAAAATAGTTAAATAATATTAGACTTAGCATTATTATATTTAGAAAAATAATGAAGAAATTAAAATGAGTTACTGTCACCCACGCGACAGTAATCTGCAAAAGATATTGCTAATTGTTTTTAAATAGCTATTATTTGAATTTAAATAAGAAAGATTGTGAGTTTTTAATTATTATTTTCATGCAAACTAAAAATGAACTTCAGTTCTAAATTCCTTACTCTCAAGTTTTCTAAACCTAATCTTGGACCACCAAAAATAAGAGTTAGAGAAAATTTAATAAAAGAGCAGATTGCCCAGCTAAGGAGACACCCATGAATTACAGGAGAGAACTAGTTTACTTGAGCGACAGGAAGGAGAGTACAATTGTGACAGGAGAGAGAAATAAAGGCAGCAACAACAGCTGTAATTCTTCATCAAATCGATTACTAGCAAGTTTTCTTCTTTCTATTGTTTGCATTTAAATGGCATGGCCATGACTATAAAAAAGATGGTTTTATCTTCTTTTTGGTTGGGTGACTATTTTTGTTTAGTCATCCCTTGTATGCTAGCCCTCCCTTCTATCTAGCCGCTTATTTTTTGCCTGGCTGTTACTTCTATTTCCCTGGCCATTACTTTTATTTCTTTTTGGCCATTTCTACTAAGGAAACCACCTTCCTTGCTGGCCGTCGACCTGTTTATAGCCATTATGGCTACTTCTTGGGTGAATTTAGCTAATCGACCTAGCTTATGCATTTTAACCTAGCCGCTAAACGTTTGCCTTGCCTGATGTTATCCTTGGCATCGACCCATCTATCCTTCTGGGTTGTTTGGCTATTCCTAGCAGATCTTTGCTTTTGTTGATCGTTGGATTTTAGATATCAAATCACCCTTTGTTTGATTTAGTTATAACCGGTGAAAAACAATAGTTAAACTGAATCTATGATTGCTGATCGATTCTTTGTTTAGCTGTATTGACCACTGAAATCAATCGATTATTCTTAGATCTGGATTTATAAAAACTAATTGAAACTCTCTTAAAACACCAGATCGATGCTAGGTTAACCCTGTCAGACCAATATGACTGTATTTCTTTTGGCTGGAAGCAGTTTAGAATAGAAATCAACCTCTTTATGTTAAACAACAAACCTCTTGAAAATAGGAAAAACTACTATTCTTATAGCATTAATTTTTAGTTTATATTGCTGTAGCAATTACTTTATTATCTCTTAGAAACCAGTTTCTGTAGTTTTCCTTATGATTGCAAACCCTATAAACTTCCTATAGCAGAAATTAATATCTTACTGTAGATGATTAAATAGTTCATGTGCCTCTGTTGGAAAACTTGTTTTAAAACATTATATTGATCAGATATGAGATAGTAGATTATTATATTGTTTTCCTTGAATGCTGAAAAACCAAGTTTATTATATTCCTAATCGCAAACTGATTAAAACTATAACCTATGTTCACTTCTTTATTCTTGCAACAGCTCTTGTCGCAGTTGCGACAGGAGGACCGTTTTTATTATTTTCTTTATTATTTTGAAACTTTTTGCCACATAAATAAAAGCAAGATAGATTAATATCTTAGAATGACTATTAGTGAAGACATTGTGACTGAAATACAAGATTAGAAACTATATCAAATTAATAAACTTATGATTTTGATTGTGTGACCAAAAGATGGTTCATTGCTTGAAAGTGTATTTTTCCTTAATTGATGTTTTGGGAAAGGGATTGGATTGATTTATTGGAAATATTGAATTTGTAATTCTTTACTTTATTTTCTTGCTTCTTGGGGAAATAAGTAGTTTTTATATAGGAATGTATTGGGTTACTTTTGGGACTAGGAGGCAGAATGTGGATATTCAGAGATGGCTTTTCCTCTTTTCAAGAATTGACCAAGTTACTTAAATGATTAGATCTAATTGGAATGACATTGAAATAGATGTTTATTGTCTAGCAAACTTATTTATTGATATCTTTGCCATATCCTGTTGTGAGACAATTTGCTTTTCATTACTTAGAATTGCACATTCAGACATCAGGGTTGCATTGGCTATTCCCTCCTGTAGTTGTTACCACTTAGCTAGACATTTTGTGTAGGGTTGGGTTTCCTTCATTTCAGGAAGGGATCCAGGGAAGTGTAAATACTTTATGGTTGGGTGGAAAAGCACTTGATCCATGTTCCCATCTCTCGACTTGCAGGTGGTGGACCACTTGGTTCATGTAGCTGGAGAGTGTATTGATTTATTTATTATTGATGTACTTATTTATTGTACCTACGTTGGATGTATTATGGCATGTTTGCCAAAGGATTGATGTATATTATTTTATAGTGCTTGTTACCTGGATTAAGCATGTGAATATGTAAGATTTATTGACATTTAGATTCATATTTATAAGATTATCTTTTATTTGAGATATTGTGATTCAGCAGATTAATTACATCTTTTATCTTTGGTAGTTGTATCTAAGTGGATTATTTACATCTTTTTTGATTTTGGTTATTGAAATGTTGTATTTAAGTGGATTATTTACTTCGTTTACTTTTGATTTGGTTTAAATGCTTTTACATGACTTGTGAGGCTTTACATAAAGTTACAAAGTGTGCTACAGATTCGTTTGGCTCTTGTTTCATTGTGAGGAATTCTCTAATCCCTGTTTTAATGAGTTTGTTCATGTCGAATGCCATGACAAACTCTCTGATTAGTTGTCTAAATGAATGAATTAAAGCTTCTGGTAAGCGATAATACCAATCTAGAGTGATACCTTCAAGAATTTTTGGAAAGCTTTTTCCTACAACCCCATCCCAAGGGAGGAGTTCTCTTATGGCTGTGGTATAGGATTTAATGTGGGAGTTTGGATCTCCTTCTCCTTTGAACTTCGGGAGATTTGGCAATGGCTGAGGTAGTTGCACGCTTCTTATGTTTTGGTCCAAAGGTTCCTTCAAATACTCAATATATGTTCCTAGAAAGGCACTTTGAGATTGCAAGGTTGATAGAAATAATCTTGTAGGTGGGTTTTGATAACCCATTGTCGAATTTGTTTGATTGTTCTAAACAGGAGGATTCCCATTTAGACATGTGTTGTTGCTAGCATTCTGTGAATAGTAATTGAGGTAGGGGAGATTTTGTGATGCCCCCTGGTCCTGTTCATGAGATTTTTGCCTTCTTTCTGGAGCAGCTTGCTCTGCTTCCAAGATCCTAATTCTTTGCACTAGAGTTGCGATTAAATCTACAGGAGTAGCAGCTCTAGGTGTTTCTTCGTTTCTAGGATTTTTTGGTCAAGTATTTTCATGGTGATATGCTTCTTCACGTGCAACGTTTTCTCTTTGCTCTTCTTGCAAGGCAATCCTCAATGCCTCTTTAGCATCTTTGGCTTCTTGTAGATGTTTTTCTAATCATTTAACTTCCTCATCAAGATGAGTACTCGATGTGCTTGTGGAAGGTTGTTTAGGTTGGTGTATTTCTGACCTTATCCTTCTAGCTTTATGTGGTGCATTTGGTATGGCTGGATTGTTTTCCCAAGTTGGGTTGTTGAAAGATAGAGAATGCCTAGATTCTCTTTGATCTGGTTCATAATCAGATTCTTCGTAGTCGTAACAGTTGGTGATTGGTGCATTAGGATGTGGTGACACATACTTATCGAAGGAAGGCATTTCTGGTTCTCTTGAGGGAATATTCCCTTGGTTTAAGTAAGGTTTTGTCATATTCAGACGTATCATAGACACAATAGAATAAATGGAATGGATGACAGTGTAGGTGATTGAAGTCGAAGAAACTAAAGCAGCTATGAAGAATGGTGTGAAAATGTTTTGAAGCTTTTGCTAATTTGCAGTTGTCTTTGTTCTTCTAACAATAAGAGGATAAATGGGTCTTGTTGTGGTAGAGTAAATATCTCTTGTTCTTGTTGTGGATTGGTTTCCTCAATCTCATCACGGACAACCCTCACCCACTCTCCTCTCACTCCTAGGCACATTTGTGAGCCAAGATAGATGTGTGATGACTAACCTTAACTAGATTTAGGGTTTTTGACCTAGGGTTTGGCTATGTTTTGACTTGTTTTTACCTTGTGAAATGATCAAGGGTTTGATTGAATTATTTAACCGTGGTTACCTTGTGATGGTATCGAGGGTTTGTAAGTTTGTCTATTCTAGGGTTTCTATATGCATGCAAAGCTAAATGAAATGCAAACATTTTTTTGTGCCTTTTTAGTATTTTGGAAATAAAAAGTGCTATTTAATCTATGAAAGGGAAATATGAATGCAAGCTAATATGACTTTTCCTAATGCAAGTTTAATCTATGTTTTTGGGTTTTTGATTGTTTTGAAGTAATCTAATCTAAAAAGGGAAAAATACTTCTTCAAATAATCTAGATCTAAGAATATGAAAACGATTATTCTAACATGCAAGATCTAACTATCAAGGAAAAAGCAAAGTTTTACTGTTCCCAAGAGCAAATTTGGTTTTCTAATTACTATGAATTGAATAAAACAATGAAGGAACCTAGAAGAAATGAAGATTTGTGTGACTCCACTACCCTCATAAATCCTTGATATTGGCAACCTCGAGTCCTTTTGAAGCAGTGAGAGATCCTCTTGATGACAAAATGACACAAAGAAGTAAAAAGAAGCTTGGGACCCTTGGCACACAAAATGAGACCTCCCCTAGCATTTACCTACCCACCCTGATGCATTGGCAAAGTCTGTTCAACCCCACGAGCTATGGAATGCAAAATGTCACTTCTAGCACCTTTCTACTGCATGAAACTAAAGCATTTTGTAAGAATGCATTTGATTTCGGCATAGTCAAACAGACTAGTGTTGACTAAAACTGAGAGAGTTTATTGTGGATAGACCCCACGTGCACCTGTAGGTCCAAACATAACGTTCCCAACTTCCATGAATTCTGAGAACTACTCCATCCAAGTTTGGCAATTTTTTAGTCTTAGGGATCTTAAGGGACTTTACCAGTAGCCTGCTGCCCAGAACGATTAGGATGCTTGGCACATGAAATGAGACCTCTCTTGGCATTTACCCACCCACCCCGATGTGTTGGCATAGTCCGTTCAGTCCCACAATGAGTATAACAAAAAATATGGCAACTGACAAGGTTGTGCTGCATGAAATTGAAGCATTTTGCAAGAATGCATTTGATTTCAGCACAGTCAAATGGACTGGAGTTGACCAAAACCAAGAGAGGTTTTTGTGGATGGACCCCATGTGCATATGTAAGTCCAAATGAAACATTCCCAGCTATCATGAATTCTGAGAACTGCTCCATCAAAGTTTGACAATCTTTGCTCTTAGGATCTTAAGTGACTTCGTTGGTAGCGTGTTGCCCCGAATGATTGGGACCCTTGGCACACAAAATGACACCTCCCCTAGAATTTACTCACCCACCCCAACATGTTGGTGAAGTCCATTCAGCCCCACGAGCTATGGAATGCAAAATGTCACTCTTAGCACCTTTCCACTGCATGAAACTAAAGCATTTTATAAGCATGCATTTGATTTCAGCACGGTTAAACGGACTGGATTATCCAAAATCAAGAGAGGTTATTGTGGATGGACCCAATATGCACTTGTAGGTCTAAATGGAACATTCCCATCTACCATAAATTCTGAGAACTGCTCTATCAAAGTTTGGCATTTTTTTGGTCATAGGGATCTTAAGGGACTTTAACGGTAGCCTGCTACCCGGAACGACTGGGATGCTTGGAACATGAAATGAAACCTCCCCTAGCATTTAACCACCCATTTTGATGCGTTGGCATAGTCCATTCGGCCCCACGATGAGAAAAACAAAAAATATGGCACATGGCAAGGTTGTGCTGCATGAAATTAAAGCATTTTGCAAGAATGCATTTGATTTCAGCACGGTCAAACGGACTGGAGTTGACCAAAAATGAGAGAGGTTATTGTGGATGGACCCCACGTGCACCTTCAGGTCCAAACATAATGTTCCTAGTTGCTACAAATTCCAAGAACTACTCCATCAAAGTTTGGTAGTTTTTGCTCTTAGGATCTTAAGTGACTTTGCCGATAGCCTGCTGCCTCGAATGATTGGGACCCTTGGCACATGAACAATACCTCCCCTTGCATTTACCCACCCACCCTGATGTGTTAGCATAGTCTGTTTGGCCCCATGAACAATGGAATGCAAAATGTCACTCCTAGCACCTTTCCACTGCATGAAACTGAAGCATTATGCAAGAATACATTTGATTCCAGCACGGTCAAACAGATTGGAGTTGACCAAAACTGAGAGAGGTTATTGTGGACGAACTCCACATGCACCTTGTTGATGTATAAAATTGCATGGATTCTAGCACCAACATGGGAAACTTCAAGAATGTGGGATTGACTCTTGAAGCAACCTCTAGATTTTCAAGAAGCTGGCTCTTCCTTTTAATGGGGGTTTAGGGAAAGGGAAGAGGAAACAAATTATAGTATTAAATGCCTAAATTGCTAAGGTGATGCACTAGATTTAAAACCTAACCAGTAGCACAATGTCAAACCCTAATAGATTAAGTTGAAAAATTAAAGACCATAAATGCATGATCAATTACTAGTTTATAAATCAGATTTAACAGAGGTTAAGAAACAAAAACTAGAAACAAGAGAAAGGGACACATTTAGATCTACACAGAACACCACACTTTCTTTATTTGAGGAAGAACAAATTTACAGAGGCAAAGATTTGCACAAAATAAAATATTACAACCCTCATGAAGAGGCATTGCTGAGGCAAAAAAATATCTCTATCTGCTGCTCAAAAATCTCTGATCTTGGATCTATGTAGAACTGTTTCCATCTTTCCTAGATCCATCCTTTTATAACCTAGAAATAAAGAAAAATATCTTGCAACTTCCCAGAAAATCTCTCCAACTGAAAATCTTGTGAATCCTGGATTTGATGACTGTGACTAGCTGTTCTGTTTCTTCATTTTGCCCTCCATGGCTGGAAAATACATCTACCTTAGTTGAAAAAATAAACTCCCGCTGCTTCCCTTCTCATGGCTAGCTGTAGAAGTTTCTCATGAATATAAGGAAGCTTCATATTAAAACTTAGGGCTGCATATGTTTCATTTATCTCCCGTGGAAATAAAGCCAAGTTGGAATCATTATATTTAATAAGCTTTGCCTATCCATGGGAGACCCACCATATATGTCTCTACTTTACCAAACTTATTATTAAAATCTCTTTTAACTCCTCATGACTTTAGAATTGAAAAGAGACTCACTATTTTAATACTTTGAAGTATATCTTCATTGATAGGAGGGGGGCCACCACTTGAAACTTTATAATAAAAAGACTTAGCCTTGATTCATGTGACTCCATATTAAACTTTTAAAAGATTAATAAAAATCATTAACCTTCCCGTGACTTTAAATGACTTCTGCAGCTTCCACGCGTCACCATGGCGCTTATTTGGGAATGAATTTTTCCCCTTTACCTTCAAAGGCCCGTGATTAGGCCACATGGAAGCCTCCAGTGCCTCTCTTCTCACTTGTTTGAGTTGTTGTGGTGGAGTCACGGTAGGAGGGTTCATAGAATGAACTGTCTGGACCGTACAGTAAGAGTAAACACAATGGAAACAACTCAAGAAATAAAGCAAATGTAGATTCAGTCATTCAATATATCATAGAACTCAAATAGAGATCAGTTGGCAACATGCAGGCTTACAATTAGGGCTCACAGGCCTAATTACATACATGTGCAAGATAAAGCTTTAAGGCTCCTTCGCACGAAATCCAAACTATCAACTATCACTATGTTATGAACTACTTGATCACCCCTTTCCTAAGGATCTATTACATCAATATATATCTAATCTGGATCAATAGATTCCTCCACGTCGGCCAAGGAAGATCACAAATTCCAAAGAAGAAATGTAACATGTGAATATAGATAGGTCAGACCTAAATGCATAGAACACTTCCGGTAAATCAATGGAATGAAGTGCAGATCTCTAAGGAAGGTCGGCCAACAACCAAAGATCATCGACTGATGTGTTATTAGGCTCCAAAGATCAAAAAATGCTTCTGCAAGTTTCTCCTTCAGTTGGTTGCTAGTGAATATCAGGATGCTTTACTCTGAGAAATAGTCAACTTCTGTTAGCGATATCTTTCCGGTAACTGATCCAAATGCTCTGAATTCTTGATATGATGTAAATGAATGAATATATATGCTAAGTCCAGATCCGCAAGATGTGAAATGCCAATACCGGACCACAAGTTGAAACTGCTTGAACTGAACTAGGAAATGAAAAGGAACAAACTAAACTACAAACAAACTGAAATGCAAATATTTTTGGTTGATGCAAGATTGCTCTTGAACTAGGGATGCTCTTGCATCAGACATCCAGGGTTATTGAAAAAGTGATTCCCTCACTTTGCTGGGGCTAAGGGAGAACCAAGATGGTCCACCTCAGCCTGAGAAATCCATGATGAATCTTCTTCCAGTCTGTCTTTCCACTTCACAAGGTATTCTTTGTATTGTCTTCCTCTGGTTTTGCATCCGACTCTGCTGTCCAAAATATCTTCAATCTGCTCCAGTGCTTGTTGTGGTAATTGCTTCTTCAAGTCTTCTTCCATGCTATCACTGAACTCTGCTTCATGATAGTGATATAGGTCTGCAATGTTGAAAATAGGTGAAATACCCAATGTCTTCGATAATTCCACTTCATGTGCATTTCCTGAATCAAATTTCCTAAGTATTCTACAAGGTCCAAACTTCTTCATCTTCAACTTGTTATATGTCCTAATTAGAAATCTTTCTTTTTTCAAGTACACCATTACATCATCTCCAACTTCAAATTCCTTATGTCTTCTCTTCTCATCAGCCTTCTCTTTATACTTACTATTCATATCCTCCAAATGCTTCTTCACCTGATTATGCACTGTCTTCATGTGATTTGCAAATACTTCTGCTTCTGTACTCCTCTTTTCTTCTATGTGGATATCTCTTAATTCTACAACTCCTTTAGGATTCACTCCAGTAACAATCTCAAAAGGTGTTCTTCCGGTACTCCTGTTCATTGAATTATTGTATGCAAACTCTGCTTGTGAAAGAATCAAGTCCCAACTTCCTGTCTTCTCTCTAGCCAAATATCTCAACAAATTTCCTAAACTCCTATTCACTACCTCTATCTTTCCATCTATCTGTGGATCAAAAGTTGAACTGAACTTCAATTCTATCTTCATCTTCTTCCAAAGTGTCCTCCAAAAGTATCCAACAAACTTTGTGTCTCTGTCTGAAACTATGCTCTTAGGTAATCCATGCAATCTCATAATCTCCTTGAAAAATAGGTCAGCTACATGCACTGCATCAGTTGTCTTCTTACAAGGTATGAAATGAGCCATCTTTGAAAATCTGTCAACCACTACCAATATTGAATCATGTCCTCTCTGTGTCTTAGGCAATCCCATTACAAAATCCATGCTTATGTCTTCCCAAGGTCTCTCCGGTACTGTCAAAGGTTTATACAATCCAGTGTTCTGACTACTTCCTTTTGCAACTTGACAAACTCTACAACTTTGCACAAATCTCTGAACATCCTTATGTATCTAAGGCCAAAAGTAATTTTCACTCACCAAAGCCACTGTCTTATCAATGCCAAAATGTCTTGCCAATCCACCACTATGCTTCTCCTTGATCAATTATCTCTCATTGAACTTCTAGGTATGCACAACTGACTTCCTTTGAACAACATATCTTCTTAAATGAAATAGTCCAACCACTTGCTTCTATCTATCACAATAGGTTCCATACATGCTCTCCAAGGTTCTACAAAATTAGTGTCTCCCTCATACATGTTCTTCAATTCATCAAAACCCAACACTTCAATTCTCATCTTTGTCAACAAGTCTCTTCTCCTACTTAATGCATCAGTAACTTTGTTTGATTTTCCACTCCTATGCTTTAACACAAAAGTATAACTCTGCATGAACTCTATCCACCTCATATGTCTCTGATTCAACTTACCTTGACTATTCAAATACTACAAAGCTTGATGATCTGTATACAACACAAACTCCTTAGGCAACAAGTAATGTCTGCACTTCTTCAAGGATTGAATTATGGCATATAACTCTTGATCATAAACTGAATATCTTCTCCTTGCATCATTCAAATTCTCACTGAAATAAGCTATAGGTCTACCTTCTTGACTTAACATTGCTCCAATTGCACTTCCACTTGCATCACAATCAACTTGAAATACCTTATTGAAATCTGGTAATGCCAAAATGGGTTGCTCTGTCACTTTCTGCTTCAACAACTCAAAACTTTTATCTGCTCTAGATGTCCACTTAAAATCCTTTCTGTCACCTCTCATTGTCTCTCTCATAGGGTTACAAACTAAACTAAAATTTCTAATGAACTTCTGGTAGAAACTAGCCAATCCATGAAATGATCTAACTTCTCCAATGCTCTCCGGTGTAGGCCATTCAATAGTTGCTCTTTCTCAGGGTCCAACTTCAATCCTTCTGTAGAAATCACAAATCCCAAATATACCAACTCTTCCTTCATGAAACTACACTTCTTGATGTTTATCAACAATTTCTCTTCTCTCAATCTCTACAAAACTTGTCTAATATGCCACAAATGTTCCTCTTTTTTCTTACTAAAAATCATAATATCATCCAAATATACAATCACAAACTTACCCAAGAATTTCTTGAAGACTTCATTCATCAATCTCATGAAAGTAATCGGTGCATTTGTCAATCCAAAAGGCATCACTAATCACTCATACAATCCTTCATTTGTCTAAAAAGCAGTCTTTCATTCATCACCTTCTTTGATTCTGATATGATGGTAGCCACTCTTCAAGTCTATCTTTGTGAAATATTTTGCTCCACTCAAACAATCCATGATATCATCCATCCTAGGTAAAGGAAATCTATACTTAACTGTGATCTTGTTTATTGCTCTAGAATCGGTACACATTCTCCACTCTCCATCCTTCTTAGGTGCAAGCACTGAAGGTATTGCACAAGTACTCAAGCTTTCTCTGATCAAACCTTTCCTCAACAATTCTTGTATCTGTCGGTTCAATTCTTCATTCTCTGCCAGTGTCATTCTATGTGTTGCTTTGTTAGGCAAACTTGCTCCTGGTATAAGATCCATGTGATGACTGATACTCCTTATAGGTGGTAATCCATCAGGCACATGATCTGATATGATGTCTTCATACTCTGTTAGCAACTCTCTTATCTCCTCTGGTTCAGTTTCTTTCTTCAATGCTTCAAGCTTCTTAGGGATCAAGGCATAACACAAATTCTCATGTCTTAAACCATCCAAAAATTTTCTTCCATCTACCAAACAAATTTTAGCCCACATACTACTTCTTTAGGATCATCTTCTAAAGGAATCAAAGTAATTCTCTTGCCATTTGTGGTTATAGTATATGTATTCTTTCTCCCATCATGTATAGTTTTTCTATCATACTGCCAAGGTCTACCCAACAAGATATGACAAACATCCATAGGCATAATATCACACAAGACCTCATCATGATAAGATCCAATATGAAATTTCACCAAACATTGTTCACTCACCAATACCTTATGATCATCCTAAATCCATGCTATTTGATAGGGCTTAGGGTGTTTCAATCTTTCCAACTTCAGCTTAGTCACCATCTCCTTTGAAACTAGGTTATCAAAACTACCACTATCAATCACAAATTTACAACACTTACCTCCAGATTTGCATCTTGTCCTGAACAAGCTCTTCCTTTGTGGTGGTTCTTCTTTTGTTTCTATTTGAAATAGTGCTCTCCTCATCACCAATGATTCTCCTTTATCAGGTTTACCAACAAAATAGGGGTCATCTAATTCAACAGGTTCTTCTTCAACATAGGCTGCTCTTCCATTATTTTCTGTCCTCTTACTTGTACTACCTTGATTACATTTCAAATGCTCTATGTACTTCACCTCCACACTTTAAACCGGTACCTCTGATTGTTCTCTTATCCAATCCTCTTCCTTCTCTTCTGTATCCTTCATTTCGGTATGCACTAGGGTTTCCTCTCTGGTAAATATTTCTGTCATCTCTCCGGTAAGCATTGTTATCTCTGTCATCCTTCTTAACTGGGCTATCAAACTTGTTTTGCTCTGTAAATGATCTATCACATCTAGAAAACATTCTTCCTCTCTAAAATTTACCTCCTCTGCCTCTCTATCTCTAATAATGTCATTTATTCAGTTTCTCTTCAACCTTCAAGGCAAACTGATATGCTTCCTCCAAATATGTCATCCTTACCAAACTTAGTTCTTCTTGAATGTTCAATCTCAGTCCATTGATGTATCTAGCCACTTTTTCCTTGCTTGCTTCACTATGTCCTATTCTTATGATCATTTTATGAAATTCCTCAGTATACTCCTTTACAGATTTCTCCTTTTGTCTCAGGTTTTGCAATCTTTTTGACAACTCCAACTGATAGTCAGTAGGTATAAACTGATTCTTCAACTTTGTCACCATCCTATCCCACTTTGTAATCTTTTCTTTTCCTCTTCTATTTCTTTCCAACTAAACTTCTTTCCACCATATAGCAGCATGTCCTTTCAACTTTGTTTTTGCAAATTTCACCTTCTCTGGATCTTCAATTTCCTCATATTCAAAGTATTCTTCCATATCATTTATCCAGTCAATCAACTCTTCAGGATTCAACTTACTTGTATAATTTAGTACATCAACTCTAGGTCTCTTTCCAATCTTTGAAATAGCTCACAACATATTTACTTGATCTGATTCTTCTTCTTCATCACCTCCTAGGGTTTCACTAGTATGTTCAACAGATTGAAATTCTTCTTCATCATCACTTTCAACATTAGGTCTTGGTGTCAATCCTCTTTGTCACTCCTCTTCAACAACATCCAAATGGATTCGCATGGTTTTCATTATCTCCATTAACTCATCTATTCTTCTAGCCATTGTTCCAATAGTAGTAACTCTCCTCGGCGGCATTCTTCCTAGGATCAAGTGTAAACTACTTCAGGGTCGGCGATTGGGCTACAAGGTGACAACTGCCTCACAATCGGCGATTGGTTGCAACACAAGTAACCTACCTCAATTTGGAGATCTATCCACAACAAGATCTTACGAAATTCCTTCACCAACTTCACTCAATTCGCTCTCCAATATTCAAACTTTCACTCTGATACCAATTGGTGCAATCATGGTAGGAGGGTTCACAGAATGAACTGTCTAGACCATGAAGCAAGAGTAAACACAACGAAAACAACTCAAGAAATAAAGCAAATGTAGATTCAATCATTCAATATATCATAGAATTCAAATAGAGACCGGCCGGCAACATGCAGGCTTACAATTAGGGCTCACAGGCTTGATTACATACATGCACAAGATAAAGCTTTGAGGCTCCTTCGCACGAAATCCAAACTATCAGCTATCACTATGTTGTGAACTACTTGATCACCCCTTTCCTAAGGATCTATTACATCAATATATATCTAATCCAGATCAATAGATTCCTCTACATCGGCCAAGGAAGATCACAAATTCCAAAGAAGAAATGTAATGTGTGATTACAGATAGGCCGGACCTAAATGCATAGAACATTTCCAGTAAATCAATGGAATGAAGTGCAGATCTCTAAGGAAAGTTGGCCACAAACCAAAGATCATTGAATGATGTGTCATTAGGCTCCAAATATTGGGAAATGCTTCTACAAGTTTCTCCTTCAGCTGGTTGCTAGTGAATATCAGGATGCTCTACTCTGAGAAACAATCAACTTCTGTTAGCGATATCTTTCCGGTAACTGATCTAAATGCTCTGAATTCTTGATATGATGTAAATGAATGAATATATATGCTAAGTCCATATCTGTAAGATGTGAAATACTAATACCAGACCACAAGTTGAAATTGCTTCTGATTGAACTGCTTGAACTGAACTGGGAAATGAAAAGAAACAAACTAAACTGCAAATAAACTAAAATGCAAATGTTTTTGGTTGATGCAAGATTTCTCTTGAACCAGGGATGCTCCTGCATCATTTTGATCCATTTCTTCATCCATGGTGACTGAGTGTCTTCAAACAAGGGTTCTGTATTCTCATCGGTGGATGCACATTGAAACCCTAAAACTTGCATTCTTTGGACTCTGGAGGCTCTGAGCTAAATCTTCAGATAGTTCCCCTTTAATGATGAAGCCTTCTCTTTGCTTGCGTTGTATCCACTGTGACTAAATTCTTTATCTCCTATCAGAGGCTGATGCTTAATCTTCTCGTGGTTACACCATAATCTTCTTAGAACTGTGTCTCTTTGATTTGGCATTTGTTTGAATTGACACAAAACTCAACCTATATGGCATCTTATGGTAACAGTTTGAGCTTCACATTAGATGCGCCTTATTGAAATGTTACAAAATTTGTTACATGAGCAAGAGGATGGGCATGTAGACTCGCTCCTCCCTTTCAAACTGAGATCTCGGTTAGGAAATGCCTTTTATGAATATAGGGGTGAGCTTTGTTCAATGACCTATGCCTGATTCTTATGTTGGCTGAGTTCACAACTTTCATTTACCAAGACTGTTTTAGCTTAAGGACCGCGCCATCATTATGTGCAAAGCACCATGTTGTTTGGAGGTCGCACTGATGTTTCATTGTATCTCTAGCTTTGGTGATGAATGGTTCACCTGACTCTTCATTTGGACACCCTTGTCATGCATCGTAACCTTTTATTTAGAGTTTGCGCTATATGGTGTTGGCTCAAGCCTTTGCCTTAGTTTCAAACTATGAGCCATTATATGCAAGGCTGTGTCTCTTTGAATAATACTGCAGCGCCATGTCTTCATATGACTATGCTTTAAGGCTTATGGGTAGTGTCCCTTGATCTTTGATTTGGCTACGCTTTTGACAGGAAACACCTTCAATTAGAAACTATTTCATTTTAAATGCTAAGCTATGACTTTTATATGTGCATCATTTAAAAACTTGGGCACCATTCTTATATGTTAGCTGCACCTTTGTTTGGATGAGAACTCTTTAACCTCTGTCTTCTATGGCAGGCCGATCCTTTTGCAGTGAGCTCCATTATGCAAAGGTTGAACCTTCCATTAGTACAGGCTACTGTAGGATGAACTCTTTATAATAATTGCAGCGTGCTATGCTTATAGAATGGTAGCTTACTGGCCACCTTCATGTGGTTATACCATGTCTTCTTAAGACAAAACAAACTTGTCTCTGTGCATTATTTTGAATAATGATATGCCCATTTGATGCGGTGAATAACTGTGTGTCTTGGTGCATATAGTGGCTATGGCTTGAACTAAATCGAGCCACTACATTCATTCTGTGCCTTCCTCTAGAAGTTGCACCACTATCTTTCTGGTCTAGCCTGAGACTTTCATGATGCCGAATATTTCTTGAATTTTACACCATCTTTGCTTGTAGAATTTTGATATCATTATTTTTGCTGATATCCCTATTTGATGACGTGTTTGAGCTTTGATAGTAGAGGTAGTGCCTATTCATTGCAATGCTATTGAATTTGAAATGATGAGCCATGACTTAGTGATTGCACTATATCTCACTGAATCTTCATAGACTGATGTTTCATTTAAATACTTTGTGCCATACTTAAAAAAATGCCATCTGTTTCATATTGACTGCATTTAGATTTTGGTAGCACCTTATTTTAGTTTCTGAACCTACAGCAATATAATTTTTTTTGAAATGATGTGCAGAAAAATGCCCAACAGTTCTTGGTGGCTTGTTGGGAAAGTGAGCCCGCTCACTTCAAAACCAGAAGAATTGTGCCATATCCATTGGGCATAGAGTCAAATCAAGCTAAAACTAACCAACATATTGAAAACACATAAAAAACTAGAACCCCTATGCAACCAAACAAAAACATAGTTACCCAAAAAATGTATTGATTCTAAAACCATAACACTGATGGATAGTGAAATACTCTACAACTGTTGAAGCACTGAAACCTCATACAAATTGTGACAGTTGACCACACTAAAGCTGGGACTGATCCATAGCTAGATTGACACATGGATGAACCACATAACTGATATTTTGTAACTGAGACCAACTAATCATAAATCTTTTACTACAACCAAGACTTATTGAAAGCAATAAAACTGAAATTGAAACTAACTGTTGCAGCTGCAACTTATTGCAAAGCATTGAGACTAAATTACTGACATATGAACCTTAGAGGAACATGCCCATTCACAAGAATGGAGAAATAACTACTTGATCTAATGATGTTGCTCCAGTGGATCCATGTTACACTGAGAATTGTCCAAATGAAATGCATAAAGAACAATAACCAGAATTTGTACCTTTTCACCTTCTTGCATTCTGAAGGCTAATCCTTTGAACGAAAATACCAGTTAGGCTGATCTGCATATTGTTCTTGATTGAGTGGAGGGTGGGAAGGGAAAATTAAGTGATGGAGTTCACCTCTTTGTTCACATGTGAAAACATTTATGATCTTGGACTTCTTGGTGATTTCTCCTATCTACACCTTTGTATGCTCATGATCCATAGTAGCCCGAAACTCTGGCTGGAATGTGATAGAGCTGCCTATAGTTGTCTTTAATCTGATTAGCATTTCTTCTTAAATGAAGAGTGGAGTGTGTGAGATTCTTCACTATTTGTGTCTTTTGATGCATCATTATCATGGAGGTCACTTTTCTTTTTATCAGGATCATCCAAATTTAAACAAAAAACTTCTAGATCATCCCAAAAAGAATCATTCTCAAATTCATCTTCACCCTTTTACACAAGAAGACTTACCTTTTGTTTCTTGACAAGTTGAGGCAAAGATTTTGTATCCTCTGATGGCCAGTACTTTTCAGCTTCAAAGAGAATCAAACCATTGTCAGCTGCCTCATCCTCCTCTTTGGATGACTGCATCTCAGAATCATCTCCTTCAAAATGTGAAAAATCATGATGGAAATAAAAACACTCTTTATTTGTAGACTCTACAGAAATTTCTCTTACAACTTTTGCCTCAAGATGTGGTACAGATGATGCATTACTATTCTCCCAATACGTTTTAGCTTCAAAGCCCCTTTTTAAGTATTTTTAAGCTTCTAGAAGAGACAATTCATAAGCAACTTCTGAATCTCTTTCATTAGTTAACTGAGTTTCTGAGTTACATGTTGCTACAAGTGCATGATGCTGATAACTAGAAGGACACCTTGAATAGACAGGGGCCACCTTCTTGCTGGCATTTTGATCTTTGAGACTCAAATTTTCTTTAATATCAAAATGACAAAGAACTTGATCTATGGCTTTTATTGGATAATTTAAAGCTACAAAGGTTTGTAAAACATAATTTTCAAGATAAGTGGGTCTGTGCTAGGCTTGAGGGAGGACCTCTTCAATAAATTGACTGCATTGAACATGCTATCCATAAGGACTTTGAGGCATGATAATTGGATCAACATGATACATGGCTTGATCTTTTAGCTCATTGAGCTCATGGGTGGAAGATTTTAGGAGTTCCTTTATCTCCAGCATCTGCTTATGATTTGGTAAATCAATAGGGAGGGTGGGTGGATTTGAACAATTATGCATATGGCTATAAGAAAGAGCCTAAGATGAGACATCTACATGAGGCATTAATGGTTTTAAAGGTAGAGGAGGTAGTTTACCAGCTTCTATGAGGTTATTCTCAGCCATAATGGCAAGATTATATGATTGGGGTAGGGTTTCACCTCCTAAGGCTTGAATCATAACATATATTTTAGGGTCTAGAGCCTTTAAATAATATAAGAATGCAAAAACTGGAGATGGCCTGATATCAACAGAAAATTTCTTCCATACCTTATCAAATCTTGAATTGAAGTCACACATGCTTTCTATCAGATGCCTCTTGATTGTGATGAGATTCTTGGTGAGGGTACTGGCATCTGTCCTCTCTTTGAACTGGTTGTAAATGAGGTCACCCAACTGGTCCCATCTAATGATTGACCCAGGCTGTAAACTTCTATACCATCCCCTTGCTTTGCCTTTGAGGGAGGATGCAAGCAATAGAAGGGCATGATTCTCAGTTGTGATATTGTGAATGGTGCACAAATTGGCTACATCCTGAATGTGATTTGCAGGAGAAACAGAGCCATCCCCAATAAAATGAGGTAATGCCTTCCAAGCTGTATCAGGAACCTAGCCCTGTTGCTGAAGAACAAGAGGACTTGAATCCCAAGTCACAAAAGGTAGATCCCTTGGTGGAATATTCAGATGCACATAGATACATGGGGCTACCATGGTCTACAGGAGCAAAGATTTGAGAAAGAGTCACCAATATCTACTCACCAGGTGGAGGATTCATGGTCCCATGAGCAGATAATTTTGTGATTCTCCACCAAAATCAAAAAATATAGGGCAAATATTCAATGAAAACAGAGACCCAATTCTTTGATTCTAGTCCCACTGGGCATGCCAAAAATTGTTGAAGTATAAAATTGCATAGATTCTAGCACCAACATGAGAAACTTCAAGAATGTGGGATTGACTCTTAAAGCAACCTCCAGATTTTCAAGAAGCTGGCTCTTCCTTTTAATGGGGGTTTAGGGAAAGGGAAGAAGAAACTGATTGTAGAATTAAATGCCTAAATTGCTAAGGTGATGCGCCAGATTTAAAACCTAACCAGTAGCACAGTGTCAAACCCTAATAGATTAACTGGAAAAATTAAAGAGCATAAATGCATGATCAATTACCAGTTTATTAATCAGATTTAACAGAGGCTAAGAAATAGAAACTAGAAACAAGAGAAAGAGACACAGTTAGATCTACACAGAACACCACACTTTCTTTATTTGACGAAGAACAAATTTACAGAGGCAAAGATTTACACAAAATAAAATATTACAACCCTCATGAAGAGGCACTACTGAGGTGAAAAAAGATCTCTATCTGCTACTCAAAAATCTTTGATCCCGGATCTGTGTAAAACTGTAGAACTATTTCCATGTATCCCGAATCCATCCTTTTATAACCCAGAAATAAAGCAAAATATCTTGCAACTGCCCAGAAAATCTCTCCAACTAAAAATCCCGTGAATCCCAGATTTGATCACTATGACTGGCTATTCTGTTTCTCCTTTTTTCCCTCCATGGCTGGAAAATGCATTTGCCTTAGCTGAAAAAACAAACTCCCACCACTTCCCCTCTCATGGCTGGCCGTAGAAGTTTCTCATGAATATAAGGAAGCTGTGTATTAAAACTTAGGGCTGCATATGTTTCATTTATCTCCTGTGGAAATAAAGCCAAGTTGGAATCATTATATTTAATAAGCTTTGCCTATCCACGAGGGACCCACCATATATGTCTCTACTTTACCAAACTTATTCTTAAAATCTCTTTTAACTCCCCGTGACTTTAGAATTGAAAAGAGACTCACTATTTTAATATTTTGAAGCATATCTTCATTGATAGGAGGGGGCCCACCACTTGAAACTTTATAATAAAAAGACTCATTCTTGATTCATGTGACTCCATATTAAAC
The DNA here is from genome assembly GCA_027924645.1 of Cunninghamia lanceolata. Taxonomy (NCBI): domain Eukaryota; kingdom Viridiplantae; phylum Streptophyta; class Pinopsida; order Cupressales; family Cupressaceae; genus Cunninghamia; species Cunninghamia lanceolata. The sequence goes on from BSBN01000888.1 coordinate 64,366, forward strand.
TTTTAAAAGATTAATAAAAATCATTAACCTTCCCATGGCTTTAAATGACTTCCACAGCTTCCACGCGTCACCATGGCACTTATTTGGGAATGAATTTTTCCCCTTTGCCTTCAAAGGTCCGTGGTTAAGCCATGTGGTAGTCTCTGGTGCCTCCCTTCTCACTTTTGTCTGAGCCGTTGATCCGTTTCTTCATCCATGGTGACTGAGTGTCTTCAAACTAGGGTTCTGTATTCTCATCGGTGGATGCACATTGAAACCCTAAAACTTGTGTTCTTTGGACTCTGGAGGCTCTGAGCTGAATCTTTAGGCAGTTCCCCTTTAATGATGAAGCCTTCTCTTTGTTTGTGTTGTATCTACTGTGACTAAATTCCTTATTTCCTATTAGAGGCTGATGCTTAATCTTCTCGTGGTTACACCATAATCTTCTTAGAACTGTGTCTCTTTGATTTGGCATTTATTTGAATTGACATGAAACTCAACCTATATGGCGTCTTATGGTAACATTTTGAGCTTCACATTGGATGCACCTTGTTGAAATGTTACAACAATTGTTGCATGAGCAAGAGGATGGGCATGTAGACTGGTGCCTCCCTTTCAAATTGAGATCTCGGTTAGGAAATGCCTTTTATGAATATAGGTCTGAGATTTGTTCAATGACCTATGCTTGATTCTTATGTTGGCTGAGTTCACATCATTCATTTGCCAAGACTGCTTTAGCTTAAGGACCACGCCATCATTATGTGCAAAGTGCCATGTTGCTTGGAGGTTGCACCGATGTTTCATTGTATCTATGGCTTTGGCGATGAATGGTTTGCCTGACTCTTCATTTGGATGCCCTTGTCATGCATTGTAACCTTTTATTTAGAGTCTACGCTATACGGTGTCGGCTCAAGCCTTTGCCTTAGTTTGAAACTACATGCCATTATATGCAAGGCTGTGTCTCTTTGAATAATACTATAGCGCCACGTCTTCATATGACTATGCTTTAAGGCTTATGTGCAGCGTCCCTTGATCTTTAATTTGGCTACGCTTTTAACAAACAATGCCTTCAATTAGAAATTGTTTCATTTTAAATGCTAAGCTATGACTTCTATATGTGCATCACTTCAAAACTTGGGCACCATTCTTATGTGTTACTGCGCCTTTATTTGGATGAGAACTCTTTAACCTTTGTCTTCTATGGCAGGCCGATCCTTTGGCAGTGAGCTCCATCCTTTGGCAGAGAGCTCCATTATGCAAAGGTTGAACCTTCCATTAGTACATGCTATTGTAGGATGAAATCTTTATAATAATTGCAACATGCTATGCTTATAGAATGGTAGCTTATTGGCCACCTTCATGTGGTTATACCATGTCTTCTCAAGACAACATGAACTTGTCTCTGTGCATTATTTTGAATAATGATATGCCCATTTGATGTGGTGAATAACTGTGTGTCTTGGTCCATATAGTGGTTGCGGCTTGAACTAAATTGAACCTCTACATTCATTCTGTGCCTTCCTCTAGAAGCTGCACCACTATCTTTCTGGTCTAGCCTGAGACTTTCATGATGCCAAATATTTCTTGAATTTGGCACCGTCTTTGCTTGTAGATTGCCGATATCATTATTTTTGCTGATATCCCTATTTGGTGACATGTTTGAGCTTTGTATAGTAGATCTAGTGCCTATTCATTGCAATGTTATTGCATTTGAAATGATGAGCCATGATTTAGTGATTGCACTATATCTCACTGAATCTTCATAGACTGATGTTTCATTTAAATACTTTGTGCCATACTTAAAAAAAATTCCATTTGTTTCATATTGACTGCATTTAGATTCTGGTAGCACCTTATTTTAGTTTTCTCTCCCTGTGCTATGACCTCCAGGCCGCACCTCTATCTCATATGCCATGTGTTGATTTGCATTACATAGACAACTTGCTATTATTTCCTTATGCTGGGTGTTCATGTGGGCTGCATTGATTTTATAGTGGCAATATCTCACATAAAATGACTAACTCTTTACTATGTATGCACATTCCTCATTATGAATTGAGATTCTCTTCATAATGCATTGATCTTCTTAAGGCCACCACCATACAAACTTGCACTTTTCACAACACTGATAAGCCTGATTAGAAATTGGTAGCACTGAACCTACAGCCGAAACCTCTCAGCAATATCAAAATTTCTAAAATGATGTGCAAAAAAATGCACAACACACCTATAGGTCCAAACAGAACATTCCCAACTGCCATGAATTGGGAGAACTGCTCCATCATAGTTTGGTAGTTTTTTGATCTTAGGGATCTTGCTTTGCTTTACTGGCATAACTTGATTGTTTTCAGGTGAAATATCTGAATTTTGGATGTTGACTATCCTTGGAGGAGCTAGGTTAGGTTAAATCTTATAAATGACAGTCCTAGTTGTTTTCCCAATGGCCACTGACTGTCCTAATGCCCTAACCATTGTTATAACACTTTCCAACTATCAAAACTGCTCTTTAACTATCAGAGTTGTCCTAGGTGAATTTGATACCTGCAATTGCTTGATGACAATTCTTTGCTACTCATGATAGTCATTTGGATATGTATGACAGTCTATAATGGTTTGGGACAACATCCTAGGCAGTATGATAAATCTTTTATGGCATATTGATGACTGTCCTAACATGCTATCTTCATGACTATTTTCAGTGCAATGATTGATTTTGAGGTTGTCATGACAAGAATTTGACATTATGGTAGATCTTTTGGGTAACATCAAGTAGTCCTTAGGCTGATATGACCATTCTAAGCTTGACATATGACTACTACCATTTGCATATAATTGTACATTTATAAGATGAGTGTTCTAAGATCTTTATAACAACCTTCTCTATTTTTCTGGGACAACACTATCCTAATATGTGTTGACAGTGCTAAAATGTGAATAATGGTATGATGAATAGAAAATACTCTTAGGACTTTGATGACTGTCCTAGCAATCATATGACTAGTTTTTAATTGCTAGATCCCCCCAAATGGAAGCTTTGCTCGTCATTAAACAATCTCACCCTCATATTAGACCATCGTAGTAACATGGTAGCATGGCATTTGACTATCCCATTATGTCAATGAAGTCACTTGAATGCATTACTAATGTAAACTTGCATCATTCCTTTGTACATACCCTTGGTCTGAGATACAAAAAAATAATCTTTTCTAATAAGGACAATTTTCTGTACCTAGGACTAAATTGACATGTGATTTGGCTCCCCATTACAATCCAGACTATCCTATGGCTATTACCATACATGATATGTGAGTGAGTTCTAATTATCATGAATATCCATTTCTTGATGAACAAGTGACTAGGTTTGGGAAAAAACTTTAATGCCGTGATAACAGTCCCAAAGCTAAGTGATTGCCTTCTTGCCGATGACTGTCACATTCTTGACTTTAAGACTAATTCATGATTGCATGCTTGTCCATAAGTGTACTGTGTCATAGTTGGTCTATTAGCCTTGATAGGGTTGTCTTTATGTGGGAATGACATGCTTGACTTGATGGGACTATCTTCTCTTCTTAATTTAGGATTTCTACTCTTTGATTACCAACACAACTATCTCTTCATTATGATAGTCCTCTTCTTTTTCTCTTCTACACTCCCTACTTGTAGACTTCACATTCGTAATGCTAGGGTATAAGTATCTTCTAGCAAGTCAATAATGCCTTTGATACATGATAGTCAACCTAGGGCTGTCTTTGATCTTTGTATGACAAACACCTAATTAATTCTAGGTACTTGTAGTACCTCTAAGCATCTCATATAATATCACCATGTTCATGGTCATTACCATGTGTCCTCCAACAACAATACAAGTGTACCTATACTATAATAAATACTTAGAATGACATACCTACAATTATGTAGTTGTGAGTTCTCCTTCAAAATGGCTTGAGGTTGGAAAATAGCGACATTAGATTGATGTAAGTTTCCATGCTAAAATGCAACACCTAAAACTCATTACTACCTTCTATAGCTCACTACAATTGTTTGCTATTCTACTAGATAACTATCAACATAAACCTAGAACAAAGTCCATCAACTTCTTTCATTAGAAACCTTACTAGGAACTTTATGTAGGTGAATAATGCACCAAAGTTCCAATAGTAAAATTAAAAGTTTTAAAATATTGAATTTCTTAGAATTAGAAGATGAAGCTTTCTAGGAATTTAGAAGGTCATGTAAGTTGATTTGTTTGATTTTGGACAAAGGGGCAGCCTAGTCCTTATCTAACACCTATGCTAGTAGCCTAGTCCACTAGGGACCAACCTAGTCTAAAGAGTTTCTATAGGTATAAAAAATTATAAGAGGTCAAGAATAATATGTACAAGATTCTATTAGATGTAAAATTGTCAACATGTAGTGGAAGATGTGAAACCAACTTAAAACTGGAAGTAAGTCATAAAAGCCTTTATAATAAATAATGAAAAAGAAAGTAAATGGACAAGTTTCACTTGGTTTTCAAGGCCTGAAATAGTGGATTTCGAAAGTGACCATATAAAAATAAATATTAGAGATTTTTTGATGTTAAAAGGTGTAAGGACAAGGATGTCATTTATAGGGGTGCCCTGTATAAAGATCATGAAGATCAAACCCATTGCTGTCCTAGCAATGCTTCTAATTGAGAAGATGTATGTTGTCCTGATTCCTTCAAGTATCCACTTAGATTTATCATGAAACTTTCAAGAAAATGCAATTGGCACATGTAAAGCCAAATTCCACAACCTTTGCCAGCATCCTCCCTATTGGTACCAAAATAGGATCTTTGGAACAACATATGGACAACCATCAAAGCATAAATGATATAGGATTTTTGTCACATGTTGTAATTGCAGCTTCCCTTGTAGACATGTATGCAAAGTGTGGAAGCATAGACAAAGCATGTGGACTGTTTGATACAACACCACAAAGAGATGTCCTCTCATCGAACGCAATGATTGCAAGATATCCAAAAAATAGATTTGTTAAAAATACTTTAGAAAATTTCAAGCAAATGCAATTGGCACGTGTAAAGCCAAATTCCACAACCTTTGCCAGCATCCTCCATATCTCTACCAAAATGTAGCTGCCCTTATAGACATGTATGCAAAGTGTGGAAGCATAGACAAGGTATGTGAACTGTTTGACATGATGCCTTGAAATGAATTGCCATTTCATGGAATGCAATGATTGCAAGATATGCAAAAAATGGATTTTTTTGATAAGACTTTATAAACTTTCAAGAAAACACAATTGGTGGGTGTAAAGATAAATTCCACAACCTTAGCCAGTATCCTCCTTGCCAATGCCAAAATGGACATCCATTAAAGGATAAAAGATATGGGAATTTTGTTAGATGTTGTAGTTGCAACTGCCCTCGAAGACATGTATGCAAAGTGTGGAAGCATAGACAAGGCACGTGAACGGTTTGACACGATGGCTCAAAGAAATGTCACCTCATGGAATGCAATGATTGCAAGATATGAACAAAATGGATTTTTTGATAAGGCTTTATAAACTTTCAAGCAAATGCAATTGGTGGGTGTAAATCCAAATTTCAAAACCTTAGAAATGGTATCTTTGGAACATAGTATAGACTTCCATCAAAGCATAAAGGATATAGGAATTTTGTCAAATGTTGTAGTTGCAACTACCTTGCGAGACATGTATGGAAAGTGTGGAAGCATATACAAGGAATGTGAACTATTTAACACGATGCCTCAAAGAAATGTTGTCTCATGGAATGCAATGATTGCAAGATATGCATGAAATGGAGTTTTCATAAGGCTTTAAAAACTTTCACAAATGCACAAAAGAAAATTTCAACCAAATGCAATTGGCAAGTCTATAACCAAATTGCACAACCTTATCCAACATCCTCCTTGCCTATGCCAAAATGGGATCTGGGGAACATGGCATGGACAACCATCAAAGCATAAAGGATATAAGAATTTTGTCACATATTGTATTTACAGCTACCCTTGTAGACATGTATGGAAAGTGTGGAAGCATAGACAAGGTGCATGAATTGTTTGACATGATGCCTCATAGAAATGCACAATCTCATGGAATGTAATGATTGTAAGATATTCACAAAATGGATTATTTGAAAATGATTTATAAACTTTCAAGCAAATGCAATTGGCACGTGTAAAACCAAATTCCTGTTACAATAATTGATCATCATATTAAATATTTAATATAAACTGTCATATACATAATGTTATGAACATAACATCTAGTTTATATACAAAGCCATATAGGCATGTCCAAACAAAGCCATATAGGCATATACAAAAATATACATCAGTAACATAAAAAAGTATGTATACAAAGCTATCTAGGCATACAAAAAATGTCCCCAAAACTAGTTTCCTATGGACTTTCATCAAATAATCGGTAGCCCTTGCTTGACCATGAAGATGGAGAGCCAATCAGTGACTCATCTTCTCTTTGTCATCGAGTAGACCTCCTCAACAGACGTTCATGGAGCCTCACTTATTAATACAATAAAAAAATATGCACATTAATATAGAAAACATGAAATATATAACATCACATATGTAATCGATCACTTACCACTATTTGATGATCACTCTCGATCATCTTTTCTCTCTCTTCACCTGCAGTTAGATGGGATGGAGTTGTGATCTCCTGTGAGAAGCATCAAGAAGAAAAAATGACTAAACATAAGTATCATTTATGTACATCAAATGACATGAGATGAAACAAGAAATACAAAATTATGATATTTTCATGTTATTGGCTCATACCTAGGTCAAAAGATTTGAAGACATCATGGCTGCAACAATGCCTACCTACGCTAAATCATGAAGATGAGGAGTCTCCATATTCAACATCTGAAAATAGAGTTCAAGATTATTCGACCAAAATAAATACATAACATTATTTAAATGCATAATGATTAGAAATGGTTAAATTTACCTCCATATAAGTGGTTTTGCATCTAGGGGACCAAGGAAACCATGGAGGTGCCGATGAAGCTCCCTGTTGAAATCATCAAATTGTCACAAAATAATATTACCATTGATATATGTACAATAATTATGATAATGTGATAAATCACATACCTGCTGACTTGACCTCCTCTCATAACCCGCCAATGGATGGCTAACAGAGGCAGGATGAAGACTTTGACTCTGGAATTTCATTGTGCAGACAATTACATACATTATTTTTGATTTATAATATAGATAGTCATATAAAATTAATTACAAATTTCAAATAAGAATATATTAAATAAAGATGAAACTTGTAAAAAATTACCTGAGAGTCAATACCAAATGTACGTTGTAAGACATCATCGGTGAGAACAATATCATCCAATATGGATGTGTCCATCATTGGATGCTACCCCTGCATTGCAACATCTTGCCGAGAGTCATGCATCCCATAATCGCACAGGTTCCCACATGAACTGCACAAATGTGGGGACAAATGATGCCTACTTCTCTCACCCTCATCAGCGTAGGTAAGATCATTGATGTGCTGTGCTAGAGACTGTGTGAGAGCAGTCAATGAATGTAATGTCTCCACCTCAACACTCTCCTTCAAAGTCAAAGGAAGTGACACACGTTTTGGCCTCAATAGGGGTCTAGGTACACAGTTTTCATTTCACTAAGCCCCCTCTCTATCTTGGGTAGAGCCACCACCTCTACCCTGGAACTCTTGAATGTGAAAATAATTGGGAATCTTCTTGAGGACAAACTCACAATGGAGTTTCCTCAAGAAATATTGTGGCACCTCATTGTTGTTGCATGGGCACTCATCAAAGACCATGTACCATCTATCCCAAAAGTTTTGGGATATATCTTGATTCGTACACCAACGAATAGGGAACCATTTGCAAGTTTCTTCTAATCTTTGGCCAGTTTTAGAATTAATAAAGTGTGCACATAATTGAGATTTTATAATTTTTTTATTCTTCACTTGTTGATAAGACAATTTGTCGGCATAATATTGCCGACACCTCTCTCTATAGTCTTGAAATTTGGTGACTTGTTTTGTCACTAATTCGGTGTGGGAAACAATCACCTCTAATGGCTTTGCAAGTGCTCTCCTACGATTAGTGCTTGCACTTGGATTGTTTAACATTTCAATAAGAGTTTGAAGATGCCTTTTGTTTTCTTTTATTTTCCCTAGGTAGTTTTCTTGAGTATCTCTTATATTGTGAGGATGTGAAGGTGGGTTTTGAGGGTTTGGAGGGTTTTGGGGGTTGTTTTGACCCTTCTTAATTGGATTTGTGTTTTCTCTTGCCTCATTAACTGAAAATGCAATATAAAAAACTAATCAAACATTACAAAAGTCAAAAATTCTTTTCAAACTCATAAAAATTAATCAAACCCTACCTTCTTCAGTTGCTAGACCCTAGACATTTGCTTCATGACATCTTTTGGAGTGGGTTCAGTGGGCTGGCATTGTGAAAACATTAATTTCTCTCTTGCACTTGCTTGGTTTCACCTTCCTTGAATGCGCTTGCGCTATATTGTTTGTTTTTATGCAAACTAAGTCTTTTGGCTGTGGGTAATGGGAGAAATGCCTTTTTTTTTCACTTTTAAAGCAAAAAATAACAACGTGCTCGTGTTTTGATGTGTATGGGACCAAAAAGTTGCTCAAAAAGTCATTTGGTGACTTTTTAGTTCCTCATCTTTGTGCGTATACCCTGCTGTCAATCTTTAAAACTGACCTCATAAACTTTTGACCCTATCCTAGAACCATGCCAAGTGACTTCTTTTGTTTTGCTACAATCTTGTAATTAAATTAGCGGTCTTGCTTCATTTAGATTGACCTTTGACTATACCTAGATGGATACTTCTATTTTTAAATCAGCTTTCTTAAAAACCCAATGTCCATCCTGTTATCAACGATCGGAGATGGGAGATTTAATTTTTCTCTAATTAGAGTCAGCCATGCCTGATGGTTTTGACCTTTTGTCTTAGATTTTTTCCAATCTGTTGTTATTTTGGCTCTTAGTTTTCAATCTTAAACCTTTCTTTTGATCGAAACCATCCTTCTGTTTTGTTTTGGCCTCTTGAACTCTTATTCTAGTCCTTTGGCTTAATCTCAGCTTCGACGTTCAACCGTGCCCTCTACATTTAGTCAGCCTCACCTTTATCAGTGATGCCTTCCCTTGAGTTTTAACACCTTTATGGCTGCATTCAACCTTAGTTTTCTATCACAAGCTCAGACGATCTTTTTTTCTTGAGACTAACATCTTTTGTTTTGGCTGTGAACAACCTTTGCTATTAAACTTTTGCCAACCTTTTTTTGTTAGTTTTTAGATACCTTTAATGTAAAACATAATTGGCCTTTCTTTTGTGAGATCAACCTTGGATTAATTGTTTGACTCATCAATTAAATCAGCCTGGGTTAATTTCATTGTTAGTATCTTGTCTCCGATGCCTCTTAAACCTGTGTTCAGCCCCGTTTGAAGAAATTCAGCCTGTGTAAGTTTTATGTGACCCTTGTTACTGCAACAACCCCTTCCTCTGTCTTAGCGTTGACCTGGTATAGACAGTTGTCAGCTTCTCTAACCTTGATTGGCCTTCTTAGTTTTTTTGCAGCCTTCTTTTCTTAGATCGACCCACCACTAAATGCCGCCTGCTTGTCTTTGAAGATGGCGTTGATTTTGACTAGCTTTTAGCATATTAGTAAAGGCTAGGTTTTATTCATGGTGAGAGTTATCTTTAATATTGAGATTTGCTTACTTATTGAGTTTTGTTACTTCATTTCATAGTTGAGTTGTCAATTCTAGTTTAAATGAATATGTTTTGGTCTTACAAGATATGTAAAGGAAAGTACTCATCGTAAACCCCTTTGTTTAAATATTAGTGGTATATAAGGTTATTAGAGTTACGGGGTGTTTTTATTGTTTTGTCAAAAATGTATAGTAAACTATGTACATACATATTTACACATTTGAACTTATAGCTGTAAATGATAGATATTAAAATCTAAGCAATGATCCATGATTAGAGTAATTATAAAGCTTTACCAGTGGTAATTAGAAATTTCTTTGACAAAGGAACAAATAGTAGGAAATACATATTTTGTTGGATTATAAAATAAAGATAGTTGGTTTTCATGAATTGATTGAACATCTTTATGCAAAGTTTGAAATGTTGTTAGGATAAATCTTGCAAGATACTGTCATTTATGTTTATATTCAATGTCTTGTTAGGAGCATGTTTTGCAAAGATAATAGTTTGCTAAATCAATTACTCGTGTCACTATCCTTGTTTTGAAAAGACTAGACTAGTAAATCACAGTTTATATATCTTGAAGAAAAGTAATTATGCGTGTTGTGAAAGCTTTGAGAATTCTTGATAATGGGTGCATTGGGGTTGGAGTTATTTTCTTTTGCATTTAGATATGAATCTGGAATGGGCTTACAAGGGGATTAGTTTTCTTTCTTGTTCTTTTATGCATGATGGGTTGCTTTTGGGCTAGGATGCTGAATGTGGGTAACAGAGATGACTTTTCCTCTTTTTGGGATTTGACCTTAAACTTTTGTTTGCTTGGCCAAGTTGGGAATTCATTGAATTAGATGAAACTTGTCTAGAAAAACTTTATTTATTTATATCTCTGCCACATCCTATTGTGAGACATTTGCATATCATCTTTTAGATTTGCACTTAAACATCAGGTTGCATCAGGTGTTCCCTCCCGCTAGTTGTTTCTAGGTTGCTAGATGTTTCATGTAGGGCTGGGTTTTCTTCATGTTATGACGGGATCCGGGGAAGTGTAATTGCTTCATGGTTGGGCGGAAAAGCGCCCAAGTCATGTTCCCATCTCTTGACTAGAAAGAAGACCATGTGGGTTCATGGTGGCTAGAGAGTTTGATTTGATTTATTATTCTTATAATGTACATGATTATTGTATCTTGTAATTATCATTGGATGATTTATGGCATGAAAGCCAATGGACTTTGTATATTCTTTTAAAGTGCTAACACCTAGATTAAGCACGTGATTTGTAAGATTTAATGACTTTTATTTGATTCATGTTTATGAGATTTATCTTTTACTTGAGACGATGTAGTTAAGTGGTTTATTTACTTCAGTAACTTTTGTGATGGATTGAGTACTTTACATTTGGTATCAGAGCTCTAGGTTTGACACTAGGGCCTTTTTGGACTATTATGCTAAGATGCGACTTTGATGCAGACTAGTCATCATGGATACAAGAAATACCAACCAGAGGGGGGGTTTCAACAATGATCAAAATGGAAGGAATCGTGGAGACGCTAATAATGATCAAGATGGAAGATTGGATCAGATTCTTTCTCTCTTAACCCAATAGGGTACGAGAATGGACACTCTTGAGCAGGAGATTAGAGGGAATTGTAGAGAGCAGAATCCAAATGGAAACCCAAACCAAGGAGGTGTGAATTCGATACAGGGTAATGAGAACCCGAGGGTGGATGCACAGAATGAGAACCCAAGGGATGAGGCATGGATTCCTAAGGTTGAAGCAAATGCAAATAATTAAGGAAGGATTGCAGAAGAATTGGTAAAAGACCTCAAGAAGGTCTCACCTCCTAAGTTCGATGGTAGGACCATTAGTGATGGAGCTAAAGCATGGATAATGGAAATGGAAAAATACTTCAAGCTCTAAAATCTTTCAGATGAGACGAAGGCAATGTGGGGATCATATCAACTTACTAGAGAAGTGGCAACTTGGTGGGATAATGAAAAGATAGATAAAAGTTGTTAGCCAATGAAATCACTTGGGAACTTTTCCTGCAGCTCTTTAGGAAAAGATGGTTACTGCAACTCTTCTTCAACAAGAAGATGACAGAGTTTCAGAATTTAATTCAAGGAGGAATGTCGGTAACCCAATATTGGGAAAGGTTTTCACATCTACGTAAGTATGTTCCACAATACCAGTTGGATGAGAGATTTTGAATCAGGAAATTTATTATGGGCTTAAGGCCCTAGATTGTTGTAGATGTAGACATTCATAATCCATTGAATATGGATGCAGTTTTTGAGAAAGCCATTAAATAGGAGAAGAAGTGCATCAGGTAGCCAGTTACTATAAGCAGAGAGATGTGAAGTTTGCCAACAAGAGGTCCTAGAATAACTAGCAGAACTACAATCAGAATAACAACCAAGGTAATAACAATTGATAAATCAAGAATCTGAAGAGAGGTAATAACTCTTAAGACAAAAATAGTGGACACTGGAATGGAGGAAACAAAAGAGGTGGTTACAATAACAATAACAACCGTAATAACAATTAGCGAGATAGGTCAAATGGACCAAAGGCACCTAGGGGCAGATGTTATGTGAAAGCATTACACTAATTCATATCCTTAGAGATCAATGGGAAGAGGAAACATAAATTAGTAAGGAGCACGTCAACATTAGATACATTCCATAGTGGTTAATCAACAAGCTAACTTTTAGGCAACACCTATTCAGTTTCAAGGTAAGCTCTATGGACTACCTATTTCTATTTTAATTGATATTGGTGCCACAAAATGTTTTGTAGATCCTAGAGTAGTATCTAAATTATGTATTAGACTTGGGCATATGGAAAACTCAAGGATGGTACAATATGGCAATAGAGCAGAGAAGAGAGTAGACTCATGTCTAGCATGCAGTGAATTAGAGCTCCCAAGTTTTCAAACGCAAGTCAATCTGTATGCCTCTAGGAATATCCCTCCTAGGTCTAGCTAAGCCTGAAGTGCAGAGGAGTATACCCACTCCTGTCAGTTGGCCAAAATCGCCCTTGACCTATTGATAAACCTCTTTCAATCACCTTGATGACACCCCTAGCTTGGGTGATTGTGAAATGTTTTAGGGTTTGGGTTGTAGTTATTTTGGGACCCAACAGATTGGCACCATTACCAAGGAGAATTTAAGAGTTCAAAGAAATTAAAGACTCTACTGGTGGGTTGAACCCATAATCAATTTTTTCCCTTGAAGATCTGTCACACTTCAATGAATTCCTCTTTGGAAGAGGTGGCAACTCTGCTGTCAGGAAAAAAAATGTTACTACTACCCCTTGGTTGTTGTTGGTGAATCAAAGACCCCATTTCAATGTGCAACAACTGGTGAAATAAGGGTACACATGGTTTTCTTCTTGACCTTTAAGGATTTTTGTTCTTATCATGTTGAAGGAAAAAAATTATATGCCCCTTGCTTCTTTTCCCTGCATTGTCGAATGCTTTAGTCATGGCCAATTGGTATGAACATGGATACCCTAGGGGTGCTCCTTTTTGTGCATCTTCTTATGTTGCAGACCCTAGAAACTATTTGGCTTTTGACCATCCTGACAATGCATATTCTAGTCATGGCTCTACATGTTATACAAAACAAAACTTATATGCACCCATGCAAAATCAAAATGACTTAGCAATGCAGCATTGCAAAGTTGATAAGACTAAATAGTTGCTAGAGTCCTTATGGCAACAAGAAGAAGAAACAGAAAAATTAGATTAGGTTGCTAGAGTCTAGGGTGCAGTCCAATGCATTTCCTGCTGCCCCAAAAAATCAAATTGCCTAGTCCCTTGCTCCTCCCTTAGATCTGGTATATAATCAACTAGACCTCTCATGGGTTGATTACAAAACATGAGGCATGCCAACCAAGGTCTATAGGCAATTGCCCGGGTTTGATGGGTACAATATTTGGGAAGGGGACACACATGTTGATGTATTGTTAGAATTTATGGAAAAATATCAGTTTGAGGATGAGGATATGTACATGAGATTTTTTGTTAGGTCATTACATGGAAAGGCAATATAATGGTTTCAGAGTTTCCTGGGCAGTTCTTTGCCTCATGGAATGAACTTGTGGTAGCATTTGAAAATGAATTTGCCAAAGGTCTTGACCCTATTGATCTTGTCATAGAGTTGGAAAAAATTAAAAGACAAGAGGGAGAGTCAAGCAAGGATTTTGGTCATAGGTTTGCTATTGCTCTTTTCCATATTCCTGAAGGTTTCAGACCTAACATTCCCACTTGCATTGATATTTTTTTGAAGCATATTAAACTGGATTGAGTTATGTGGGGGAAGATTTAAAAATAACGAGTATGCATTAGGCATATTTGTCCCTAGAATCCATGGAGACAAGGGTTTGTTATCCACAAGTGCATGTGTTTCTGGTAATCAACATGCTAATATGAATGACAACAATGTGGATACAGACAATCAAGTGAATGCAACATCATATGATGATGATTGTGTAGCCAGGAGGGTAGAAAGTGAAGGTGGTGCATTATATAATAGTGATGTAGATGATGAAAGTAGTGTATGCACCAGCCTTCTCTTGGACAATTCATCAAGTGAAAATGATAATGATAGATCCAATGATGACTTCCAATCTAATGCTGAGGTATGTGGTTCAGAACAAGGAGAATGATGTGTACAGGGATGAACAGTTAGTAGGATCAACTCATGAGGTTGATCATGTTGAGTATGCACAGGTAAGTAAAACATGGAACGAACAAGAAACTGGTTTCTTGTTTGATTTGATGCCCTCCTTTGTTCTTGTTTGTGATGATGAAGTAGTTGATATTTGCTTGCATGAGGATGATGTAGAGGTGGTTGCACTTGATGATAACTGATTAGATATAGTTGTTAGTGCAGCCATGGAGTTTTGGTGTGAAGGGCTTGCCCTGGATTGTGAAGATGGTGATCATGTGGATGCATATGAGAACTTGTTTCTTTGGTTCAAGGTATGTTGTCTTTCTCATGTAGAGTGTGCTTCATCTGCCACAAGGATATGAAATAGAAATAAAGGAAGAACGTTTGTGTCAGCAGTCTATTTGCAGCAATGAGTATGACATAGAAGATTGCCAAGATGAACTTGAAACTAAGAGACAATTGGAAGAACTTGATTCTTCATGTGAGGTGTCTCATGGTTCTAATTTGTGTGCTGATGTTTTAAATTTTGGTTTGAGCATGCTTATGATTCAGAAATTGAAAGTTGTAACAACACGTATGAAAGTTGTGTTCAAAAGCTTGGTGGAAATGCAAATGAATATGAGTCTTTCCACTTTGATGTGGAATGCTTATCAAGTCTTGAATGTGCTGGTGTTGCAGTAGAGGTTGAGCCTTTGTATGAGACATTGATGTGAATGAATAGCAAAGCATGTGTATGCTCGAACATCAACAGATGGCAACCCAACTTGAAGGTATACCCGAGATGGATTCTTTCCAGTTTGCTTTGCAAGATGAAGTGTCTTCTCTTGTGGATCAACAATGCATTCATGCACAATTTTCCTTGCCATGTGAATTGGAGGTTTTCTTCTTTTCCCTCAATTTTCATGTAGAGGTCAGCATGTATGACAATGTTGTAGTTGATGATGGAAGCTTCCTTCCATCTGTCTCTTTGGTGCTGACCCGGTTCTATATTCATCACCTCTTGCTACTGGGAACAAACATGATATAGTATGGAATAGGTTGAGCACCTATTATTTGTGGCTGCCCTATAGCAATGTTTTCAATGGCAAAGTTTATCTTCACGTCATGTACAATGATTGCAGATTTGTGCATGCAGATGAAAGACTTCAGTTGTTCTAGTCGGGTGATAAAAATATTTTAGTTTTAGGGAGATCAGCTCCTTCATTCAGCTTGTCTTTGATAGAGGCAAGTAGTTTTGGTCATCTTGTGTAGGTTTGACCTGCAAGTGCCTACAAATTTTGATTACAATCAACTTTCCTATTGTGCCTCTAGATGCTTATGACTGTATGTCTTGTATATATGCTCTTGATGTAAATACATTATTCCCCCTATTTGTTTTTGTTTTTTAGTTTGCTTGAAGATCTAAAATTCTTGTTGTGCCACTACTTGGTACACATCCCCAACTAGAGCCAGTATTGACACCTTAAAAAACTAGGCTCCCAAATTAAATTATTTTGCCCCAAATCCATCAAAATTCCCACTTTGTGCCTTTATCATTGAACCCATTATTCATATCCAATCTGAGACTATTTTGAATGGGTTCCCTCCAAAGAGGTTTCTAATTGTGTTCCTTTTTGAAATGCAAGGAAGAAGCCCACAAAAAAGATAAGTCCAAGGATTCCTAGATTTTTCCTTGTATTTTCTACTTTTCTCAGAGCTTCAGATTTTTAGGTTTCTCTCTTTCGTCATGCCATTCCTATCGGCTCCAAAAACTCCCCCTTATAATTCGTAAAAATTTCCTAAGTGTTTCGGGTGTCGGTGGTCAGAGTGGTGGTCTTTAATCTTCTTCTGAGCATACGATAGGGGGAAGGCCCGATCACCGAAATGTGCCAAGGATCTAGAAGTTTCTAAGTGTTGCAGATCTTAGAGGTCGGGGTGGCGGTCTTCCTTCTTCCGAGCAGGCAATGGATGGAGGGCCTGATTGTTGAAGTTTGGCAAGATCCAAATTTTTTTGTCTTTCAGGTGATAGAGGTCAGGGCATTTCTCTTCCTCTTTCCTTTTTGAAGGCAGAAAGGTGAGGGCCCTATCGGAAAAGTCCGACAAGAATCCAAAAAGTTTGTAAGTGTTGCACATCTTAGAGGTCGGGATGGCGGTCTTCTTTCTCCTTCTGAGCAAGAGAAATGGTGGGGATCTGATGGCCAAAGTCTGATGAAGTTTAAAATTTTTCTAAGTGTTTTGGGATCAGGGAATTGAACAGTTCCTTATCTTCTCTTCAAAATGCATGATGTGTGGTGAAGGCCCTATCTTTGAAACCCAATGGTTTCCCTTTCTTCCTTTTGGACTTTGGAGATTGAGGTTTCCTTCTTTACCCTTTTAGAGGTTGATTTCCTAGTGGAAGCCCAATTGGTCAAGGCCCAACTATTTTTCCTTCCTTGCTCCTTCCATTATTCAGAAACACAGAGAAACATGCTAACAACTTTCAAGATCACCATTAATGCGAAATGGGTAGTTAAAATTGATGTTTTTATTGCAGTTGGTGGTGTTGTTGGGGGTTTTCCTGCCCATTTCATCCTTAGATATGAGTTGTGAGGGCTATAAAGGCAAGATTGATACTCTTTTCAAGGGTTGGTCACTGAACCAATTGTCTAGTCTAGAAAGCCTAAGGGAGATTTTAGGGCATCAAGCAGAGCATAGGGTCTAAATTGGGAATGAAGGGATGCATCTAGCAGAAGGAAGGAAATATTTTCATTGGATATTCTCATATCATGGTATGTCTCTAGGATACTTTGTAATGATTCAGGGGGATATTGAATCATAGTTTTGTATTCTCCTTTGCCCATTTGTTGGCATGAATGTAACAGAAGTTGGATAATGTATGACAACATTTAAATCATGCAAACCTTTTGTAGGGGTCATTCCTTTGTTATGTGTGGATTATTGCAATTGTATTTGGGATAAATAAGTATGTCCATTCTATGAAATATATTTCAGATTCGCATGTGTGCAACTCATGATTCTATTGATATTTTGTTGGGTGTGTTTCTTTCCATTTGTTGTTCATGATTTAGTTGTCCAATGGATTAGGCACCAGTCACTATTGGGGATGGATCAATCACTATTTTAATCAAACCCTCGTCCTGTTAACTGTAGGAGTAGGAGTAGTTTTAGTTTAGGGTTTCTCATGTTGTTCATGATTCAGTGTAATAACCAAGGATCAATATGAAGTGATGCAAAATTCTTTTAATCATTGGTGAATCATGTACACGTATGCCTACACTGTGTATCTTGTGTATGTAAAGTTAAGCAAAGTCATCTTAAGGAATGTGACGTAGTTATATTTAGGTGCAAATGCATAGTGCAATAATGAGCTTAATCAGAGGCCTGTGCAACTAGTTTGTCTTGACTTAGTGACAACTTTGGGGGTCAAGTGTACATTGGGTATGGCTGTGTTTGTTTGTTTGTGTTCTATTTCATGCCTCTATATATATCCCTCCTAGGTCTAGTTGAGCCTAAAGTACAGAGGAGTATACCTACGCCTATTAGTTGGCCAAAATTACCCTTGACTTGTTGATAAACCTTTTTCAATCACCTTAACAACACCCCTGGCTTGGGTGATTGTGAAATGTTTTAGGGTTTCAAGTTGTAGTTATTTTGGGACCCAACATGAGCCAAGGATTTGTAGGCTTGTTGATGAGAAGGGGTCCAATATAGGACTTCATTGCAATACAATAAATCAGTGAGTAGATAAAATTCGTCTTGCATATAGATTTTAACTTCATCACATTCTTAGATACTTTGCATGAATTGAAACAACTCGAAGAGAGTCTGAGGCTCCCTTTTCTCCTATGGGGGAACAAAACTTATGCTTGTCTTGCCATTTGGCTCCAGTCATAGGTCCATAGAGTATCTTATATATTTCTCTAGTAACTCACTTGGATAATAGGATCCTCTACTCCTATGATTATTTGCATTTTGTGCTCCTTGTGAAATTATCCTTCACTAATCTCATCTTCATTGGGAAGCCTTTCAATTATTTTGATTTGAACTCATGGTGCTTCCCATGTATCATTAGACTATAATGAGATTGAAGTAGAATGTCATTCTTGGGTATTTGGAGCTATAAAAGCTCTAGATGAAGCTTCTAGAGAATTTGTTGACTCATTAGCGATAGAATAAGATTCTCCTTGAGATCAGTAGTGTTTAGTGGTGAAAAAGAGGAGATGTGTGAATGTGTGAGGGTTTTAGTTATTTATGTGTAATCCTCCTTTCCCAATAGACATTCCAAGGGCTTATCAACTGAGTTGAATCTCCACTAAGTGAGAGTGGTCACTTATCATGTTGGGCAGCCACTTGGGAAGCTGTGGACTCTTGGATGTGTCAAACAATGTTTCTATCTAATGTTTAATTATGCTTAGAAACCCTAATTATGCAAATCAGTAAGAAAATTATCAAATTAAGACAAATCCTTTTAGACTGGAACAATGGACAGAGATACTTAACTTACTATTTTTTGAAGTTCAGAAGGTGGAGAAGTCGGGGACATGGGGGCTCGCGCCCAAGTCCAAGGTACTAATTTCTTTGAGGGGTTCTGAGCTCCTTTCAACATTGATCTGCACTGTAACTTTAGTTTCATGAGATTCTAATGTGGAGGACACGGGGACTAGCGCCCTAGTCTAAGAAAAGCACCAGTGTCCTGCTTCTTTCTAGATCTTGAATCCTTTGTGTCTGCTAACCTTCCCTGCAACTCCACTTCTTCTAGATGCAACACCTGTAACCTGCAATCATAAGGAGTGTGGGAGGGGGTTATGGTGTTTAGAGGCTTATCTTAGTCAAGCCACATAGAGACATTCAAGTCTTTGAAACACCACTATCAGATGAGAGTGCATATCCCAGTAGGATAGAGGCAAAAATCCAAATGATAAATGATTGAAAACACAATAGATATCACCTTGTAGTGAAGATCTCATGGAAGGAAGATGCTCTTCATGCCATGAGGAGACGGATGCCAAATCTGCAAACACAAACACAATAACAATGCTCTGCTCTACAACACAATGAATATTTTGAATGCTTTATGATCACAAGTATGCATAAAGTCCATCTAGTTTCCATCTAGTTTGCAAATGAAACCTAATCATGCTTATATATGCAACTACAAAGATTCCTAATAAGAATTTCGTAATTCAAACTTTGGATGTCGACATAGGACCTAATTAAGGGTCATAAAACCAACATCTAAAATTAGGGCAGACCTAAAATAGGGCTGGACTAGGGCTCTAGCGCCCAAGTCCACCCTGCCATTTTTTCTCAAGATTCATTAAAGTGAAGCCCCCTAGGTCCTATTTGTCACAAGACCCAAGGGTTTTCTCATTGGGAGTCAGAAATAACATGCAAGATGCTCTAAATGCACTAATAGGACCCAAGAGCTAAACCTTAATAGGAAAAAGCCCCCAAGGTTACTTTTTCCGACATAACTTTTAGCCCCCATTTTAATGTATGTATAAACACAAGGCCAATACATGCATTAAAGTACGGTCAACAAACACAACAAACACACCAAGCATGGAGAAGACACACCAAAAATAGAGAAGACAATAAAAGGCATGCAAAACACAAAGAAGATAATTACAGTCACGCAAAACATAGAGAAGACAACATTGAAGACATGCAAAACATAGTGAATATAGTGAATGTAGTGAAGACAGTAATGATTTTCTTTTCTTTCTCATTTTCATATATATGAAATGCAGAATGCAAGTAGAGGAAAAGTAAACACACCACCCATAATGCAGGAGGGACTCATCACCACCTGTCTTTAGACTGCACATGGGGCAACAAACACGCCAAGCAAATCTCAGAATGCAGGAGGGACTCATCACCACCAGACTTTAAACTGCACTTGAAAACAAACACGCCATACAAAACAAACATGCCATACAAATCCCAAAGCATAGGAGGGACTCATCGCCACCGGTCTTTAGACTATGCTTGGGAACAAACACACCATACATACACACTTGGAAGACACGGAGAAAACACGACAGACAAGCAATGGAGTGTACCTATTTCTAGGTTCATCACCATCTCAGGCACATTGTAGGCACACATTGACGATTGGGATTCACCATAACAATCATCGAAGACACACTTAAGGATTGAGTTAGTCACAGAACCACTCGCCGCCTCTGTAGAGGACTTCTGAATATGACAGGATTGTGCACTCTCCTCGAGAAATACACCATCCTCACCTCACACAGAGGACTTAAGATAAAAAGGATATGCATGATATCCCACCTCTGCAGTGGGCTTAAGTGATTGCAATAGATTCAAGATTCACAAACACACATGTTGCTAATGTCTACAATAGACATCTTACCTTATATATGCCCCCACCTTACGGTGGTTGATGTTGTGTACTGATATCAAGCATGTTAAGGTAGGAAGAAAACACACAAGGGAACACGAGCTCTCACAAAGCCCATGCCGCCCAGAGGTGACATGTACTTTACGATTGCCCAATGTTCCCACAAACACATTCCTGCAAGAAAAGTGTTAGTATCCATAGAATCATGATAAACAACAATGCATATGATCGATCACATAGAGAACCGAGGAATGCAAGATTCAAGATAGAAAAAATGCACGGAGCAGCAGTATTGTTATGTTTTGTAAGTGTGATAAGACATCATCAAGATTACACAGAGTGATTCTACTAGCCAAGCGTCGGATAATATATAACAACCCCATCGTCGTGTATGGACTAGATCTATTTTTTAATTTCTCGCTAAAGGGACACTAGGTTTGCATCAGTATAATATGTTTTTCATCATCCTCCCGCTAGATAGAACCACTAGAGGAAGGTAAACAATGAAGTAAGAGAGGAGAAACAAGTGCCTTAGGGACAGTCACGTAGGAGGGTACCCCCAAGTCACCAACTACAATGCTATGTCCATAAGACACAACACACAACATTGAAAATATAGGAGAAGCAATATAGAATAATGATGATACAAATAGAAGGTCACAACAGAGGTGGTCTCCTAGTATCCTTGACCTTACGAAAGTATCAAGGGTCATCCTAGGAGGCCTAAACAACACATAACACATCACGGGGGAAAACACATCACGAAGGTAAAGAGTTATAAATACTTACCTATAGGGATACCCAAACTAAGGGTTATCATCGAGCAAATCATTCTCTTCCCAATCTCAGATGCTAGAGGAAAGAGGTGTGTAAGGTACCATAGCCCAACTTTTGTTCTCGTTTTCTAGTTGTTCTATTTGTCTTTCTAATGAATTTTGATTATCTCCTGATCCTTGAAGGGATAATGGAGGAGGGACCTCAGCACAAATACCATCTCTCCGTGGATGAGGTAATACTTCAGTATTTTCCTTATCCATTTATATAGTAGCAATTATATCATCGTAGTCTAGATAAGCATCTTGATGGTAGTCATAATAAGCTTGTTGTTCTGTGAGATATCTTTCAACATTCATCAATGCTTCATCTTGGCCAGGTAGAGCATTAGGATAAGAGAAAGGTAAAGCATTGTTAAGAAGTGTAGATGTTGTAGAATCATCATCATCATCATCATGAGTTTTAGCTATTGATTCTGATCCATTAAGAGACTTTTCATATTCATCATTCTCACTGTGGTATGTTAAGTCTTTTACTACCCGAGGGTATGTGTTCATGAGAGATGTGTAATTATCTAGAGCATATAGTGGCATAAAATTATGTTGTACAATATGTTCTAAGCCTCGAACAACATTAATACCATTTTGTCCTTCTTTTATCAATTTTCTTATGTTGTGAATCACAGGTATAGCTTTTGCTGCGATCCTTTCAGTTTCAACAAATGCTTGGAAATTGGCTAGATCTTTGTCAAGTTTGTTAATTTGCTCCTCAGGTACATTTGCTATCACATCAACAAGATCCTCAACATCATGAAATATCTGTTCTTCTATTGTAGTTGTAGGAGGCATGATATCTTGCAAAATTTGTGCTTCTCTTGTTGTTGGGAAGGTATCAGTGATTTCATTATCTTGTACTAGTATATCCTCATGGGAAGAATCATTTTTAAAAGAATGACCAGAGGACAACTTTATGTCATCATCACATGTAGTAGATATTGAATGCATAGGAGAAGTGCTATCACAATTATCTTTTTCATTGCTACTCATGGAGATGAACTCAGTTAAGCCTTCTAATACCGTAGGATGTTCACTCATGAGGGTTAAAAATTTGTCAAAATCAAGATCTTTGATAAATACATGCAAAGACACCATAAAAAAATGACATGAAGGTGCCATGTGTATGTTTTCAAATGAGTGCCAAATCCGATTTCAAAAGGTTTTCAAAACTTATGCAAGAGCAAATGCAAAAGTATGTATGAAAATGACCTAAAAGTGCTTGAATTTTCACTTTTTTCAATGCAAAACACTAGGAGAAAAGGTGTTGTGAAAAATTTCAAAGAGGAAAGAAAATGATATGCCTCACAACACACTTTTGAAGCAACTCTAGAGTGATGATAAGTCAAAACCTAGTGAAAATAGGCCAAAATATGTAAATTTTCACCAAATCTCAATGCAAAAGAGTATGACAAAGGGTGTTGTAAGGAAAATGAGGATGGAAAGAAAATTAGAATAGTAATAACAGCCACCTAATTCCAAAAACTTTGTTAAAACACGCCTGTAGTGCCACTCAAGGTCAAACCCTAGTGAAAATATAGCAAAAATATGCAATTTTTCACAAATTTTCAATGTAAAGGCCTAGTAGAAAGGGTGTTGTGAGGAATATGAGGAGGGGAAGAAGATAATAACCCCAATAAAATCCAATTAATTCAGAAAAATCCCTTACAACATGCCTATGGTGCAAATCTAGAGAGACGCTAAGGCCCAAATCTAGTGAAAATACAAGGTTTTCAAACCCTAGGCATGAGATTTTGCAAGAAGACCACTATGATGCAACACTACTATTAGAAATAAGTCTTAATGAGTGTTTTAAAATGGTAGTAAAATCTAAAACAAGATTTTGACTACAAACCCTAGTTAATGCAAAACTAGGTTTTCATGAAAAGTGCACAATTTCAAACAATTTTTGTCAAAATAAGCACACAAATGCAATGCAAATGTATTCTAAATGACGAATTTATGAAATTTAAATCAGACCTATTGAAAATGACAGAAATTTAATGAAGTTGAATTCCAAATATTTCAATTTTATGCTAAAATGCAAGCCTAAAATGCTAATTTTTTTCAAATTTTTCAATTTTTTTTATAATTTTTTGAATGCAATAAGATGAATGAATGCAAATCTATCAAACAACACTCAGCATGGTGTAAAAAAGTTCAAAAACATGGGTTCACCAAAATGTTTAGTGGTGAAAAAGAGGAGATGTGTGAATGTGTGAGGGTTTTAGTTTATGTGTAATCCTCCTTTCCCAACAAACATTCAAAGGGCTTATCAACCGAGTTGAATCTCCACTAAGTGAGAGAAGTCACCTATCATGTTGGGCAGCCACTTGGGAAGTTGTGGACTCTTGGATGTGTCAAACAATGTTTCTATCTAATGTTCAATTATGCTTAGAAACCCTAATTATGCAAATCAGTAAGCAAATTATCAAATTACGACAAATCCTTTTAGACTGGAATAATGGATAGAGATACTTAACTTACTATTTTTCAAAGTTCGGAAGGCAAAGAAGTCGGGGACACGGGGACTCACGCCCAAGTCCAAGGTACCAATTTATTTGAGGGGTTCTGAGCTCCTTCTGACACTGATCTGCACTACAACTTTAGTTTCAGGTGATTTCGATGTGGAGGACACGAGGACTAGCGCCCTAGTCCAGGAAAAGCACTAGTGTCCTGCTTCTTTCTAGATCCCAAATCCTCTGTGTCTGCTAACCTTCCCTACAACTCCACTTCTTCCAGATGCGGCACCTATAACTTGCAATCACAAGGAGTGTGGGAGGGAGTTGTGGTGTTTAGAGGCTTGCCTTAGTCAAGCCCCAGAGAGACATTCAAGTCTTCCAAACACCGTTGTTAGATGAGAGTACGTATCCCGGTGGGATAGAGGCAAAAATTCAAATGATAAATGATTGAAAACATAATAGATATCACCTTGTAGTGAAGATCTCATGGAAGGAAGATGCTCTTCATGCCATGAGGAGATGGATGCCAAATATGCAAACACAAACATAATAACAATGCTCTACTCTACAACACAATGAATATTTTGAATGCTTTATGATCACAAGTATGCATAAAGTCCATCTAGTTTGCAAATGAAACCTAATCATGCCTATATATGCAACTACAAAGATTCCTGCTAAGAATTTCGTAATTCAAACTTTGGATTTTGGCATAGGACCTAATTAACAGTCATAAAATCGACATATAAAATTAGGGTCGACCCAAAAAAGGGTTGGACTAGGGCGCTAGCGCCCAAGTCCACTCTACCATTTTTGCTCAAGATTCATTAAAGTGCAGCCCTCTAGGTAATATTTTTCACAAGACCCAAGGGTTTTCTCATCGGGAATTAGAAATAACATGCAAGATGCTCTAAATGCACTAATAGGACTTGAGAGCTAAACCTTAATAGTAAAAAGCCCCCAAGGTTACTTTTTTTGACATAACAAGTAGGTTCCACCTGCATTGGGGGTGTCCAAGGAATATAGGTATCTTCAAGAGGTGAAAGTGGTACATAAGAGTCACTCACTTCTTGAGTTGGAGGGACGTATAGGGTGATCCCACAATAGTGGGTTACACTTTTTGGCCAAAGTTGACATTGAAATGAACATTTTGAATAAAATCTTCACTTTCGAACACCTATAGTTGCTAAACCATGAGGAATTTGAAGATGATGTAAACTAGTGATTTGTCACATTTTATTTGTAGATTCTAAATATATTTTTTTAAATTTTTTTGGAATCAAATTGCATTTCTTTTTCCATCTCCTTCAATAACTAGTTTCTAACAGTAAACACCATTTTTAAAGAGTGATGTGTACGATGTAAAACATAACTTTTTTTCTATGAAGGATAAAATTCTATTTTTTTTGAATTTAGATTTTGAACTATGATATCTATAGGATGCATTTGTTTTCATAATGTTTTATTGAATATTTTTCTTTTAATTAACTTTTGAAGTCAAACCAATTACAATTTAGACATAGGTGTACTATGTAAAGCATAATTTTTTTTTGTATGTATCGAAATTCAATTTTTTTTTGTTGGATCAAGGACATGAATACCAAGAGGCTAGATATTTTTCATTATTTTTTTTGGTAATATGCTATTTTTCCACATGTACAGAACAGAGAGCTTGATTTTTGGTGAAAAACCTATGTTTAATTAAACTAAAAAAATGTATAAAAAACCAAAATCTATTAAATTTATACTTGATAGAAAGCTTGTTTCAAGGACTATAATCCTCCAAATGGGTTTGTCAAGTTAATTCCATTTTGATCCTCAACTTGGGCCTAGAAACCCAAAAATCTGCATAAAATTGCAGTTGGAGAGGGGCAAGGGCAAAATAGGGGTTCGAATAAACCCCTAGAGAGGGGTTTGAATAAAAGGAAGTTTGAACGAACCCCCTTTCATTAGAACCCTATAAAATAACATTAAAAAAATGGAAAAAACATTGAGTGGGGTTCAATCAAACCCCTTGAGGGGGGTTTGATCGAACCTCTTATTTTATTAAAAAATGTGGCTGACACAAAGGGGGTTCATTCGAATGGGGGGGTTTGAATGAACCCGTTTTTGGGTTCTAACGAACACCCCTATTCGACCAAACCTCTCCAAAACTTTTTTTGGGTGCACGGGCAATTTTCCTTCCTCAATGCAATTGTAACCCAGTTATGTGGGATCACCCATGATTTGCTTGATGATATCTCTCTTGGTGGTTTCAAAGGAGTATAACTTTCTGATGTTTCTTCATCAGGATTAGAAAAGGCTCCTAGCTCCACATCTCTTAGATCTAGTGTGGTGTTTTGAAATTGTTCTTCAATCCTAGACCACTTCACCATTGGAGGAACTTCACCTATACTTAGTTTAGCTAGGGTAGTTTGACTAAGTGTTGGCAAGAAATGAGAGGCAAACTAGTCCAGAGATCCGGTCCTTAGTCAAGTCTCTAAAGTCTAGTTTATACCCTAGTCAGACAATGAGAAAAACATGAATAAATATTTAGGAAATCTGTTCTGTAGTATAATCTAAGTCAAGTCTAAAGCATTCATAACATACATACAATTATATCACAACCCTTATATCTGCTTTATTTATATTTCTCATTAACTGGTAAATACATGTTCATATCGACAGGTCTGAGTGTTCGCCTTATACATATCTGTCTTATACTCTCTCACTCACTCTTACACTCTTACTTTACATTGCTTACATGTATCTCCTATATATCTACATAGAGGTGTGTCCTTTCCCAAAATACCTCTTTATGAGTCAGCTCTATCCTCCGCATGCCCTTTGCGGTAACTTGCGGTAGGTTCTGCATGGTGCGCTATTCTCTACCAACACTAAGATCCTCTCTTGTTTTTTATTTGAGAATACATTGATTAGGAATATATATATATATCTATAAAGGGAATTGAATGGGGCTATCCTTTTCCAGCAACTCCATAATTTTGGCCATTGTTTCTTTTGAAACAACCTATTATTTCTTTAACGACTCTCCCTTTTCAAAGATCGTGACTTCTGTGTTGTTCATTGTCTCGTTAAACTATTCTACCTTCTTTATGTGTATCAACTAAGGAGCTGGGTTTGGAATGGAAATTCTATTCGTTGATAGCTTGTAGTTGATGGGAACACCTATCTTCTTTTTTGTTGCATCCATCTTGACCATACTAAAAGGTTTAGGATCTCCTTTTACGACATATATCTTTTCAAGGTGTAAAAGTCAAACCTCTTGGAACAATGTGGAAGGCACTGCCTTCATCCTATGTATCCATGGTCTCCCCAATAGAAAGTTATAGCCAGTGTCCTTATCAATGACATAAAATATCATGGGGACTATTTTGGGTCCCAAGGAGATTGGGAGTGTGATTTTGCCAATCGTTGCTACCTTTAAATTGTCATAACATCTCAAAGTGTCTCAACATGTCATGATGTTCATGTATCCATATCCCATCCTTTCCAAAAGAGAAAATGGGACTATGTTCAGAGCGACTTTGTCATCAATCAAAGTCCTCTTTATATAGGTGTCTTAAATCCACACTTGTAAGTATAACGTCATATCTCCCTTCTTGATTAACTCTACCTTGGAAGGCATTTGCTTCAAGTCGAAGAAGAACCCTAGATCTTGTAACTCAAAATTTGGTTGGTTCATATCAAGGCCAACATGATTAATTTTCTCGTTGAGAGGACTAATCTAATCTATATACTTCAATCCTATTGCTTGTAAAAGAGCTCTGACCGATGTGATGGGGAGTTTTTAAGAAGATCTATGAAAGAGATCTTAGCATATGTCTTCTTTAAATCCTCTATTAAGTTATAAGGTTTGATTAGGGCAGGTGTTAGCTCTATAGTTGAAATTGTCTTCCCATGAAATTCCATTCTTTGTTTGACACTTGGCTTAATGTTTTCCTCATCATGTAGTATTAATACTAACCCCAACATTCTTGTCTCTCCTTTTGGTCCTAGTTTAATGGGGATATTTGACTCCAAGATTTTTGGGAGGTTAGCTAACCCTGAAATCATTGGGTTGTGGTCATTTGTTTCATTATTCCTATGTGCCAGAAAGGAGTCTTGGAATATTTTCATATCCACATTCTATGGCATGATGGGTGCTTGTGTCTACTTCATGTTGTTATTGTTGTTATTTGTCGTGAACTCTTATTAATTCAAGAACATTTCAATGAATAGTCGATGTTGATCCTTTGGTAACCTTGTGATGAACCTATAATATTACTTACATGACTTAACGATATGCTCCCTTGTCCTATGGAAAGAAAAAATTGATTGTACTCATAAGGTGGGTGATCATATCTATTATCATTCCAATTTAAGTTCCATGGTTATTGATTATCTTTTTGATAATAGCCATTGTTTTGGGGTCGATCCATAACATTTACATTATGAGGGAAGTAGTCTCTCCAATTATAGTCATCTCTCACTTTGTTTCTTATTGGGGGTTGGTTTGTCACCCCATCTGTGGTCACATTTTGATTGTTCTTTAAAATCTCAATCATGGAGGAATTATTTCCATTGTTACCATTGTCACCTATTTGTGTTACTAGCTGACCATCTATGCCATAAGTCCTTTGCCCACTATTGATGGCATCTTAGTCAATTCTTAGTGTAGTTTCCAAGGATTCTTCATAAGACTTACACAGTAACTTCTACACTTCTTCTCTTGTATCCCTATGGAGGGCGTTCAAGAATAGGTCACATAGTTCTCTGTGGTCCATATTAGTACTTTTAAAGAGTATAATGCTTGTCTCCATTGAGTGACAAAATGTTCCATTGATTCATTTTTTTCTTGTTTTACCCTCTAGAATTCCCATATTCTTGTCTTGACTAGCTTGTTCATTTTGAAAGCCGTGACGAATTGTCCTATGAGTTGGTGAAAAGAGTTGATGTAGGCTTTAGGAAATCAATAGTACCAATCTAGAGAAATCCCTTTGAGGGTTTTGTGAAAAAATATTGCCACAATCCCATCCCAAGGGAGGAGCTCTCTTATGGTGGTGGTGAATTCCTTTACATGAGAATTTGGATCCCCTTCTCCCTTGAACTTGGGTAGGGCTGGGAGAGTTCATGGTACTAGTACATTGTGTATATTGTGATCTAGGGGCTCTTTCAAATACTCAAGTTAGGTTCCTAAGAAAGTTCTCTGAGATATAGGTTTCAAGAGCATGATCCCTATAGGTGGGACTTGTTGATATGCAAGCACATTTGTGTATGTCGATTGAGCTTGTGGATAATTTTGAGGCAATTGAATGTTATGAGTTGGATAGTATCCACCTACTTATGGAAGTTGGATTGTATCATTACTTCCATTACATGAATACAAGTTTAAATAAGGGGGGTTTTGAATTTCCCTTGGTCTTGTTTGACCGTAGTATTGTGCATTCTATAAATGTTAGATTATTTATATCTTGGGGAGGCTATTTTATTCTTTCTTCTAATGTTCTAATATGTTGGACTATGGTAGCTACGAGATCAATAGGGTTTGCAGCTCCCATTCTTGGCACTTTTCCAGTTAGCTATGAATTTTCATGGTTTACTCCATTTGTGTGCTCTCTAGAGGTATTTTCTAATTCTCAGCTTGTTGTGTGACATGTAGAGCCTCTTGGGCTTCCCTAGCTTCTTGCAAGTGTTTTTCTAAACTTATCACTTCATTGCTTAATTGTGTCGCTATTCAAGTGCATGGCTAGTCAATGGTTGATGGATTTCTAACCTTACGAGCACTCAACATGGTCTACTATGGTTTGAATGTGATAGAATGACAAGTCTCCCATTTATCATTCTCATAATCTGAGTTTTCATAATCATAGTAGTTGGTAATCAGTGCAATGGATTAGGTGTCACATATTTGTCAAACGAGGGTGTTTTGAACTCTTTAGAGGGAATGTTCCCTAGATTTCCTTCAGATTCTATCATATTTGGGGGTGCCTTAAACACCATAGAATAAATGGAATTAAGAGCAAAGAGGGTGAAGGTGACAAGTGAAATGAAGATAAAAATGGAAACGTGTGAATGTAGCAATGGAAACGCGAAGATCTACAACAAAATGTTTTGTTCTTCACATCAAGTTCACCAAAATATGTATCATTTAGAATGCAACCCATATAATTTTGTGGGTGAGTCACAGGCCAACATGACACATGAACAATCCTCCTTGCTAAAGGCGGCCTCCCAGCCACTCCCACTCACATGGCAAGAGCTAGTCAAGAGAAGGTGTGACCGAGGGGTTCTTCTTCTCTCTTTCTTTAGGGAGTAGAACGTCGTGGATAGCGGTTGGGTTTCATATTATGTGTACATGTTGTAACAGTTATTCCTATGAAGATGTTTGATTGTTGTTGTAGTTGTGATAATTGTATGACCAAAAGGGTCATAAGTCTTAAGTCTCCTTAGCCCAGCACGGAGGCTACTTTGTTTGTTGATAAGTCAAAGATGTTATTGTCTCCTCTCTTTGTCTCGTAAGACTTGTATCAAGGGTTGTTGATCTCTAATTCATTGTTGGTGTTCTTGTTCTTCCCTTGCTTGTTCTATGTTTTGTTGTTGAATTGGATGGGGAAAGTTTTCCCCAATCTCATCGAGGACAGATCATATCCAATCTTCCCTAATGCTTAGGCACATTGAATGCTTAGAAATAGGGGAAGTGTTGTTTATTGTTTTTTGTTGTTAAATGTGTTTGATGTTTGAATTGATGTTTACCTCATGATGGAACTAAGGGTTTCTCCTTGTTTTCTTTGTTTGAGTTGATTTGTGTTTACCTCATGAGGTGATTGAGGGTTTTTGTTCTCTATGTTTCCCAAATGTTTTTTTTGTAATTTTCTTATGAAATACACTCTAAATGTATGAAAAGTAAATTTTGTTTCTTTTCTTTACCAAATTCAAATATTCTCCAAATTCAAATATTTTCCTAATTATCTATGAATTGAAATATGTATGCAACTATATGTGTTTTCCAATATGCAATCTAGTCCTATATTTTTGTGGTTTTGTGGAATGATTTAGAATCTAATCTAAGAAATTGAAATTGCAAGAATCGGAATGAATAATCTAATTAAAAAAAAATCTAATCTAATTGAATCAAAGCAATGCTAATCTATGAAAACAAATAAACAACCTATCAAGGAAAGAGTGAAGCAATGATCACTTTTTCCAAGAGCTAGAGTGCGAGCTAATTACTATTCTAAAAAAACATGAAAAACCTAGTATGGAGAAGATGGCAGTGCCTGGCTTGAGCCCTTAGAAATCCTTTCAACAACCCTCTCTCTTCCACTATAGCAGTGAGGTCCTCCTTTTGGTGACATAAGTGAATATGGGAGAAAAATGAATAAAATGGAATCTATGGAAGCTTGAAAAACAAATGGGCATTAGAATGCCTATGAAATAACATGGCTTGAAGATTTGAAACTTTGAAAAGAGATGGGAATTAGAATGCATACCAAGCACAATGGATTGGAGCTAATGCAAAAATTGAAAAGGCTCATGAGGTCCTGTGCAAGCATAAAATGCTATGGAAACAAAGTAAAGCAAAGCAAAGGAAGAGAAAAAATACTAAATTTGCCTCCCAAATTGCATAGAGGACCTTAGGTATTTATAGGTGTGAGAAGCACATAAATGGTGGAGGTGCTTGGAGAGTTAACACATTTGATTGAAGAGTTAACATGCTTGATTGGAGAGTGAACTAGATTTGATTGAGAATGAATTAGGCTTGGTAGCCTATTATATAAGAAGAAATGGAGTTAGCATGTGACTGATTGGGAGATGAGTAGAATTTATTTGGAGTTAGAATATAGTGATTGGGATTCTTAAGTCAGTCAAGAGGAGTTGATGATCATTTAGGGAAGATGAATCACACAATCAAGGCTTAATTTGGAGCAAATTTGGGCCAGAACTATAAGAGATCATGCATGTTAAAAGATGACAGGGTCACCCCTTTGACTAGGGAAATTCATCCTTGGAGATCCTACTTAAGTGGCTAGGTCACCCAAGGAGATCCTACAGTGATAGGGGTGACCCACAGAGGGAGTTTTGTTAAGGTGGTTTTCAGGGTGGAGAATGGTTGTGTGAAAATGGTTTTTGCATCCCTAAACTAGCCATAGGATCTCTATATGATGGGTCACCCCTTTCACTAGAGAAAGTCACCCCTAGAGATCCTGATTTAGCTATAGGGTCATCTAGGGAGATCCTATAGTGATAGGGGTCGACCCAGAATGGAAGAAAATGACAAGAAAATTGAAGCTAGGGATGGAATGAGGAAGTTGATTAGATGATTTTAAAGGGGTGAAATCATGAAAATACCCCTAGGGAACATGCATTTCCACTCTTGTGAAGTGGATTGATGTGGTTATCAAGGAAAAAGAGTGATATAAGTGACTTTTCAAACTTTGATTAGAAGACCATCTAGAAGGTGTGCAAGACTGTAGAAGGTTAGTCTAGAGGTTAGGAAAGCATAAACAAAATGAACCAAGACATGTCACCAAGAGGAACACTACTAAGAGGTATGCATATGTTCATGCTTACATGTACGTGATTAGGACTATAGCTCATTGTCGGGCTTCCATGTAGGCATGTACATATTTTTCATATTTATATTGCCACTAAAAAATAATCAATCTTAAATTAAGGAATTACATGTTATTTATTTATCATTAAATTCATTTTAAGAAAAAATATAGTTATACTCAAGTATGTTATAATTATTTAACTTGGATAGTGCACTTGAATAATCAGTTTGATAATAGTTCACTAGGAAAAATTTGATATACTTAGGTATGTTAGAATTAATTAATTTGGATAGTGTACTTGTGATACCTGGTTTGATAATAGTTCACCAATAATTCAATATGAAATGATCTATTTAAAAAGATTATTGTATTTTTCTGCACAAAAAGAAAAGGCCATATCTAAATAAAAAGGAAAAAAAATACTTGACATGCTTAGGTTTAATGTTAATCTTATTTGAAAACATTCCTACCAAGGAAATCCTCTTGTGTCATTTCTGACAAAGAGACTTGATCCAATTATGCATATTCTCTTTATGATATTCCATTTAACCAAGTTTCAATTTTAGTTAGAAACAAATCATAGGGTAAAAGTTCTTTCATAGATCATATGGTACTACAAACTATTTTCAATGTCAAGGTAGGTAAAGTAGTTGACATAAAGAGCCTAAAATCATAATTTCTTTAGTAGAGTCCAACTCTTCTAGGAACACATGTCACTAATCTCTTTAAGATGGTTTCTTTTCATGGATTCCCACCTAGATGGATGTCTAATATTATTTGTCCCATATTTAAATTAGGTAACCAACAAGAGACAAATAATTATAGGATCATCATGGTTGGGAACACCTTGAGTAAACTATTTTCTAGAGTATTGGATGGTTTGATTTCTAAATTTGTAAATTCCAAGAAAGCTTGAGCAAAAGGACAAACAAGTTTTAGAAAGAATCAATGAACAACATAGATTGACGTGTACAATTGTAATTGAAGAAGAAAAATATCATAAGCATAAGGTTTACTACTATTTTATTGGTTTTTAAAAGGCATTTGACATTGTTCATTGACAGCTTCTAATCCAACAAATTTGAGACTTACAAATTCTAGAACATTTGGTTGTTCTCAATATGATTCTTTATGAGAGGGTGGTTAGCCAAGTTCAAGCTTCTACTAGGTTTATAGATGATATTAATAGCACCATTAGTGTTAGATATGGCTGCCCACTTTCACCTACTTTGTTTGTAATTCTTTATGATACAATCATCGTTATTTTATTATTTGTAGATGAAATTATTCTCATGTCACATAGTGTTGTAGACCTACAACAACATCTTGATATATTGAGTTCATTTTTTGGTATGAGCATATTTTGTAATTGAACTTGAGTAAAATAAATGTCATGTCTTTGAACACAATTAAGAAACAAACACATGAAACTAATCTTATTTACAAAGAAAAATTGGTTTCACCTAGTGGTTTTCTATTACACTTACCTTGGTGTGTCATTCATGAAACCTCGCTTCAACATTCTTTGTGTTGCAGAAGAGATATTATGCAAGGGTTATGTTACACTTAATATACTTGAGATATAGTTTTTCCAATTCCAATTTCAAGATTCCAAAAAAATGTGTATCTTCTTAACTTTAGTATCACCAACAATCTTGTATGGCTGTGAGATTTGGGGACCTGGAATTTACAGCACTAGTGGGCTTGAGTTAATAGAGTTTCTATTTCCATGCTATCCAAAAAGTTGCAGGTAAAATGGTCAATTCTACATGCAATTATGTTGGTTGAATTTGACATCCATCCTCTTTATATATCAATTGTATTTCATGTAGTGATGCTACTTCATAGATTAAGACATATGATAGTTACAACAATTGGACATAATAGATATCCATCCAAGGCTCTTCAATCATCTATGAAATCATGTGAATAAGGGATCAAGAATACTTGCTATACCTAATGTATGTGTTTCCTATACGAAATTGATATTGATATTAATCATCTTCCTCCTGATACCTTTTCCATCAATGTTCCTCACATGTTGAAAAGAGATGTTCAAAGAGGAATTAGGGATGAGATCTATAAATCCTACATAAAATCAACTTGAATAGAACAAACATAACCATTCTGAACAATAATGTATTACTACTTGAAACACTATATTCATATAGAAGATAAATACACTATTCCTCCCAAGTACACTAGGTTTACTTTTATTTTGAGACTTCTTTTGGGCCAATTGTAGGAATGCTCTCATCAACCTTGTATGGAGTTAAAGCACTTTGTCCTCACAAATCGGTGCATCTAAGACTTTGCAACAATGACCTAGAAAAAAACAAGTATTTTGGATTTAAGTGTTTAGTGTATTATAGGTACTGTGCGAGGTTTTACGCTCTTTAGAGAAAATTATGACCCTTTACAAGATCTTATACATGATAAAGATCAAATATTATAACTCTAATCATCAACATAACTTTTTATCTCAATAATCATCTTCAGATTTCTTTCTTCAGCCTCCATTTAAGAGGCTCAAACATACTCATTATAATTTATATATATTTTCTTTTCCTTACAAACTTTTACATCAAATATATTTTTCATGCAATTCATTAACCCAATTTGGTTACTAGTGGACAATAATTTACAAATCTCAAACTAATTTACAAATCTCAAGAGTATTTAATTAGAACATGTGATGATTTTGTTTCCAATAAAAACTGAACTTAGTACGTGAGAGTTTAAGCTCTACATTTAATTAGTGTACACTCTACTTAAATATTGTCATCCATTTCAATGGTCAAACAATCAATAACAATTTTAGGCTTCATTCACAATAAAAAGTGGTACATATGTGTCCTATTTTTATTGGCCAAAATTGACCTTTCATTGTTGAAATAGATGATATTTGAGAATAGCCACCAGTGTATATAGGAAGCAACATTAGATTTTTTTTCCTGTTTTTCAGCTGAGAGTGAATATCCTCAAACATAACTAGTAAATATTTTGTAAAGTTGCGTTGAGACGAGGTTCGATTTGGCTAATTTGTAATGAGTTATGGCAATTGGTGCTTACAACTACTGTGGCGTGGATATAGAGAAAGACAAAGGAGTCCCCTTTGTAAACATCTGCGCTCTGTATTTCCATAGCATGTGCTTCAACCTCTTCATAAATCTTGCAGAGAGAGCGTGGCATTCTTGAGCCTCTAATTCTTATTATCACTGTTTCACTGCTATATACATCTATATATAAATTAGGGCTTATGGACTCTTTGTCAATGGCTGATGAATTATGATCAATCAATGACCCTCTTGTCTCCAATAAATGGGCCTTATTCTTCTGCAGCTCTTGGGTTTTATTTTGGAGAGTCTGAATATATTTAACAGTTTCTTCTGTTATGCAATATCTTGATACCTGAAATACCACAACTCTATATGATTAACACCAGTTTGTAAATAACTGGTGGGTTGTAGTAAAAGCACTGGTTATACACATGGGAACTTAAATTCTCACATAAATAACTAGGTATTTTGTAGTTAACATATTAATTATATAAATCTGAGTTCCAAAAGCAATTATCCATAAATCAAAACATATTAATTATATAATTGTTTTTGAAATGAAAAATGTAAAAACAAAAACAATTTTATCTAAATAGGAAGTTATTAGTATGCTTCTCAATCAACATTTCAAATCACACTGAATGAATAATCAAGATGAGGAAAAGAGATGAAGCTTTCAATAAAGTACCTTGTGAGTAGTGGAAACAGGCAGCAGAGAGCGCAAAGTGGAGAACAAGTGTGCTATCTTTAGTCGCCTTATTTTTTCAGATGAGACTATTCTCTGTTTTTTTCTGCTGCGTTTAATTTCTTCCTCTGATAGTGGAATAAGCTGTTGTGCATTTTGCTCATCCAAATTACTTTCGGAGGGACGCTTAAAGGGATGGTAGTCATGTGTAACAGCACCAGGCAAATCAGGTTTAGAATTAGAGGGCTCGGGAAAGAATAAAGTATACAGGTTTACAGCCATTGAATTTGTTATTCATTGAAGATATCTTTGAAGGTTCTTTACATATTTATGTATATTTCTATCTAACAACTATTTAAAAACATTATTTGACTGTTTCTATCTAACAACTATTTTTAAACATTATTTGATTACCAGTCAACAGCAACATTTTTCCTTATTGAATTGCCTTTCTTTCCCGAGAAGAAGCTTCATGCAAAGTTCCTCTGTCAGTTTGGAGTGCAGGGATTGAAGTCTGTAGAAGCCTCGCGACTTTTGAGTGCAGGAATTCTAAAGAGCAGATTGGTCAACATTGAAGAAAACTCGGAGAAGTTAATCTGATATAAATATTTAGCGAAGTAGTTCGAAAGTTTTTATATGGACAAATTTTCACATGTAATTAAAAATTGTGTAATTAAATATGTTATTAAGTGTGGTTTAAGGATAGTGTGATAGTTTGTGGTGATTCAAGTTCCATATTTTAGGGTTAGTATTTGAGAAGAGTTTATCTAACTTGTGTTTATGTAAATAATTGGTGATTTCAACTCATGACCTATATGTTATTTGAATCTATGACATACATGTTATTAGTGTGTGCATCAACCAACTATGTTGTATGGACAACTATGCTTGTAATTGAAGTGACTCACATTTATTTCAAAGTAAATGATATTTTAACTCTTTTTGGACCAGTCATACCATATATATATATATGATGGGCATAAGTACATTTTGTATGGAAATTAGCTTTTGCTGCTCTTTAGAGGGTTTTGGTCCATCTCACGTCATATTTTCAACAAAAGTAGAAAAGTTTGCTTTTTCCTTAATGAAAATAATTGGATTACATAGATTTTGGCATCTCTACCATTTTTAAGTGTTAGAATATAATGAACAACTAGTTTATTGGCATGTGGTGGATATGTGCCAACTAGAGTTGTGCAGTTATAGATGTGTCAATAGAAGTTGTAGAGGTGTCACTAATTGTTGTAGTTGTGTAAATAAGTTTCACGTAGGTGTCATGTTAGATCCATATTTTGTAGGGAGTTGTTGAACTCCTCTCCTATTATAAATGTGATCTTCTTTATTGAATAAAATAGAATAATTCAAGCAGCAGTTTTATTCTCCAATTTTAAGTAGATTACAACATGATGAGGAAGTATACATCTAACCTAAAGATTGATACCTTTGTGCTTTTTAAACAGATTACAACATGATAAACCAAAAGCCATCTTTTAGTTAAGATTCTTTTTTAATACAAACAACTGGATTACATAAATATCAGCATCTTTGTCCTTTTTAAGTAGATTACAATATGATGAGTAAGTATACATGTAAACTAGATATTGACATATCTGCCATTTTTAAGCAGATTACAATACCAAGAGTAAGTATACATCTCAATCATAAGCTATCCTTCAACTAAGTTGCCACAAGTAGAAGGAACCAATCTGTTAAAGTCATCTAGACCTAATCTCACCTCCAAGCAATTTGAATCTTGATAGACAGTGTAATAAAAAACATACCACCATCCTCATCAATTGAACTCAACCAATCAAACTACAAGCCTTCAATAAAAACAATAAAACTTTTTATAAACACCTCTCTCCCCCTCTCTCTCCCCATACAAGCAACTTGTATAAAAAGATCTAATAATAATTGCAATAAAAGTTGAAATAGCAGTTAGAATGCATAATCAAAAACACACCATCATCCTCATCAATTAAACTAGAACCCTTGAATATAAACAATAAAACCTTTTATAGAGATATCTCTTTCCATACTGTCAATGTTTATAAAGAGATTCAATCGTGTTTGCAGTAAACGACGGAATAGGAGTCAGAACGCGTTTCACCTTCCATACTGTCAATGTTTATAAAGAGATTCAATCGTGTTTGCAGTAAACGACGGAATAGGAGTCAGAACGCGTTTCACCCACTTGAGAATATTAAAATTAATTACATTCATTGAATGAGTATTGGCAGCTGCAAGAAAACAGGATTATATTCAAGAGAATATTTATCAAGCTACGGTCGTCCTGAAACAACGAATGGATCGGGTTCATGAATCTGGTTCATTAAAAATTCCAGCGTAGAATTATTTGTAAGGAATCTTGGTTTCCAAAGTTTAAGGACCCACTGAACCAGTAAACAATGCTTATGTCCGCGTTTGGAGGCAATGTTTATGGCTTCCAGTCAATAGGACTCCAAGAGATTATAATATAAATGACCTCACGTTGTCCAATAATAAACTTTGTAGATGATGTCACAATGAGGTAATTTGCATACCTATATACAAAGGATGTTACTGTGGCTGGTTAGACTTGATTATTTTTTTTCCGTTTTTTCAAAAAGGATAATATAAATATAAAAAATAAATGATGTATTGCATTTTGTTTAATAAGGGTTGTGTAGTGATTAATTTTAGTTATTGTAATATGTTTGAAAATTAATAGTTATAGTAGGTATGATTAGTAGTTAGTTAAGTTATGTGTTAATAGTTTGATTAATTTATAAATAGAGTAGTTCTTCTATTCAATATGCCAATTAATTCATTGTATTAAAGAGTTTATTAGGTAGGTTGAAGTTAGTACTTTAAATCTTAGAAACTTGTGTTTAAGTTCATGATAGCCAAGGGTGTTCATTATACTCCTATTGTGGAGCATTCCCATTTTGAAATGGGGTGCAAAGTTAATTTTCAATGAGGAAAAGATGTAAAAATTAATCAAGTTCGAGTCATATCTAGCATCACTAAGAGAAGCCAACACAACACAAGATGCCTTAAACGTAGAAATGGTCAACAATAGAGAATAGGTGAGATCAAGATCTATTCATGTCCTTATATCTTATCATGTTCTAATGTCTTGGTTCCTTGCCCTTATAAAAAGTGTCTCCAACTCCTATGTCACCTCAAGCTTCTAAATTTTAGCCATGGTAGCCTTATAGCTTTGTTGTATGATTTTGCTTAACCCTTGTTCTTTACATTTTGATTCATTGTTGACTTGCTCAACTAGTTGGATTCACTTAAGTGAGAGATCTCATAGTGGAGCAATAATACATTATTAGCCGCTTAAACCATGGTGATAGGCTTGGATAGTCATGGTATATTTCTATCTATGTATTTATATTTGAAACAAAAATAAGGAGAATAAAGTTACTCTAAGCCTAACTAGAGTGCTTCCATAAGTTAAATTAGGTATAGAGGCTAGTAACTTCTCTGTTGAATCCATATCGTTCCGGCATTTACAAGCTAAAAAACCAAGAAAAATTTGAAATGTCAATTTTGGAGCCCAATATCCAAGGACCCCTTTATTTAGTAGCTACTCTAGTATCCTTGATTGTCTCATTATCTTTTTAGACCATAATAATAGAGTCACACAAACCTAGATTTCAAATATTCAAATTTAAATTTGATGACTCCACCCTTTCCTAGTAACTCTTATGAGAAAACTTAGTATATGTTTGTATGATTGATTCTATGTTTTGGTATTTAAAGACATTCATATGTGCAATTAATTCATATCATTGATAAAAAAGAAATCATTAGAGGACACTTTGATTTTCTAAAGAGAAAAAGAGCCTCATCTACATACAAGTCACTTGCATGTTGGTGAATGGTGTCTTTAAATCTTTCCAAGGTGTAAATATTTTCCAACAAGGGATCTTACCAAGGATAACTTGAACCTAGAAATTCGGTATATTCCCCAAAGGTGTTTATAGATGTAACCATCCTCACAAGCTCTTTAAATATCAAAGATTAGGTTAAACAAGTTCCAATTGTTTGCATTGTCGTAGTTCATAGCCATGTCCCCTAGATAAAATTCGTGGTAGTCAGGATTGAATATATAGTGCTCAAGATTGAATTGCAAGGTTTTCTATATATGTTTTGATTTTAATATAATTAGCATTATGAAGCTATACTAAAGCTATTAATTTTTTGGAGGTAGAAAATCAATTAATAGCATCATCAACAACCATTCCTTATCATTTGTTTTAGAACAAAGCCTCTCTCTCCTCTCATTTGGTTTTTCACATTTGCTACTACAGTTTTTTCCCTTAGATAGGATTATTTACATGATCTCATCCTACAAAATTCAAATTTACTTTGTGTTTATTTGAAGCTAGCCTTATTTAAAAGAATTATTATCTTTTTTCAACTTGAATGCCAAATTATATGAATTAGAGTCAATATTGCCATATTTAAGGATAGGGCCTAGGGCACTTGTTTTAAAAATCAAGAATTTATAGGTTTTTAGATTCCATAGATGTGATCATGGAAAAAAGATAATCTGATCACCACCAAAGGTAATAATTGCATTGTGATTCAATCTAAAAACTCAAAGCATCAAAATTAACCTATCAAACTGCCTATACATCACTCTATCCTTTGAAATTCATTACATTTTGATGTTAAATTCATTTTCAATAGTTGTATTCATATACTAGTATTAGATAGATATAAACTATTACAAAGGAGCATTACACATATTAGGGTTATTGTTACTCTACAAGAAGAAATCACACTTACTATATAGTTGTACACATTTTATCCAATCCAACTATTTATTATACTAAATACAATTTCAAATACTAAATCATCAACAAGAATTTGACATAATTCATCTCTTATTTTTATAAACACTCTTAGAAGTTAATTTCATATCATAATTTGTTTGATCACATAGGCATATGTATAATGTCTTGATCTACATGCTTTCAAGTGACATAATCAAAATATAAACATTTTTTATTTTCTTGAAAGTGTAAAAATTTGTAATAAGATAGGAATTGAAAAGGAGAGGAGATGGTCCCTTGCAAGTTATTTTTTCTTCTACTAGTTCTTAGATTTCATCTTCAATTTTTTAATTGTAATGGGATATTTCCAATCTCCTCTATTTTTTGTTATATTATATTTATCTGTTGTTATTTAATATTTATTTCTCTATTTAAATGGATTCAAATCATGGTAAGTAATGCCAAAAGTGACTATGCCTTTTACGTGTGATGCAATTTTTGTATTAGATATTTATATGATATTCGATGATGTTTTGTATTGTTACTTTGATACTTGTATCATATATTTAGATATATATGTTATTATATAAATATTTGATGTGTGTACTTCTTTGACTCGAGTGTGCAAGCACAAGTAAAATCCCAATGGTGGTTAATCAAAGATATTTATCATGGTTTATTTGAATTTGTTAATCCATTTAACCCATTTTACTCATCGAGAGTAAATGAAAACACTTTAGAAATCACCTATGGAAGACCAAGAGTCACTACTTAGAAATTCACTTTATTTAGAAACCACATCCACATTAGAAGCCAACTATGGAAGACCAAGAGTCACAACTTAGAATTCCACATTAGATGTCCCTATGGGGATTTGAACTTGGGTCTCCACAATGAGAACCCAACATTTTACCCAATTAAGCTCAACCCCTTGGACCATTCTTGCATGTTTTTAATTATTTCCTTATGTACATCTTGGTTCCTATGAGTGAAATTGATTATATAGATTACATAAGTTTTAACATGCATTTGAAATGTTAAGGGGGACATTTGGGATTAATATGGAGAATTTAAAGGAGTTAGATAATATTATGGGTTTTCTATGTAAAGTTCCTAACTTATCAAAAGGTGAATATTGACTTTTTGAGCAAAGATAAAGGGGTCATAATAGATATTTTGAGTGATATTAGATATTTTTTTTGAAAATAGATAGTTTCTCAAATATTGTTGTGTGTGTGAAAAGAGGAAAATGGTTATTTTTTTTAGGATTTAGTTATAATGTAAAACACACGACTTTCATCTCATTATGCATTATGAAACTTTCAATTTGATAACAAAAGAAAATATGATGAGTGTTTCTTAAACCCTATCTTAAATTGGAAAGAAAGAGGCTTGGATTATTAAAAGGATTTTTCTTGTC
Organism: Cunninghamia lanceolata; assembly: GCA_027924645.1. Taxonomy (NCBI): domain Eukaryota; kingdom Viridiplantae; phylum Streptophyta; class Pinopsida; order Cupressales; family Cupressaceae; genus Cunninghamia; species Cunninghamia lanceolata. The sequence goes on from BSBN01000888.1 coordinate 106,870, forward strand.
AAAAGATTACTAGTGGAAGAGAAAAGGATCTATCTCCCTTGTGTTTGTGGTTTGCAAATAAGGTATGCTTCTTGTATTTGAATTATAGATTTGTAAGAAAAAAAAGTTTGATTGTTGAATGAATATATTTGTATGCAAAAATGATGTGATTGATATTTCCCTTCCATAAAATGGGTATTGGTTGAATTAAGGATTATGATTCAATTTATAGAATTGGATAGAGCTTAGTTGTAGTTAATTTTAATTTTGGAAAATGTAAAATTGTATCCAAATGCTTATAAAATTATCCTAAGAAACTATTTAAATGCATATTTGCATTTTTGGGTTAACTTGGGACAAGAGGATATATTTATAATTTTAAGATTATGTGTATTTAATTTTGTCAAAAATTGGAAGATCCATTAATGGTAGAACTTGTATATTTGGGAAAATTTAGAAAAACTTAATTTATTATTTTTAGAATTTGAATATTTTGAATTGCTATTATTTTGTGTAAACATGAATTTTACCATATAAATAGAATATCCTATCCTTGGGATGCATGTTCATGAGTGATTTGTACCTTTTTCCTTCTTAGGGCCAATTGCATAAATTAGTTGCCTTAGAATGTGGTAGGTATGATTAGGTAGTTAGGGATAGGAGTGGATGGGTCTAAATGTGGGATGTCATGTTTGAAATAGGGTGTATGACATTGTGGGAAATTAATGTAGGATGTTACATTTTAAATAATACATATGACATCATAATAACAAACATAAGAATTGTTATGCAATACATAATGCCTTAAATAGATGTATTGCATAACAATAATGAGCATATATGAAATAATTGGATGCTACATTTGAAAAATGACATGTCACATCTTAATATATAATTGATCTTAAGAATGCAATTATTGAAAGGACATTTAAAATATGATGTGTTATATTGGACATGATCATTATATGTACTTACTATTTAGACCTAGAGTCTAACTAGTCCTCACTTGGTTTTGGAGAACCAAGGGGATACCACTCTTATATCATAGACTAACCTCATATTCCTCCTTTGTTTAGACTTTTGTAGTCAATTGCACGTGTTTAAGGAAATCTTTGTGTTATGTGTTCTTCATTATGGCCATCTTATGAGTGCTTGAATTGTGTGTGATTGAACAATATGGTGACCATCTCTTCATATAAAGGGGTTGGCCTCATAATCTCACATGGTTGGGTAATGTAGATTACCGTTGGGATTGTGTGGTGGACCATTGTGGTGTACCTTGGAGTTTATATGGATCATGTATCTCTCCTTAGCTTGTATTATCATATTTGGTTGCAACATGTAAAGTTGTCATTTATGGATATTGGAGACCTTTTGTGAAGGCATAAAAAGGTTGTAATTGTATATTTATCTAATCTTTGTATTCAAGTGTACTCCATCCATGTTTGGCATGTGAATACCATTTTGGAATCACACAATATATACGGTTTTGTTGCAAGTATGTGCTAACTACTGTTTTCATTGATGTCAACATGTTTGTGTTAATGGTGCCAACTGTATATTCTGATATTGTTGTTTGTTGATTGATTGAGTTGTCATGCTAAGAACACTATCTGAGTATTTTGCTCCACATTTCCTCTGTATTGAAGACTGGAGTATGAGATTTGGATATGTTTTAGAGAAGTGTTTGAATATGCTAAATCTAGAATTTGGTGGTCTGGATCGTTGTGTAAAAAAAGTTCTATTCACCAGTTTGAAGACTGTGCCTAACAATGTTTGCAAAGTGACAGGGAGATAGTATTTTGCTCCGCATTTCTCTGCAGGTTGGATTTTGGTCTTGCGGTTTTGGACTTAAGTTTATAAAGTCCTTAGCTACCTTCATTCCAAATGATTTGTGATTTGGTGCTCCAGAAAGCAAGTTATTGATCAACATAGTTTGACAATGTTTGTTGAGAAGTAGTCTGTGATACATCTTCAAGTGACACATGTTGTCTTCAAGTGAGATCTGTTGCGATTGGATTTGTCAGCTCCCAAGTGATTCTATGTTGTTCTTCAATGTCTCTAGAATGTATTGAAGGTGTGTGCTTGATCTGCAAGCTACAATGAAGTTCTTGGAAGTGTGTATTTAAGTATTCTTGATGTTTGCACTGGTTCTGGCTGACTTGGTTATTTACACTTATTGTGGAGGTGATTTGTGGATTGTGGAAACATGTTGAAGTGTGTGAAGATGTCTTTAGATCCAAGATAAGCCATGACGTGTTCATCTTTCATTCATTTTCTTTGCAAGGTTGTTTAGGTCTAGTCCTAATTTGATTTATGTATGTATGTCGACCTTGGAGACAGTTCCAATGGTTGTAGATTGTAATGCTGACCTTGATATACATTCCAAGGTTGATGATTGGTATAAATGTATGTAATGAATTCATGAATGAGGTTATACATGATGATGAATATGTGAAGATAAAGAGTGAATTGTAAAGCAGAGTAGAGTAGAGGAGATATATTGCGCTTCAATGGAACTAATCTCAAGCATGTTGTAGATGCTACTATATCATTTCATGGTAGTGAGCCACCCCTAGCAGTGATCCACCCTTTGGTAGTGAGCCACTTTTGTTATTCGGTATTATTACTACATTATATTGTGAGCTAACATTCACCATGGTTTTTCCCTTTTTAGGGTTTTCCACATAAAAATATGGTGTTCATGTGTGTATGGTGTTCATGTGTTTATGTTTTGATTTTTCTATTAATTTTTAATCTTGATGACAGAATAAAGGAATTAAACTAAGTGAATGTGAAAGTGATTTTCTATAAAGAAGTTAAAGTTTTTGATACAAATGATTCATCCCTCCTCTCATTTGCCTTGTGTGCCTTTCAACAATTGGTATCAGAGTGAGGTTCCTTGGAAGAAAGCCTAACAGCTTAAGGTAGATTCGGGATGTCACACAAGAAAGACATTCGTCAGTTTGATGGATTTGACTATGCCTACTAGAAGGTACAAATGAAAAGTTATCTTATTTCTATTATTTATAATGTTTGGAAGATGGTCAAAGATAAATACATAGTACCTAAAGGTGGTCCATAGTCTGATGAAGAAATTAAGGATTTTAAGACTAATCACAAAGCTAAAAATGCTCTATTAAATGCCCTGTCTAACACTAAAATGGCAAAAGTTGTGGATCTAGAAAATGCTCATAAGATTTGGGACAAATTGAAGAAAATCTATGAAGGTGATGAATCTATCAAGAAGGCTAATTTGCAGAACTTGAAAACCACATATGAAACCATGCGAATGGCTGAAGATGAGAACATAACAAGTTACATACAAAAGATTGACAAAGTTGTCACCAGCATCAGGGGTCTTGGTGAAAAATTAAAGGATGAGGATGTTGTAGATAAGATACTCAGAACTCTTCCCAAATCTTATAGTCACAAGGTATCTGCCATTGATGAATTGTTTGATATGGGAAAACTTTCAAAAGATCAATTGCTTCGTAAAATGAATGCTTTTAAGATGAGACAATTTGGTACTACTGATGGCCCTATGATAAATGAGACTACTTTCAAGGCCAAGGAAGAAAGGACTGCTAGATAAGATAAATATGCTATGGAATTAGATGAAGAAGATTGTAGAGCTTGAGGAAAAATTTGTAAGCAGAATAAAAAGAGGCAACAGAGGAAAATTCAAAGGTAAGTTACCTTTCAAATGTTTCAATTGTGGTAAAATTGGTCACTATGATTCAAGATGTCCTTGTTGGATTTAGGACAGACAACTGAGAGGAGGGGGGTGAATCAGTTGTCACCAAAATTTTGTTCCTTATTCACTTAAAACTTTCTTATATTTCAACATCATATCAATGATTTAATCATGAAAGCATAATGCACTAATTCAAGATCAAAAACTAATTCAACACAAATAACACCAAGATTTTAACGTGGAAAACCCAATTAAGAGAAAAATCACAGGGTGACTAACCCAAGATTGTATTATCTATTAAAAGAATAAGAAGACTAAAATGACACTTGCCAATTAGGGCTCACTGCCCAAGCACACTGCTCACAAGAGGGCCACTGCCTACAAGAGACACATTGTCTACAGAAGAATATGAATATTACATACTTGAACTAGAGATTAACATCTTCACTATGGTTGAGTCAGTTCCATTTAAGCTCAATACCTCTACTCTGCTTTTTGCTCCTCTTCACTACCACCTTCTCATCATGACCACTGGGGTACCTTTGAACAACTTAGCAACTCTTATTTATACATGACATCAAATTTGGAATGATCATCAAAGTTAGCACAACATACACTTATTTCATTACAGAGCAATTACAAAAATACAACTTGACTTATTAGAAAAAAATCATGCGCATCACTACACTGTCGGCCACACATAGCTGGGACTTTAATAATCTTCGAGGAACATACCATGCTTCACAAAGCATCTTCAAGATCATTTGCAACATGCACAAATCATCCGGTCAGCCAAAACTAGGAAGAACACTAACACCTGAAGGTAAATCTTCAATCACGAGCTCAGTCATCAATGCGGACCAGCCACACGAATTGGACATAGTCTAGAGACCACCACAAGCTTGCTTTAATCACCAAGAACATCCTCACCACTTCTACTTACTGTAATCAATCGCATCTTCACTTGGAACCTCAAGAACACAGTTGACCATCACTGTCACATTAGAAGGATTGCTTGCAGATCTCCAAACCACGAACCAATCAAGTTGTCAATGTACATTAGCCTCCCAAACATGCCACCAGATCTACAGAACATGATATTGCATTTCCAGATCTCACCGGACCTATTTGTGTCACTTTGTTGCCTCTGAACAGCTGTTAGAACCAGTTTTATTCACATGGCCATAACTTCTCCAAATCTTCATGCGAACCTGTAAAATCTTGACTGGAGCATCTTCAGACACATATCTACAAATCCTTTGATGTGCATACTTTGATCTTCATCTTTCTGGGATCTTTACTTCATAGAACTTCACTGTCTTCACTATTCTTCTCTGTTTCTGATAGGGCTAATTTTCTCAATATCCTCAGCACACAACTCATCCAATCCCTAACATCAATGCAACATGAGTATGTTGACATCAATGACAACATCAGTTAGGCCAATACTTGTAACAATCTCCCCCTTTGTCATTGATGGCAACATATGATGTGAAAAACTATTTTAACCATCAAGACAAGAACTTTTCTTCACTGACTGACATAGATCCCCTATCACCAGCAACCATTCACATGTCTTCTCTTCCTTTACTACTCCCCCTTTGATTAGCAACCACTTTTTCTTTTTCACATGTCTTCTCTCCCACTTTGACATCAATGCAAAAGGGCATATACTTGAAACCACTTCTCATACTTCAGAATTATACTGACTGCTCCCCCTGAGTAGTAGCCTCCTAACATCAATCTGGATCACAAGATATGACTGTGGGATCCACCAAATTGATGCAAATCAGTGCACCTTAATTCAGAACTAGAGGGGTGATAACCCCTAACTTCTCCCTAAGATACTCAAAAGTGTCCTTAGGTAGAGGTTTGGTAAAAATGTCTGCAATCTAATCCTTTGAGGGCACAAATTACAATCTAACTTCATTCTTGTTCACTTGTTCTCTCAAAAAGTGGAACTTGATGGATATATGTTTTGTCTTTGAATGCAACACCAGATTTTTTTATATGTTTATTGCACTTGAATTATCACAGAAGATTGTGATAGGTTCTTCATACTCCACTCTAATATCTCTTAACATTTGCTTCATCCATAGTACTTGAGTGCAACGTCCTGCTACTGAAATATACTCTGCTTCTACATTGGACAAAGATATTGCCTCTTGTTTCTTGCTTAGCCAAGAAACCAATCTTTTCCCTAAAAAAATACACCACCACTGGTATTCTTCTGGTCATCCACATCTCCTACCCAATCAACATCTGTATATGCATGAAGAGAGAAATTATGATCCTTAGGATACCATAATCCATACTCAACTGCTCCCTTCAAATATCTGGGAATTCTCTTGATTGCCATGACATGAGACTCTCTAGGATCAGCTTAGAATCTGGCAACAAGACCAACAACATTCATAGTATCAGGTCTAGTTTGAGTAAGATAGAGTAGTCCTCCAATCATTGACCTGTACATTTTCTGATCAGCCTTAGGGGATTCATCATCTTTACTCAGCTTACATGCGGTTGCCATGGGAGTATTCATTGCCTTTGAAGTTTCCATCCCAAATTTCTTCAATAATTCTTTCACATATTTGGTTTGTGATATGAAGATTCCTTTCTTTGATTGAGTGATTTGTAGACCCAAGAAGAAATTCATTTCCCCATACATACACATCTCAAATTCACTTTGCATTTGATTTGGAAAAGTTTTGCACATACTATCTTTCCTTCCAAAAATGATATCATCAACAAATACTTCAACAATCAAGATATTTTCATGATCAACCTTAAAATATAGATTACTATCAGCAGTACCCTTGTTGAAACCAATCTTCAAAAGATGTTTATCTAATCTTTCATACCAGGCTCCTGAGGCTTGTTTGAGTCGATACAATGCCTTCTTCAATTTGCAGACCATATCTCCATGATCAGACAATTGAAATCCATCCAGTTGTTCAATGTACACTTCTTCCAAATCACCATTTAGGAAAGTAGATTTGACATCCATCTGATATACCTTGAAATCTCTAGAGGCAGCAAAGGCAAGAAATAATCTGATGGCTTCAATTCTTGCCACCGGAGCAAAAGTTTCTTCAAAGTCAACTCCTTCTACTTGAGAATAGCCCTTACAGACCAATATGGCTTTGTTTCCTACTACTTCATCATCTTCATTCAGTTTATTCCAAAAGACCCACTTAGTCCCAATCACATTTTTGTCCTTAGGTCTAGGAACAAGATCCCAAGTGTGGTTCTTTTCAATCTGCATCAATTCTTCCTCTATTGCCTTAACCCAACTTTCATCATTGCATGCTTCACTTACTATTTTTGGTTCAATTTTTGAAATCAAATAGTACTTCACTGAATCTTGAGAAATATTTCTTCTTGTTTGAACACCTTTGCTTCTATCTCCTATGATTTGATCTTCAGAATGATTCAGTCTTACTTACCTAGGAGTTTTGGGATTCTCTTGCACTTCTAATTCTTGGGCAGGTTCATCCAACCTTGTCTCTTCTTCTTGTATTTATGAATTCTCTAAATCAGTCTGAATTTGAGCTGGAGTTGGGTCTTATTCTTCTTGGTCTGAGAGATTATTTTGATCATCTGCTTCATGCTCATAATACATTGAGAGATTTTCCATGCCTTCATTAACCTTTACATTTGTACTTTCTACAATCTTTCTCAATCTCTTGTTATAACACCATTATGCTTTGGTTTGAGTAGAATATCCCAAGAATATACCTTCATCACTTCTAGCATCAAACTTGCCAAGGTCTTCATCTCTTTTGATATAGTATTTACTACCAAAGACTCTAAAATATTTCACAGTAGGAGTGATGCCAAACCAAAGTTCATAAGGAGTCTTACCAATATTGCCTCTGATTTGTACCTGATTAAGAGTATAGACAATAGTGCTTACATCATCTCTCCAATAGATTTGAGGAACATTTGCTTCCATCATGACGGTCCTAGATGCTTCCTAGATGGTCTGGTCTGATTCTTTCTCTCCACTACTACATTCTGCTGTGGAGTCCTTGGAATAGATAACTATCTTTTTATCCCATGTTCCTCAAAGAATGTTATGAACTATCCAGATGTGAATTCTCCACCTCTATCAGACCTGAGGCATTTTATGTTTATGCCAGTTTCATTTTCTACCATAGCCTTGAATATTTTGAACTTCTCAAGTGCTTCAGATTTCTCTTTCAAGAAAGTCACCCACATCATCTGGGAGTGGTCATCAATCGGTAACATGAAATATCTATCTCCTTACAGACTCCTAGTTCTTGTCAGACCACATAGATCAATGTGCACCAAGTCTAACAATCCGGTTGAAGATTGTTCCTTGCTTTTGAATGAGACTCTGTTCTGCTTGCCCAACTGACATTCCTTGCACAAACTGTTAGCAGGTTTTACCAGTTTTCGAAGATCTCTGATGACATATTCTCCTATGCTATAACCAACTCTGATCAATTTGAACAAATAAGCAACTTTTCCCAGTACCAACCAAGTGAAAGATGTTACCTTTTGTCTATGTACCGGATGTAATCTCAGTTCCAGAGCTTTCAAAGATCTTGCATTTTCCATTTTTGAATAAGAGATCATAGCCTTTGTCCACCAACTACCCAATGTTGAGAAGATTATGCTTCAGACCTTCAACATACAAAACATCACTGGTTTTGTTCTTTCCATCAAAAGAAATGGTTCCTCTGCCTCTAATCCTGCTAGCAAATTTATCTCCAAACTTTACAATTCCACCTTCATATCTTTCCAAGCTTATGAACTTATTCTTGTCAGTAGTCATATGGTGAGAGCATCCACTATCAATAACCCATTCATCCTTTTCTTCAACCTGAGCAGCTAAAGCACTTTCTATTATCTTATGATTGGCAGATTCAATAGGCATTGGATCTTCTTCTTTGATGGCAATAAACACCCAGTCACTTCTGGATTTGTTTCCTATCTTAGATTCATCATCTGTTACTCCTTCATCATCATCTTCTTGAACATAGTAAGACTTCTTCTGAAATCTTGACTTATTTGGGTTTAGCTTTGAAAACCTTTCCAGACATCTTGAGGCAAAATGACCAATCTCATTGCAGACAGAACATTTGAAAGGTAATTTTCCTTCATACTTATGGGATCCTCTTGGTAGTCTTCTTGCAATAAGAGCTTCAAGTTGTACATCTTCTAACTCATCTTCTTCCAGATCTTTTCTTTCTTTTTCATACCATGTTTATTTCTTTGAGGAACTTTCTCCTAGATCATATCTCTGTTTGCCTTTTGTAGAGGCACTAGCTTTGAATGTAGATTCAGTCTTGGGAAGTGCATCACCAAACTCAGCCAACTCAAATGTAGCTATCTTACCAACCAATTGATCCCTTGTAATAGTTGTTAAAGATCTGATTTCTTCAATTGCAACAACTTTGTGTTTGTAAGCAGGAGGTAAGGATCTGAGAACTTTGGCAACAATCTCATCTTCATCCCATGTCCCGCTAGCACATCTAATGCCACATACAAGCTCATTTACTTTTGGCATAAATGAAGTGATATTCTCATCTTCACTCGTCTTCAGATTTTGAAACTTTCCTTTTAGAGTTTGCAGCTTGGCACATTTAACATATTTGTCTCCTTCATATAAAGTTTCCAGCTTAATCCAAATTTCATAAATGGTCTTCAATCTGATAACATTTGTCAGCTCTGAATCTGTCAAGGCACTCAGTAGGGCTTCTTTAGCTCGAAGATTATTCTCAGCATCTCTGACTTCATCTATAGTTGTTGGGCCATTCCTTGGGGGGAACATATTTAGTTGTAGTTATACTCCAATACTGATCTCCGATGCATTGTAAGTGACATTCCATGCGGCTCTTCCAAAGAGTGTAGTTTGTTCCATCAAACCTTGGACTGTCCTTTTTGTAGGTCGACATCCTAGATATCCTCAAGCATTTAAGCTTCTTCTAGAGGAACTCGCTCTGATACCAATTGTTAAATTTAGGATAGACAACTGAGAGGGTGGTGGGGTGAATCAGTTGTCACCAAAATTCTATTCCTTATTCACTTAAAACCTTCTTATATTTCAATAGCATATCAATGATTTAATTGTGAAAGCATAATGCAATAATTCAAGATTAGAAACTAATTCAACTAAAAAAACACCAGGATTTTAATGTGGAAAACCCGGTTAAGGGAAAAACCACTGGGCGACTAACCCAAGAATATATTCTTTGTTAAAAGAATAAGAAGAATAAAATGGCACTTTCCAATTAGGGCTCACTGCCTAAGCACACTGCTCACAAGAGGCCCACTGCCTACGGGAGACACTGTCTACAAAAGAATATTAATATTACATACTTGAACTAGAGATTAGCATCTTCACTATGCTTGAGTCAGTTCCATTTAAGCTCAATACCTCTTCTCTGCTTTTCGCTCCTCTTCACTACCACCTTCACATCATGACCACTAGGATACCTTTGAAAAACTTAGCAACTCTTATTTATACATGATATTAACTTTGGAAAAGCTCAATACCTCTGCTCTGCTTTTCACTCCTCTTCACTACCACCTTCTCATGATGACCACTGGGATACCTTTGAACAACTTAGCAACTCTTATTGATACATGATATTAACTTTCGAATGATCATCAAAGTCGACACAACATACACTTATTTCAAAAACTTCATGTGCATCACTACACTATCGGCCACACATAGCTGGGACTTTAATAATCTTCGAGGGACATGCCATGCTCCGCAAAGCATCTTCAGGATCATCCGCAATATGCACAAATCATCTGGTGGGCCAAAACTGGGAAGAACACTAACACCCGAAGGTAAATCTTCAATCACGAGCTCAATCTTCAATACAGACCGCCAACACAAACTGGGCACAATCTAGAGACCACCAAAAGCTTGCTTGAATCACCAAGAACATCCATGCCACTTCTGCTTACTATAATCAATTGCATCTTCACCAGGAACCTCAAGAACACAGTCAGCCATCACTGTCACATTAGAAGGATTGATTGTGGATTTCCAAATCATGAACCAATCGAGTTGTCAATGCACATTAGCCTCCCAAACATGCCGCCAGATCTGTAGAACATGATATTACATTTCTAGATCTCACTGGACCTATTTGTGTCACTCTGTCACCTCTAAATAGCTTTCAGAACTAGTTTTATTCACATGGCCATAACTTCTCCAAATATTCATGCGGACCTCTGAAATCTTTATTAGAGCATCTTCAGACACAGATCTACAAACCCTTTGATTTACATACTCTGATCTTCATCTTTCTGGGATCTTTTCTTCATAGAACTTCACTATCTTCAATGTTCTTGTTTGTTTCTGATAGGGCTAATTTTCTCAATATCCTCAGCACACAACTCATCTAATCCTTGACATCAATGCAATAGGAGTATATTGACATCAATGACAACACTAGTTAGGCCCATACTTGCAACAATCTCCCCCTTTGTCATTGATGGCAACATATGATGTGAAAAACTATTTTAACCATCAACAAAAGGACTTTTCTTCACTGACTGACATAGTTCCCCTATCGTCAACAACCATTCACATGTCTTCTCTTCCTTTACTATTCCCCCTTTGATCAACAACCACCTTTTGTTTTTCACATGTCTTCTCTCCCCCTTTGACATCAATGGCAAATGGCACATACTTGCAACCACTTCGCATACTTCAAAATCATAATGATTGCTCCCCCTGAGTAGCAGCCTCCTAACATCAATCCAAATCACAAGATATGACTGTGGGATCCACCAGACTGATGCAAATCAGTGCACCTTAATTCAGAACCAGAGGGGTGATAACCCCTAACTTCTCCCTAAGATACTCAAAAGTGTCCTTAGGTAGAGGTTTGGTAAAAATGTCTGCAATCTGATCCTTTGAGGGCACAAATTCCAATATGACTTCATTCTTGTTCACCTATTCTCTCAAAAAGTGGAACTTGATGGATATATGTTTTGTCTTTGAATTCAACACTAGATTTTTTGATATGTTTATTGCACTTGAATTATCACAGAAGATTGTGATAGGTTCTTCATATTCCACACTGATATCTCTTAACATTTACTTCATCCAAAGTACTTGAGTGCAACTCCTTGCTGCTGCAATAGACTCTCTTTCTGCAGTGGACATAGATATTGCCTCTTGTTTGTTGCTTAGCCAAGAAACCAATCTTTTCCCTAAAAAGAATGCACCACCACTGGTACTCTTCCGGTTATCCACATCTCCTGCGCAATCAGGATCTGTATATGCATGAAGAGAGAAATTATGATCCTTAGGATACCATAATCCATACTCAACTGTCCCCTTCAAATATCTAAGAAGTCTCTTGATTGCCATGACATGAGACTCTCTAGGATCAGCTTGGAATCTAGCAACAAGAATAAAAACATTCATAATATCAGGTCTAGTTTGAGTAAGATAGAGCAGTCCTCCAATCATTGACCTGCACTTTTTCTGATCAGCCTTAGGGGATTCATCATCTTTACTTAGCTTACATCCAGTTGCCATGGGAGTATTCATTGCCTTTGAATCTTCCATCCCAAATTTCTTCAATAATTCTTTCACATATTTGGTTTGTGATATGAATATTCCTTTCTTTGATTGAGTGATTTGCAAACCCAAAAAGAAATTCATTTCCCCATACATAGACATCTCAAATTCACTTTGCATTTGATTTGCAAAAGTTTTGCACATACTGTCTTTCCCTCCAAAAATGATATCATCAACAAATACTTCAACAATTAAGATATTTTCATGATCAACCTTAAAATACAGATTACTGTCAGCAGTACCCTTGTTGAAACCAATCTTCAAAAGATGTTTGTCCAATCTTTCATACCAGACTCTTGGGGCTTGTTTGAGTCCATACAATGCCTTCTTCAATTTACAGGCCATATCTCCATGATCAAACAAATAAAATCCATCTGGTTGTTCAATGTACACTTCTTCTTCCAAATCACCATTTAGGAAAGTGGACTTGACATCCATCTGATATACCTTGAAATCTCTGAAGGCAGTAAAGGCAAGAAATAATCTGAATGCTTCAATTCTTGCCATTGAAGCAAAAGTTTCTTCAAAGTAGACTCCTTCTACTTGAGAATAGCCCTTACAGACCAATCTAGCTTTGTTTCTTACTACTTCACCATCTTCATTCAGTTTATTCTGGAAGACCCACTTAGTCCCAATCACATTTTTGTCCTTAGGTTTGGGAACAATATCCCAAGTGTGGTTCTTTTCAATCTGCATCAATTCTTCCTCCATTGCCTTAACCCAGCTTTCATCATTGCATGCTTCACTTACTGTTTTTGATTCAATTTTTGAAATCAAATAGTACTTCATTGAATCTTGAGCAATATTTCTTCTTGTTTGAACACCTTTGCTTCTATCTCCTATGATATGATCTTCAGAATGATTCAGTCTTACATACCATAGAGTTTTGGGATTCTCTTGCACTTCTAATTCTTGGGCTGGTTCATCCAACGTTGTCTCTTCTTCTTGTACTTTTGAATTCTCCAGATCAGTCTAAATCTGAGCTGGAGTTGGGACTTGTTCTTCTTGGTCTAGGATATTATTCTGATCATTTGCTTCATGCTCATAATACCTTGAGGGATTTTCCATGCCTTCATCAACCTTTACATTTGTACTTTCTACAATCTTTCTCAATCTCTTGTTATATGTCATGCCCACATTTCCCATGCAGCCACGATACACAACACACGTGTCATGTCTACATTTGTCATGTGGTCATGACACGAATTACCAAAAACTTTTCTGCATGGCCCTAGGAACCCCCTTGCACGCATCAATGTGCTCAGTGGCAACACACATAAGGCGTAAACATGTCATTCATATTCGGGGAAGTGCATCTATCTACGCAATCCCCCACATGATGAAAGCTGTCTAGGAGCTATGCGACACGATGTGGACTGCTTCTAGGGTTACAACGGATTTAATCCAATCCCCAAGTTTCCTAGGTGAAAGAGATGATTTTGACTGACTTGAATCCAAACTCTAACTCTAATGCATAAATGAAATTGAATAAAGAAAATATGAATTCAATGGCATGATGGTTGCATGATGAGGTGGAGTGGTAAAATAAAATTCAATAAAATGCCATAAAAATAAAACCCTAAATTCTAGGAAAAATTTGACAGCATAACGTGTTATTAATAATTGAAATAAATATGTTAAAAGAATTCAGATGAAAATTAATTAAGACAAAAATTAAATAAATAAGGTATACAAAATAAATTAAATAATCCCAAGGTCAAATAAAAAATTTATCACTCATCAAAATATACAATTCAAATTCAAATAAACGACCAAATTAAAATCCAATAATGAAGTCCTTTAATAAATATAATTTCGACAATTATATTTATTAATTAACTCAATTAAAAAATATAGAAAGGGGAAAAATTAAAGCATATCTCCCCATAAAAATAATAAAATCGATCAAATTAAATTAATTAAATTAAACGGGGTCTCCCCTATGAAATTAAGTTAAAATGCACTAGACAAATCTCACAATTCAAAATCCCACTCCTATTAAAATAAAACCCACTAGAAAGAATAAATCTCGAAAACCCCAAGGGAATAATTAGTTCAACTTAAAATAAAAATCACAAGGGAAGGCAAAAATAAATAAAAAGGCAAAAAACAAGAGAGAGGGGAGTTTAAATTCTGTGCACATGAAGAAATAAAAGAAACAATAAAATTAAAACTCCAATATCCTACTCACTCACCAACTAAGCCCTATTCTATTATTTTATTTGTTGTTCTCACAAAGGAAGCCCTAATTCATATTTTATGGAATTGCCCTAAATTATTCTTGTGTTTCCTCTCCTTCTCTTTGTTTTTGTTTTACCTCCATTGTTTTTGTGTGCTTCACTTTTGCAGGTTTGGAGTTCCTTCCACAATGGCTTAGCAGCCATGAATGAACCTCTTAGAGGTATATTTTTGTAGAGTTTCACAGTAGTTTTTTGGTTTATATTCCAAATATATATATATCTTAGGTTTGCCAGTGTAAAGGAAATAATGATGTTGAATATGCAGCAATATATATATATATATATATATATATATATATATATATATATATAATTCAAATTCAAATAAACGACCAAATTAAAATCCAATAATGAAGTCCTTTAATAAATATAATTTCGACAATTATATTTATTAATTAACTCAATTAAAAAATATAGAAAGGGGAAAAATTAAAGCATAGCTCCCCATAAAAATAATAAAATCGATCAAATTAAATTAATTAAATTAAACGGGGTCTCCCCTATGAAATTAAGTTAAAATGCACTAGACAAATCTCACAATTCAAAATCCCACTCCTATTAAAATAAAACCCACTAGAAAGAATAAATCTCGAAAACCCCAAGGGAATAATTAGTTCAACTTAAAATAAAAATCACAAGGGAAGGCAAAAATAAATAAAAAGGCAAAAGGCAAGAGAGAGGGGAGTTTAAATTCTGTGCACATGAAGAAATAAAAGAAACAATAAAATTAAAACTCCAATATCCTACTCACTCACCAACTAAGCCCTATTCTATGATTTTATTTATTGTTCTCACAAAGGAAGCCCTAATTCATATTTTATGGAATTGCCCTAAATTATTCTTGTGTTTCCTCTCCTTCTCTTTGTTTTTGTTTTACCTCCATTATTTCTGTGTGCTTCACTTTTGCAGGTTTGGAGTTCCTTCCACAATGGCTTGGCAGCCATGAATGAACCTCTTAGAGGTATATTTTCGTAGAGTTTCACAGTAGTTTTTTGGTTTATATTCCAAATATATATATCTTAGGTTTGCCAGTGTAAAGGAAATAATGATGTTGAATATGCAGCAATATATATATATACACACATCTTCGTATGAGAATTACAAATTTAAATGAAGGAAACAAAATACAGGTATAGCCAAGGCCGACGACCCTCCTGCCATACCGCTACTACTAAGGAGAGGGTTTTAGGGACGTGTGGGGAGCTGCACATGAGGAGGGCAGTGGAGTTGCTTCAAGGTTCCCGCGAGGGTGAGGAGTAGGGGAAGGGAGGCGGCGTGGGAACTAAAGGGAAGAACGGGGGGGGGGGTGAGGTGTGGGGAGGGGGCCATGCCTCCCCCCACACATAAGTGGGGGGAGGCACGACCCCCTCCCCACACGACAGTCCACAACAAAACAAGGGGGCAATGGGCAGCGGCCATCGCTGCCATCCATTGCCCTTCTCTTTTTTTTTTAAAACTTCAAAAAAAAAAACTAAAGCCAGATACTCAACGGGTCTGCCAGCAACCTCAGATAATTTCTCTATTTTGTACAGTTGGTGTTTAACAGCATGGTATAAATTCTTAGTTTAAAAAAAATAGTCTTATTCACTTTATATATATATAGTGTATATACTTCATTCTATCTGGTCTACAGTAAGAGTTTAAAAAAAATATATAATTGTTTATTTTTTGTTCATATATAATCCTATAATATATTTATACATGCATATATATATATATATATATATATATATATATATATATATATATATATATATATATATATATATATATGCACACCAAAAATTACCCAGGGAATTAGTATGACCAGATTTATAACTTGAATAAACAGTGATACCTACTATTTTCAAGAAAATATCATTGAATAGAATGCTATACTTTTCAACTTTAACATGCACAATTTCAATCTACAACATAAAAAAATTTCTTTGAATAAAAGCAAAACAACAAACTATGTTTCTCTTTTTTTTTTAAAAATTCACACTATACTAAACAGAAAAATCGTTTATTAGAAACAACAAGTATATATGTTCTTTTGCCAAATTTCCAAAATTAGAAAAGCACAACAACAAGATGGTAAGCATGTATTTTCCTTGCATGCATAATAGCACATACATTTTCTTGGGCATTTTTCCATAATATAAAAACACAACAGCAAAAGAAATAATGACAAAGTTTGAATAACTATTAAGAGTACTCACATTTATCTTTCTTACAGCCAACACAAGTGGATAGGAATATTAATGACTAAAATTTACAACAAGACCTGTAAGCCCATGGCTCAAATCAGCCAACTAAAAATACAACAAATGAGGCAAAATAATCTACTCCAAACTCCATTTTCTCCCAAGAACAACTGTAATAAAAACACAACAATGGGGAACGAAGCCATGAAAGAATGCCCTCCTCCCTACCATAGACCCACTAATGGGTCACCCCCAAGCTAGGGAGGTAGGATTCATACGGTTTGACACACACTTCATAACAATGTAATTTTCAAAACACACATAAAATTTCCCCAAGGTTTGCACAAAACTAAACTCATGAAAATGAGTTTGAAGGGGGGTAGGGGAGTGGATCCCTAAACTCAAGAGGTCACTCCAAGATCTCAAAATCACCAAGTCTCAAAGCCTCAAGCCATAACCACATAATAAATATCTCCAAAAATCTCAAAAAACTATCATGGCACTCTTGCCATAAAAAATGCTCTCAACACCATAGAAAAGCCCTCAAGGCTATAAGTAGCACAATAATAAGGAGGTGACCGCAAGGAGGTTCACTCTCCCCCACCCCATACAAGTTGAGCCTTACCTCCAAATGGAGCTGCTCTCACCAAACTCCCAACCCACACAAAATAAAAACAACCATCAACATAAAATCACAAACACAACATAAATGAAATATACAAGGGAAAATGGCCATAGCCATGGAGCTTACCTTCAAAAGCCCTAAAAATGGAAGCACGTTTGGTGAAGAGCTCCAAGCTTCTCCAAGTCTCTCAATCTCCAAATTTCTCTAACTCCAAAAGGGAACTCCAAGAATAAAAAAAAAAAATGCAAAATGCAAGAACCCCACACTCCTCTTCAAAAGGAGATAATATAGGCCCTCAAATTTGGCCACAAGGAATGAGAAGGTGACACTTGTCACCTTCTCCTTCCTCATCCCATACCACTTGCAAGGGAGAGGAAGTGTGAGGATGACAAGTGTCACCCTCCAATTCCATTCCAATCCTCACCTTATCCACTTGTGCTCTCACACATGTGTGAGAGACCAAGTGGTGAGGTGGCACTCCCCTTCAAGCCTCCATGAGGATAAGGGATGCCATATGGCATCCTCTTATTCTCCAAGAGAGCCATCTCCCTCCAAGATGCTCTCACATGTGTGTGAGAGTCTTGGAGGGAGATCCCACACACTTGGGAGTCTTGAAGACCTCCCAAGTCTTCTTGGTGAAGGGATCCCCAAACTTTGGGAAGGGAGATGGGTCTTTCCCAAAGCATGACTCATCTTCCACCCGTAGCCATTTCAAAATTCGTCACTTTGACTAAACCTCAGTTTAGAGTGACCAAAAGGGAGTTACCCCAAGGTTTAGATAGTCAAAATTGACCCTAGACCCAAGGGTAACCACCTAGGGTAAGTTCTAGGACACTAAGGTACACCTAGGGATGCATAAATTCACTTTAAATGACCCATAAATAAAAATAATACCAAGTGTAAAACAATAAAAATATACAACACATGATATAAATTAATTTAACAAAAGGGGTGCTAGGCTAAAATAATAAATCAAACAAGTACTTAAAATACATCTGATCAAACGTGATCCTCATCCCTCTTGGGAATGGATCGGTTTCACAGGGAATAACATATGTGTGAACACTACCTCTGATTTCCCATGGCCTAGGAATATAATCCTACACAACTAGATCAAGTGTCAATCACATCATGTATAATCATAGCCGAAGCAACTGAAATTAAATTCATGTCATTGCATACAACATTAATCATTCACAACATAATTCAAGATTGAACTTCATTTTCTATCTAATGTCACATAATCATCATCAATTAATGAATCCACATAATGAACAAGAAATCACATCAATAATCATCATCTAATATATCTCGCATGTCTAACCTCATCATAGCATCAAATATGATCAAATCAAATCACCACATGTCTGATCAATGTCAAACCAGAAATCAGGAGATATAGTCTAATCTACATAATAGAACAATAGTCTCTAAAAGTTTGATAATGTCACCAACTGTAATGTAAATGATCAAAATAAGGAAGGAAAGTAATCAACCTCACATTATAACACTGGTATGCTTTGCTTTAAGTAGAATATCCCAAGCATATACCTTCATCACTTCTAGCATCAAAATTGCCAAGCTCTTCATCTCTTTTGATATAGCATTTACTACGAAAGACTCTGAAATATTTCACAGTAGGAGTGATGCCAAACCAAAGTTCATAAGGAGTCTTACCAGTATTGCCTCTGATTTGTACTTGATTCAGAGTATAGATAGTAGTGCTTACAACTTCAGTCCAATAGATTCAAGGAACATTTGCTTCCATCATCATGGTCCTAGATGCTTCCTGGATGTTTTGATTCTTTCTCTCCACTACTCCATTCTGCTACAGAGTCCTTGGAGTAGATAACTGTCTTTTTATCCCATGTTCCTCACAGAATGTTATGAACTCTCTGGATGTGAATTCTCCACCTCTATTAGACCTAAGGCATTTTATGTTAATGCCAGTTTCATTTTCTACCATAGCCTTGAATATTTTAAACCTCTCAAGTGCTTCAGATTTCTCTTTCAAGAAAGTCACCCACATCATCTAGGAGTGGTCATTAATTAGTAACATAAAATATCTATCTCCTTGCAGACTCCTGGTTCTTGCCGCACCACATAGATCAGTGTGCACCAAGTCTAACAATCTGGTTGAAGATTGTTCCTTGCTTTTGAATGAGACTCTGTTTTGCTTGCCCAAATGACAATCCTTGCATAAACTGTTAGCAGGTTTTACCAGTTTTGGAAGATCTCTTATGACACATTCTCCTATGCCATAACTAACTCTGATCAATTTGAACAAATAAGCAACTTTTCCCAGTACCAACCAAGTGAAAGATGTTACCTTTTGTCTGTGTATCGGATGAAATCTTAGTTCCAGAGCTTTCAAAGATCTTGCATTTTTTATTTTTGAATCAGAGATCATAACCTTTGTCCACCAACTGCCCAACACTGAGAAGATTATGCTTTAGACCTTCAACATATAGAACATCAATGGTTTTGTTCTTTCCATCAAAAGAAATGGTTCCTCTGCCTCTAATCCTGCCAGCAAAATTATCTCCAAGATTTACAATTCCACCTTCATATCTTTCCAAGCTTATGAACTTACTCTTGTCAGCAGTCATATGGTAAGAACATCCACTGTCAATAACCCATTCATCCTTTTCTTCAACCTGAGCAGCTAATGTACTTTCTATCATCTTATGATTGGCAGATTTAATAGGCATTGGATCTTCTTCTTTGATGGCAATAAACACCCAGTCACTTCTAGATTTGTTTCCTATCTCAGATTCATCATTTGTTATTCCTTCATTATCATCTTCTTGAACATAGTAACACTTCTAAAATCTTGACTTATTAGGGTTTGTCTTTGAAAACATTTCTGGACATCTTGAGGCAAAATAACCAATCTTATTGCAGACAAAACATTTGAAAGGTAATTTTCCTTCATACTTGCCGAATCCTCTTGGCAGTCTTCTTGTAATAAGAGTTTCAAGTTGTGCAGCTTCTGACTCATCTTCTTCCAGATCTTTTCTTTCTTTATCATACCATGTTGATTTCTTTGAGGATGTAAGGACCCGCTTGATCCAAACTTGAATTTTCAAAAATTTCACAATATTAACAAGTTCTTATGAGATATATCAATACTTCCATTGAGTACTCAGGAAAAAATTTGGCCAAAATGGGCCATATGTTCAAAACGAAACATTCTTAAGCCAACCTAGGCTCTTCTATCCTTTGGCCAAATAGGATCATACGGTACTAGGTCAAACAGACCTTATCGCTACCTGATTCGGGTAGAACAAATAGTGGCCAAAAGGCCTAGTAGGTCAAACAGACCAATATTTTATCCAATCCGGGATACATAAACATAACAGCCTAACGGGCTAAAGAGGACATGAATCATTATGCTCTGGCCAGAGACTTCTAACTCCCTCGGAACCAATATAGATTCATGAGTCACTTCTTGGGAACCACAGTCTGCCCAGACACTGTACTGAGGATGTCGACCAGGGAACACATAACATCAACTTGTACTCACCTCAGTTTTCGGCAATGCCAGGTACAAGTAATCCACCCTGGGGATTCTTCTGAGTACTAGGAGAGTTTCTTAAGTTACCTAGTTAACCTTTAAACTAAAGATCGAGATTATGAAGTTGATTATTAAAGAGTTACCCTATATCTGAGGGACCTGAGTACTGGGGGCATCCTTCGCCATCCAAACTACCTACATACCCTGTATCCACGGGATCAAGGCCCTCTACAGATGCGATCTACATGATGAATGTGAACATGTAGTTCTGTCTTGCACTATGTTTATGTAACTGTGGTTGGTACACAGTTCTTCGCTGACTACCCATTCACTCAAGTGATACAGAGACGGAATACCAAAGAAACTAGTATTGCAAATACACCTCCCAGGAGTGTTTGGTGTTTAAGTTTTCAAGTGTGAATAATTTACCTATCATGTGTATTTCCCCGATGAGGTCTTCCCGTTGATCGTCCTACAATAATTTTTGATAGTCTCACCTTTTTCTTTTTCTTAATCTTTTTAGTCAAGTATCCGAGGAGATTTTCCCTTCCCGCGGATTTAACTTTGACATGTTGCTTATTACTCCCCGATGATTTAGAGGGACGGTGCCCAGACGTCATTATTGCAGCTATGTTAGGCACGAGGTACTTGGTTCAACGCGACGGCATTACCTGTAAACGTGACCCAGAGGTACCGTAAATACTGAACACTACGAATGTTTGAGTTTTGGATGTTTATTTACAAGGTTTACCTATCTAGATGAAAAGAAAATTTATATGATAGCTTATAAGGAAATGAGAAGAAATAAACTTCTTTGATTGCATGTAAAGAAAACGGCTAGATGTTTTGATCCATTCATCAATACATAAGGGATTTCAGAAGATACTAATTCACATACATTAATCACAAACATAAATTAAATAAAATACTTAATCATTCTATTTTCAAGGTGATAGGATAGTTAATTCGTCGTACATCAAGTGATCTTTAATCAAGGTAAAACAATGATGTATAGTCACATATCAAATTTATCTTTGTTCCAAGAGTAAGATACTAGATCATTTCCTTGCATAATTATTTCAATTTTATATGTACAATTGGAACCAAATTAAGATAGAATCAGATATCCAACATGAATTTAACTCAATTCTTTAGTTGAAATTTAACAATTCCTACCATTGGTAAATAATGTTGACTTCTAGGTCAAATGAGGATTCTTCGATCACATTTTGAGATTAGGACAATTGTTTCAAATACTGGGTTTTTGTTTTGTTCTTTCTAAAAAATTTAAGATTAACGATTGTTTAAAGCATTATTGCAATCCATCCTTGATTCTCTGTATAGGCTTCTGCTAAATATTTGACCCAACCCTTTATGTTGAAATCCATTCCTCAAGGAAATTAGTTAATTATTGTTCATTAAGATATCCTTATTAAACATTATACTTCTTTCATTATTATTGAAGGAAACATTAACTCATATAAGGGGGCTCTATCCTCCACTTTGTCATAATACATAATCAAATTCCAATATTTACTTAATTAGTTAGGATTGAAGTGTGTACATTGTTATTGCTCTTAACAATAGTAATGAGCCTCTATTTATTCATCCTACCAAGTGTAGTGTGCAAGCATAGACAAGGCACATGAATAGTTTAACAGAGTGCTGCAAAGAGAGGTTATCATAGGGAATGCAATGAGTTGCAGGATATGTACAAAATGGAATTGTTGGAAAGGCTACAGAACTTTCCAGTAAATGCAATCAGCAGACAAATTGCCTGGAATAATAGGCCTCATCGACATGCATGCAAGCTGGGGAACTAGAATGCCTAAGAGAGATGTCAACTCGTGGAGTGCATGATCGCAGAATTGCACAAAATGGAGTCATTGATAAGGCATTAAAACTATCAAGCAAATGCAATTGTCAGCTGAAAATCTAAATTCCACAACCTCTGCCAGCGTCCTCTCTGCCAGTGCCAGCGTGGGAGCTTTGGAACAGGGCACAAACATCCATCAAAATAGAATGAAAGGGGAATTTCCATTAGATGTTGTAGTTGCCATGCCTGTGAAATGTGGAGTCATAGACGGTGCACTATTCGACAGTATATCTCGGCCTCATGAAATGCAACGATTGCAAGGTCGCCCAAAATGGGTTCGCTATTAGAAACAGGGTATGGACGACCTTCTAAGCATAAGGGAAGGATGGATTTTTGGCAGAGATTATAGTTGGAAATCATCTGATGGACATGTATGCAAAGCGTGGTAGAATCGACAAGGTATGTGAATTGTTGACAAAATGTCATCTTGTGGAATGCAACGATTGCAGGTTAATGGTCTGGTGCTATACAATCTATAATTTGATTGAACCGTAGTATCACTATTCGGAATTGGAATTGACTCAGCAAGCCAAGTATAAAATGAATTCAAATTAAAATTAAAACTTATGCAAAAATTCATAAATCTAGGTTAGTTAAATACTGCAAACAACAAGCATTAATGTCAACAAATCATCTGAACAAAAATTTCAAGGAAAAGAACAAACTATGGAGAGAAGTGCTCTTATAGTTTACTCCAGCACTCCAAACCAGAGATCCGTATCCTTCTTCCTCACAATTATAGGAAATTTATAGAAAAGTCCATTCTCCATATCTTTTTTTAATGATAATGCATCCTCCACTCTCTTTTCTTTTTAATGATAATGCATCCTCCACTCTTGTTTTTTTAATGATAATGCATCCTCCACTCTCTTTTTTTAATGATAATGCATCCTCCACTCTTTAGTGGATTTGCAAATCTTATCCTCCATTTTTTTAAAGTGTAATCCATTGTTAAATTGTTTATTATTTGTATTTTTAAATGAATATACATTTTATGTTTAGTTTTCAAATTTAGAATTCAAAATTTGAGTTGTGACAGAGGAACTTTCTCCTAGATCATATCTCTATTTGCTTTTTGTAGAGGCACTAGCTTTGAATGCAGATTCAGTCTTGGGAAGTGCATCACCAAACTCAACCAACTCAAATGTAGATATCTTACCAACCAATTGATCCCTTGTAATAATTGTTAAAGATCTGATTTCCTCAATAACAACAACTTTGTGTTTGTAAGCAGGAGGTAAGGATTTGAGAACTTTGGCAACAATCTCATCTTCATCCAATGTTCCACCAGCACATCTAATGCCACATACAAGCTCATTTACTTTTGGCATAAATGAAGTGATATTCTCATCTTCACTCATTTTTAAATATTCAAACTTTCCTTTTAGAGTTTGCAGCTTGGCACATTTAACATATTTGTCTCCTTCATATAGAGTTTCCAACTTAATCCAGATTTCATAAGCAGTCTTCAATCCCATAACGTTTGTCAGCTCTGAATCAATCAAGGCACTTAGTAGGGCTTCTTTAGCTCAAAGATTATTCTCAACATCTCTGACTTCATCTATAGTTGTTGGGCCATTCCTTGGGGGACCATATTTAATTGTAGTTATACTCCAATACTGATCTCCCATGAATTGTAAGTGACATTCCATGCGGCTCTTCCAAAGAGTGTAGTTTGTTCCATCAAACCTTGGACTTTCCCTCTTGTAGGTTGATATCTTGGATCTCCTCAAGCGGTTAAGCTTCTTCTAGAGGAATTGGCTCTGATACCAATTTTTGGATTTAGGACAGACAACTAAGAGGGGGGTGAATCAGTTGTTACTAAAATTTTGTTCCTTATTCACTTAAAATCTTCTTATATTTCAATAGCATATCAATGATTTAATCATGAAAGCATAATGCAATAATTCAAGATCAGAAACTAATTCATCACAAACAACACCAAGATTTTAATGTGGAAAACCCAGTTAAGGGAAAAACCACGGGGTGACTAACCCAAGATTATATTCTCTGTTAAAAGAATAAGAAGAATAAAATGGCACTTGCTAATTACGGCTCACTACCCAAGCACACTTCTCACAAGAGGCCCACTGCCTACAAGAGACACACTGTCTATAGAAGAATATGAATATTATATATTTGAACTAGAGATTAGCATCTTCATTCACTATGCTTGAGTCAGTTCCATTTAAGCTCAATACCTCTGCTCTACTTTTCGCTCCTCTTCACTACCACCTTCTCATCATGACCACTGGGATACCTTTGAACAACTTAGCAACTCTTATTTATACATGACATCAACTTTGGAATGATCATCAAAGTCGCCACAACATACACTTATTTCATTACAGAGCAATTAAAAAAATACAACTTGACTTATTACAAAAACTTCATGCGCATCACTACATTGTCGACCACACATAGCTGGGATTTTAATAATCTTCAAGGGACTTACCATGCTTTGCAAAGCATCTTCAAGATCATCTGCAACATGTGCAAATCATCTAGTCGGCCAAAACTGGGAAGAACACTAACACCCAAAGGGAAATCTTCAATCACGAGCTCAATCTTCAATGCAGACCGCCAACATGAACTAAACACAATCTAGAGACCACCACAAGCTTGCTTGAATCACCAAGAACATCCGTACCACTTCTGCTTACTGTAATCAATTGCATCTTCACCTGAAACCTCAAGAACACAGTCGGCCATCACTATCACATTAGAAGGATTGCTTGCAGATCTCTAAACCACAAACCAATCGAGTTGTCAATGCACATTAGCCTCCCAAACATGCCACCAGATCTGCAAAACATGATATTGCATTTTTTGATCTCACCGGACCTATTTGTGTCACTCTGTCACCTCTAAATAGCTGTGAGAACTAGTTTTATTCACATGGCCATAACTTCTCCAAATATTCACACGGACGTCTAAAATCTTGATTGGAGCATATTAAGACACATATCTACAAACCCTTTGATGCACATACTCTGATCTTCATCTTTCTGGGATCTTTACTTCATAGAACTTCATTGTCTTCACTATTCTTCACTATTCTTCTCTGTTTCTAATAGGGCTAATTTTTTCAATAGCCTCAACACACAACTCATCCAATCCTTGACATCAATGCAATAGGAGTATGTTGACATCAATGAAAACACTAGCTAGGCCCATACTTGCAACAATCTCCCCCTTTATCATTGATGGCAACATATGATGTGAAGAACTATTTTAACCATCAAGACAAGAACTTTTCTTCACTAACTACCATAGCTCCCCTATCGCCAACAACCATTCACATTTCTTCTCTTCCTTTACTGCTCCTCCTTTGATCAGCAACCACTTTTTGTTTTTCACATGTCTTCTCTCCCCCTTTGACATCAATGGCAAAGGGCACATACATGCAACCACTTCTGATACTTTAGAGTCATATCGACTGCTCTCCCTGAGTAGCAGCCTTCTAATATCAATCTGGATCACAAGATATGACTGTGGGATCTACCAGACTGATGCAAATTAGTGCACCTTAATTCAGAACTAGAGGGGTGATAACCCCTAACTTCTCCCTGAGATACTCAAAAGTGTCCTTAGGTAGAGGTTTGGTAAAAATGTCTGCAATCTGATCCTTTAAGGGCACAAATTCCAATCTAACTTCATTCTTGTTCACCTGTTCTCTCAAAAAGTGGAACTTGATGGATATATGTTTTGTCTTTGAATGCAACACCAGATTTTTTGATATGTTTATTGCACTTGAATTATCACAGAAGATTGTGATAGGTTCTTCATACTCCACTATGATATCTCTTAACATTTACTTCATCCACAGTACTTGAGTGCAACTCCCTGCTGCTGCAATATACTCTACTTCTGCAGTGGACAAAGATATTGCCTCTTGTTTCTTGCTTAGCCAAGAAACCAATCTTTTCCCTAAAAAGAATGCACCACCACTGGTACTCTTCCAGTCATCCACATCTCCTGTCCAATCAGCATCTATATATGCATGAAGAGAGAAATTATGATCCTTAGGATACCATAATCCATACTCAACTGTCCCCTTCAAATATCTGCGAATTCTCTTGATTACCATGACATGAGACTCTCTAGGATCAGCTTGGAATCTAGCAACAAGACTAACAACATTCATAATATCAGGTCTAGTTTGAGTAGTCCTCCAATCATTGACTTGTACTTTTTCTGATCAGCCTTGGGGGATTCATCATCTTTACTCAGCTTACATCCGGTTGCCATGGGAGTATTCATTGCCTTTGAATCTTCCATCCCAAATTTCTTCAATAATTCTTTCACATATTTGGTTTGTGATATGAAGATTCCTTTCTTTGATTGAGTGATTTGTAAACCCAAGAAGAAATTCATTTCCCCAAACATAGACATCTCAAATTCACTTTGCATTTGATTTGCAAAAGTTTGGCACATACTGTCTTTCCCTCCAAAAATGATATCATCAAAAAATACTTCAACAATCAAGATATTTTCATGATCAACCTTAAAATATAGATTACTGTTAGTAGTACCCATGTTGAAACCAATCTTCAAAAGATGTTTGTCCAATCTTTCATACCAGGCTCTTGGGGCTTGTTTGAGTCCATACAATGCCTTCTTCAATTTACAGGCCATATCTCCATGATTAGACAATTGAAATCCATCCGGTTGTTCAATGTACACTTCTTCTTCCAAATCACCATTTAGGAAAGTGGACTTGACATCCATCTAATATACCTTGAAATCTCTGAAGGAAGCAAAGGCAAGAAATAATCTGAATGCTTCAATTCTTGCCACCGGAGCAAAAGTTTATTCAAAGTCAACTCCTTCTACTTGAGAATAGCCCTTACAGACCAATCTGGCTTTGTTTCTTACTACTTCACCATATTCATTCAGTTTATTCTGGAAGACCCACTTAGTCCCAATCACATTTTTGTCCTTAGGTCTGGGAACAAGATCCCAAGTGTGGTTCATTTCAATCTGCATCAATTCTTCCTCCATTGTCTTAACCCAGCTTTCATGATTGCATGCTTCACTTACTGTTTTTGATTTAATTTTTGAAATCAAACAGTACTTCACTGAATCTTGAGCAATATTTCTTCTTGTTTGAACACCTTGGCTTCTATCTCCTATGATCTGATCTTTAGAATGATTCAGTCTTACATACCTGGGAGTTTTGGGATTCTCTTGCACTTCTAATTCTTGGGTAGGTTCATCCAACGTTGTCTCTTCTTCTTGTATTTATGAATTCTCTGAATCAGTTTGAATCTAATCTAGAGTTGGGTCTTGTTCTTCTTGGTTTGAGATATTATTCTGATCATCTGCTTCATGCTCATAATACCTTGAGGGATTTTCCATGCCTTCATCAACCTTTACATTTGTACTTTCTACAATCTTTCTCAATCTCTTGTTATATGTCATGCTCACATTTTCCATACGGCCACGACACACAACACACGTGTCATGTCCACATTTGTCATGTGGTCATGACACGAATTACCAAAAACTTTTCTGCATGGCCCTAGGAACCCCCTCACATGCATCAGCGTGCTCGGTGGCAATACACATAAGGCATAAACATATCATTTATATTCGGGGAAGTGCATCTACCTATGCAATCCCTTGTGTGATGAAAGCCATCTAGGGGGTATGCGATGTGATGTGCACCGCTTCTAGGGTTAGAACGGATTTAATCCAATCCCCAAGTTTCCTAGGTGAAAGAGATGATTTCGACTGATTTGAATCTAGGCCCTAACTCTAATGCATAAATGAAATTGAATAATTAAAATACAAATTCAATGGCATGATGGTCGCATGATAAGGTGGAGTGGTAAAATAAAAGTTAATAAAATGCCATAAAAATAAAACCCTAAATTCTAGGAAAAATTCGACAGCATAACGCGTTATCAATAATTGAAATAAATATGTTAAAAGAATTCAGATGAAAATTAATTAAGACAAAAATTAAATAAACAAGGTATAAAAATAAATTAAATAATCCCAAGGTCAAATTAAAAATTTATCACTCATCAAAATATAAAATTCGAATTCAAATAAACGACCAAATTAAAATCCAATAATTAAGTCCTTTAATAAATATAATTTTGACAATTATATTTATTAATTAACTCAATTAAAAAATATAGAAAGGGGAAAAATTAAAGTATCTCTCCCCATAAAAATAATAAAATTGATCAAATTAAATTAATTAAATTAAACGGGGTCTCCCCTATGAAATTAAGTTAAACGCACTAGACAAATCCCACAATTCAAATCCCACTCCCATTAAAATAAAACCGACTAGAAAGAATAAATCTCCAAAACCCCAAGGGAATAATTAGTTCAACTTAAAATAAAAATCACAAGGGAAGGCAAAAATAAATAAGAAGGAAAAAGGCAAGAGAGAGGGGAGTTTAAATTCCATGCACATGAAGAAATAAAAGAAACAATAAAATTAAAACTCCAATATCCTACTCACTCACCAACTAAGCCCTATTTTATTATTTTATTTGTTGTTCTCACAAAGGAAGCCCTAATTCATATTTTATTAATTTCCTTATGGATTTGCCCTAAATTATTCTTGTGTTTCATCTCCTTCTCTTTGTTTTTGTTTTGCTTCCATTGTTTCTGTGTGCTTCACTTTTGTAGGTTTGGAGTTCCTTCCACAATGGCTTAGCAACCATGAATGCACCTCTTAGAGGTATATTTTCGTAGAGTTTGCACAATAGTTTTTTGTTTGTTTGTTTATATTCCATATATATGTATTCCATATATACATATTCCATATATACAGGTATAGCCAAGGCTGACGGCCCTCCTGCCATACCACCACTACTGAGGAGAGGGTTTCAGGGACATGTGGGGAGCTATACGTGAGGAGGGTAGTGGAGCTGCTTCAAGGTTTTTGCGGGGGTGAGGAGTAGGGGAAGGGAGGTGGTATGGGAACTAAAGGGAAGAACGGGGGGGGTGAGGTGTGGGGAGGGGGTTGTGCGTCCCCTCCCCACACCACAGTCCACAACAAAATGAGGGGGCAATGGGCGGTGGCCATGGCCGCCATCCATTGCCCTTCTCTTTTTTTTTTTAAATTAAAAAAAAAAAAACTAAAGCCAGATCCTCAATGGGTCTGCCAGCAACCTCAAGTAATTTCTCTATTTTGTACAGTTGGAATTTAATAGCTTGGTATAAATTCTTAGTTTAAAAAAAGTCTTATTCACTATATATATATAGTGTATATACTTCATTCTATCCGGTCTACAGTAAGAGTTTAAAAAAATATATATAATTGTTTTTTTTGTTCATATATAATCCTATAATATATTTATACATGCATATATATATATATATGTTTTACAATATATATATACACACACACACACTCTATTATGTATATACACCAAAAATTAACCAGGGAATTAGTATGACCAGACTTATAACTTGAATAAACAGTGATAACAACTATTTTCAGGAAAATATCATTGAACAAAATGCTATACTTTTCAACTTTAACATGCACAATTTCAATCTACAGCATAAAAAATTTTCTTTCAATAAAAGCAAAACAACAAACTATGTTTCTCTTTTTTTTTTTAATTTCACACTATACTAAACAAAAAAAATGTTTATTATAAACAAGTATATATATTCTTTTGCCAAATTTCCAAAATCAGAAAAGCACAACAACAAGATGGTAAGCATGTATTTTCCTTGCATGCATAACAACACATACATTTTCTTGGGCATTTTTCCATAATATAAAAACACAACATCAAAAGAAATAAAGACAAAGTTTGAATAGCTATTAAGAGTACTCACATTTATCTTTCTTACAACAACCAACACAAATGGATAGGAATATTAATGACTAAAATTTACAACAAGGCCTCTAAGGCCATGGCTCAAATCAACCAACTAAAAATATAGCAAATGAGGCACAAATGAGTCAAAATGATCTACTCCAAACTCCATTTTCTCCCAAGAACACCTGCAATAATAATACAACAATGGGGAACCAAGCCACGAAAGAATGCCCTCCTCCCTACCATAGACCTGCTAGTGGGTCACCCCCGAGCTAGGGAGGTAGGATTCACACGATTTGACACACACTCCCCAATAATGCAATTTTCCAAACACACATAAAATTTCCCCAAGGTTTGGACAAAACTAAACTCATGAAAATGAGTTTGAAGGGGGGTAGGGGAGTGGACCCCTCAACTCAAGAGGTCACTCCAAGATCTCAAAATCACCAAGTCTCAAGGCCTCAAGCCATAACCACATAATAAATATCTCCAAAAATCTCAAAAAACTATCATGGCACTCTTGCCATAAAAAATGCTCTCAACACCATAGAAAAGCCCTCAAGGCTATAAGTAGCACAATAATAAGGAGGTGAGCTCGAGGAGGTTCACTCTCCCCCACCCCATACAAGTTGAGCCTTACCTCCAAATGGAGCTGCTCTCACCAAACTCTCAACCCACACAAAATAAAAACAACGATCAACATAAAATCATAAACGCAACATAAATGAAATATACAAGGGAAAATGGCCATAGCCATGGAGCTTGTTGGGTTTTTCCCAGACTGGATGCTTTTTCCCAGTTATCCCTACAAGGTAGCCATCATTGATCAATAGGATATCCAGGCCAGGGGCCAACAGTACAGGAGATAGACTCTATAGATATCTCCTCTTCTTCTTTAGGCTCTTCAAAACCAAGGGGGGTATTCCCTATTCAACATCCATGAGATATGCCTATGGATTGACTGAGATGTTGATACAAAGCAGATAAATCCTCTCTCATGCAGACCAAAACTATGGAATAAGTGCAAAGGGGCTAGCTTTGGGCCTATGCTCAGTTGTGAATCAGAGGAATTTGATCCTACAAACTACTTCTAATGTCCTAAAGGTTTGTTTAAAGTTTGAGTTTGTTTGTTGTGTTTGGATGTAAAACTAGGACCTTGGTTGTGACCTTAATACAAGACCAGACTGGTGCCTATCCAGGGCTTAGAGTCAATAGACATACACATGTGAATGGTCAGCATAAACATATACCAAAGATTGGATATCAAGGGGATTTTGTAGTATCTATCTTACAGATACTTCCCAAAATAGAGTGTTCAGTTATCTCTACTTATAGATATCCTTATTGCAATATATTCTTCCCAACACTTAACCTAAAACATTCAATCTACTCCTTGAGTAGAAGTAGAAAGTCAAGCATTCAATATAGTAAACCTGTATTCTAGAATCTTAGACACCCCTTAGTTGTTTAGATTTAGAAGAAGAACACACTGAATTTGGAGACAGATAACAGAACACATGCAAATGAAGCATTACTCATTTAAATCAACATGAAACCAGTAAATTTATGCATAAAACATACAACATGAGATTCATAAACTCACAAGACACCCAGAATAGAGCTACCAATGAGGTTGTATCTTATCACATCACCCATATTTGTCTAGTTTTCAACCCTAACAAACGAGTAACACAGTCTGCTATATACAACAAGAAAGTGTACTCACATTAATTACATGACACCCTTACAAATTCACAAGATACAATGCATTCTGAGAAAATGGCGCTCAAAACATTGAATGCAGCAGGCAGAAGAAAAAGCAGGGAGTGGTTGAACTCGAGACCTACGCCGCCACCTGGGGAATTTCAACTTTAATTGGGTAGTTGATCTGTCCATGCCTTCGTCCATACACCTGTAACATTTGCCATCAATGGCATACCAACCCGTGGCTTCTTGGAATGCAACAGTTGTAAGATCTTTGAAAACTTTTCCCGCCAAGATTTGCGGCCTCAAATTGAATGGGTGGGCCGCTGGCCAACGAGATCATGACACGCGGGCGCTTCTTGCTGATCACTGACTTTTCAAATTATGTGAGAACTATTTATCCCACATTCACCCTACAGTTCCCTTTTCAACACTTTATATACTAAACCATGAGCACATATAACGTTGTACAATTTTATCTTGTGCAACCAACGAACCATCTGCCAAGACCCCATCATCATGACCTACGCCATCGGCGAACCTCCTGCTTCCTCACCCGATATGCAATATCACCCCGATGACCAATATCACCCTCATGTGAATGTCATCCTCATCAATGAACTGTCATGCCGAAGACCATATGGTGCATCCTATCAAACTTGGATGATGTCATCATCATGTTGCAACATTAGGGTGATCTTCGTGAGATGACTGATATTTAGAAATATGACCCCCTCCTTTAAGAATATCAGGTTGGACATAAAATTTGGAACATGATCCCATCGGACTTAGATGATGTCATTGTCATGTTGGCATAGGGTGATATTCTGCGGCAAGGGTGATATTCGTAAGATGACTAATATTTGGAAATATGACCCCCCACAAGAATATCAGGCTAATATTTGAAATATGACCCCCCTCAAGATGCATGAAGTTGTTAGACAGGCGGATATCGACCTAGATGTAAAATTGACATTTGCACCTTGCGGACCAAGTGATTATGAGGTGATAATGTAACATTAGGGTGATAATGCAACATCAAGGTGATATTTCACCATCGTGGTGATCCTTCATAAGATGACTGATAATCGAAATATGAACCCCCT
Organism: Cunninghamia lanceolata; assembly: GCA_027924645.1. NCBI lineage: Eukaryota > Viridiplantae > Streptophyta > Pinopsida > Cupressales > Cupressaceae > Cunninghamia > Cunninghamia lanceolata. Next base: position 140,177 of record BSBN01000888.1, read on the forward strand.
CTTTCAGAATATCAGGCTTGATCAAAAATTTGACTTAGTAAAACTTTTTGCTTGAAACCTGAACTTCATGTGGGAACCAACAGAGCTTACCTTCAAAAGCCCTAAAAATGGAAGCACATTTGGTGAAGAGCTCCAAGCTTCTCCAAGCTCCTCCAAGTCTCCCAATCTCCAAATTTCTCTAACTCCAAAAGGGAACTCCAAGAATAGGAAAAAAAATGCAAAATGCAAGAACCCCACACCCCTCTTCAAGAGGAGATAATATAGGCCCTCAAATTTGGCCTTGAGGAATGAGAAGGTGACACTTCTCACCTTCTCCTTCCCCATCCCATGCCACTTGCAAGGGAGAGGAAGTGTGAGGGTGACAAGTGTCACCCTCAAATTCCATTCCAATCCTCACCTTATCCACTTGTGCTCTCACACATGTGTGAGAGACCAAGTGGTGAGGTGGCAATCCCCTTCAAGCCTCCATGAGGATAAGGGATGCCATATGGCATCCTCTTATTCTCCAAGAGAGCCATCTCCCTCCAAGATGCTCTCACACGTGTGTAAGTCTTAGAGGGAGATTCCACACACTTGGGAGTCTTAAAGACCTCCCAAGTCTTCTTGGTGAAGGGATCCCTAGACTTTGGGAAGGGAGATGGGTCTTTCCCAAAGCATAACTCATCTCCTACCCTTAGCCATTTCAAAATTCGTCACTTTGATTAAACCTCAGTTTAGAGTGACCAAAATTGAGTTACCCCAAGGTTTAGCTAGTCAAAATTGACCCTAGACCCAAGAGTAACCACCTAGGGCAAGTTTTGGGACACTAAGGTACACCTAGGGATGCATAAATTCACTTTAAATGGCCCATAAATAAAAATAATACCAAGTGGTGTAAAACAATAAAAATATACAACACATGATATAAATTAATTTAACAAAAGGGGTACCAGGCCAAAATAATAAATCAAACAAGTACTTAAACAAGATCCGATCAAACGTGATTCTCATCCCTCTTGGGAATGGATCAGTTTCATAGGGAATAACATATGTGTGAACACTACCTTTGATTTCCCATGGCCTGGGAATATAATCCTGCACAACTAGATCAAGTGTTAATCACATCATGTATAATCATAGCTGAAGCAACTGAAATTAAATTCATGTCATTGCATACAACATTAATCATTCACAACATAATTCAAGATTGAACTGTATTTTCTATCTAATGTCACATAGTCATCATCAATTAATGAATCCACATAATGAATAAGAAATCACATCAATAATCATCATCTAATATATCTCGCATGTCTAATCTCATCATAGCATCAAATATGATCAAATCGAATCACCACATGTCTAATCAATGTCAAACTAGAGATCAGGAGATATAATCTAATCTACATAATGGAACAATAGTCTCTAAAAGTCTGATAATGTCACCAACTATAATGTAAATGATCAAAATAAGGAAGGAAAGTAATCAGCCTCACATTATAACACCGGTATGCTTTGATTTGAGTAGAATATCCCAAGAATATACCTTCATCACTTCTAGCATCAAACTTGCCAAGGTCTTCATCTCTTTTGATATAGTATTTACTACCAAAGACTCTGAAATATTTCATAGTAGGAGTGATGCCAAACTGAAGTTCATAAGGAGTCTTACGAGTATTGCCTCTAATTTGTGCCTAATTAAGAGTATAAATAGTAGTGCTTACAGCTTCTCTCCAATAGATCCGAGGAACATTTGCTTCCATCATCATGGTCCTAGATGCTTCTTAGATGGTCTGATTCTTTCCCTCCACTACTTCATTCTGCTATGGAGTCCTTGGAGTAGATAATTGTCTTTTTATCCCATGTTCCTCACATAATGTTATGAACTCTCTGGTTGTGAATTCTCGACCTCTATCAGACCTGAGGCATTTTATGTTTATGCCAGTTTCATTTTCTACCATATCCTTGAATATTTTGAACTTCTCAAGTGCTTCAGATTTCTCTTTCAAGAAAGTCACCCACATCATCTGGGAGTGGTCATCAATTAGTAACATGAAATATCTATCTCCTTGTAGACTCCTGGTTCTTTCTGGACCACATAGATCAGTGTGCACCAAGTCTGACAATCTGGTTGATGATTGTTCCTTGCTTTTGAATGAGACTCTATTTTGCTTGCCCAACTGACATTCCTTGCATAAATTGTTAGCAGGTTTTACCAGTTTTGGAAGATCTCTTATGACACATTCTCCTATGCCATAACCAACTCTGATCAATTTGAACAAATAAGAAACTTTTCCCAGTACCAACCAAGTGAAAGATGTTACCTTTTGTCTGTGTATCAGACGTAATCTCAGTTCCAGAGCTTTCAAAGATCTTGCATTTTCCATTTTTAAATCAGAGATCATAGCCTTTGTCCACCAACTGCCCAACGTTGAGAAGATTATGCTTCAGACCTTCAACATATAGAACATCATTGGTTTTGTTATTTCCATCAAAAGAAATGGTTCCTCTGCCTCTAATCCTACCAATAGAATTATCTCCAAACTTTACAATTCCACCTTCATATCTTTCCAAGCTTATGAACTTACTCTTGTCACCAGTCATATGGTGAAAGCATCCACTGTCAATAACCCATTCATCCTTTTCTTCAACCTAAGCAGCCAAAGTACTTTCTATCATCTTATGATTGGCAAATTCAATAGGCATTGGATCTTCTTCTTTGATGGCAATAAACACCCAGTCACTTCCAGATTTGTTTCCTATCTCAGATTCATCATCTATTAATCCTTCATCATCTTCTTCTTGAACATAGTAACACTTCTTTTGAAATCTTGACTTATTAGTGTTTGGCTTTGAAAACCTTTCTAGACATCTTGAGGTAAAATGACCAATCTTATTGCAGGCAAAACATTTGAAAGGTAATTTTACTTCATACTTACCGGATCCTCTTGGTAGTCTTATTGTAATAAGAGCTTCAAGTTGTGCAACTTCTGACTCATCTTCTTCTAGATCTTTTCTTGCTTTATCATACCATGTTGATTTCTTTGAGGAACTTTCTCCTAGATCATATCTCTATTTGCGTTTTGTAGAGGCACTAGTTTTGAATGTAGATTCAGTCTTAGGAAGTGCATCACCAAACTCAACCAACTCAAATATAGATATCTTACTAACCAATTTATCCCTTGTAATAGTTGTTAAAGATTTGATTTCCTCAATAGTAGCAACTTTGTGTTTGTAAGAAGGAGGCAAGGATATGAGAACTTTGGCAACAATCTCATCTTCATCCAATGGTCCACTAGCACATCTAATGCCACATACAAGCTCATTTACTTTTGTAATAAATGATGTGATATTCTCATCTTCACTCATCTTCAGATTTTGAAACTTTCCTTTTAGAGTTTGCAGCTTGGCACATTTAACATATTTATCTCCGTCATATACATTTTCCATCTTAATCCAAATTTCATAAGAAGTCTTCAATCCCATAACATTTGTCAGCTCTGAATCAGTCAAGGCACTCAGTAGGGCTTCTTTAGCTCAAAGATTATTCTTAGCATCTATGACTTCATTTATAGTTGTTGGGCCATTCCTTGGGGGAACATATTTAGTTGTAGTTATACTCCAATATTGATCTCCCATGCATTGTAAGTGACATTCCATGTGGCTCTTCCAAAGAGTGTAGTTTGTTCCATCAAACCTTGCACTATCCTTCTTGTAGGTCGACATCTTAGGTCGACATCTTAGGTTAAGCTTCTTTTAGAGGAACTGGCTCTGATACCAATTGTTGGATTTAGAATAGACAACTGAGAGGGGGGGTGAATTAGTTGTCACCAAAATTCTATTCCCTATTCACTTAAAACCTTCTTATATTTCAACATCATATCAATGATTTAATCATGAAAGAATAATGCAATAATTCAAGATCAGAAACTAATTCAACACAAAGAACACCAATATTTTAACGTGGAAAAACTGGTTAAGGGAAAAACCACAGGGTGACTAACCCAAGATTGTATTCTCTATTAAAAGAATAAGAAGAATAAAATGGCACTTGCCAATTAGGGCTCATTGCCCGATCACACTGCTCACAAGAGGCCCACTGCCTACAGGAGACACACTGTCTACAGAAGAATATGAATATTACATATTTGAACTGGAGATTAGCATCTTCACTATGCTTGAGTCAGTTCCATTTAAGCTCAATACCTCTGCTCAACTTTTCGCTCCTCTTCACTACCACCTTCTCATCATGACCACTGGGATACCTTTGAACAACTTAGCAACTCTTATTTATACATGACATCGATTTTGAAATGATCATCAAAGTCAACACAACATACACTTATTTCATTACAGACTAATTACAAAAATACAACTTGACTTATTACAAAAACTTCATGCGCATCACTACACTGTCGGGCACACATAGCTGGGACTTTAATAATCTTTGAGGAACATGCCATGCTCACAAAGCATCTTCAAGATCATCCGCAACATGTGCAAATCAGGTTGGCCAAAACTATGAAGAACACTAAAACCTGAAGGTAAATCTTCAATCACGAGCTCAATCTTCAATGCAGACCGCCATCACGAACTGGACACAATCTAGAGACCACCACAAGCTTGCTTGAATCACCAAGAACATCTGCACCACTTCTGCTTACTATAATTGTAATGACTCTCATTTTGGCTTTCTGACAGTGATAGTATTTCAGTTACATTTAGACAGTTTTGAGATAGGTGGATTATAGACTTATTAGTTATGTTTATTCTACTCATTTTAGATTATGGATTACTGATATAGTTGTGGACATTTGCTATGATCATTATGATGACAATATGGATATTATAGTTTATGATGTGTTTGACATGATCAGTAATGGTTAGATATTATCATGCTTTATGTGATTTGTTGATACCTGATTCATAGTTAGAGGTGTTTTTGTTATTGTCATGCTTTCAGAGAAGGGACAGTGTAGTATTGCTCATTCTGAGCACTCTACTACACTGCGACTCCCTGACTCTGTGTGTGTGTTATATATGTAAATACTGGTATGCAACATATCATTTTGATGTAGGCTGTAGGTACTGGGCAATGGCTCCACCTAACTTAACAGGTTTGAGCATGCCCTTACACCAATGGATAATGTTGATGGGAGATAACATGGGGTTCCCTAGGTCAGTCTTTATCTTCAGTTTGTGAGCGTGGGTCTTGATGTCACTCTATGGTACTTGCCTCAGGTTTGGTCGTCATGTGGTATGAAGAGTTATTGTTGAGTTTTTGCTTAGAAGCCAATGTGTATTTTGTAAATGCATTAATTATAATAATAATAATAATAATAATAATAATGGTATGTATTTAGTCATTATTTCATAATGTGAAATGGGGTATATTGTTTAGGGAAATTTAATAAAGATTAATTTAATAACTGTAATAACTGTAATAATTGTAATAATATTATTATAATTAATTAAATTAGTACTTTGGTAGTTTGAAAAATATTAGTAGTTAATAAATTATTTTTTAAGTGAGTTGTCGTATTGAAAATTCTGATTTGAGAATCTTTTTGTGCAAGAAAATTTATTGCTTTCAATTTTGGAGAGTAGTGGGATTCTGAAATGAATTTAGGGACTATTTTTGGTTTATGGAAGTTATTTGTGGGAAAGTTTTTTGGAGTGGAGAGAGGGAGAAATTGGGGAAAAAGTTGTTACAGGAAGGGGGGAAGCTAAAGAAGTTGGGAGCTGAAGAATTTTGAAGCCTTGGATTGAAATTTGGGTATGTTTCCTATATGTTGAATAAAAGTAAATTGTGTAATGGCCTGCATGTTAATTTGATGCGTCAATTGTCTGTCTGAACTTGTTCTTATCTTTTGTTGACCATCTCTTTCTCGTCTCCATGCCTCTCCTCAGGTGGATGAAATCGGCTAGACTCCCCAAACTATCATTGAATCCGATTAGGATCCCAGCTGGCTGATCCCTTAAACAACCCCTTGCTTTTGATTTTTGCATTCATTTGTTTCAACCAAATTGCCTGATAAGTTTGTTTGAGGGAATTTTCTTTTGTTTGGCAGGGTGTCCGTGTTAGCGACTCTGTTTATTGTATGCTAGTTATCCGGTCGACGGTCCTCTTTGCCTTCTCGAGTCTATGAATGCTATGTCACAAGGGTCCCATTAAACCTATAGTGAAACCGTTATATTCATGATCTGCAATTTCAAATGATATAAATGTATTAATTCTTTGTGCTGGTGTGTTCCAGCCTCTCTTATCAGCTCTCATAACTATTCTTTTATATTTAGTTTCTGAGTTTAAATTCTTACCTTTGCTCATCATTGGTTCTCTGTAGTAACGTATGTCTCTCATGGCTTTGAAAACTTTAGCAAGATTTCTTTTGAAGCTCCTCCCTACTGACCGTTTTTAGTAGTAGATCTCATTGACCGAACTTGATTCTTGTTCTTGATTTGTTTCTTAATGTTGATTCACCTTAGAGTGTTATCATCCTTAGGGCGCTACATTTAGAATGCTTCTGACTCATTCTTTTAGTTGTTCAACCTTTGGGAGAACTTTTGAATTATTTTTTTGCAACTATTGTTTCTCTGTCAGGCCACTTTTTTCTTCATGGCTAGCATCAATATAATGGAGGATTGGCATCCCTAGCCTGTCCTTGATCTGCCCATAATTTCTTCTCCTTTTAGCTTATCCTTCCTAGCCATTTTCTTTTCCCGATTGACCAATTCCATTTATTTTTATTGATGTCTCCAATCTTCCAGTCGACGCCTTTTGAGCCAGGGCGTCCAAGTGCTTCATTTACCCTACATATCACAGATGTCTAACCTAAACCTGGATTGAAATCTTTTTTTACCACAATGAAATTCTTCTGTAACTTAATCACTGTAACCATGGTTTAATCTCAGACTTGCTAGGAAAGGAAAATATAGTTAGAATGTTGACTTAGAAACTTTCTTTGTCATAATAGCACCTTTTGGGAAGCCTAGAATTCTTTAGGAAGTTACTAAAATGATTAATATCTTCTTTAGATATTGCCGTTTCTATTAACCTTTAGTAGATATTATGTCTACGTAGAAATTTAACTTATAGAATGCATTCAATTATTAACTTATGCATAGGTGTTTCTCAGCATTGGATAGATTTAGTAAAGTCATTATTTTTATCTATGTTAGAGAATATTATGTTAATGTTCGTGTGTAGTCTTAGACTTCAAGTAGGATAGTAGTGTATTAGGATATTAATAATTTGTTTTTTATCACATTCAAAGACTCTATGGAATAGTTAGCTATTAAGGTAAGATAGATGAACTTCGTTATTTAAGTTAAAGAATAGTGGGTTTAATCTAGGAATTTAAATTATAACATTGTTGTCATAATAAATTTATTATTCTTTTCTTGAAGAGGGAATTGTAATATCAATTGAAATCCATGATTTAATTTTTTTTATATAGTTCGAAAGGTAGTTTGATAAAATGAATTTTATCCTTGAATATTATATTCTTTTTCTTACTTGATGAGTTCATTGGTAATTTTAGACCGATGTTTATTATTGAAGAGATTAGGCCATTGCACGCAAATTGGGTTCTGAGTCTTGCTGATTGTGCTTTGTAAACTTATGTGTAAGGTGAGACTTCTTGTTGGATGTTTTAGTTGTTAAATGTCGGGACATTTAAACCCTTGTTTCCAGTATTGGGGAATGAATTTCTGACGGGTGGTAACTATGTTAAACAAAAAAAATACATAGCTCCAGAGGCTAGGAGTCAAATGTAACACTGGGACATGAATTATATTGTGATGTTTTCCTTTAGTATGAAGTCTTGACATGGTTCAGGGAAGTTGTTGTTGGACCTTGAATTTTGAAATTTACCTTGTAATGTTTCGGTATGCAAGAGGATAGATGCCTTGCAATCTTTTTTTCATGCATGTCAATTTGATGCTCTGTTGTTGGCTAGGGGTTCTAGTTACATGAAGGAGAGTGGCTTTCATGGTGGGGCCGGTGCCTAAAGTGGCTGCCTAGATAACCCCATGGAAGTTGTAATTAATTGATAACTTAATAATTAATCTAGGTGGGTTGGGTAGTAAATCACATAACAAGATAAGCATGATGCCTCATCCATGCTTAGTGCTCTTGTAGGCTAACGGTGGGATGAGAAGGTCTAGTTGGCAAGATCGACCTCCTTGTCTCCATGAGAGGATGTGTCAGTTCCGCATGTGTCACCCTATGGGACCGGTGCCTAGAGAGAGGCTGCAAGTATAACCATAGATGGGGGCCAATTTCTAAAGAGAGATAGCTTGGAGAACCCATGCTAGGACCATGCGATGACACTCTCCCTATTGGAGTCTAGTTACTTCCTTTATGTTATCCATTGTTGTTGCGTCTGGAGTTTTGTTTTGCCTTGATTGATCCATGTTGTCTGTGTAGAGTTGGTATCTGCTTATTTGTACCCTTGACCTTTGACTTAGTGGAACCTCACCGTTATCTCCTAGCTCAGGGGGTGGACCTCAGGGTTCCACATGGTTGGGTGGAAGAGCCTAATCCATTGGTTTTTCTCGGTTTGTGATCACTGCAGATGTGGTTCTAGTTCCAGATTTGTACTCGTATCCTTAGAACTGTATTATACTTTCAGAATTGTATAATCTTGTGGTATACTATAAATTGATGTAATTTAGACATGAATCTTATAATCATGTGATCTTGTATTTGATCTTTTGTAACTATTCATATCTTGTAAATGAATAATGTAATCCTCTTTTGTTGTATCAAACGGTATATAATCTTGTGTTGTTATGGATCTATGCTTATTTGATGCAGTTATGTTCCCTAGAGGTATTAGTTGATCATCTAGTTTTTTTTTAAAGATAATGCACCTGGTAAACTTTTTAATGTGACCAGCGACGCTGGTGGAACACGCCCTCTGGCTCCACATGAATGCTTTTGCCTGGAGCAATGAACTAGTGAGGCCACAACACGGGGGACCTCATCCCCTAGCAAGAACACTTCAAACCCGCGAGCTCGTTGGCCCAGCGGGGGTTTGAACTCTGGTGGCTGCCACTACAACCGAGCGACTTAACCATCGAACCATGCCCTTGTCAGCCAGTTGATAATCTAGTTTAATGATGTGAATAGTGTTACTTTTTATCTAGTGTTTAATGCTCTTCTTGCTTCAAAAAAAAAAATTTCAGTAATTTTATCGCCTGTTAGCCTAACTCTCTAGGGTTGCATGACGAGGCATTACATTTGGTATCTAAGCCAGGTTTAAACACAGGGAACTCTGGTTGTAACTGAGCCCATTATGTGACCTTGTGCTTAAACTCTGTAGATTAAATTTTATCCCTATTGTTTCTCTTTTTGTGTGTAATAAATTACCCTTTTGTGTTGTAGGTAGATGCCTAGAGGTAGAGGTCGAGGTCGTGGCAGAGGTAGGGGTCGTGGGAGAGGTGGTAGCGGTACACCTCCTCCTAGTTCTCCTCATGAGAGTGCCCATGAAGGCTGGGGTCAGAATATGGAAGAATAGGGTCAGCCTGAGGGAGCCTGGTTGTGACAGTTACTTGAGGAGGCCCTTGCCCGTTTAGGCCCTAGACAGGAGGTAGAGCATCCAAGAGGGGGACAGGAGGTAGATCAACTAGAACCTAGGGAAAGAGAGATCACCTAGGCAGAGAGAATTGACAGCTAAGCAGGAGGCCACTTTAATAGTCATATGAGAGATCTTCTGAGGGCACGCCCTCCCAGCTTTGATGGAGCTAGTAGTTGTCTAGAGGCAAAGACTTGGTTACTGGATATAGGCAGGTGTTTCACCATGCATCCATATGGTAGAAACACCAAGGCTAGATGTGCTATTTTGCATCTCAAAGGTTTCGCTTCGACCTGGTGGCGTTTAGAGGAGTAGAAAATGCACTTGGATATTAGCACAGATTCTTGGGAGTTGTTCTTAGAGAGATTCAGAGATTGTTTCCTATCTGATCATTGGAGACAGCGTCACACAGATGAGTTCCATGATCTAAGGCAGATGGCCATGTCAGTTGGGCTATATGCATGCATCAAAGATGATGAGACTATGTTAGTGCAACATTTTATCAGGGGCTTAAACACCTAGATTAGTGGAGGGGTTTGTGTCTTTGAACCCAAGACTATGGAGGTAGTAGTGGAAAAAGCCCATTTAGTGGAGGAGAATTTGACTTTGGCACTTGGTGGGCACCTATGTGTGCATATTGGTAGTGTACCTTTTGCAAGATTCGGTTCTCATGGTGGTCATACTCAGGCATCAGGATCTCATGCACCCTCAAAGGGTGGATAGTAGCAACAATACTCTTAGGCCAAATCAAAGAATTCTTAGCCTCAGTAGGGTACTAGATTTCAGAATAAGAAGAATAGGAGTTGGCAGCGATCTAGACAAGATTGTGTTGATCATCCCGCTCAGAGCACACAGTCTACAGTGAGTAGGGGTAGTTTCCAGCAGTCTAATGCTTTTCAGGGTGGTGGTAGTTTTGGTAGAGGCACAGGTTGCTTCTCTTGCAGCCAACAGGGACATATTGCTAGAGAGTGTCCTTAGAGGAATGCTTTAGGTTATGGACATAGGCCGGCGGCTTCAGAGCCGATGGTAGGTGATGCAGGCAAATCGCACCAAGTCTTTGTAGCGGTTGATAACCGTCAGGTAGAGCATTAGGGCACCATGGTGGAGACTTTTGGTTTTATGCGAGGTATTGGTTTTTCTATCCTCTTTGATTCTGGTGCTTCTGATTTGTTCATTTCTCCTTCTCTTGTGGAGCATTATGGTTTAGTGGCAACAAAGTAGGATGTTAGGTGGCAGGTTGAGTTAGCTTCCGGGGCTAAGGTTGTAGTGGAGTCTCTAGTGGATGGTTGTGAGTTGAGAATTGGTTCTCTATCTACTATAGTAGACCTTCACATCCTACCCCTTGGTTCATATGATATAGTTTTGGGTATGGATTTGTTAGAGGCCCATTAGGCAATGATCGATTATCAGCGTAAGTCTGTCAGATGTGTGGATGATTTTGGTAGTGAGGTGGAGGTAGTTGGTATCCAGAGACCTATTTCCCTACGTATGATCTCTTCTATGCAGCTTAAGAGATGCATGCATCAGGGATGTTAGTGCTTTGCAGTGACAGTTAATGACTTAGAGATGGAGGAGAGTTGAGAGAAATCTCTTGACGATCACCCACTTTTGAGAGAGTGCTGATGTTTTTCCTTATGAAATTCTAGGGATGCCACCTAAGCGTGACATTGACTTCAAGATTGATCTTGTTCTTGACGCAGAGCCTATCTCACGAGCTCCATATCAGATGACCACTCAAGAGTTTAAGGAGCTTCGATTGCAATTAGAGGAGTTGTTAGCCAAGGGATTCATTCAACCTAGTGTTTCTCCATGGGGAGCACATGTGATCTTTGTGAAGAAGAAGGATGGATCTCTACGGTTGTGTGTCGACTATCGATAGGTCAATAAGGTGACAGTGAAGAATAGGTACCCCTTGCCACAAATTGATGATCTATTTGACTAGATTAAGGGAGCTAAAGTGTTTTCAAAGATTGACCTTAAGTTGGGATATCATCAGATGCATATTTTTGAGGTAGATATTCATAAAACAACATTTTGCACCTGTTATGGACATTATAAGTTTACTATTGTACCATTTGGGTTAACGAATGCACCCTTAGTTTTCATGACCCTGATGAATGGTGTTTTTCGCACTTATCTCGACAGATTTTTCCTTGTATTTTTGGATGATCTATTGATCTATTCGAGGACTATGGAGGAGCATGAGGAGCATTTATGTCAGGTGTTGTAGTGTCTGAGAGAAAATCAACGTTATGCTAATTTGTCGAAATGTGAATTCTTTCAGATAGAGGTGAAATAACTGGGTCACATCATTTTTGGAGAGGGTATTGCGGTGGATCCTTTGAAGATCCAAGCTATTATGGATTGGCTTGCACCTACTAATGTTTTCAAGGTCCACAGTTTTATGGGTTCAGTATGCTATTATCACCATTTTGTTATGGGTTTTTCGAGGATTGCTCACCCTATTACTTCTCTTTAGAGGAAAGGGAAGAAGTTTATTTGGTCAGAGCAGTGTCAAACAACTTTTTAGACCCTTAAGGAGTGGTTGACTAGTGCACCTATTTTGGTAGTTCCTGATCCTACCAGGGACTTTGTTGTGTGTACAAATGCTTCTTTGGAGGGTTTAGGTGTAGTTCTGATGCAGGATGGTTGCGTGATTGCCTATAAGTCTCACAAACTCAAGGATCATGAATTGAACTATCCCACTCATGATCTAGTGTTAGCCGCAGTTGTGCATGCCTTGGTGAGGTGGAGGCATTTTATTTTAGGGAATCAATTTGAGCTGCACAGTGATCATCATAGTTTACAGTATATTTTTACACAACCAAACTTGAATGTGAGATAGAGGCGGTGGATGGAGTTCTTGTGTGAGTATGACTTTGAGGTCAAGTATATTCAAGGCAAAGAGAATGTTGTAGCAGATGCTCTTAGTCATCGGAGACATGATATCTCAGTAGTCACTCTCATAGTTGATTTGAGAGGTCAGATTCTTGCAGCACTTCCTATCGACAGTTGGTATTAGGAGGTGAAGTCTGAGGTTGAGTCAGGTAGACCTTTGGGGGGTAGATTTACCGATTACTCTCTTGAGTCAGATGGTCTTTTGTGACATTTGGGTCATATTTACGTTCCTAGTTCTGAGGGTCTTCGTACCCTAGTTATGTCAGAGGCACATCGGGCACCCTATTCTACTCATCTGGGTGTCAAGAAGATGCATGCAGATCTTCGTCAGCTGTACTTTTGGAGTGGTATGAAGCAGGATATCGCTAATTTTGTGTCGAGATGTCTTGAGTGTCAGAGGGTGAAGGCAGAGTACTAGCATCCTGCAGGTCTTTTGTAGCCCCATCTTGTTCTAGAATGGAAATGGGACATCATTTTGATAGACTTCATAGTTGGTTTAATAATATCCTCCCGTCGACACGATGCTATTATGTTCATTGTGGATAGGTTGACGAAGGTAGCTCAATTCTCTCCTCTCTGTTCATCTTATAATACTTCTACAGTGGCCAGAGTGTTCATGGAGGACATAGTCAGACTTCATGAGATTCATCATATGATCATCTTCGATAGGGATCCAGTGTTTACTTCAGCCCTTTGGACTTCTCTGCAACATGCCTTGGGGACACAGCTGAATTTTAGTTCAGCCTAGCATCCAGAGACTGATGGGTAGACTAAGAGGGTTAATCAGGTTCTCAAGGATATGCTTAGGATGTATGTGATGGATCAGCAGAGCCGTCGAGAGGACTATTTGTATCTGGTGGAGTTTGCATATAATAATGGTTATCACAACTTGATCAACATGTTGCCATTTTAGGCTTTGTATGGTCGTCCTTGTCAGACCCCACTGAGTTGGGATCATCTTGAGGATAGAGTCCTTCTAGGACCAGATATGCTTAGAGATATGGAGTAGTAGGTGGAGCGAATTAGGGAGCATTTGGTGGTAGTGCAGGACAGGCAAAAGAAGTATGCAAATGCTCATAGGGTCGATCAACAGTTTTCAGTTGGGGATCAAGTGTTCTTGTGTGTGTGTTCATGAAAGAGTCTGATCCATTATAGAAAAGGCTCTAAGGTCGCACCACACTTTGTTGGACCTTTTGAGGTGTTGGAGAGGATCAATCCTGTCACTTATCATCTTGCTTTATCACCCAACCTTTCACACATCCATGATGTGTTTCATGTTTCTGTACTCAGACCTTACTATCCTGATATTGCTCATGTTCTTGATTGGAATGCTCTACAGGTAGAGGACGGGTAGCTAGCTTTGGAGCCCGTAGGCATTTTGCAACACAAGAGACTTGCTCTCAGGGGTAGAGATGTGGAGCAGGTGAGGGACCAGTGGGATCCTAATGATGAGACTTCTGCTACCTGGGAGGATGCACCTAGGATGTGGGGGTTATACCCTTATTTATTTGTAGGCTTCCAGGAGTAAGCCTGACTCTAGGGGGGATGATGTAATGACCCTCATTTTGTCTTTCTGACAGTGATAGTATTTCAGTTACATTTAGATAGTTTTTAGACAAGTGGATGATAGACTTATTGGTTATGTTTATTTTGCTCATTTTGGATTATGGATTACTGATGTAGTTGTGGACATTTGCTATGATCATTATGATGACATTATGGATATTATAGTTTATGATGTGTTTGACATGATGAGTAATGGTTAGATATTATCATGCTTTATGCAATTTGTTGATACCTGATTCATAGTTAGAGGTGTTTTTGTTATTGTCATGCTTTCAAAGAAGGGACAGTGTAGTGTTGCTCATTCCGAGCACCCTACTATGCTGTAACTCCCTGACTGTGTGTGTGTGTTATATATGTAAATACTTGTATGCAACATATCATTTTGATGCAGGCTGCAGGTACTGGGCATCGACTCCACCTAACTTAGCAGGTCTGAGCGTGCCCTTACACCAATGGAAAATGTTGATGGGAGATAACATGAGGTTCCTTAGGTCAGTCTTTGTCTTCAGGTTGTGAGCGTGGGTCTTGATGTCACTCTATGGTACTTGCCTCAGGTTTGGTCATCATGTGGTATGAAGAGTTATTGTTGAGTTTTGCTTAGAAGCCAATGTGTATTTGGTAAATGTATTAATAATAATAATAATAATAATAATAATGGTATGTATTTAGTCGTTATTTCATAATGTGAAATGGGGTATATTGTTTAGGGAAATTTAATAAAGATTAAGTTAATAACTATAATAATTATAATAATATTATTATAATTAATTAAATTAGTACTTTGGTAGTTTGAAAAATATTAGTAGTTAATAAATTATTTTTTAAGTGAGTTGTCGTATTGAAATTTCTGATTTGAGAATCTTTCTATGGAAGAAAATTTATTGCTTTCAATTTTGTAGAGTAGTGGGATTCTGAAATGGATTTGGGGAGTTGGAAATTAATGGATTTGGGACTATTTTTGGTTTATGGAAGTTATTTGTGGGGAAGGTTTCCAGAGTGGAGAGAGGGAGAAATTGGGGAAAAAGTTGTTACAGGAAGGGGGGAAGCTGAAGAAGTTGGGAGCTGAAGAAATTTAAAGCCTTGGATCGAACTTCGGGTATGTTTCCTATATGTTGAATAAAAGTAAATTGTGTAATGGCCTACATGTTAATTTGATGCATCAATTTTCTGTCTCAACTTGTTCTTATCTTTTGTTGACCATCTCTTTCTCATCTCCATGCCTCTCCTCGGGTGGATGAAATCAGCTAGACTCCCCAAACTATCATTAAAGCCGATTAGGATCCTAGCTGGCCAATCCCTTAAACAATCCCTTGCTTTCAATTTTTGCATTCATTTGTTTCAACCAAATTGCCTGATAAGTTTGTCTAAGGGAATTTTCTTTTGTTTGGCAGGGCATCCATGTTGGTGACTCTGTTTGACTGTATGCTAGTTATCCGATCGACGGTCCTCTTTGCCTTCTCAAGCTTGTGAACCCTATGTCACAAGGGTCCCATTAAACCTATAGCTACACCATTATAGTTATGATCTACAATTTCAAATGATATAAATGAATTAATTCTTTGTGCTGGTGCATTCCAACCTCTCTGATCAGCTCTCATAACTATTCTTTTATATTTAGTTTCTAAGTTTAAATTCTTACGTTTGCTCATCATTAGTTCTCTGTAGTAACATATGTCTCTCATGGATTTGAAAACTTCAGCAAGATTTCTTTTGAAGCTCCTCCCTGGTGACCATTTTCAGTAGTAGATCTCATTGATCAAACTTGATTCTTGTTCTTGATTTGTTTCTTAACGTTGATTCACCTTAGAGTGTTATCATCCTTAGGGTGCTGCATTTAGAATTCTTCTGACTCATTCTTTTAGCCTTTCAACCTTTGGGAGAACTTCTGAATTATTTTTTTTGCAATCATTGTTCCTCTATCAGGCCACTTTTTCCTTCATGGCTAGCATCAGTATAATAGAGGATTGACATTCCTAGCCTGTCCTTGATCTACCCATAATTTCTTCTCCTTTTAGCTCATCCTTCCTGGCCGTTTTGTTTTCCTGACTGACCAATTCCATTTATTTTTATTGATGTCTCCAAGCTTCCAGTTGACGCCTTTCGAGTCAGGTCATCCAAGTGCTTCATTTACCCTACAAATTGTAGACGTCTAACCTAAACTTGGATTGAAATCTTTTTTTACCACAATGAAATTCTTCTGTAATGCAATTAGCGCAACCATGGTTTTATCTCAGACTCTCTAGGAAAGGAAAATATAGTTAGAATGTTGACTTAGAAACTTTCTCTATCATAAAAGCACCTTTTGGGAAGTCTAGAATTCTTTAGGAAGTTACTAAAATGATTAATATCTTCTTTAGATATTGCTGTTTCTATTAACCTTTAGTAGATATTATGTCTATGTAGAAATTTAATTTATAAAATGCATTCAATTATTAACTTATGCATAGGTGTTTCTCAGCATTGGATAGATTTAGTAAAGTCATTATTTTTATCTATGTTAGAGAATATCATTTTAATGTTCATGTGTAGTCTTAGACTTCAAGTAGGATAGTAGTGTATTAGGATATTAATAATTTGTTTTTCATCGCATTAGAAGACTCTATGGAATAGTTAGCTATTAAGGTAAGATAGATGAACTCCGTTATTTAAGTTAAAGAATAGTGGGTTTTGTTGGTTTTTTCCCAGACTGGATGCTTATTCCTAGATTTCCCTACAAGGTAGCCATCAGTGATCAACAGGATCTCTGGGCCAGGGGCCAACAGTGTAGGAGATAGACTCTATATTTTATCTCCTCTTCTTCTTCAGGCTCTGCAAGACCTAGGGGGGTATTCCCTACTCAACATCCATGAGATACGCATACAAGGATTGGGATGCTGTCAAAAAGCAGATAAGTCCTCCTGTAAGTAGACCAAAACTGAAAGATAAGAGCAAAGGGGCTAGCTTTGGGCCTATTTGCAGTTGTAGACAGAGGACTGAGGATCCTAAAACTAATTCTAATGTCCTAATGGTTGTTTTAGAGTTTGATTATGAGTTTAAGTTTGGATGCAAAGCTGGACATGGTTGTAACACAAACACAAAGCAAGATTGGTGCCTATCCAGGGCCTGGAGTCAATAGACATACACCTGTGAATGATCAGCATGAACAGCTAAAACTGGATTTCAGGGGGATATATATGATACCTGCCTTACAGATATCTCCCAACACAGAGTGTTAAGTTATCTCTACTTATGGCATCCCTACTGCAGTATACCCTTCCCAATGTTCAACTTGAAAATAGTTTAATCTACCCCTTGAGCAGAAGTTAAGAGATCAGACATTCAACATAGGAATTCTATGTTCTAGAGTCTCAAATATTGCTTAAATATCCAGACTCAAAAGAAAGATACATGCAATACTGGAGACAGAATTAACAAAACACATGCAAACATAGCATTATTCATACAAGATTAACCATGAAATCAGTGGATTCATGCCAAAATGTACAACAAGAGATACATAAACTCACAGGTTTAGCTGTACAGAGCAACCAAAACAAACTGTATTGTGTTATAGAGCCAAAATGTTCAACTTTCAACAACCTGAAAAATGGTAACACAGTCTGCTTATAACAGCCAGAAAGTGTACCACAGCAATTAATTACATGATTACAACAAAAAATCTGCCAGATACAGTCCTCAGAAGGCAAGGCGCTCAGAAAATGTTAATGCAGCAGACAAAGGGGGGCCTCGAGCCATGCGCCACTATCTGGAAGTCTTCATGTCAAAAATCCGATACCTGACTGTGCAACAACTCGCCCATGCCCCAGTACAGTCGCCATTAAGGGTCTCAACCACCCGTTGTCGCTTAAAAAACTATCGCTGCATACAAAAAAGATTTCCCGCCAAAACACGTTCAACCGCGGGTTCAAAATATACAAGGGAATAATCCCACATTCATGGTGAAGAGATCACTCCAGCGCTTTAAAAGCATAACCGCATTCAAACAAAGTGTTGAGCGCTTTTGCCGCACTCGACACACATGCTTTCGCCCACAGCCCATCGGCCAAACTTCTACCATCGGCAGATCAAAACAATGCTAGCCCGATATACCATCTCACTCCGATGGCATTGCTGTCACCAAGACAATCCTCCCCGTCACCCCGATGCCAGCTCCACACCCCTTGTCGCCGAGACAAAGACCATCGGAGCAACCAAAAGCACTTCCGCCGATCACAATAGTCTCGCCGATGGTCCTTCACTTTCCACCTCCATCGGTGAGACAGACACCATCGGCACCACAAAAAACCCTTAGGCTGACAATATTACTCACTCTGATAGACATCCTCCAAATTCCCATCGGCCTGACACTACCCCATACTCACCGATGGCAACTCCATCGGCCAGACTTGCACCATCGGCCAACAATCTGCCCATTCACCCGATAATCCTCCATTACACCGATGGCACCAACAAACTATACTCTGTCGGCGAGACCTCATGCATCGGCGAACCTGAAAACTCTCTCGCCGATAGCATTACTCCTGCCGACGACCACCTTGATCATCCCTCATCGGCCAGACTACCAACTGTCGGCCCAACCAAAAACTCACTTGCCGACATCACTTGTTACGCCAATACAGCTCCATCGGCCAGAGTACCCCTGTCGGCCCAACTCTCCACACTTCATCCGATGCACCAAGTCACGCCGACAACACACACATCCACTTATCGGCCAAACATACGCCGTCGGCCCAACAGGAAACTCCCTCGCCGATAGCACAAAGTCACGGCGATATACAAAGAACACACCATGCTACTGAAATGATCGCCAAGACACATGCAAACTCATGCCGATAACACTTGAGGTACCCCCATCGGCACGACCAACATTGTCGGCAGAACCACAATATCCTTTGTCGATAGACCAAGCTCTTGCCGATGAATAGGAACACCTAGGGTTTGAAGGAAGAAACCCTCCAACAAACAAGCTCAGCCTCCAGGTCAAAATGAGTGCCAACACTGGCTCCGAATGGGGATGTGCAGGTGAAAACCTGCAGCGAGAACTAGATCTCCAGGCAGACCAGGCAAAAAAAACCAAAAAGCACGAACTGCACAAGACATTTACACTATATACATGTTTTTACAAATGTGCACAGCGACAAGTCATCTATGCAAAATAGAACTTAAGGAATTGGCCATGCACAGGCAATTTTAGAACTTCACCATCTAGGGCCTGGAGGAAATAAGAATCCTCCCCATGAGCACTGCAAATCTGATATGGGCCCATCCATAAGGATTCAAATTTACCATGTTTACCCTTTTCTTGACCTTTTGCATTCCAAATGAGCACCAGATCATTGACTTGAAACTTCCTTTTTATAGCTCTCCTGTCAAACTGATATTTCACCTCTTGTTGTCTCTTGAGATTGATCTGGTGGGCTTTCCTTCTGTCTTCATCCAGTGCAACCAACTGGTTCACTCTTTCTGTCATGGAATCTTCAATCTCCTCATCATTTTCTTGGATGAACTTGTAAACTGGTAGGAGATTATTTATGGGCAATCTGGCTGATGCACCATATACTAGCTCAAAGGGTGACATTCCAATAGCCCTTTTTACTGTCACTCTATCAGCCCATATTGCTAATTTTAATTTTGAGTCCCAAGCTCTCTTGTTCTTGTCCAGTATCCTCTTGATAATTTTCATGATGCTTTTATTGCTTGATTCTGCTTGACCATTCCCTTGTGGGTGATATGGTGATGTATATGATAGATTTATCCCATACCTGTTGCAAAAATCAACAAATTCACCTGATCTGAAGCACATAGCATTATCAGTAACTATCTTGAATGGTACTCCAAACCTGATGATAACATTTTCCAGTATGAAATCCATCACCACCTTACTTGTAGCTCTCTTAGTTGGAATGGCCTCAATCCATTTGGTAAAGTAATCTGTTGCCACCAAAATCCAACTGTGTCCCCCACTTGATTTGTCTGCAATTTCCCCTATGAAGTCAATTCCCCATTGCTGAAATGGAGCATCCACAGTTACAGTTCTGAGGGGTAAAGCACCATCATATTTCAGCTTTCCTGAAAATCTTTGGCAAGGGTCACACTTCCTTACTAACCTTTGTGCATCTGAAAAGAGAGTGGGCCACCAATATCCTGCTCTGAGAATTTTATGAGCTATTGTTTGGGCAGTATAATGTCCACCACACAATCCTTTATGCATATCAATCAAAACATTGTTAGCCATATCCTCATCCACACATCTCAGCAGCACACCATTAGGGTTTTTCCAGTATAGCTCACCTTGAACAATAACATACCTGATTGCATGTAACTTTAAAGTCCTCTTTTGACTGTCACTGAAATGGGAAGGACAATTCAGATTTTGCAAGTAGTATATAATATCCTTGTACCATTCAGATCTTGATACATCTACACTCTCATTTTGGACAGCATTAACTTGGCATGCTTCCAAGTTTGACTGTGCCATCATCTTGGCTAATCCTTGCCCTCTTACCAACTTGGTAATTTGTATTTCTATGTTGAACTCCTGCAGTTTGTTTATCCATCTACACCTTCTTCCAGTCACTTCCTGTTGAGTGAAAATGTCTTTGACTACTGCATGGGGTACATATGTAATTATATGTGATCCTACCAGGTATGGTCTGAAACTTTTGATGGCTCGGACTAGTGCATATGCCTATTTTTCCATAATATCATATTTCAACTCAGAAGCCTGCAAGGACATACTGAAGAAAGCGATGGGCTGTTCAAAACCATCTTCATTTTTCTGTAGCAAACATGCAGCAACAGTATGAAAGGAAGCAAATGAAAATACTTGGAATGGCCTAGAAAAATTAGGAGATTTAAGAATAGGGGCCATCTTGATTGCCTCTTTGATACTCTGAAATGATTCAATTGCTTCACTTTCCCAGTGGACAGTTGCATCCTTCTTCATCATCTTGGAAATGTTCCTTGTGGTTTCTGCAAAGTTGGGAACAAATCTCCTAACAAAATTTATCTGTCCAAAGAAGGACTGAACTCCTTTTACAGTTTTCGGCATTTGAATTCTGTCAATAGCAGCCACTCTCTTTGGATCTATCCTGACTCCATCCTTGGAAACAATATGTCCCAGGAGCTTTCCTTCAACCACCCCAAAAGCACACTTCTTTGGATTTAAAGAAATGCCATACTCCAGTGCTCTTATGAAAATATGCTCTAGATGCAAACAATGTTGCTCTTCTTTCTTTGAATAAGCAGTCAGATCATCTTGATACACAGCCAGGATTGAATCAATCAACCCTGCAAAAGTAACATCCATTGCCCTTTGAAATGTAGCACCTGCATTTGTTAGCCCAAACGACATTCTAACATACACATAAGTTCCCCATGGAGTGGTGAAGGCAGTCTTATACTGTTCTGATTCCTTTACCTTCACCTAATTATAACCTGAAAATCCATCCATCATGGATAAGAGTTCACAACCAGTCACTCTCTACAACATAGCTTCCATATTAGGCAGTGGATAGTTATCCTTTAAAGAGGATACATTTAAGTTCCTGAAGTCAACACAAAGCCTAATATCACCATTCTTTTTTCTAACTGGGACAAGGTTAGACACCCAAGTTGAATGTCTGATTGGCACAATTATTCCAGCTTCCCTAAGCTTTTTAAGTTCTTCCTGCATCTTTGGAGCCAAGGTAGGATTAATAGGTCTTTGCCACTGTTTGAATGGCTTAGCTCTCGGCTTCAATGGGATCTCATGCTGGAATAAATCTTCCCTGTAGGCTTTTAGGTCCTCATATGACCAAGCAAAAACATGTTTATACCTTTTCAGTAATGCAATCAGCATACTCCTAATGTGTGGTTTGAGCTGTTTACCAATGTATACCTTCTGAGGGGCCTGAGATGTCCCCAAATTTATCTCTTCTAAATCTTCCTTATTTGTGGGAGATGTCCTTGTGACCAATTTATCTCTACTGTCAAAAGCTCTTTCCAAAGCTACTAATCCTCTGGGGATTTTATTAGTCTTCAATTGAATTATCTCTTTTCCCACAAGAGTTTCTTTTCCATCTATAGTCTCTACAAAAGCTTGGAAATCAATTTCTTGATTCTCATATTCATCTATGCAGTGCAAAAATTTTAACAAGTCCCTATCATCATTAAACACTTGCCAACTGCATATATTTCTGGTACTGCAGGCCTAATTTTAACTTCTACATTTGTAACATCTGACAGAGTGATGTCATCTGGCCTTATTGCAACATTAGCTAAGAAATCAGCCATAACATTCTTTGACCTCTCTACCCAGTCTATTGAAAATGCATCAAATAGTTCAATGGTATCCCAAACAGTATGCTTGTATTGTTTCAATCTTTTGTTTTTTGAAGCATACCTATCTCTAATTTGGGATACAATCAGCTCAGAATCCCCAAATACTCTTAGCATTTTAATTCCATGTTTGAGAGCAATATTTAGGCCTAAGAGTAAAGCCTCATATTCTGCAATGTTGTTTGTGCAAACAAACCTCAGCAAGAAAGAGAATTTGAGGAGCTTACCAGTTGGAGACAGGAAAACAACTCCAGCTCCAGAGCCTTCTTTTGCATAAGCTCCATCAAAAAACATGGTCCACAAACCTTGCTGATCCAATTCTTCAATGCAGACATTTTTCTTTTTATCTTCTCTATCATCTGAGACAACCTTGAAGTTATCACAGTCAGTGTTTACAAAGCATATCTGTTCCTCTGCTTCTTGGTCTTCCACTGTCTCTAATGATCTTTGTTCTCTGATTAGCTTAACATCCCTACCATTCATTGGAATCATGGCATATGACAGGTCCAGCTGCATACTTCCACCAATTAGTGCTGCCCATCTTCTTGACAGCAACATACCATACTGTGGCTTGATGTCAACCACTGTTATATTCATTTTATATCTTTTTTCAGGAAATGCTGCCAGTTTGAAATCTACATCCTTCATGATTCCAATAACCGGTACCTCTCTGGCATCCATAGCATAACATTTTCCACATGCCTTGTCAATTTTCAATCCAGCTTGTTGCATGATGGCCAAAGGCATGACATTTGTAGATGCTCCAGAGTCAAGCATACAATTTCTGATTATTTTTCCATTTATAACCAGGGAAACATAAAATGGTTCCACTTGTGAAGGACACTTTGTCATAGTCACTCCTAAATAGACTTTAGGAGCCTCATCTTCTTCATTACACATGACATGTTTCTCACCCTAGATCTGAACATTTTGTTTAGCTTGAAAGGGCACCCCTGAAATTAGGGATACTATCCTATTCTTGATTTCTTCCACTTTCATGAGTTCCATAAGTGGAATAGAGACTTTTACCTAGGAGAGGACTTGAGCTATATCAAATGGAACATAATTTTGTATAACAGTTGTAGCTTGCTCCACAATCTTGTTTTTATCCTGCACTGATTTAGCTTTTACTTTCATAGTTCCCTGATCATCATTCTTGTCTTGGGAACCTTTACCTTGATCTTCAGCCTGAGGGATTCTATTTTCTGGTCCTTGGGATTCATGACCTGTTCTATGTCTGAAATTCTGTTTATTATTAACCCACTGCCTTTTTTGTAATTCCATCCCCTTATTACCATGCACTGGCTGTCCTATAGTAACATCTTTTGGCTGATGTGGGCTGCTTACCTAATTTTTACCCCTGAGATTGTAGTTGCTCTTGACTTGAGCAACTACTGCAGCTGTGAAGGCCCTAATTTCCTCATCAGAAGGTCGTTGTAAGTTACTCAAAAAATTGCGTGAGTTCTGAGCATAGGCATAGTTAACTTCATCATCTTCATCATATGGGAACTGTTGGCAGCCCTGAGTTCCATCATTTGTACTCTCATTAGCATCATAAAGAGTGTATCCATTGCTTAATGACATCATATTTACATCATCATCTTGCACATAATGTGGCTCATTGCATTCATTACAAGGTGTAGTATTATCACACAAGGACTGAGCAATCATACACTGTGACTATGAATGTGGCATTTGACAAATTATACACCATGGAGCATCATCAACAATATTTACAGCTTTCTTTAGAGGATCAGGAGTTTCTTTGACATGTTGAGCTCTTTGATTTGTGCTGTTACGTGGGAATATAGGTTTACCATCATGCCAATTGGTATTATAAGGCATATCATGCAATGATGGCCTCTTTTCCTGCCTTTGATAGACTTGCCTATCAGGACCTATCCCTTTTTCACTTCTAGCTAATCTATAGCTTAGGTCCTTAACAACATTTGCCAATTTGTCTATCTTATCTTCAGGGGCAGATGTATTACCTTGAGTGTTCTGAGGCTTGTTTGGATTCTGCAGAATTTTTATATCATACCTTCTATTTGTCTTGCCCGATGCTTTCCTGTTGTTTTCAATATTCACTGCAATTCTGAAAGCATCCCTGAGAGTAGCAGGACCTTTATCTCTTAATCCATATGCAGTTTTTGCATCAAAGGCATTGATATACAATATTATGCACATTGGTTCATTTGGCCTCATGTGATGTGGCAATTTGTTTAACACTTTAGTAAATCTTGCATTAAAATCTGCAACCTACTCATTTGACCCTTTAGTGATACTGGTGAACTCGTTTACAAAAAAGCTAGGGTCAGTTTTGTCACCATATTGCTCCTTGAACATCCTTTTAAAATCATCCCATGATGAAATACTCCGGTCAGGCAGATTCTTGTACCATTCTCTTGCCTCATCTATTAAGGATTGCATGAATGACTTCATGAAAACATCCTCATGTTCAACCTCAAAGTTATCCATGACATTTTGAAAGGCTTTTAGATGATCTTCTCCTGACACAGTATTATTTCCTAAAAATTTAGGCATTTACAGCCTCAGATGCTTATCAATGGGGTTAGGATACCCAGGAATACCATCAAATACCAGCTGTCTGAATCTATCTAGCTGCATTGGCTGTCTGTTTAACTGATTAACATTAATATTTCTGTTTGCATTCTGGTTTCTTACATTGTTCAGTGGTATCCTAGCATCATTCACATTTTGTCTCTCATCATTATGCTGATGTTGCACTTCATTTCTCTGTTGATGTCTCTGCACATTTGCATTCTCAAGGGTAGGAATTGAATTATTCTGGGCAGTCCTCAAAGCTTGCACTTTCTTCCTCAAGTCATCTCTGATTGATATTGCCTGCTGATATTCAAACTCGGCCCTTAAGCTCCTAATTTCATCAGCTAGTTCTTCCTCGCTGGGCCTAGAGGAGGATGGTTTTATCATATTCTGATCTTCGTCTTCATCATCCCTCAGAGACTCGGCCTCTTCAAACCTTTCACTAGGGTCTAGAAATGGGCGTTCTTGGAACACCTCTGACCTCATTCTCATATTACCACCCTGTTGCCTCTCATATGCACCCTGAATATCAGCCTCATTGTTTGAAAAATAATGTACTGTTTTGTCTGAAGACCTTGGATTGTTTTGCATATCATCATTTTTTCTGGGGGAACCCTCATGACTAACTGAGATAGCTCCCTTTCTTCTGTACATCATTCTTCTTGTTACTAGTAACTCTTCAAATAAAGGATTTTGTTGGGATCTTCTCCCCTGCATATAAATTTTACTTTGACCGGTTGGGAGATTACTTCGGAGTCGCCACCTATTACTAGGAACTGTTTTCTTTTTGTAAATCAGGGTTCTTTTACAATTCCCCAGTGGAGTCGCCAATTTCTGTTGGTGACTCAGATGGGTCACAGATATATTACTGGAGATGATTAGATAGTACTTTTACTTCTCAATCCCCAGCAGAGTCACCAATTTCTGTTGGTGACTCGGATGGGTCACAAGATATAACACTTTTTCATCAATTTTTTCCCCAGTGGAGTCGCCAATTTCTGTTGGTTTTTTCCCAGACTGGATGCTTATTCCTAGATTTCCCTACAAGGTAGCCATCAGTGATCAACAGGATCTCTGGGCCAGGGGCCAACAGTGTAGGAGATAGACTCTATATTTTATCTCCTCTTCTTCTTCAGGCTCTGCAAGACCTAGGGGGTATTCCCTACTCAACATCCATGAGATACGCATACAAGGATTGGGATGCTGTCAGAAAGCAGATAAGTCCTCCTGTAAGTAGACCAAAACTGAAAGATAAGAGCAAAGGGGCTAGCTTTGGGCCTATTTGCAGTTGTAGACAGAGGACTGAGGATCCTAAAACTAATTCTAATGTCCTAATGGTTGTTTTAGAGTTTGATTATGAGTTTAAGTTTGGATGCAAAGCTGGACATGGTTGTAACACAAACGCAAAGCAAGATTGGTGCCTATCCAGGGCCTGGAGTCAATAGACATACACCTGTGAATGATCAGCATGAACAGCTAAAACTGGATTTCAGGGGGATATATATGATACCTGCCTTACAGATATCTCCCAACACAGAGTGTTAAGTTATCTCTACTTATGGCATCCCTACTGCAGTATACCCTTCCCAATGTTCAACCTGAAAATAGTTTAATCTACCCCTTGAGCAGAAGTTAAGAGATCAGACATTCAACATAGGAATTCTATGTTCTAGAGTCTCAAATATTGCTTAAATATCCAGACTCAGAAGAAAGATACATGCAATACTGGAGACAGAATTAACAAAACACATGCAAACATAGCATTATTCATACAAGATTAACCATGAAATCAGTGGATTCATGCCAAAACGTACAACAAGAGATACATAAACTCACAGGTTTAGCTGTACAGAGCAACCAAAATGAACTGTATTGTGTTACAGAGCCAAAATGTTCAACTTTCAACAACCTGAAAAATGGTAACACAGTCTGCTTATAACAGCCAGAAAGTGTACCACAGCAATTAATTACATGATTACAACAAAAAATCCGCCAGATACAGTCCTCAGAAGGAAAGGCGCTCAGAAAATGTTAATGCAGCAGACAAAGGGGGGCCTCGAGCCACGCGCCACTATCTGGAAGTCTTCATGTCAAAAATCTGGTACCTGACTGTGCAACAACTCGCCCATGCCCCAGCACAGTCGCCATTAAGGGTCTCAACCACCTGTTGTCGCTTAAAAAACTGTCGCTGCATACAAAAAAGATTTCCCGCCAAAACACGTTCAACCGCGGGTTCAAAATATACAAGGGAATAATCCCACATTCACGGTGAAGAGATCACTCCAGCGCTTTAAAAGCATAACCGCATTCAAACAAAGTGTTGAGCGCTTTTGCCGCGCTCGACACACATGCCTTCGCCCACAGCCCATCGGCCAAACTTCTACCATCGGCAGATCAAAACAATGCTAGCCCGATATACCATCTCACTCTGATGGCATTGCTGTCGCCAAGACAATCCTCCCCGTCACCCCGATGCCAGCTCCACACCCCTTGTCGCCGAGACAAAGACCATCGGAGCAACCAAAAGCACTTCCGCCGATCACAATAGTCTCGCCGATGGTCCTTCACTTTCCACCTCTGTCGGTGAGACATACACCATCGGCACCACAAAAAACCCTTAGGCCGACAATATTACTCACTCCGATAGACATCCTCCAAATTCCCATCGGCCTGACACTACCCCATACTCGCCGATGGCAACTCCATCTGCCAGACCTGCACCATCAGCCAACAATCTGCCCATTCACCCGATAATCCTCCATTACACCGATGGCACCAACAAACTATACTCTGTCGGCGAGACCTCATGCGTCAGCGAACCCGAAAACTCTCTCGCCGATAGCATTACTCCTGCCGACGACCACCTTGATCATCCCTCATCGGCCAGACTACCAACTGTCGGCCCAACCAAAAACTCACCTGCCGACATCACTTGTTACGCCGATACAGCTCCATCGGCCAGAGTACCCCTGTCGGCCCAACTCTCCACACTTCGTCTGATACACCAAGTCACGCCGACAACACACACATCCACTTATCGGCCAAACATACGCCGTCGGCCCAACAGGAAACTCCCTCGCCGATAGCACAAAGTCACGGCGATATACAAAGAACACACCATGCTACTGAAATGATCGCCAAGACACATGCAAACTCATGCCGATAACACTTGAGGTACCCCCATCGGCATGACCAACATTGTCGGCAAAACCACAATATCCTTCGCCGATAGACCAAGCTCTTGCCGATGAACAGGAACACCTAGGGTTTGAAGGAAGAAACCCTCCAACAAACAAGCTCAGCCTCCAGGTCAAAACGAGTGCCAACAGGTTTAATCTAGGAATTTAAATTATAACATTGTTGTCATAATAAATTTATTATTCTTTTCTTGAAGAGGGAATTGTAATATCAATTGGAATCCATGATTTAATGTTTTTTTATATTAGTTCAAAAGGCAGTTTGATAAAAATGAATTTTATCCTTGAATATTATATTCTTTTTCTTTCTTGATGAGTTCATTGGTAATTTTAGACCGATGTTTATTATTGAAGAGATTAGGCCATTGCACGCAAATTGGGTTCTAAGTCTTATTGATTGTGCTTTGTAAACTTATGTGTAAGGCGAGACTTCTTGTGGGATGTTTTAGTTGTTAAATGCCGGGACATTTAAACCCTTGTTTCCAGTATTGGGGAATAAATTTATGATGGGTGGTATCTGTGTTAATTTTTTGTTACATAGCTCCAGAGGCTAGGAGTCAAATGTAACACTGGGACATGAATTATATTGTGATGTTTTCTTTTAGTATGAAGTCTTAACGTGGTTTAGGGAAGTTGTTGTTGGACCTTGAATTTTGAAATTTACCTTGTAATGTTTCGGTATGCAAGAGGATAGATGCCTTGCAGTCTTATTTTTTTTATGCATGTCAATTTGATGCTCTATTATTAGCTAGGGGTTCTAGTTGCATGAAGGAGAGCAGCTTTCATGGTGGGACCGGTGCCCAAAGTGACTGTCTGGATAACCCCATGGAAGTTGTAATTAAGTGATAACTTAATAATTAATCTAGGTGGGTTACTTAGTGAATCACATAACAAGATAAGCATGATGCCTCATCCATGCCTTAGTGCTCTCGTAGGCTAAGGGTGGCATGAGAAGACCTGGTTGGCAAGATTGACCTTGTTGTCTCCATGAGAGGATGTGTCAGTTTCGCATGTGTCACCCTATGGGTTAGGTGCCTAGAGAGAGGCTACCAGGATAACCATAGATGGGGGCCAGTTTCTAGAGAGAGATAGCTTGGATAACCCATGCTAGGACCATGTGATGACACTCTCCCTACTGGAGTCTAGTTACTTCCTTTATATTATCCATTGTTGTTACCTCTAGAGTTTTGTTTTGCCTTGATTGATCTGTGTTGTCTATGTAGAGTTGGTATCTGCTTATTTGTACCCTTGACCTTTGACTTAGTAGAACCTCACTGTTATCTCCTAGCTCAGGGAGTGGACAACAGGGTTCCACATGGTTGGGTGGAAGAGCCTAATCCATTGGTTTTTCTTGGTCCGGGATCACTACAGATGTGGTTCCATTTCCAGATTTGTACTCCCATCCTCAGAGCTGTATTATACTTTCAGAATTGTATAATCTAGTGGTGTATTGTAAACTGATGTAATTCAGACATGAATCTTGTAATGATTTGATCTTGTATTTGATCTTTTGTGACTGTTCATATCTTGTAAATGAATAATGTAATCCTCTTTTGTTGTATCAAACGATATATAATCTTGTGTTTTTATGGATCTATGTTTATCTAATGCAGTTATGTTCCCTAGAGGTGTTAGTTGATCATCTAGTTTAATGATGTGAATAGTGTTACTTTTTATCTAGTGTTTAATGCTCTTCTTGCTTCAAAAAAAAATCAGTAATTTTATTGCCTGTTAGCCTAACTCTCTAGGTTTGCCTGACGCGGCATTATAGTAATCAATCACATCTTCACCTGGAACCTCAAGAACACAATTAGCCATCACTGTCACATTAGAAGGATTGCATGTGGATCTCCAAACCATGAACCAATTAAGTTGTCAATGCACATTAGCCTCCTAAACATGCCACCAGATCTACAGATCATGATATTGCATTTTTGGATCTCACCAGACCTATTGTGTCACTCTATCGCCTCTGAATAGCTGTCAGAACTAGTTTTATTCACATGGCCATAACTTCTCCAAATCTTCATGTGAACCTGTAAAATCTTGATTGGAGCATCTTCAGACACATATCTACAAACCCTTTGATGCGCATACTCTGATCTTCATCTTTCAGGGATCTTTACTTCATAGAACTTCACTGTCTTCACTTTTCTTCTCTGTTTCTAATAGGGCTAATTTTCTCAATATCCTCAGCACACAACTCATCCAATCCTTGACATCAATGCAACAAGAGTATGTTGACATCAATGACAACACCAGTTAGTCCCATACTTGCAACAGTCCTAATAGAGCTTTGAGAATCAATGAAAGTAAAGGAAAGATGGTAAGAATGGGTTACTATGTTAGAGATGATGATGGTGTAACTAATGATGAACCTAATTTTAATGATGGTAATAGTAGTGAATTCTTGTTTATTGCACTTAGAGAAGAACATTTTTCTAATAATCATGCAAGTTGTGTGGAGGAAGGAAGCCTAGAAGAGTTGTCTGCATTCCATGCTAGAAAAGAAGATGAATGGATCATTGACAACGGATGTTCAAATTATATGACAAGAGATAAGAGTAAGTTTCTTAAGTTTGAAAAATATGATGGAGGACTAGTTAGGTTTTGTGATGATACAGCTGGTAAGATTTGTGGAAAAGGATCAATTACCTTTGATGGCAAGCATAATACAAATGATGTTCTCTATGTGAATGGCTTGAAGCATAATCTTCTAAGTGTTGGACAAATGTGTGACAAAGGGTATAATCTTGTGTTCAAGGACAATGGGTGTGAGATAAGGAAAAGCTACGAAACCTTAATTGTTGCTGGTAAGAAGACTCATGGTAATGCCTGTCATTTGAAAGATACTAAAAATTATTGTTTGTTGGCTAAGATAGATGAAAGTTGGCTATGGCATAGGAGAATGTGTCACATTAACTTTAATAATTTGGTGAGAATAAGCACTATTCAAGTTGTAAGAGACTTGCATAAGATTGTGAAGTCTGCAAATGCTATATGCAAAGAATGTCAGTTTGGGAAGATGACAAAGACTACTTTCAAGAGAAAAGAACAACCCTCTATCAGTTTGCTGGAGTTGGTGCATATAGACCTGTGTGGTCCTACAATAACAAGAAGTTTGCAAGGTGAAAGGTATTTCATGCTTCTTATTGATGATTTTTCAAGAATGACCTGGGTTACTTTTCTTAGAGAAAAAGAAGAAGCACTAGATAAGTTCAAGGCATTCAAAGCTATGGTTGAAAATGAGTTGGATTTGAGAATCAAGTGTTTAAGGTCTGACAGAGGTGGTGAGTTCACTTCAAGTGAGTTCAATGCTTTTTGTGAAGAACATGGAATAAAGAGATATTTACATCTTCCCCCCAGACTCCTCAACAAAATTGAGTAGTTGAAAGGAAGAATAGAACTGTTCAAGAAGATGCCAAAATAATGATCAAGGAAGCAGACCTACCAGAAGTATATTAGAAAGAAGTAATACATACTGCTGTCTACATTCAGAATAGAGTGCAAATCAGAGAAAAAAAATAAAGACACCTTATGAGCTGGGTATGGTAGAACTCCTACTATCAAATACTTCAAAGTTTTTGGAAGCAAATGCTACATCAGAAGAGATGAAGCATTAGGAAAGTTTGATGCTAGATGTGATGAAGGCATATTTCTTGGGTACTCTACTAAGAGTAAGGCTTACCAGTCCTATAACAAAAGACTAAGAATGATCATTGAAAGTGTAAGTATGAAGGTAGATGAAGATATTCAACCAAATGGATATGAGTTAGGAGGATCTGCTGATACATAAAAAGTTGAAAAAGACAAACAAAAGGAAGCTTAGATTGAAGTGCAAGCTGCTCTAGAAGAAGAAGAAGAAATTCAAACTGAAGCTCTGATAAGAATTCCTAAAACTCCCAGGTATGTGCAGAGAGATCATTCTAAAGACCAGATTATTGGTGATAAAAGGAAAGGTGTAATGACAAGAAGCAGGACTGTAGAAGAACAAGTAAATCTCTATCTACCTTCAAAGGTGGAACCTAAAATAGTAAATGAAGCATGCAATGATGAATATTGGGTTAAGGCAATGGAAGAAGAATTAATGCAGATTGAGAAGAACAAGACTTGGGAACTTGTCCCTAGACCTGTAAACAAGAATGTGATTGGAACAAAGTGGGTTTTCCGGAACAAACTGAATGAAGTTGGAGAAGTTGTGAGAAATAAGGCAAGACTTGTGTGTAAAGGCTAATCACAAGTGGAAGGAATTGACTATGAAGCGACCTATGCTCTGGTGGCAAGAATGGAAGCTATCAGACTATTTTTGGCATTTACAACAAATAAAAATTTCAAGGTATATCAGATGGATGTGAAATCTTCCTTCCTAAATGGTGAGCTATAAGAAGAGGTATACATAGAGCAACTAGATGGGTTCTATTTATTAAACAAACTAGACATGCTATGCAAGTTGAAGAAGGCTTTGTATGGATTGAAGCAAGCTCCCAGAGCTTGGTATGAAAGACTAGATAAGTATTTGTTGCAGCATGGTTTCAGTAAAGGGTCCATAGATAGTAATTTGGATATCAAGGCAAGCAAAGATCAAATCCTAATTATTGAAGTCTATGTGGATGATATCATATTTGGTGGAAACGAAGAGATGTACAAGAATTTTACAAATGGAATGCAAAAGGAATTTGAAGTTTCTATGTGTGGTGAGATGAACTTCTTTCTTGGACTACCAATCAATCAGACTGATAAAGGCATTTTTATTTCTCAATCAAAGTATGTCAGGGAATTGTTAAAGAAGTTTGGAATGGAGGAATCTAAACCAGTACGCACTCCTATAGTTACTGGCTATAAATTGAGCAAGAATGATGAATCTCCTAAGTATGGTCAAAGCAAGTACAGATCATTGATTGGAAGACTACTTTACCTGACTACCAGACTAGATATCATGCATGCAGTCTGTCTTGTGGCTAGATTTCAATTAGATCCCAGAGAATCACATGTGATGGTAGTAAAAAGGATATTCAGGCACTTAAAGGGAACACCAGAACATGGTTTGTGATATCCTAAGAATAATGAATTTTCCCTAAGTGCCTATATAGATGCAGATTGGGATGGATGTGCTCATGATAGGAAAATCACAAGTGGAGGTGCATTCTTCCTTGGAGATAGGGTAGTGTCCTGGCATAGAAAGAAACAAGAATCAGTCTCCTTGTCTACTACAAAGGCCAAATATATTACTGCAAGATCATGTTGCACTCAGGTGCTATGGATGAAACAGACCTTGAAGGATATCAAAGTTGAGTATGATGAGCCAATTCCTATTCTTTGTGATAACACAAGTGCCATAAATATTTCAAAGAATCCAATGATGCATTAAAAAATAAAGCACATTTCAATTAAGTATCACTTTTTGAGAGAGCAAGTTGTAGAGAATGAAGTGAAGCTTGAGTATGTGCCTACAAAAGATCAAGTTGCTAATATATTTGCTAAGGCTCTTCCAAAAGAAACATTTGAGTATCTCCAAGAAAAATTAGGGGTTATTTCCCCTCCTTCCTTGAACTAGATGCATAAGAAGATGCATTAGTCCAGTGTGCTTCAAAGTGCATCTCTCCTTTTGGACTGATATTGGATGCTACCTCTCAGGGGGAGTAGGTAGTGGTTTGAGATGATTATTGAATTGAGGGGGAGTAAAGAATGATTTTAGAATGATCAGAGTAGTGGTGTGTAAGTATGTGCAATAGAAGAGATGTGATGCCCTTTGCCATTGATGTTAAATGGGGAGAGAGATCATATGAAAAACTCAGGAGGAGAAAGAGTTCAGATGTATAAAAAGAAAGGGGAAGTTTTAATGCAGAGTTGTGTCTTGATGGTGGAACAAGTTGTTCAGTTTTTAACATCATATGTTGCCATCAATGACAAAGGGGGAGAGTTTTGCAAGTATGTGTTAACTAGTGTTGTCATTGATGTCAACATGTTTGTGTTGTCATTGGTGCCAACTGTATCTTCTGATATTGTTATTTTTTGATTGATTGAGTTGTCATGTTAAGAACACTGTCTGAGTATTTTGCTCCGCATTTCCTCTTTATTGAAGATTAGAGTATGAGATTTGGATATGTTTTAGAGAAGCGAAGATGCTAAATCTAGAATTTGGTGGTCTGGATCATTGTGCAGAAAAAGTTCTATTCACTAGTTTGAAGACCGTGCTTGGCAATGTTTGTAGAGTGATAGGGAGATAGTTTTTTGCTCTGTATTTCTCCACAATTTGGATTTTGGTCTTGCAGTTTTGGACTTAAGTTTATAAAGTCCTTAGCTATCTTCATTCCAAAGGATTTGTGATTTGGTACTCCGAAAAGCAAGTTATTAATCAACAGAGTTTGACAGTGTTTGTTAAGAAGCAGTCTGTGATACATCTTCAAGTGACATTTGTTGTCTTCAAGTGAGATCTATTGCAATTAGATTTGTCAACTCCTATGTGATTCTATGTTGTTCATGGATGTCTCTAAAATGTATTGAAGGTGTGTACTTGATCCACAAGCTACAATAAAGTTCTTGGAAGTGTGTATTTAAGTATTCTTGATGTTTGCACTTGTTCTAGCTGACTTGGTTATTCACACTTGTTGCAGAGTTGATTCATGGATTGTGGAAGTGTGTTGAAGCATGTGAAGATGTATTTGGATTTGAGATAAGCCATGAAGTGTTCCTCTTTCATTCATTTGATTCACAAGGTTTTTTAGGTCTAGTCCTAATTTGATTTATGTGTGTATGCCGACCTTAGAGATAGTTCCAATGGTTGTAGATTGTAATGCCAACCTTGATGTACATTGCAAGGTTGATGTTTGATATAAATTTATGTAATGAATTCATGAATGAGGTTACATGATGATGAAGATGCAAAGATGAAGAGTGAATTGTAAAATAGAGCAGAGCAGAGGAGATATATTGCACTTGAATGGAACTAAACTCAAGCATGTTGTAGATGCTACTATATCAGTTCATGGCAGTGAGCCACCCTTTGGTAGTGAGCCTTTCATTTGGGCAGTGAGCCCTAGGTAGTGAGTCCTTTGGCAGTGAGCCACTTTTATTATTTGGTATTGTTACTACATTATATTGTGAGCTAACACTCACCATGGTTTTTCCCTTTTTAGGGTTTTCCAACATAAAAATTTGGTGTTCATATGTGTATGGTGTTGATGTATTTATGTTTTGATTCTGCTATTAATTTTTAATCTTCATGATAGAATAAAGGAGTTAAAGTAAGTGAATTTGAAAGTGATTTTGTTTAAAGATGTTAAAAGTTTTTGATACAACTGATTCACCCCCCCTCTTAGTTGTCTTGTGCCTTTCAATAGGTTTATGGTCTATTATGATGTTATTTCAATTATAATTCTTTATGGATCATTGTCATAATTTGGCTATTGTAGTAGTAACTTACATATGGTTGAATGTTTCCTTGTCACTTTATTGTCATGATTTATAAGCATGTGCACTAAAGAATATTTCATTAAATGAAATATTTATTTTGTGAAATTTTGAACCTTGTCTATGAATCTTAAACTCATTGTAAATTAATGGTTCAAACCATTTTTAATAGCTCATAGAATAAAGAAGTTACACTACATTTAGTGTAGGTTTATTAGGCTTGCAAAGACTTAACCATTCACTTATCTTGGGTCTTGTGCCCTACTTGTTATTGTTGTGAGGGTGTAACCTTAGGTTGGATGTTATTTTTTGATAGGATAATTTTTGTGGGTCCTTTGGCTACCTTGGTGTCAATTTTGGAGTCCCCCAGAGTCTTGTTGTCTAAAATAAGATGCTTTGTTGGTTCTAAATTGCCCATTTAAGAATGGGGTAATTTCACTGAGTAAAGGTCCAATCTTAGGATAGCCACGGTGACTTGGACTAGAATAAGGGGATATTTACCTCTAAAAGGGGCAATTTGAAAATAGTGGGTAGTTTCCTATGTTTTCTAGAAGAGTTTTCTATATGAGACTTGTACCTTAAGGTCTACTCTTCCCGCTCGTCTTCTTAGTTGGATATGTTGACGTGTTCTTGTAATTATTTTGATGAGATCAAGGGGTTATTGTGCTCTTGGGTGTGCTTGCATGTAATGAACCTTCAAGAAAAAATATGCTAAACACACATAAATATTGCAGAAATGAGAAGAACTAGAATGCTTTTATTATTTGCATAGTGCCACTTTGAGGGGGCAAACTCCAAATGGAGAATACACTCCAATTACAAATATTCCAAGATGCCTTTCTAATTGATAAGTCATTACAATATATATAGTTTTTTCAAAGACAATAACTACCATCCCATGCACATGGGATAATACTTTAATCTAACAAGTAGTGGGACAACTTACAAAGCATATGCATCCATTTATTAAAGCTACCTAAGGAAAAATTACAAATCATTGCACTCAACATACTATTAAATATCATAAAATAGAATGGGGTACATAACATTGCCACCCCCCACCCCCCCACTTCAAAAATCTTTTTCCTCAAAGATTGAGATAAGGAAACCTATAGAGAATGTTGTTAGCTTCCCATGTGTCATGTTTAGGTTACAGGCCTTTCCACTAGACTAATAACTCATCAATAGAGTGATTACAAAGTTGCTTGGTGCATTTGTCCAAAAGAGCTTCAAGATCCAAAAATATTGACACCTCCTCATCCAACTTAGGTAATTCAATCAATGGATGAGTAGCAAGTCCAATAACTTTCTTGGGACACGAGACATGAAAAATTGGGTGAATTTGTGAAGATGGTGGAAGTTCTAACTTATATGCCACCTCACCTATGCACTATAATACCTAATAAGGACCATAAAATTTGTGAGCCAACTTATGACCATTCTTGTCTCATAAAGAAAGATGCTTGTAGGGATAGAGGCATAAAAACCCAATCACCAGTATCAAAAGTGCACTCTATCCAATGTTGATCCACCTATCATTTCATGTGATTTTGGACTAGTGTTAGATTAGCTTTAAGTAGTCAAAAGATCTATTCCTACTTGGCCAAAATGTTAACTATTGCCACCTTCGAATAATTTCAAACATAAGTACAAAAGGAGGGTGGAAGAGTACCATAGAGTACCATGGTGTGCATAATCTAGTTAGGTGGCCAAGTAAAATGTGAAAATCGAAGGACTAAACTTTGATAGAAATTGATGAGTCCAAGAAATCTATACGATTCTATGAGATTGCATGGGATGGATCATTCTTGAATCACCTTTATTTTCTATGGGTTGACATGAATGATAGAGTGGTTGGTTATGTAAAAAAGATACTAAGTCTACATGGTGCCAAAATTTCATTTGTTGAGATTAACTTGTACTTTGTGTTGGCATATTGTATTCAATACCTATTTAACATGTTGAGTAAGTATACATCTAAACTAGAAGCCATCCTTTGGTTAAGTATAAATGTTTTTTTCTTTCTTTTTTAACAAAAATAATAGAATTACATAGATATTACCATCTCTAACCTTTTTAAGTAGATTACAATATGATGAGTACATCTATACCAAATATTGACATTTCTGTCCTTTTTAAATAGATTACAACATGATGAGTAAATATACATCTAGACCATAAGCCATCCTTTTGTTAAGAATTTTTTATTCTTTAGAGACATCAGATTTCCACAGTCCATAATATTGGTCATTTGTGTTTCTAGATTAAATTTTATGAGAATTTTTAGCATCAATGTTTCAATTCACACTCTGTGATCCATCATTAGGATGTAAAGAGCTAGAAGAATCTCAAAGTGTGATCCAAAATGTTGATGGTAAAAATTCTCACATTGTTTAATCTAGAAGCATGCATTAACAATGTTTTTTCTTTGTTTTTTAACAGAAACAATTGGAATATATAGATATCAATTTCTCTACCCTTTTTAAGTAGATTACAATATGATAAGTAAGTATACATATAAATTAAGTATTAACATATATGCCTTTTGAAATTAGATTACAATATGATGAGTAAGTATACATATAAACAAGAATCCATCCTTCAACTAAGCTGCCGCGATAATGAGGAACCAATCTATTAAAGTTATCCAAGGGTTGAATGCCACCCAATATCACTTCTAATAAATTTGATTCTTGGTGGATAGCATAATTAAGAAACATACCATCATCCTAACCAATTGATCTCAACCAATTAAACTACAACCCTTTTTCTATTTAAGAGATTCAATTATGTTTGCAGTAAACAATGAAATAAGAGTATGAACATGTTTCATGAACTTTGAGAATATTAAAATTAATTACATATTGATTCGAGCATTGTCAGATGCAAGAAAACAAGATTATATTCAAGAGAATATTTGTCAATGCTACCATTGTCCTAAAACAATGAATGGACTAGATTCATTATGTTAGATTCAAGATAGACAACTGAGAGGGGGGGTGAATCAGTTGTACCAAAACTCTCTTATTAACCACTTAAATCCTTCTTGTAATTCAGCAGCATAATAATAAATCAATCATGGAAACATAATGCAACAATTCAAGAGCAGAAACACATTAACACATATGAAACCAAGATTTTAACATGGAAAACCCGGTTAAGGGAAAAACCATAGGGTGACTAAGCCAAGATAGTATTATCTATTAAAAGAATAAGAAGAACAAAATGGCACATGCCAATTAGGGCTCACTATCCGAGCACACTGCTCACAAGAGGCCCACTGCCTACATGAGACACACTATCTACAAAATAATAAATATTACATACTTGAACTGAAGAATAGCATCTTCACCATGCTTGAGTCAGTTCCATTTTAGATTAATACTTCTGCTCTGCCTTTCACTCCTCTCTACCACACTCTGATCTCCGTCAAGATGCTTTTGAAATGACTTCACAATTTCTTATTTATACAAGACATTGACTTTGGGATAATCATCCAAGTTGGCATACTTTACAACATGACTAATTACAAAAGACTTCATGTGGATCATCACACTGTCGGCCACATAGATCTAAGACTTCAAACTTCTTTGAGGAACATGCCATGCTTCGCAGAACATCTTCAAGATCATCCGCAGGATGTGTAACTCATCTGGTTGGCCAAGCTTCAATTACGAGCTCAATCTTCAATACGAACCACCAACACAAACTGGACATAATCCAGAGACCTCCACAAGCTTGCCTGAATTACCAAGAACATCCACACTACTGCTTACTGAAATCATTCTCTCCTTCATCCGAAACCTCAAGAGCATAGTTTGTCATCACTGTCATATTGGAATAGATGCTTGCGGACCTCTAGACCACGAACGAATTGAGTTGTCAATTCACATTGACTTCCTAATCACTCTACCAAATCCATAGAACAAGATATTTCATTTCTGGATCTCACCGGACCTATTTGTGTCACTCTATCACCTCTGAACATCTGCCAGAACCAGTTTTACTCATATGGCCATAACTTCTTCAAATATTCATGCGAACATCTCAAATATTTACTAAATCACCTTTAGACACATATCTACAAACCCTTTGATGTGCATCCTCTGATCTCCATCTTATCTGGGATCTTCACTTCACTGTCTTCACTATTCTTCTTTGTTCCTGATAGGACTAATTTTCTCAATATCCTCAGCATACAACTCATCCAATCCTTGTCATCAATGCAACAGGAGTATGTTGACATCAATGACAACACCGGTTAGGCCCATACTTGCAACAATCTCCCCCTTTGTCATTGATGGAAACATATGATGTGAAAAACTATTTTAACCATCAAGACAAGAACTTTTCCTCACTGACTGACATAACTCCCTCTGTTGACAATAACTATTCACATGTCTTCTCTTCCTTTACTGGTCCCCCTTTGATCAATAACCACTTTTTTGTTTTCCACATGTCTTCTCTCCCCCTTTGACATCAATGGCAAAGGGTACATACTTGCATCACACATAATCATACCAACTGCTCCCACTGAGTAGTAGCTTCCCATCATCAATCTGGACCACAAGATATGACTGTGAGATCCACTGGACTGATGCACATCAATGTACCTTAATTCAAAATCGGAGGGGTAATAACCCCTAACTTCTCCCTAAGATACTCAAAAGAGTCCTTAGGTAGAGGTTTAGTAAAAATGTCTACAATCTGATCCTTGGAGGGCACAAACTCCAATATGACTTCATTCTTGTTCACTTTCTCTCTCAAAAAGTGAAACGTGATAGATATATGTTTTGTCTTTGAATGCAACACCAGATTTTTTGATATATTTATTGCACTTGAATTATCACAGAAGATTGTGATGGGTTCCTCATACTCCACTCTAATGTCTCTTAGCATTTGCTTCATCCACAATACTTGAGTGCAGCTATCCGCTGCTGTAATATATTCTGCTTCTATAGTGGACAAAAATATTGCCTCTTGTTTCTTGCTCAACCAAGAAACTAGTCTTTTCCCTAAAAAGAATGCTCCACCACTGGTACTCTTTCAGTCATCCACATCTCTTGCCCAATCCGCATATGTATATGCATGAAGAGAGAAATCATGATCTCTAGGATACCATAAACCATACTCAACTATCCCTTTTAGATATATGAGAATCCTCTTGATTGCCAAGACATGAGATTCTCTAGGATCAACTTGGAATCTAGCAACAAGACCAACAACATTCATAATGTCAGGTCTAGTTTGAGTTGGGTATAGTAGTCCTCCAATCATTGACCTATACTTTTTCTAATCAACCTTAAGAGAGTCATCATCTTTGCTTAATTTACATCTGGTTGCCATGGGAGTATTCATTGGTTTTGAGTCTTCCATCCCAAATTTCTTCAACAATTCTTTCACATATTTGGTCTGTGAAATAAAGATTCCTTTCTTTGTTTGAATGATTTGCAGACCCAAGAAGAAATTCATTTCCCCAAACATGGACATCTCAAATTCACTTTTCATTTTATTTGCAAATATTTTGCATATACTATCTCTTCCTCCAAAAATGATATCATCAACAAATACTTCAACAATCAAGATATTTTCATGATCAATTTTGAAGTACAAGTTATTGTCAGCAGTACCTTTGTTGAAACCAATCTTCAAAAGATGCTTATCCAGTGTTTCATACCAGGCTCTTAGGGCTTGTTTGAGTCCATACAGTGCTTTTTTCAACTTGCAGACCATATCACTATGATCAGACAATTGAAATCCATCCGATTGCTCAATATATACTTCTTCTTCCAAGTCACCATTTAGGAAGGCAGACTTGACATCCATCTAATATACTTTGAAGTCCTTGAAGGAAGCAAAGGCAAGAAATAATCTGACTGCTTCAATTCTTGCCACCGGAGCAAAAGTTTCTTCAAAATCAACTCCTACTTGAGAATAACCCTTGCAGACCAATCGGGCTTTGTTTCTGACTACTTCACCATCTTCATTCAGTTTATTCCGGAAGACCCATTTGGTTCCAATCACATTTTTATTTCTAGGCCTGGGAACAAGATCCCAACTGTGATTTTTCTCAATTTGCATCATCTCTTCCTTCATTGCTTTAGTCCAACTTTCATCATTGTATGCTTCACTCACAGTTTTTGGTTCAAACTTTGAAATTAGACAATACTTTTCTGAGTCTTGAGCAATCTTTCTTCTTGTTTGAACACCTTTTCTTTTATCACCTATGATCTGATCTTCAGAGTGATTCAGTCTTACATACCTGGGAGTTTTGGGAATTTCTTGCACTTCTATTTCTTGAACAGGTTCATTCAAACTTATCTCTTCTTCCTGATTCTCTAGATCAATTTGGATTTGAATTTTAGAAGGGGCTTAGACTTCTTGGACCAAAACATCATTCTAATCATCTTCATCATATTCATAAAACCTTGAGGCTTTTTCAATACCTTCATCAACCTTCACATTTGTACTTTCTATAATCTTTCTCAATCTCTTGTTATAACACCGGTATGCTTTTCTTTGAGTAGAATAACCCAAGAATATTCCTTTATCACTTCTAGCATCAAATTTGCCAAGGTCTTCATGTCTTTTAATATAACATTTTCTACCAAAGACTTTGAAATACTTCACAGTGGGAGTGATGCCAAACTAGAGTTCATAAGGGGTCTTACCAGTATTGCTTCTGATTTGTACTTGATTGAGAGTATAGACAGCAGTGCTTACAACTTCTCTCCAGTAGATATGAGGAACATTTGCTTCCATCATCATGGTTCTAGATGCTTCCTGGATGGTCTGGTTCTTTCTCTCCACTACTCCATTTTGCTGTGGACTCCTTGGTGTAGACAGTTGTCTTTTTATCCCATGTTTCTCACAGAATTATATGAACTCT
Organism: Cunninghamia lanceolata; assembly: GCA_027924645.1. Classification (NCBI taxonomy): domain Eukaryota; kingdom Viridiplantae; phylum Streptophyta; class Pinopsida; order Cupressales; family Cupressaceae; genus Cunninghamia; species Cunninghamia lanceolata. The sequence continues at coordinate 182,578 of BSBN01000888.1, forward strand.
CCGGATGTGAATTCTCCACCTCTATCAAACCTGAGACATTTTATGTTTAATCCAGTTTCATTCTCTAACATAGCTTTGAATATTTTTAATTTCTCAAGAGCCTCAGATTTCTCTTTTAGAAAAATCACCCACATCATTTGGAGTGGTCATCAATTAATAATATGAAGTATCTATCACCTTGCAAACTCCTGATTCTTGTCGGACCACATAGATCAATATGTACTAAGTCCAACAATCCGGTAGAAGACTGTTCCTTACTTTTGAATGTGACTATGCTCTGCTTACCCAACTGACATTCTTTGCATAAACTATTAGTAGGTTTCACCAGTCTTGGAAGATCTCTTATAGCCCGAGTGTTGCTTATCTTGATGATATTATCAAAATTCATATGACACATTCTCCTATGCCACAACCAACTCTGATCAATTTGAACAAATAAGCAACTTTTTCTAGTACCAACCAAGTGGAAAATATTATCTTTTGTTTGAGCACCAGATGTAATCTCTGTTCTAGAACTTTCAAAGATCTTACATTTTCCATTTTTGAATCGAAGATCATAGCCTTTGTCCACCAACTGTCCAACACTAAGAAGATTGTGCTTTAGACCTTCAACATACAGTACATTACTGGTTTTGTTCTTTCCATCAAAAGAAATAGTTCCTCTACCTTTGATTCTACCAGCAGAATTATCACCAAATTTTACAACTCCTCCTTCATATCTTTCCAAATCTATGAACTTATTTTTGTCACCTGTCAGATGGTGGGAGCATCCATTGTCAATGACCTAATCATCATTTTCTTCAACTTGAGGAGCCAGAGCTCTTTCTACCATTTTATGATTGATAGATTCAGAGGGCATTGGATCTTCTTCCTTGATGTCAATAAACACCTAGTCACTTCTAGATTTGTTTCCTGTCTTTGATTCATCATCTGTTACTCCTTCATCATCATCATCTTCATGAACATAGTAACATTTCTTTTAGAATCTTGATCTGTTAGCATTTGCCCTTAAAAATCTCTCTGGACACCTTGAGGCAAAATGACCAATCTCATTGCAGTTGAAACATTTAAAGGGCAATTCTCCTTCATACTTACCAGATCCTCTTGGCAATCTTTTTGCAATAAGGGTTTCAAGTTGAGTAGCTTCTGCTTCATCTTCTTCCAGATCTTGTCTTGCTTTTCCATACCATGATAGTTTCTTTAAGGAGTTCTCTCCTGGATCAAACTTTTGTTTTCCTTTTATAGAGGCACTAGCTTTGAATGTAGATTCAGTCTTGGGGGGGGGCATCTCCAAACTTGACTAATTTAAATGTAGCTAATTTTCCAACCAATTTATCTCTTGTGATATTTGAAAAAGATCTAAATTCTTCAATAGCAGCAACCTTATATTTGTAAGGAGGTAGGGATCTGAGAACTTTGGCAACAATCTCATCTTCATCCAAGATTCCACCAGCACACCTAATGCCACAAATAAGCTCATTTACTTTTGGCATAAGTGTAGTGATATTTTCATCTTCACTCATCTTTAGATTTTCAAATTTTCCTTTCAGACTCTGTAGCTTGGCACATTTAACATACTTGTCTCCTTCATGCAGAAGTTCCATTTTTTCCCAAATCTCATATGCAGTTTTTAGATCTATAACATTTGTTAGCTCTAAATCAAATAAGGCACTTAGAAGAGCTTCTTTAGCTCGAAGATTGTTTTCAGCATCTCTGATTTCATCTATGGTTCTTGGGCCATTCTGTGGAGGAACATACTTTGAAGCCATGATCCAATATTGCATTCCCATACATTGCAATTGACATTCCATGTGGCTTTTCCAAAGAGTGTAATTGGTTCCATCAAACCTTGAACTATCCTTTTTGTAGGAAGATATCCTGGATCTCCTCAAGCGGTTAAGCTCTTTTGGAGGAACTTAGCTCTTATACCAATTATTAGATTTAAGACAGACAACTAAGAAGGGGGGTGAATTAGTTGTCCCAAAACTTTCTCTTATTAACCACTTAAATCCTTCTTGTAATTCAGCAGCATAATAATAAATCAATCATGGAAACATAATGCAACAATTCAAGAGCAAAAACACATTAACACATATGACACCAAGATTTTAATGTGGAAAAACTAGTTAAGGGAAAAACCATGGAGTGACTAACCCAAGATTGTATTCTCTATTAAAAGAATAAGAAGAACAAAATGGCACATGCCAATTAGGGCTCACTACCTAAGCACACTGCTCACAAGAGGCCCACTGCCTATAGGAGACACACTGTCTACAGAATAATAAGTATTACATACTTGAACTGAAGAATAGCATCTTCACCATGCTTGAGTCAGTTCCATTTAAGCTCAATACTTCTGCTCTAACTTTCACTCTTCTCCTCTCTACCACACTCTCATCTCCACCAAGATGCTTTTGAAATGACTTCACAACTTCTTATTTATACAAGATATTGACTTTGGGATAATCATCCAAGTCGGCATACTTTACAACATGACTAATTACAAAAGACTTCATGCGGATCATCACACTGTCGGCCACACAGATCTGAGACTTCAAACTTCTTTGAGGAACATGCCATGCTTCGCAGAACATCTTCAAGATCATCCGCATGATGTGTAACTCATCCAGTCGGCCAAGTTTAGGAAGAACATCATCATTTGGAAGTAATTCTTCAATTACGAGCTCAATCTTCAATGTGGACCACCAACCCGAACTGGACATAATCCAGAGACTAGACTTGCTTGAATCACCAAGAACATCCACACTACTTCTTACTGAAATCATTCTCTCCTTCATCCGGAACCTCAAGAGCACAGTCTGTCATCACTATCATATTGGAATAGATGCTTGCAGACCTCCAGACCACGAACCAATTGAGTTGTCAATTCACATTGACTTCCCAATCACTCTACCAAATCTGTAGAACAAGATATTTCATTTCCAGATCTCACCAGACCTATTTGTGTCACTCTATCACCTTTGAACATCTGCCAAAACTAGTTTTACTCATATGGCCATAACTTCTTCAAATCTTCATGTGGACCTCTCAAATCTTTACTGAATCACCTTTAGACACATATCTACAAACCCTTTGATGCGCATCCTCTGATCTTCATCTTATCTGGGATCTTCACTTCACTGTCTTCACTGTTCTTCTTTGTTCCTGATAGGACTAATTTTCTCAATATCCTTAGCATACAACTCATCCAATCCTTGTCATCAATGCAATAGGAGTATGTTGACATCAATGACAACACCGATTAGGCCCATACTTGCAACACATTAAAATTCCAGCGTAGAATTATTTGTAAGGAGTCTTGGTTTCCAAATCTTAAGGACCCACTAAACCAGTAAACAATGGTTATATATGCATTTAGAGTCCATGTTTATGGCTTCCAATAAATATGACTCCAAGAAATTATACTAGCAATTGGATCTATAGATTCAATGGGCACACCAATAGTTTTATTATTATATTAAAATTTAGTCAGAGTTGGATAATTTTGCCATATATGAGTTTGAGTTTAAATAAAGAAATTCCTTATAGCAAGTATTAATCATTAGACATTATTTTTGTTATTTATTATTTCTTAATTTACTATTTTTATTTTTTTGTTGTAACATTTTATATGAATCCCACATATAATTGTTTTACTTCTTAATGTAAGTTAATACCTATAACAATGTTTGTTTAATATTTTATTAGCCAATGACATTTAAGAGATGGACATAGGAAAAAATGATAACGATTTCACTGAACAACATATATATGAAATAAAATTTTAAATACAAGAAAATTAAGTTTAAATTTCAAAATTTCTTTAATATAATTTCAGATGGTATTTCATAGGTAACATTGGACAACAAAACTAAAATGATTCAAAATATATATTTAGTAGTATGATTTGTAGGGATTTTTTGTAGACTTTTTTTTTGAGATGGTCCTCCTCTTTCTTACATAGGATTACATACATATTTTTTTCCATACGTTTATATCTTTGAAATGAAAATGTAGGGAATATTCATAGATTTGCCAAACTTCTTACTCTTGAGATTGTTGTGAAGATGAGTCCTTGTCATTCAGTGTTTCCAATGTCTATTGTTACTTTGTTTATAGTGAGACCTTATGCTTTGTGGATTGTAAGTGCCCAATCCATTTTCAATGGGATTTGTCGATGATAACCTCTTGTTACTGGAGCAATTGGAACCTTTTTTTTCATTTATGTTTCATGTAGGTCTAATGTACTTTTGAAAGTTAACAACAAAAAATAGAGGTAGATTTCATGGCTTGGTTTTGTGAATGAAAAATTGGTGAAAAGGATAAATAAAAAGATAATTCATAAAATCCAATACCTTTTACCTTCAAACCAAGTCTTCAACACTCAATAGAATGGAGTAGATGCACCCTAATCTACTAGCTATGTTCTAGATGAAGAGAGATGGATGATGAATATGTTGATTGCTCATGATTTTTGTAGCATAACACTAGTATGAAGATGATAAGAACAGAGCTCTAGAGTCATTTCGATAGCATGATGTTGCTTGAAGAAGGATGCATGTAAATGGATTGGTTGAGGTTTGATTTATAGGAGAGGAGTGGTTTGATTGAACAAATAGGATTAAAAGGTCAATTTTTTGATGTGGACGGCTAAGATTAAAAGATGATTTGAATTTGGATCCCTTCATTTAAAAAAGGAAGTGGTGTGACAAGTGTGTGGATAAGAATAGAGGTGACTTAATTTAAATAGTAAAATTATTTAAATTAGTTGGTAGTGTGACAAAGCATTAAATGAAAGTTGTAGCATGGTTGTAGTATGACACATAATTTAAATAAAAAATTATTTAAATAATGAGAGAGGGATATGTGTTGTGATGAGAATAAAGGTGAGGGATAATTTAAATATTTTATTTAAATTAGTTAGAAAATGGGAGAAGGTTAATTTAAATAAATATTTTATTTATTTAAATTAGAGGAAAGGTGGGAAATTAATTAAATAAATAGGATTTATTTAATTAATTGGCTAGTGGGATAAATAGGATTAAAATGGGATTAGGATGGGAATTTGTTAAATAAATATGATTTATATAACTAATTAGGTGATGGAAGGATTATGTAAGGGACCTAAGACAAAATACCATAAGATGTCTCAAGTAATGTATCGACAAGGTGATGCTGTAAGACATGGACAATTTTAGGTGTCTACATTTTACCCCTCTTTGAGATGATGTTGCGACTAGGAGAAGTAATACCATTTCAAAGAAGATAAGGTATGGATAGAGGAAAAGGATACCCCAACCACTTGAAAGAGTGAGAAGGAGGAATGGAAAATAGGATGATGATGCCCCCTCGAGAGCATAGGCGTGTTGGAAGAACATGGGTATGCTCTTGACATTAAATGAAATGATTAAGAAAATGGAGGATGCAAGATAAGGGATGGATGAAAGAGATGACTGATACATTATGTTGCCATGAAGTGAGCAATCATATAGTTTGATATAGCACTAGAAATTATGCACCAAGGTATAAGGACTAGGGTGACGATGTGTCTTGTGCACCCAACATAATACAACCTTATCTAGATGTATGATAAAGAAAACTTAGAGCATTAAAGTCCTCATGCACAAAAGGTATGATATGACCTTAGATGCAAAGGATAATGAAAAAATATATTCCAACATATACAAGATATTAATATTAGTTGGAAAGAGATAGATTTGATGCAAGATAAAAAGATAACACACACAAGCAAGTAAGCAAACATGATTCAAAAACAAACAAGGTATTGCCTCTGTCAAGCTGTAAACCAATGATTGATTGATTAATTGATTGATTAATGATAGTGTCTGGTTTCAAGAAACAAAGAATGATGTATAAGACATTGAGTCTAGTTTCCATAATGCAACATTCTGTATAAGGCAATTGATATGATGATGATTGATTGATTGATTTGGTTTAGCGCAAGATTAGGATCAAGACCAATGATGTGATTGGATGATTTGGCAAGATTGATTGACTTGATTGGTATGGATTAAGGATGACTTGCATTTGAGTTTATTGTTGGATTGATTTGATTGATTTTATTTTATTTGAATGATGTGATGAATTGATTTGATTGTTTTCATGGATTGATTGATTTTATCACTTGGACTTGTGTTGGATATTTAAATTTTTAGTATTTTGGAAATATTTGATTTTTTTTGGATTTTTGAAATGTTTTGAGATGACATTGGATTACAATTTGGGTAGCCTTTGTGCTAGATACCAATGACAAGGGAAAACCAAGCCTAGGTGCAAGGATGAAAGTGGGATTAGATGAATGGATAAAAGGATGGGCGATAGTAAACAAGATGGAAGACTCATGATAAATGGATGGATAAAATTATCTAGACTATAGGGGATGGGAGGCTCATGATATATGGATGGATAAAAAGGATAGCAATGGAATGGAAAGCTCATGATAAATAGATGGATAAAAGGATAGACAATAATGGATGGAATAGATGTATGTGTAAGAGAGCAAGGATGTGATCTCCAAAGACTACATGGACTGTAGAGGAATAAAATACCCCATTCTAGGTATAATGCTTAGGATTTTACATGACAAAGCTTATGAAAATAGGATAATGACAAGACTGTTTGGAAAGGAAGAGGTATATCAAGAGATATCTAAAATATTTGTCAACATTTTGCCCCCATATCTTTATCAAGTTCAAAAGGAGGAAGGGAGGATGAATGGACTCAATAGGATAGGTATATGTGTATAATGGCTAAGGATGGTAGGATAGGATATGATAGGATAGATAGGAAATGGTAGGTTGGAAATGATAGGGTGGTATGGATGAGACAACATGTCCCCAAGTGTAAGTGACATAGAAGATCAACCTACACATGATACCTGTTTGGCATGTTTTCATCATGGTACTTATCCAAGGTGCCACTAAGGGTGGTTTTCACCATTGGACATAGGGATTTCTCTTTACTATTTTGATTTTTTTTCTTTTTCTCTTTTAAAAAAAAAAAATTTATGGGGTATTTGGATGGGATAGGTGGATATGGATAAGAGGAATTTGGAAGAGGGTAGGGACTCAAGTGTCTAGTTCCATGAAATTGATAGTCCCATTAGAGATAGATGCCATCATACATGGACCATGTCAAATGTCATTATGCTCATAGATGTTGGTATGGGATTGCATGAGTGAGATATGGAATGGATGGAGATGGAATAGGTAGATAATGGACTATGATGTGGATTATGGAAGGATAGTGGATTATGATGTGGATTATGTATGGAAAGATAGTGGATTATGCTGTGGATTATGTAGGACTTATGCAAAAGGATAGATGAAAGGTTTATCCAAAAGCATGGACCATAGGAAGGTGATGGGGGAGATATGTAGGATAGTGGATGAAAGATTGGGAGATTGAGGCATGTGGAAATGTTGTGGAATGAAAAGGAACTAAGAACAATGGTTGCACACACCGCGATAAACATTGAATCTTTTGATTTGGAGGAGGTGTAGGAAGTAATGGAGATGTTTTCTTAGGGGATGGGTAATCTAGGAACTTAGGTACCCACACAAACTTAAGATTTTAATGATTTTTGTTTTGGATGTGGGATGAACGAATTTAAGATTTTTGAATGGAATGGGATTTTTAGAATTTTTTGATGGAAGAGGATTGTTGGGATTTTTGAGATGTGGATGCTTCATTTGACTTGCTTTCTTCTTTCTTAGGGACCTAAACCATTTTAGTTTTGGCCTTTTCTTTTGGAGGTATGGGCTTGGATAGCCTTTTGGATGGATTTGGCTTTAATTCTTTTTATTTGTGCCCTAAGGCATGAGGATCTTTAGGATTTTTGGCTTTATGGATAGAGGAATCCAAATTTTTATTTTTGAATCCCTTGGGATTAGTAGAAGCTTCATGTCTAAATGATGTGTGCATTGATTGGTCATGATTGGGAATTTTAAAGGATTTATGGATGAATGGATGAGGGAGTTGGATGATAGGGATATTAGAAATTGGGAGAAGTGGAGTTAAAGTGGATGGTGGAAGGTGTATGGTCACATGCTTTTGGGGTATGTAGGACAATGGGGGTGGAATGGCAACATATGTTTTGGGGGTATGATAGGATTTATGGGATTTGGCATGGAAAGAGGTGGATTTAGGAGACATGGAGGAAGTACCAACATCTTGAATTTTTTTTCCTTGGGGTGTATATCCAAGGCCATATGAAGGTGGAGGGACCTTGACATGGATGGGCTTCAAAATACCTTGTTCATAAAGGCCTAAGCCTTTACCCTGATAATTCATTTTTTGGAGTCTGTGATGGACAATGGGACTAGGGGTGTTTTGAACATTAGACTTGAGCTCATTATTAGATGGAGAAGGTGAGGTGGTAGATAAAGGTTGTTTCTTCCCTAGGGAAGAACATTCATGGATGAAGGTGGTAAGACCAAGGAAATATGATGGTTTTGCAATATGGTCGATGGTGGATGACAAAGGATCATTAGGATCTTGATTATCATTATGCTAATTAATATCCAAGCTATTGGTTTGATCATCTATGTTTTCTTGGGATCCATGTGTCTCATCAAGGGAAGTGAATATTGTTGGATCATGGATAGGACTATATGGAAGATGGATAGGAGTAATGGAGGTTTCTTGTTGATGGATATTTATGGGATTATGGATGGGTGGAGTGATAAGCTCTTGACCATGGAATGCATAAAGTTGGCTAAGAGTATAATCATGGATTTCTTGATCATAGATAGGATCTTGATCATATATGGGAGCTTGATCATAAATAGGATTATGTGTGCTATGGATGGAATCAATTTGCTCAGGGATAGGGTCTTAATAGATAATATATTGATTGAATAAAGAAGGTATAGGTTGTGGATGGGTTGAATGGAAGGGATTTGATCTTGATTAGAATGAGGGATTGATGTTTCCACATGCTTTAGATTATACCTTGACATATCTCTTGGTTTTTGATGGAAGTGGAAGACTCTTGGATAGGCTCGATAGACTCTTGATGGTAAACAACATGAGAATGCAATGGATCTTGACTTGGACTTATGGGAGAAGACTCTTCAATAGGCTCGATAGGTTGTGGACTACATGATGTATTTGAAGGATTAGACATGATTTTGGAAGACTCTTTGATATGTTCAAGGATAGGTGTTGGATGATATAGTTGATTCCTTGCTAATAGCCATTGGATTATGTCTTTCATAAGCGTATGGGTGGATGGACAATATAATGGATGGATAATAAGGGTGGAAGTTGTAGGCTTAGGATTAAGACAAGGTGAAAGGATAATAGGGGTAGATGGATTAGGATTAGGATTGGTATTGGGTGGAGGGATAATTGGATTAGGTGGATTAGGATTAGAAGTGGATAGATCCCATGGTGGAGGGATAAAAGGGGTGGAAGATGTTGTAAGCTTAGGATTTTTATTTTGATTGGATGAAAGGTCAAAGGGATCGGATGGATTGGTATTGGGATTTCTTGTGCTAGATGGGATTGACATAGGATGGGTGGATTTGGATGACTCCATAGGTTTATTTATGTAATATTTAAATTTAGGGTGGGGAGTTGATGGAGGATTAGATGATGGTGAGGGTAATTAAGGGCTTTATGGATTAGAAGGTGGAGGGACCAATGAATTAGGATTGGGAGTACATGGTGGTGTTGGTATAGGACTAGTAGGCTTTAGGATAGACATTTGATTAGATGGTGATGTGGGATACCCATAGGATGCATAAGCTAGAGTGGTGTTCCCCTTGTCAAAGGCAACATGAGGATTTAATGACACTTGATCTTGGTGTAAAGGGTAACTTGGACAATCTTGTGTTAGGATGGATTTATACATAGGTTGATGTCTTTGTATTTCGGCTTGTTCAAAATATGAATCATAATCTACAAGATTCTCATCATCATTGGAGCTATAAGGAGGGCCTCCTGAGAGTATGAGTTTGGGTCTTGGATTTTTCTCATCATTGGAGCTAGAAGGAGGGCCTCCTTGGAGTATGAGTTTGGGTCTTGGATTTTTCTCATCATTGGAGCTAGAAGGAGGGCCTTCTTGGACTATGAGTTTGGGTCTTAGATTTTTCTCATCATTGGAGCTAGAAGGAGGGCCTCCTCAGAGTATGAGTTTGGGTCTTGGATTTTCCTCATCATTGGAGCTAGAAGGAGGGCCTCCTCAGAGTATGAGTTTGGGTTCTAGATTGGACCTAGGCTTGTTAATGATCACAACCATTTTGACAAGTGATAGATTAGAACTAGAATGATGATGTGGAGTGATTAGGATAATGTGATTGATGAAATTGACTGGAAGTGGAACTGATTAGATTATGAGGAAGGCTTAAAATGATTAGGGATGAGGTGGCTAACAAGGGTGATTAGGATGATTACTATGATATATGGATGAAAAAGATTGGATAAGTGACTAGGATGATGGTGATTGGATGATGTGGAATGATGCCCCCTGGAGAGGATAGGCAGGGGTGAAAGACACGGGTAGACTCTTGAAATGAATAGAGGTAGATAATGATTATGGTGATGTGGATATGACAAGTTGGATGATTAGGGTTAATGAGGTGAATGACAAGGATGATTAGGGTTTTGATTAGGATGAAGGTGACTTGGCTTAGAATGGATGTGATGATGAGGATGCTTAGAATGATGTAGAATGTGTTTGTGTTGATAGCTTGACTTTAGAAATTTTCAAACAAAAGATTTCACATGTACATGCATGAATCAAACACACAAGACACAATAGAAAGTTTGACTTTGAAGATTGATTGTTATGATTATGAATACACTTGAAGACACATGAACAATCATGGAAGAGTGTGGTGAGGACTATGACAGGGAGGATGGAGGGGTTGCAAAGGAGCGGTGATAGGGAAACAAGAGGTAGAGGATAGGGTTTCACAGAGGGAGGAGTTAAGTGGGTGTTAGGGTTTGATAGGGTTGGCAACATAGGTGTCACAGGAGGTGACTGAGACATGCACAATGGTGATAGAGGTTAACAAGAATCAGTAAGAATGCAAGGAGTGGCTGATTTGTGGTAGTGACTAGAGATTAGGGTGGTGACTGGGTGTTTCTAGGGTGGTGATGGGAGTATGTAGCAGGCAGTCATCAGAGATGTCGACTAGGGTTTTATACTAGAAAACCTAGTCACAAACACAACAAAAATGCAGTCAATAGAGTTATGCCAGAAAACCCTTCAAATGAAAAATAAGAACATACATGAATTGTATAGACAGAGATACACATAGGTCATACAATGGGTTTATATGGTATAGATCCATACTATATGGGTCTGCAAACTAATTTTTTTTCTAAAAATTTCTAAAAAATTTGGAGTGAGCAAAATATATCAAATTTTACGTTGATTTTCACCTATGAGGCCTCCTAGACTCAACAGTGAGGTTAGTTTTTGCATAGGAGCCAACCTACAAAACTTGATCACCAAAACTTGATAAAAAACATGTTAGATTTGCAAATTTAAACACATAAACCTTCAAAAGGTGAGGGTTAGAGTTGCAGGCATGCTAAAATGTGAATGAAAATTGGTGAAAAGGATAAATAGAAAGATAATGAATAAAACCCAATACCTTTTACCTTTAAACCAAGTCTTCAACACTCAATAGAATGGAGTAGATGCACCCTACTCTACTAGCTATGTTCTAGATGAAGAGAGATGGATGATGAATATATTGATTGCTCATGATTTTTGCAGTATAACACTAGTATGAAGATGATAAGAATGGAGCTCTACAGTCATTTCGATAGTATGATGTTGCTTGAAGAAGGATGCATGCAAATGGCTTGGTTGAGGCTTGATTTATAGGAGAGGAGTGATTTGGTTGAACAACTAGGATTAAAAGGTCAATTGTGTGATGTGGATAGCTAAGATTAAAAAATGACTTGACTTTGGATCCCTTCATTTAAAAAAGGAAGTGGTGTGACAAGTGTGTGGATAAGAATAGTGGTGACCTAATTTAAATAATAAAATTATTTAAATTAGTTGGTAGTGTGACAAAGAATTAAATGAAAGTTGTAGTATGACACATAATTTAAATAAAAAATATTTAAATTATGAGAGAGGGACATGTGTTGTGATGAGAATAAAGGTGAGGGCTAATTTAAATATTCTATTTAAATTAGTTGGAAAATGGGAGAGAGCTAATTTAAATAAATATTTTATTTATTTAAATTAGAGGAAAGGTGGGAAATTAAATAAATAAATAAGATTTATTTAATTAATTGGCTAGTGGGATAAATAGGATTAAAATGGGACTAGGATGGGAATTAGTTAAATAAATATGATTTATTTAACTAATTAGATGATGGAGGGGTTATGTAAGGGACCTAGGACAAAATGCCATAAGATGTCTCAAGTAATGTATCAACAAGGTGATGCTGTAAGACATGGACAATTTTAGGTCTCTACAGGTTTTATTTTTGTAGACAATAGTGATGTAGAGCAGGGATAGAGAATCTTGTAACAACTCCAACAAATCAAAATTTCAAGGTTTGAAACATTAAATGGTGGGTTTTTGGTCTCTAGACCTCAATTCTCTAGTAGCCCTCACAAACTGGTTTTTCTATCATAACTACCTGTACAAACCTCATATCCATATTATAAAAGCATTTTTGAATACCCTTTTTGGCCTTACTCAACATACCTAGAAATCAGATAGGGTTGGTTTGAAAGGACAGGTTCAAATCTTGACTGTCCTAGTCCTTAGGCCCAATTGCTTGAACAAACTTGGTAGCAACAAATTAAGTTTTTTGGCCATAATTTTTAGTGCAGACATGATATCAAGAATGTAAACATAGTTTCAAACACCCATTTGGACCATATCTTAGAATAGAGATAAGTTACTTTGTACGGAAACCTTTAAAAATTGATTTGTTTGCTCACTATTACCCTAACTAGGGTTTCAGACCTATTTGTAGTATAATGGGCATAACTTGCAAGCTTGAAACACAATGAAATTGTATGCAATAAAAGCATAAGGAAGTAGACTCAATTATCTTTCATTTCAAATTCATCTCACGCCATGAAATGGCCGTACAAGGCCGTACCAAGCTCTGAAATAATAATTTAACATTTAGAAATGCATAAACAAGGATGTCTTTTATTGATTTCACTTCAAAAATGTAACCACCAACCTTGGTTTTGACCTCCAAGGCTTATTTAAACATGTACCAACAATTTTTAACTGCTTTTCGAGTTACAACTGTCCAACTTCCCTCATTTACAACTTATGACTCTTCATATTCCATATTTTGCAACTTTTGACAACTTGTGCAACTTGACACTCCAACACACCTGGCGACCTACTATGGACTCCAACACACATAACATGATCTTAGATACCTTATTACACAAGAAAACCAAAATTACAACTTACACTTAACCTACTAAACCTAAGGTGCTCCTGCACCATACTCCCTAGGCAAAATAGACTCAAGTCCCATTGAGGACATTGCTGCAATAGTAGATTTATGCTTGATCATGCCATTCTTTGACCCCTAAGTGGCATCCTCATTTGGTAAATCCTTCCAATGGACTAAATACTAAAAGTAGGCATTATCTGTTGTCTTTTTGAGTTCCTTAGCACCTAGGATATGCTCTAACTTCAGAGGCCTACTTGATGGATGATCTTTGACTCCTTCCTCTTCTAAGAATGTTGTTAAATCTGCATCATCAACTACAACAACATCTCCTCCTTCCTTGTAATGAACTTCCTTCTTCACTTCAATTGTGTGCTTGGACTTGTCCACATTCCCTTGTAGTTTACCCTTGACCACTACACCTTTGCTTCTCATCTCTTCCATCTGTTGTTGTGTCCCTATAATTGCTACTTGACCAGGCATACTAACCTCTGGCGTGAAAGAAATGGAATGACCAATATCCCCCTTTGAAGGCAATGAGTGGAACATCCCTTCTACCATAATAGCAACATACTTCTTAAGGCAATCTTGGATCTCCAAAATAAGGTCATTCTTCATGTCTGTTGTCATAATATCTCCAAGTTTAGGAGTGGCTACAAGGTCCATGTGCTCCTCTTCTTCTACCTTTATGAACTCCTTTATACCTACCATCATCACATTAGATCCCATGGTTTGTCCTTTATCCTCCTCTTTCAATGGTGTCAAGGTATAGGAGACCCCATCTTTTTCTATCTCCTTCCATCATACTTAGCATACCTATCAAATTGCCAAGGCCTCCCTAGCAGCAAATGGCACACATCCATGGGTATTATGTCACATAGAATTTTGTCTTTGTATCCTCCTATATGAAACTCCACCCAACTTTATTCATTCACCAAAACATGTTGACCCTCATTTAACCAAGAGACTTTGTAAGAAGTAGCATGTGGTATTCTTTCCAACTTAAGTTTTTCAACCATCTCAACTAAAACCATATTATCTTGACTACCTAAATTAATTACAACTTTACAAACCTTACCCAAGCACTTAAAAGTTGTCTTGAAGAGAGTCCTCCTTTGTGGTGGCTCCTTTTCCACTAGTACCTTGATGAGGTTTCTCCTTACCATAAGTGATTCTCCAACTTCTGGACTAACATGTTGTGATGATGAGTTTACACTCTCACAATCATCTCCTTGAACAATCTAATTTATCCTCTCTCCTCTAACTGAAGTAGTGGCCTGACTTTCATTGCATTGCCATGCTTGATGTCCAAACTTGTTGCATTGGTAACACCTTCCTATGAACCCACTAGATCCTCTTCCTTGACCTCCAAATCTGCCTCTAAAGCCTAATCTACCTCCTCTAAATCCACCTCTCTGATCTATCCCTTGGTCTTGGACTTTGCTTGTATCTTCTTGGCCCTCATATGACTGCCTTGGATCAGAAAATGACCCTCTTCCTCTGGAACTGCTACCTCTGCCCCTGTTTGTTTGTCTTTCCTTCTCTTTAGTTTTTCTTCAGCCTTGATTGCCAATTGGTAGCATTCCTCTACCCTCCTTGGGTTTGTCAAACTAACTCATCTTGGAGGTTAAATCTTAACCCATTGAGATATCTAGTCACTTTCTCCACATCATCCTCCATGTGATCTGCCCTTATACTCAGCATATAGAAGTCATCAGTATAGGTTTTGACATCCATATCTCTTTGTTTCAAATTTTGAAGTTTCTTGTACAATTGAATTTCATAATCACTTGGTAGAAACTTACCCTTAAGCTTGGCCACCATTCTATCCCAAAAGACAATTGTTGACTTACCTTTCCTCCTCCTTTCAGTTTGTTCATAATCCCACCAAAGTAGGGCATGGCCCTTCAATTTTGTTTTTGCCAACTTTACCCTTCATTCCTTTGGAATATCTTTACATTCAAAATAGTTGTCAAGTGTTGCAATCCAATCCAAAAGTTCTTCATCATTCAAGTTCCCTCCATACATGGGTAATTCCATACTAACCTTGTGACTATCTCCCTTGACTGCCTTCAGCAGCCGGGCCATCTTCTGCTCACCAGGATCCAACTCTTCTTGGGATCCTCCTAGAGGGTTCTCATTCTCACCCTCTTCCTCATGGTCACTCACATCACCTATGACCATACCTCTCCTTTGACTAGTTTCAACATCCTCATGCCTAGCTACCATCATATCTTGCAACTCTTTCAATTTTCTAATTTTTTTTGTAGTCTTCTCTTTCATTTCACTCATTTCCCTAGCCATAGGGTTACCTTTTGGAGGCATCTTATTCTCTCTTTACTTCACACTTTCCTTCTTACAGACCAACCTATGCTATGATACCAATTTGATGTAGAGTAGTGATAGATAATCTTGTAACAACTCCAACAAATCAAACTTTCAATGTTTGAAACATTAAATGGTAGGTTTTTGGTCTCTAGACCTCAATCCTCTAGTAGCCCTCACAAACTAGTTTTTCTATTATAACTACTTGTGCAAACCTCATATCCAAACTATAAAAGCAGTTTTGAACACCCTTTTTAGCCTTACTTAACATACCAAGAAATCAGATAGGGTTGGTTGAAAGGATAGGTTCAAATCTTGACTGTCCTAGTCCATAGGCCTAATTGCTTGAACAAACTTGGTAGCAACAAATTGGGGTTTTCGACCATAATTTTTAGTGTAGACATGATATCAAGAATGTAAACATATTTTTAGACACCCATTTGGACCATATCTCATAATCAAGGTAGGTTACTTTGTATGTAAACCTTCAAAAATTGATTTGTTTGCTCACTATTAGCCTAATTAGGGTTTCAGACCTATTTGCAGTAAAATGGGCACAACTTGCTTGAAACACAATGAAATTGGATGCAATAAAAAACATAAGGAAGTAGACTCAATTATCTTTTATTTCCAATTGGTCTCACACCATGAAACAACTATACAAGGCTATACCAAGCTTTGAAACAATAATTTAACGTTTAGAAATGTAGAAACAATGATGTCTTTTATTGATTTCACTTCAAAAATGTAACCACCAACCTTGGTTTTGATTTCCAAGGCTTATTTAAATATGTACCAATAGTTTTAAACTACTTTTTGAGTTACAACTATCCAACTTCCCTCATTTACAACTTATGACTCTTCATATTCCATGTTTTGCAACTTTTGACAACTTGTGCAACTTGACACTCCAACACACATAACATGGTCTTAGATGACCTTATTACATAAAACCCACATAATAAAACCAAAATTACAACTTGCACTTAACCTACTAAACCTAAGGTGCTCCTACACCAAATAGTAATTACTTCGCCAAGTGCATCGTTGACAAGTCCATTTGCAATACACAAATTTGTATTTAGCATAACTTGTTGTCCAATGCATAATATCACCTTTCTTTGTAGTTGTTCATCATCTAAATGTGAATTTACTATGCTCCTTTTTTTCTCAACAATGCAGTGTTCTACTAGTTTGTCCAATTCTTTTAATGTTTTTTGTTATGTGTTTCAACCAAATTATTTGTTGCAAACAAATGTATGGATGAATAAAATGTATCTTGTTCACTAGAAGATAGGTTGTCATTGTTGCATGACATGAGCAGTTTCCAGTCTACTTGTGTTGCCAACATTCCTCATATTTGGAAGGAGGTTGCAAACTATCATTTGGGAAAGTTCATATCCTTGTTGTCAAAAAATTGTGTTCAATGTGACTATTGTCTGAAAACTTCTCCAAAGTGTTATCCCATACGACGATCCAACATACATTGGAATGCAATTTATTGGTGGCAATTATCCTAGGTCACCAATAAGCACAATAGAGCATTCACCAAATGTTCTTTGATTGTGGTATGGGAATGCTTCACATACTCTGTTGTCAATGTGTTTTAACAACCTTTGTCCAATGAAGCTAATTTCATCAATTAGAATATATCGAATGAAATACATGCTTTCTTAGAAAGTTGATAGAGCTTGACCTTGAAGAGGGTTTATCTCTTTTATTGGTATGTGAAGTGTTGAATGAATGGTTGATGCATTGATGTTGAAAGAAATGACACCTATTGGGGTAAGTAAAAACAATTTCTTTTGTTTTGTGGGCTAATTTATGGAGATTGCATTTTGAATGCTATTAATCAAGTATGATTCTCCTATTCCTGTAGTACCTTGTATGATCATTGGAAGTGGTGGTTTCCTTCCAATTTGATTAGAATGGTTCACAAAAATTGTTAATGCATTTTGTTGCACTAAAGAAAGCTTTCCCTTTGCAATAAGTGAGTTTGGTTCAATTTTATTAGACTGTGGTGTTGAACAGTTAGAGTCAATGAATGTGACAACATTCTCCATCAAGGAGGGGGCAATTGTAGTGGTAGCCCAATTGTGGGATGTGTCAAATTCTCAATAAGTCTAGTTCATCAATGGCAAGATCATTTCCTGAGTGGAGTGAGGATAGAAGTTCCCACTCCTCTACATCAAGGTGTTCTATATCTTCTTGTCCATATGACACAAATTCATCATCATTGTTGTTATTTGATTTTGGTGATGTGCGATCAACATGCCAGCATGATAGATGGTAGCCATTCCTTCCCAATGAGTGATTAAATCTTTCCTACATGAGCCTATTTCTTGACTAATGTTGCAAAAATGAAAGTATAGTAGAAGCTCACTCCAACAAAAGGACTCAAGTTACATGTCATTATCTTTAGAAGGCATTGCAATAAATCATGGAGATAATCAAACAATGTTTGGAATATCTCTTTTTGTCCACTTGTAGTTTGTGTGGGACTTTGAACAATTTTAGTTTCTTCTTACTTCAATCAATGACAATGATTATGATACTCTCGATTAGACCATATACCTTTCAATGAAGTGTGAGGTAGGTATTATACAATCTTGAGTAGAAGGCACACAACACAAGGTTTTCCTATTGACATTCAAAGAAACAAAGGAAAAAGTACAAATTTTTAGTGGTAGTTTAAATAGCAAGTGGCATGATTCTTGTGCACTGATATCATGACCAACAATGATCTCAGTTACAAACTTATGAAATGCAGTTGTAGCTGGCCTTTTTGGGTCAATATTTGTAGAGATGCATTTCAAAAGTTGGTGATAACTTTCAGATTGATGCTCTACTTTTCTTGCATACTCAACAATGTATTTTAGTACTGCATGGTATGAGAAAATAGGTTTAACATCAACATTTTCACGCCAAATTGATAAAATTGTTGGGTTGTGGATGTTCACGCTATCATCATTTTTTGGCAAGTAGGAATGTTGTGTGCTTGATATCATTTGTAAAAAAACTAGAGGATGCATGAAAATCTCAAGGAGCTTTGTAATGATGACCCAATTATCTGCAATCATGTTTGTTCACTACATTTTATGTGTCTTTGAACTCGATTAACTAACTCTATGTAATTTGCAAAGGGTTTGTGTGTGAGGATTGCTAGTGTGTCCAGTAAGCAAGGGTCATCAAGGATGGAGCAATGCACCGTTTGTTCCCTTTGGCTATTTATTTTTAGGTTCCATGTAGAAACATATCTATTTATGTATTGCACAACATTTTGAACTACTTCTAGACTATTGAAACCCATGATTTCAATGGTAGGTGCTCCTTGAAACCAAAAGAAGCCATGAATATGGGCAGATCCTCTATGTTTCCATTCATATTTGTGAGATTCCATAAGATAACTTATGATTAGTTTTCACAATTAAGTATTTGGTATATGATGAAGTTTAAACGATGATTAATGTTACTCACCTATACAAATAGTCTTGGGAAAGTACAATCTTCTCCAAGATCTCTTCATGAAAGGTTGTGAATCTATTATGCATGTAGAGTGAATCTATTATGCACATAGAGTGCAGTTAGATACAGCTTGTTAATTATGTTTTTGATCCTCCATTGGTATACTTGTGTTGCTTCAGTAGGCTATATGCTAAGCATTGCACTGTGTAAATCTGGCCACTTGGTATCTGTTGCACTAAGTGTGAAGAACAAAGTCGGACACCCAACTTGTATGAAAATATTTGATAGCTCTCCTCTACACCTTGTCCAAAAGGGTCTTGTAACATGTAGATTTGAGCTAAATAACATAAGGTGTTTAGCAAGTTTGTCATCAGGAAAATCTTGCATGTGAAGGCGTAGGTCTGTAATTGTATTTGGTATACTTTCATGAAATAATTTCTTGAAAAAAACTATAGTCCTATCTTGGATTCTATGTCACATCATAAAATTTAACAAGAAGTATGGGAAATGTGGATGTTGACCAAACGTGGATGTACAACATATTCATGCATTTCAACATCTTTGATGTGTTTTTATTTGGAAAGTGCTACACCAGTAGGGAAAAGAGTAGGGAATACCATTGCAAGCAAGCCCTTTGTGTTGTACTCATTGATTGGTTATAAACTAATAGAAGGCCATTCCATAACATTTGTGGGGTGAGACCAATTAACTTGTAAGAAGGTACGTATGTGTTCAACCTCTCTACGTGTTGTCAGGAGAACAACTGCAAAGGAAGAGTCTTCATTTAATTGTTGTTCAACATTGTCAAACTCATTAATGTTTGTGGATGTGGAGTGGGTCATAGGTTCTGGAATATTTGTGGAATCATGTGGGAGCATGTTTGTCACATATGTAGGAGTGCAAGGTAATCTCAAGAGTGCAAATTCATCAATCATCAAGTTGGACATCCTTGTAGTATGAATCATGTGCAATCTTATACACTAAGGTTGTGATAACTCATGAGTGACTAAGATAAAAATCATAGTTTTTATGCTCTACACTCTGTCTTCTAACAATGACTATGTCTAATTGGTTGATATGTCTGGGTAAGTATTTTGTGATAGCATTAATATCCTGTGGGAAACTAATGGTATGACCACTATATTTTAATTGGCCTCCTAATGCATGCCTAGCTTGAAGAAATGGATTGACCCTTTCTATTAACATCTCTTCTACTTGAGTAAGGTTTTGCAAATCAAGAAGCATGCTTCCAGGGTCCATGTTATTCCACTTCAAAAAATGATTTCCTTTTTGCTAAATAGAGCATCTGTAACACTTAGTCACATTGTTTGACTTTCTAACTTGAATACTTGGTAACTCTTTATGCAAATGGAACATGTAGGCATGATTGATAGTTTGTCTATTCTTGAGCGGAATCATTTTTGTGCAGCAATATACTCAAATGTTATGGATCATGGCAGAATAGGTTGGATGTGTAGGAACATATGGTATTGGTGGGAAAGTATTGAATGTGTTGTTGTTTAGTGCTTGAGCATTGCTTTCTATTGAAGCATTATGTGTTGCTTGTCTAGCCTTGTTGATTTCATCCTTTTTTGCATGGTACTATATCCTTCACCATTGATTTCTATGTTCTCTACTAGATGGTGTGCTAGCATTGGCACTATTGAATCTTGAAGGACCTCTCATTTATTACAGAATGGAATTCTTGCAATGTATTACAAAAGTATTTAGAATTTTACTTATGAAAAATTCAAACTCAAATCTTGGATAAATAATTACTTTGAGAGAATAAGTAAAACTAAAATATAGTAGACAACATTGTTTAATTAACTATTATAAAATACAATGAGTATATAAGATTGACCTTATCTAGGACTCACCTTATACAAATATTAGTTTAATACAATATTAAAAAGTGTAGTAAATTATGCACTAAATACAATATGGATTACAGTCGGCTTATAATTTATATATCTTCTATCAATTGACAACAAATATGGCTAGTTAAGAATGTCACCTATGAAGTAGTATATGACTCGTGAAATAGAAGCAATATTATCATGTTATGCATCCCCTTGTTGTATTAGATTTATAGAACTTTTAAAATTGATAGTTAGTTATGAATGTGCAAAAGATTTTTATAGTTCATAAGATTAATTAAAAAGTTTTGAAAACTATATATATTTAATTTTTTTTTTATCAAAATTAAATTTACATAGATTTTTTGAAAAACTTTTTAATTAATTTTAAAATTATTTTTTCTAATACATACAATTCTAATCCTTTCAATATACAAAAAGATGTTTAATTTTTTTTTAACAATTTTGTGTATATAATATATTAGATTTTTTCAATTTATTAGATAAAATAAGTTTGAAAATTTGAATAAATTTCATTAATATCATTATTTTAAATTTTATTTTTAATATATTAATTTTTTAAAAGATAAATTATTAAATATAATCTAAAATATTGATATTAACTAAATTCATATAAACTTTTGGAAACTTTCTAATTTGAATACTTGGGTAACTCTCTATGCAAATGGAACATGTAGGCATGATTGGTAGTTTGTCTATTCTTGAGGGAATTGTTTTTGTGTAGCAATATACTCAAATGTTATGGACCACGGCAGAATAGGTTGGAGGTATAGGAACATATGGCATTGTTAAGAAAGTATTGAATGTGTTGTTGTTCTGTGCTTGATCATTGCTTTCTATTAAAGCATTATGTGTTGCTTGTCTAGCCTTGTTGATTTCATCCTTTTTTGCATGGTACTGTAGGCTTCAACAATTGATTTCTATGTTCTCTACTAGATGGTGTGCTAGCATTGGCACTATTGAATCTTGAAGGACCACTCATTTATTACAGAATGGAATGCTTGCAATGTATTACAAAAGTATTTAGAATTTTACTTATGAAAAATTCAAACTCAAATCTTGGATCAATAATTACTTTGAGAGAATAAGTATAACTAAAATATAGTAGATAACATTGTTTAATTAACTATTATAAAATGCAATGAGTATATAAGATTGACCTTATCTGGACTCACCTTATACAAATATTACTTTAATATAATATTAAAAAGTGTAGTAAATTATGCACTAAATACAATATGGATTACAGTCGTCTTATAATTTATATATCTTCTATCAATTGACAACAAATATGGCTAGTTAAGAATGTCACCTATGGAGTAGTATATGACTGGTTAAATAGAAGCAATATTATCATGTTATGCATCCCCCTGTTGTATTAGATTTATAGAACTTTTAAATTTGATAGTTATTTATGAATGTGCAGAAGATTTTTATAGTTCATGAGATTAATTAAAAAGTTTGAAAACTATATATATTTAATTTTTTTTTATCAAAATTAAATGTACATAGATTTTTTGAAAAAAAATTTATTTAATTTTAAAATTATTTTTTCTAATACATACAATTCTAATCCTTTCAATATACAAAAAGATGTTTAATTTTTTTAACAATTTTGTGTATATAATATATTAGATTTTTTCAATTTATTAGATAAAATAAGTTTAAAAATTTGAATAAATTTCATTAACATCATTATTTTAAATTTTATTTTTAATATATTAATTTTTTAAAAGATAAATTACTAAATATAATCTAAAATATTAATATTAACTAAATTCATATAAACTTTTTGAAACTTTCTAATTTGAATACTTGGGTAACTCTCTATGCAAATGGAACATGTAGGCATGATTGGTAGTTTGTCTATTCTTGAGGGAATTGTTTTTGTGTAGCAATATACTCAAATGTTATGGACCACGGCAGAATAGGTTGGAGGTATAGGAACATATGGAATTGTTAAGAAAGTATTGAATGTGTTGTTGTTCTGTGCTTGAGCATTGCTTTCTATTAAAGCATTATGTGTTGCTTGTCTAGCCTTGTTGATTTCATCCTTTTTTGCATGGTACTGTAGGCTTCAACAATTGATTTCTATGTTCTCTACTAGATGGTGTGCTAGCATTGGCACTATTGAATCGTGAAGGACCACTCATTTATTACAGAATGGAATGCTTGCAATGTATTACAAAAGTATTTAGAATTTTACTTATGAAAAATTCAAACTCAAATCTTGGATCAATAATTACTTTGAGAGAATAAGTATAACTAAAATATAGTAGATAACATTGTTTAATTAACTATTATAAAATGCAATGAGTATATAAGATTGACCTTATCTAGGACTCACCTTATACAAATATTAGTTTAATACAATATTAAAAAGTGTAGTAAATTATGCACTAAATACAGTATGGATTACAGTCGGCTTATAATTTATATATCTTCTATCAATTGACAACAAATATTAGTCAAGAATGTCACCTATGGAGTAGTATATGACTCGTGAAATAGAAGCAATATTATCATGTTATGGATCCCCTTGTTGTATTAAAATTATAGAACTTTAAAATTTGATAGTTATTTATGAATGTGCAAAAGATTTTTATAGTTCATGAGATTAATTAAAAAGTTTTTAAAACTATATATATTTTAATTTTTTTTGGATCAAAATTAAATATACATAGATTTTTTGAAAATTTTTTAATTTAATTTTAAAATTATTTTTTCTAATACATACAATTCTAATCCTTTCAATATACAAAAAGATGTTTAATTTTTTTAACAATTTTGTGTATATAATATATAAGATTTTTTCAATTTATTAGATAAAATAAGTTTAAAAATTTAAATAAATTTCATTAATATCATTATTTTAAATTTTATTTTTAATGTATTAATTTTTTAAAAGATAAATTACTAAATATAATCTAAAATATTAATATTAACTAAATTCATATAAACTTTTCGAAACCTCTACTTAAATCTTATCAAGCTCTATAACATCAGCATCAAGAGTTTCTGAATAAACAGATATACAAATATACATGTCATCCATTATATGTATTTCTTAATCTTATATTTTATGAAGATACATTATCTATATTAATCTTATATTATATTTTAGATCAAATTTATCTACAAACGTTATATAAGTATTATAATTCAAATGCATTCAATTATCAGCGGAGAAGTTTCATTTTGAACTAGTCGGATGTACTAAGGCGACTTTCATATTCAAAATTTACAGCAATACAATCCCATCTAGAAAAGTATGCTAATGAAAAATTTCTTTGTTTCTCTCTTCCGGTTTCTTATTTCTGATATCTTCAACTCAATAAAAGTATCTATTCTATCGATAATCCGTCCATAGAAATTTCCTTAGACAAATCAAACAAGCCCAGTCAAGTACACAAATTTTTGTAATAGCTGTTTATTTTATTATAATTAAATATTATTCAATTACAAAAGTCAATTTATACAAATAAATAAATAAATAAAATTAGTCAAAATCAATTGGTATAGAAAAAAATAAAATTAGTCAAAATCAATTTGTATAGAAAAAATAAAATTAGTCAAAATCAATTTATATAGAAAAAAATTTAATTAATTAAAGATAATAATGGAAGTCAATTGATATAAGAAGAAACTTATAGATTAATATCAAAATCAATACTTCATAACTATATATTCTACTGTAATTAAATATTATTTAGTTAAAAAAATAATTTACACAGAAGAAAACTCTAAATTAGTAAAAAACAACAATGAGAATCAATGTACACAGAGAAAATCTTTAAATTTAATATATTAATATTTGATTTTGTCTTAATCAATACTTTAATTTCTTACAACCTTCATAACTATTTATATTAAACATTATTCAATTTAAAGAAAGAAAACTCTAAGTTAGTCAAACACAACAATGTGAATCAATCTACATGGAGACAAACTTTAAATTCTATATGTTAATATTAATTTTTTTCCTAACCAATTTCTTGATTTCTTAGAACATTCATAAGTGTTTATTTTATTGCATTAAATACTATTCAATTAAAAAATCAATTTACACAAAAGAAAACTTTAAATTAGTCAAAAACAATAATAGAAATCAATCTGCTAAAAAAAATTTAATATTTGATTTTGTCTTATCAATACTTCATTTCTTTACAACCTTCATAACTTTATTTTATCATAATTAAACATTATTCAATTTAAAAAAAATCAATTTACAAAAGAAAACTTTAAAATAATTAATGCCAAGGATAAAATCAATCTATATAGAGACCATCATAACTATTAATTTTATTATAATTAAACATTATTCTATTTTAAAAAAATGATTTACACTGGAAAAAAACTCAGTTAATAAAAGACAACAATGGGAATCCAGTAAGCACGAAAATGCAACGAAGTCTAGACAGCAACTGGGAGGAAAAGATAATGAAGAAAATCAAAACTAAAGGAATGGTGCTACGCCAGCATGACAGATTACCATGGAGCAAAGTAAAGTGGGGGATATTCTTTAGTATTGCTTATTCAGCCTAACCTAATAGTTTGGGTTAATAGTTGGAAGAGTTGGCTTTTCTTATGGTATGGACAGTTAAATTTGTTTGGTTTAATAGAAAAGAGTGAGTGAGTTAATTTATGTGAAGGTGTGAATTGAGCAAGTTTTACTCTTAAGAGATTTGATGGAGTAGGGTGTCTACTTGTGACACTTTAATTGAAAGATAACTTCTGATTTAGATATATACTCTTTTGAATAATATTGTAATCTGCTATACAAAAGTATTAAATATATATACTCCCTCATAATACTATGGTCTAATTATTTTCATAAAAAAAATATTTATTTATTTTTTTAAAATTTTAAAAATTAAATTCAATTTATGAATAGTTTGATTAAGTTATATATTCAAATATAAATATATTGTGTTTTCATCATAATACTATTTTTTTTTCATAATATTAAATTATTTTTATTAAAACAATGTAAAAGAAATTTTCTCAATTTTTAAAAATAAAGTTAAATACTTATCACTTTTTAATGAGTTATAGTAAAATTATAATTTAACCTAATTTTTTTTTGTACTATTAATTTTTTTATTGAGATAATGTTTTTTTTTGGATTAAAAAAAAGTAACCACTATAGTATATGAGGCACCACAAAAATATAGGAATAGTGATTACATAGTCGAATGCCAAGCAAGCCCAGAAAAAGAAAACATGGGGACACAATGTTAATCACTATAGTATTTTTAGCATTTTCGTGACAAGTGCAGAAGAGAGCTAAAAATGGTGGGAGTATAGTGAATTATTGAAGAATGCATTCCGTAGGCCTTTATAAAAGGCTTGTAACATGTAAGACATCGTTGGGGATGATCTGAGTTGTTCGAACCCGAAGAATCCACCAATTGGAGCGTCCGCTATCTTCATATTGTAGTCTTGCAGAGCCTAATGTAGTTTGTTCATGGAGAGGAGATACTCATGAATGTAACCAAAGCCAAGCACCTCGATAAAATCTGCATCCTGAACTAAATCCATCAACATTATTGAAATAATGTTAAAGTGTATATATAAACTATTAATTTATAAATGACCAAACATGAAGATAACTTAATCAAATTACTAATACTTAAATAAATTAATTAATAAAAATAATTTAATCAAATTACTTTTATATCATAGTTGTACACACTAAATGTAGATCAAATGAAAAGATTTTAAACAAAATGAAAAACCTTAAATCCACATTCAATATGACCTCCAATCAAGCATAGAAACCGAAACACAAATGCATAAATAAAATGAAGTTACCCATGATTCAATTCATGTTGCATCAAAATGGTGTATTTGCTCAAGACAATATGAATGTGGTTGCTCAACTCGTCAGCATGACATTGCTTGAATGATTGTTTATAGAAATGCCTCCTGATTAGGTCGATTTATAAACCACCAAGAAGGAGGATCGATGGTGAGGATTTGATGAGAGATAAATGACTTAGATTGAGTTGGTTGAGAAGTTATAAGATTGATGGTGGAGGATTAAAGGAATTTTTAATATTTGTGGGAGATAGTTATGAAGTGGTTAGGGTGAAAATAAAAGAAATTTATATTTCTTTTATTGATTTATGAGAGGGAAAGTGGGATTTAATTAATGAAAATTAATTAAATCATGTGCATGAGGGGACATGGGTTATTAAGATTAGGAAATGGGTTAGGACTTAGGGAAAATGATTAGGTTTAGGGATAAATGGAGATAATTAGGGATAATGATAGGCTCAGGGTTTGATAATTGAGATAATTAGATAATAGATAAAATTAGGATGATAAAAGGATAATTGACCAAGATTAGAGCATTTAGGATGGTTTAGGGTAATCAGGGGACAATTGATCAAATTTAGAGGATAAATGGTCGATTTGGGGAATCAAGACTTGATGTTGAACAAAGTGGTCAATTTTAGGTGTCTACATTTTGCCCCTCTTTAAGATGATGTTTGCAAGAAGCAATGTCATTTCAAAGAAGAATAAGATATAAATGGTGGAAAATGGATGGGGCAACAGATGGGGCTTATAAAAAGGAGGATGTGATGATTCCCCCTCGAGAGGATAGGCAGAACAGGTAGGCTCTCAAAATGGATGGAAAGTGAAGAAAAGGCTAGGGGATACGATGAAAATGATGGAGAAAAAGGATTGTCATGCCGAGTCGGTTTGAGCAACCTAATGTTTGATATAGCACCTGACATTACACACCATGATATAAAGATCAAGGTGACAATGTGTCAAATGCATAAAAGGATTAAAGTTGAAAGAAAACATATGTCGATGGCACCATGATATGAAAGACCATGATGATGTTGTGGAAGGTATGGTGCAAGAACTGATACAAATACAAGACAAAACAATAACACACACACATAAGTAAAGCAAGCAAGCATGCATAAAAACTATTTAAAAAAAAAGACAAACATGATGTTGCCTCTGGTCAAGCTGAAAATTGATGATTGGGTTGATGATGATGATGATAATGATGATGGCATTGTTGATGTAGGAATGATATATCCTGAGAACAATGCAAGGATTGTATTGTTGATGTGGGAACGATATATCCTGATGAAGATGATGACTGATTGGATTGAAAACAACATGAGGATTGGGAATGATATATCCTAATGATGATGATGATTTATTGGATTAATTTGATTAGGATTTATAGCAAGGATGGAAATAAGGCTAATGGAGTGCTTTTGGATAATAGAATAGATTTCTTGGCAAGATTTGTATGGATTAGGATTGCTTATCAAGATTGGGAAATTATTGTATTAGAGTGCCTAGGATGAGGCTTTTACTTGGATAGCTTTTGATCGGATTGCAATGGACTGCTTTGGATTAGGATTAGATTGCATTTGGATAGGATTGTGGTCTCCATATGATAACTAGTGACAAGGAAGTACTAAGCGTAGAAACAAGGATCGGAAAGTTGGATGATTTAGGGTAATGAGCTTATTGGATTGAATGTATAATTGAAAATAGAAAGGAAGATCACTAATAGATGGATGGGTGAAGGGATGAGTGATAGGAGATGGATAGGAAAGATGAATGGAAGGATGTAGGATGTAACCTCCAAGGACTATGTCACAAATGAATAACAAGCCCCTACTCACAAATTTCATTTAGGAAGTTGGACTAAAAGATATAGTGAATTGCATAGGATATAACAAGATGAGTGGAGAATATGTACAAGTAAAAGGATTGGCTATGTCAAGTCTTTATTAAAGCATGTATCAAAATCATGCCTCTGACCTTATCAAGATCAATGTTGTTATCAAGATCCAAGTTGAGTAGGAGGGATGATGAAGGGGAATGATAGTGAGGAAATATGGATATAATGGGTTATGATGATAGGTAAAATATATACTAGTATGGGATAAATGAGACAACTTGCCCCCAAGTGCAAAGTTCATTGACAATCAATTTACACATGATGCTCGCGAATGGGTTTTCATCATGGTACTTATCCAAGGAACCATTAAAATGGTATTCACCATTGGACGAATGATTTCTCTTTACTATTTTGATATTTTTTTGATTTTTTGATTTTTTTAATTTTTGCTATGTTGATTAGATAGCATTGACAACCTAATACTCAAAATAGTTTGCAATGTCCTTGTCTATTAGATTTAGCTCATGTAGATGCAGTTCTCATAACATTCCAGTAATGTCCTGCTTGAAGTAACTGCTTTGTGAGGATTAAGCGCTCGTGTACAATCTTTTTATGTTTGTATGATTTTCATATAAAACTAAGTTGGCCTTGTCCAAATGATTACATTTTGATAGGGAACCATCATAGCCTTTATGGTGAAGTGTTGTTGCCACAACATGATGGATTTGGGAGTTGGATTTTTTGGATTTGAGACGTGATTTTGTATGTGCATGGGGATATTGGATGTGAGATTAGGTGATTGTGATATATTTGGTTTGGATAGATAGAGTGGTGATGTAGATGGGTTGACTCACCAATCTTATGCTGATGGATTATGAAATTTGGATTTGGAATTATGAAGTGCAGATGTTGAACTAGGATGGTGAATAGGACCAATGCGCTTGGATAGATTATAAGGAAGTGGGCATCTGTTATATGAAAGGCATATGTTTTGATTTTGATAGATTTGATAGCTCATGGTATTTGGAAGATTTAATTTATTTTACATGCTTGGTCCTTTTTGTTTTGGGACCCATATTGCTTTGATACACTTTCCTTGATTTTTAACTCCAAATGCCTTTGACATTTGATTTGAAGCTTTTACTTTGTATGCTCTATGATTTTGTTGGTCCTGATCAAGATGTGAAGGATAAAGTCTAGTAGTGGAGATGGCGGAAGTGTATGTGGAAGGATTGTTAAGATTGTTGACAACAAGTTTTAGTGTAAGGGCTACAAATGGTCCCTATCTCGATGCTCTCATTGGATGAGGTTTCTTTAGCAATCTTGGAAGTATCACTAATACCATTAGATTTCTGAGATAATTCTATGCTAATACTTTGACTATGTTCGGTGTGGATTGGCATAGATTCTAAGATTCCTTATTCAAAAAGGCATAATCCTTTTCCATGATAATCCATACTTTGACATATCTTGTTTGCGATAGGATACTTGTCTTTAAAACATGATGCAAGGTCCTCAATATTTTGCTGAGAGCAGTCAAAATTTTCTATTGTCTCTTGTATGAGCAAATTTTTCTTGATAAAGATAGTAGATCCTATTTCATGGGATTCCAAAATTGTGCAACATGCCTTCCCCTTTTACTAGGAATTTCACACACAATTTACTAAGAAAGTAAATGAACATGATAAACATGAGAGATTTTTTTTAACATTTGCATAATCACATAAAATTAATTGGATATCTTTTCTAAATATCTTTCAACCTTTAAATTCACAATATATATATATATATATATATATATATATACAAAGATAAATCATAGTGAAATCATTTCACTTTACATTTTCAAATATTTTGCACTTAGAAATATCAACAAGTTTACATAAGTTTAGCAATAATAAGTCATTCATAAAGTACACTGCATTTGGAATCTTGATATCTATCACACAAGTCTTAGGGAGTCTTCTTCTATAGAGGGAGAGCATCATCTGAGTGCTTTACCTCCAACCACAGATCGACGGTCCCCCACACACCTTCCTTCTTGGAAGTGGCCCTACCCTTCACGAAGAACTTATAGAAATAGAGAACCAACATGTTGCCATATGATTTATAGTGTTGTGTCTTACATAACTCAAATGACCATACAACTCTAGACAACATTCTAGCTAGGTATGATCATACTAACATGTCACACCATCTAGACATGGTGAACTGACTAGTGCATGCAGAGACAAATGCATCACTTTGGCCAAAGTTTCTATATAAATAGATGTTTGCGATAAACATAGTCATGTGTTTACACACCCCTAACTAAACTTGGAAACTATCTCATCCTATAGTTTGATTTGTCTGACTAGTAATTCCTAGACATGTATTATCTTGGTTAAACTTAATTCCTAGTCAATTTGACTTAGAATTTTAATCCTGATTCTAAGATATATATACATTGTATAAGATTAAAAGATTTAACTTTTCAAAGAGTCTTTAGTTGCATTCTAGCAACCATTAGAGTCTATGACTTCCTATCATTCTACTTCATGACTCTAGAATTAAACATTCTTTGTATTGTTAGTCATATTTTGACTCTAACATGAAATCTCTAAAATTTACCAACAAGCTACATAGACTCTTTCGAGTGATAATATCTTAATCTATGGTTTCTCGACCCTTTTTGTTGACCATACAATACATTAGACAAACAAATCCATAATCCTTCTTAAGAGATTTTAAGTTCTCAAAACTCATCTGATTTGATTTTAGGGTTTAAATTTCTCTAACCCAATCATTAAAATATCAAGAAAAATCTTCTTGTTTTTCCAAAAATAAAAATTTATAATAATAAATAACTTAAGTAGAAATGGTCTCTAGTCTTTTCTTGACTATTAGGGCATCACATTTCTCATAATATGATTAAACGAAACTCATGAGGTATATCCTCTGCATATAAAATCTTTAAAGAATACCAAAATTCCATAACTATGATCTCTATTAAGTCTATCTTTCAATCTAGCTATGTTGGAGTCTTCAATAATAAAATCATCGACCTTTTGGTCCTCACAAATCCATGGACTCTCCCCATAGAATAAGTTTGCAAACTCATGACAAACATCCTTAAATATAGATATATTTCTATTATGGTTGCGTTAGTGATAATAGACTACTATCCTTAGACATTTCTAGTGGTAATAATATATTTAAGATACTCTTCAATAAGAGAAAAACTTATCACAAAAGCTTATGAATGAATAGACAAGACTTATATATATAGAACTATTTGAGATATAAAACCATTTTCATCTAAAATCATTGGTTTTGTCCTTAGGTGTAATTAGAGTTCCAAAAGAGGTTCGGTTTTTGCATTCTACAAGGTAAATACTACAAAGTTTTCATGGATTTACAACAAAAATTGCCTCTTGTGCAAGGTAGAATACTAATAGAGATAAAGGAGAATCGTTATCAGACAAGAATCCTTGTGAAATAACTATATTAATCCAAACCTTTATGCCGTAACAGGTGTCTACCTATAGACAAATTTACTACCTGTTGTACTATGAACTTGAAGGCACAGTGAAGGCATAACAAGAGTTTACAACAAAACATTTCTTTGTTTTAACAGAGTTTTCTAAAAATTGGAGAGCATCGAACAACGAAAGATAGTATTCTCAATAGTATCCTAATATTTATGCTATCTTGTTAAATATCTATAATGTTGATATCTCTCCAACATGACTTTAGCTCATAAGACTCTTACACTTAGAGTGTTGCTACAATTTATAACACAAAGATAATAGTCTATTCATATCATCCTATGTTTTCAAAGCCACTAAGATCCTAATTTCTTTGCTTGCATAATCTTAAAAGAATCTAGACGTAAAACATCCATGCAAGTTTACAAAGGATAGACTTATCCCAGAGAGTGAATGAAACAATTGTTTTGCAAAAAAAAACCACTTGGACCTCTTACGCTATCCCTACTATGAAACAAGCTAAAAGATCACATTGTTAACATAGAGCTCACTGTGTAAGTTCCCCAATAATGATAATATAGTATATAGCCTCTATCAAACATAGTTCCTCCTTAATCTCACGCACTTATGAGTCACTTCACCAAAATCTCTATTCTCCTCATGTCTTTGATAGTATATCCTTTTAAAAGGATCCAAATCTCTCCATACTGTCGCGGAGCTCATGGCAGAAAAGTACCTATCATTACTCATGATCAACATACATACAAAGATGGAGTTAATGGCTATTTAAGACCACTCCATGAGTTGAATAACTTCTCTCTTTATCCATCGAGGAGGTTATGAGTTATATGACCACAAGAGCAAGTGGTGGTTTGAAAGTACCACATCCCACTTAATGCTCGTCAACATTAAAAGAAAAAGTTTAACTTAAAGATCAAAACAATAGCTATTAACAACATATTATCATTAAAAAAATGTATACATATGTTTCTTCTATAAAAAAAAGAATATAAGGATGGGGTAGAGGTAGTCTTCCCCTTACAAATAGCTTAATGCCAAATTAATATATTAACATAATGATATTCCTATCGGAGTTTACTAAAAAGGAGGTAGTTTTACTACTAAATAAACTATATTCATATCACATAAGGAATACAATGACTATCGACCATGTTTAGTTGATAGTCATTCTATCTAGACTTGGTTTTACAATAAAACCTACGTTAATGGATGTTGACAACGAATTGACGATTGTCAAGTTGAAACCAAACTTAGACTAGTTGGGTCGCACACAACTTACCAAACTCATTAATGGTTCACTAAAACTATGAAAGCACAAGACTCAAATGGAAACTAATCCATTCTTTCCATATGTCGATTCTCTTCTCTCCAATGATGCTCTCCCTCTCTTTCTTTG
Source organism: Cunninghamia lanceolata (assembly GCA_027924645.1). Classification (NCBI taxonomy): domain Eukaryota; kingdom Viridiplantae; phylum Streptophyta; class Pinopsida; order Cupressales; family Cupressaceae; genus Cunninghamia; species Cunninghamia lanceolata. Next base: position 216,208 of record BSBN01000888.1, read on the forward strand.
AGGGTAGAAATCATGTTTTTCCTAGTTACAACTTGCAATCAACCAAACTAGGATTTGTGTATCGTTAGTCAATCCATAAACCTTTTGATTAAATAATCATGACAACATATAATCACATGTCTAAATCCTAAACATGTAAACATTAACTTATAATTTCATTGATTTATCTTGACATTTCCATAGAACGTCAAATCATTAATCCATGCAAAATTATCTACTAATTACATACAAGTAAAAATTAAAACATAGTCAAAGTTTGGGGTGTGACATACCTCCCCCATAAGATTCATCATCCTCGATCATCCAATCTATCCAAAATAACAACATGATTATAACCTATTATATACTTTTTAAAATATGAAACATGAAAAACATTATTCATCCTGGCAAGAGTTGGTGATAGAGAAATTCTGTAGGCAATTGGATTGATTACTTTGAGAACTTTTAAGGGTCCTACATATCGAGGAGCTAGTTGGGAAGACTTTCCAAACATTATGGAACTTTTCTAAGGCTTGACCCTCAAAAGAACTTTTTCTCCAACTGAGAATTGCCTTGGTGTATGCTTGGCACTAGCATAACTTTTCTATCTACCATTTGCTTCTGCAAATCTATTTCTTATTAGCTTAATCTATTCTTCCATTTCTGACAACATTTTTGGACCAATGCTAATCCTATTTTCTAGCTTATCCTAGCTTATAGGAGTTCAACATCTTCTTCTATACAATGCTTCAAATAGTGACATCTTGATAGAAGAATTGTAGGAGTTGTTATAAGCAAATTCCACAAGCGGTAGATACTCTTCCCACTTGTATTGTTGATCCATACAATACATCCTCAACAAATCTTCTAGGACATGATTTACCCTCTCAGTCTGATCATCCGTCTCTGGGTGATAAGCCAATCTTATATTGATTTGGGTTCCTAGCACTGAAAATAAAGTTTGCCAAAATCTTGACATCATGCGTGCATCCCTATTTGAGATAATCTTCTCAAGAACTCCATGCAATCTAAACACTTCTTTCACAAACTTACGAGATAAAACCAGTGCTCCATCTGTTAGATTCTTAGGTATAAAGTGAGATACCTTGGTGAGTTTGTCCACCACCACTACAATAGCATCATGTCTATTTCAAGACATAGGAAGGCCTTGCACAAAGTCCATACTAATAACTTGCCACTTCCACTCTGGAATATCACGTGGATATAAAAGCCCCGCTGGATCTTGATATTGAGCCTTGACTCTCTGGAAATCTAGGAAACTTGCTACAAATCTTGCAATGTCATTCTTCATTCCTTTCCAAAAATAAAGAGGTTTTACATCAGTTAGGAGTTTGGTTACTCCAAGATGACCCGAATATGGTGTTGAATGAACTTCCTTCCACACTAGGTTTCTCAATTTTGCGTAGTTTGGAAAATATATCCTTCCTTTTATCTCAAAATCCTATTTGGTTCAAAATAGAACCCATCATACCTAGAGTCATGAGGATTTGTTGTGAGAGCTTGCTTAACCTGCTCATAGTACTCATCACCTGCAAAATTTTGCAATACTAAATCCATGAAGTTTGAGTGGATAGAGACGATTGAAGAGATATGCCTCCATCGACTTAGAGCATCTGCTACTCAGTTCTCTTTTCCATTGATGTAACTTATGTCAAAGTCATAGTTAGATATCAATTCCTATCATCTACTTTGTTGAGCATTCAGATGAGGTTGGGAAAATATATACTTAAGACCATGACAATCCAACTTCAACTCAAAAGGCTTTCCTAGAAAGTAGTGTTGCCACACTTGAAAATCATGCACAACTGTTGCTAACTCTAAATCATGTGGAGCATAATTCTACTCATATGCTCTCATCTTCCTAGATTCATAGGTTACCACTCACCCATTATGCATAAGCACTCCTCCTGTACCATCACTTGAGGCATCAATGATTACAACAAATTCACTTTGTAGATCAGGAACTTTCAATATTGGTGCAATTTTTAGCCTTTCTTTTAACTGATCAAATGCCTCCTGGCATTTATTTGACTAGTCAAAAGGCTTTCCTTTCCTCTAAAGTGAAGTGATTGGGCTTGCAATCTTAGAAAATTTCATAAAAAAATTCCTATAATATCCAGCCAACCCCATGAAACTGTGTACCTCATGCACATTTTTTGGCACATACCACTCAAGTATAGCTTTGATCTTTGTTGGGTCTACTAAATTCCTTCAGCTGATATTCTGTGCCTCAAATACTGTATCTCTTTTTGAAAGAAAGTACACTTACAAAGCTTCCCAAACAACTTATGTTCTCTTAGATGCTGCAGAACAAACCACAGATGCTACAAGTGCTCTTCCTCATTCTTAGAATTAATAAGAATGTGATATAAAAATACTAGAACAAATTTATCCAAACAATCTCAAAAAACACTATTCATCAAATTGATGAATGCAACAGGGGCATTCATAAGTCTAAAAGGTAAAACTATGAACTCATAATGTCCATACCTTTTTTTGAAAGCTATTTTATGAATGTCCTCATATTTTATTCTCAATTGATGGTATCTAGATCATAGATCGTTGTGCCATGCATATGATCAAAAAGATCATCAATACGTAGTAAAGGATACTATTCTTTATCATTGATTTGTTAAGTATATGATAGTCTAGACACAGACACAAGGTTCCATCCTTCTTTTTGACAAAGATCATAGGTGTTCCCCAAGGAGAAACACTAGATCTAATCAACCCTTTAGCCAATAGTTCTTGAAGCTGGGATATTTCAATTCCATCAACTTTGTATTAGTCATACAGTATGGTGCCTTTGAAATCAGCTCAGATCTAGGTATTATATCAATAGAGAAATCAAAATCTCTTTTCGGAGGTAATCCCAGAAGTTCATCTTGGAAAACATCCCAAAAATATTGAAGGAAAGGATAGTTATCCAAAGGTACATTTTGGTTACTAGGATCCTCTTCTACTTGTTCCATCTTGACAGTAAAAAGTTGGCAACCTTTTCACCTAGCCCTCTTCAAATGCATAACAGAGATTGGTCTAATCTTGACTGCTCTTTGAGTGCCTTGCAAATAGACTTTGTTTCCTACATCGTCTAGACACTACTATTTTTTCAAAATAGTTGACATTGGCTCTATGTCTCCATAGACAATTCATTCGTAAGATAACATCATAGGAACATAGGGGGGCTACAAATAAATCCACTTGAATTGAAAAACTAGGAAGATCAATCTTAGGTTTAAATAGCTATTTCTCTAACTCAGCTTTTAACTTTTTAGCATATTCTGCTAACTAGGGTTTAGTCATATATCTAGCTCTTCTAGGAAATTTACATAATACTCTTAGAGAAATAAAAATTTCAATTGCTCCAGTATTAATTAAAATAGATATGGGAACTCTAAACAAAGTACCTATTGTCTCTATGGGTGTAATCTAGTACTCCACCTAGTGATTGTCCAATGTCACACGGATGCTCTGTTGAAAAGCTACTTGCTGGGTAGGTAAAGTATTACAACACTGCTAAACTCCTTGGTTCTTGGTTGGACATTGATTTGTGCAATGATCACCACCACAAGAGAAATATCCTCCAGGAGGTCCTTGCTTCTCAGCAGGTTTGCCTGAAATATTATCATTCCTTCATACATTGCTATTATTCTTCTTCTCATTTCTGGGTCCATCTCTATTATTTCTGGAGCCCTTGTCACTTTTCTTATAACATCATGTTTACCATTCCTTTTCTTGAAAGGTTGAGAAGTTGGTGTCTTATTAAACCTCTTGCGATTCTTCTTGTGATATGCTGAAATTGACTTAAATTTTTACTCTTGTTTGATTGCCTTCTCTAAAGCTTAGTCCATAGTAGAAGGACCATGCACATCCACTTCTCTGCCTATCTATGGATTAAGACCCATGATGAATTTATTGAATCTAAACCTTTCATATTTTTGATATTATGGCACATATTTTAGGAGATGGGCGAACTTTTCCCAATATTCAACCATTGACATTTCTCCTTGTCGCAGATTCTAGAAATCTATTAGCTTTTGGTTGAACAAAAGTTGTGGTAACCAGCTTTGGTGAAATAAAACCATAAATTGATCCCAGGTTAAGCTCAAAGAACTTAACTCAGTTCTATTTTCTTGTTCATCCACCACATACATGCTTTTCCTGCTAGCTGAAAGGTACCCCACACTACCTTGGTTATCTTAAAGTAATTTCTGATCTCAAAATACTTTTCCATCTATGTCAACCAAGAATCTACAACATCACCACTTTCTATTCCATCGAACTTGGGTGGTGTCACTTTCTTCATATCTCTTGATAACTTAGAGGCAAGTCTACTTCTCTTCTCTTCTTGAGACTTAGTCTTATCAACATTCCCCCTTTATTCACTATGAATACTAGATTCATGGACTTATTGATCATCTCCTTTATGTGAGTCCACTTTTCCTCGTTTGGGTATGCCCTGGCCTCTCATGTCCTATTCTAGGTTTCTAAACCTCTCCTTGGTTTCATTCAACATAGTCAATATCTGATCTAGCTTAGCCATTGGGTTTTCATAAGGATTCGACTCTCCTTGACTATCTTCAAGACTTGTTCAAGTTTGAACCATGATGATACTCTATATCACACCTAATATTCGTATCATGTTATAAATTAGAATTTGGAAATAATGCATCTCATTAATTCAAAATTCATCAATAAAATCCATTCACAAAATTCATATTCGTGCAAACAATCTCATCTTTATTATAGTTTATTTTGGGTATAATTACATCCTTATTTAGATAATTAACTCAACAAGACTACATGTCACTGTCAATTAAATAATATTCCTTAGGTTCCTCTTCCCCATCGAAATCCAGTAAAATAAAGTTAGGGGGTGGATGTACACGCAAGTAATCCTCCATCACCTCTTTTCCTAAAATAGGAGCATCATGACCACACTCAAAATTGGCATGTTGCAACTAGCAGAAGGTTTACTTGGTTTAACTACACAAGTAGGAATAATAGGTTTCTTTGCCAATTTGATGCTTTGTTTCCTTTCTAGCCATATACACTTAAGAGCATCGGCCAGGGTATCAAAATCTCCCAACCATGCACCCTCAACATAGCTAAAATGCTCTTTGAGTTTAACCACCTCAGTAGGTTCTTTCTTAACCTCTATCTTAGGTAAATGCTAGAGAACAAACTTTTTGGTAGTTTTCTTGGTTCTTCTCCACGTTATTCTCGCATAAAACCAATTTCAAACATTAACTAATTTGCTAAATGTTCACAAGTTTTCTCGTAGTGAGCACCTAGGTCCATGTGTTGAACCTAGTTGCTCTAATACCATATGCAACATGCCTTCCCCTTTTACTAGGAGTTTCACACATGATTTACTAAGAAAGTAAATGAACATGATAAACATGATTGATTTTTTTTAAAACATTTTCATAATCACATAAAATTAATTGCATATCTTTTCTGAATATCTTTCAACCTTGAAATTTACTATATATATATATATAAATCATAGTGAAATCATTTCACTTTACATTTTCAAATATTTTGCTCTTAGCAATATGAACAAGTTTACATAAGTTTGACAATCATATGTCAATCATAAAGTACATTGCATCTAAAATCTTGATATCTATCATACAAGTCTTAGCGAGTCTTCTACTACAGAGGGAGAGCATCATCTGAGTGTTTTACCTCCAACCACAGATCGGTAGTCCCCCGCACACCTTCCTTCCTAGAAGTGGCCCTACCCTTCATGAAGAGTAAAGACATAGAGAACCAATAGGTTTCCATCTAAGTGCTAGTGTTGTGTCTTATGTAACTCAATCGACCTTACAACTCTAGACAATCTTCTAGCTAGGTATGATCATACTGACAGGTCGTGCCATCTAGACACTGTGAATTGACTAATGCATGCAGAGACAAATGCATCACTTTGGCCAAAGTTTCTATATAAATAGATGTTTATGATAAATATAGTCGTGTGTTCACACACCTCTAACTCAAATTGAAAACTATCTTATCCTACAGTTTGATTTGTCTGACTAGTAATTCCTAGACATATATTGTCTTGGTTAAACTTAATTCCTAGTCAATCTGACTTAGAATTTTAATCTTGATTCTAGGATATATATACACTATATAAGATTAGAAGATTTAACTTTTTAGAGTCTTTAGTTGCATTCTGGCAACCATTAGAGTCTAGGCCTTCCTGTCATTCTACTCCATGACTCTAGATCTAAACATTCTTTGTACTATAAGTCATATTTCAATTGTAACATGAAATCTCTAAACTTTACCAACAAGCTTCTTAAACTCTTTCTAGTGATAATATCTTAATCTATGGGTTCTTGTCCCTTTCTATCGACCATACAATACATTAGACTAAAACAAATCCATAATCCTTCTTAAGAGATTTTAAGTTCTCTAAACTCATCTAAGTTGATTCTAGGGTTTAAATTTCTCTAACCCAATCATTAAAATATCAAGAAAAAATTTCTTGTTTTTCCAAAAGTAAAAACTTATAATAATATATATAACTTAAATAGCAATGGTCTCTAGTCTTTTCTTTACTATTAGGGCATCACATTTCTCATAATATGATTAAAAAAACTCACGAGGTATATCCTCTGCATATAAAATCTTTAAAGAATAAAAAAATTCCATAACTATGATCTCTATTAAGTCCATCTTTCAATTTAGCTATGTTGGAGTCTTCAATAATAAAATCATCGACATTTTGGTTTACACATATCCACGAACTCTCCCCATAGAATAAGTTTATGAACTCATGAAAAACATCCTTAAATATAGAGATATTTCTGTTGTGGTTACATTAGTGATAATAGACCACTATCCTTAAACATTTCTAGTGGTAATAATATCTTTAAGATACTCTTCAATAAGAGTAAAACTTATCACAAAATCTTATGAATGAATCGACAAGACATATATATATATATAGAAATATTTGATCTATATAAAATCATTTACATCTAAACTCATTGGTTTTGTCCTTAAGTCTAATCAGAATTCCAAAAGAGGTTTGGTTTTTGCATTCTACGAGGTAAATACTACAACATTTTCATGGCTTTACAACAACAACTACCTCCTGTGTGAGCCAGAATACTAACAGAGATAAAGGATAATTGTTATCAGATAGGAATCCTTGTGAAACAACTATATTATTCCAAACCTTATGCCATAACAGGTGTCTACCTATAGATAAATTTATTACCTGTTGTACTATGAACCCAAACTTGCATAGTGAAGGCATAACAAGAGTTTACAACAAAACATTTTTGTGCTTTAACAGATATTTCTAAAAATTTCAGAGTATCAAACTAGGAAAGATAGTATTCTCAATAGTATCCTAAGATTTATGCTATCCTATTAAATAGCTATAATGTTGATGGGTAAAAGCACAAACCTGTGTCACACTTTCAGCTAACAACATAGTACAATTCGAGCCATTTTTGCTTGAGTCAAATTTGGATGAGTTCCTTTCACTCGAAACCACATCACGCGTACTTGCCACATATGTGGCTTATATGTTTCGGGTGAGTCTTTCTCACTCGAGTTAGTTTCTCCCGAAACTGATAAATTAAAAATAAAAAATACAAATTCCAGCATATTTGGTGGTAAGCTTCTGGTAGATAGTGACATGTTGGGTGGGGACAAGTGGAGGGTTAGGGTTTTATTCAGGTGAATTTGTTGCCATCTGCCACCTTCCACTGTTCACCACCTTCAAGCATACCAGGTAACTTTCACTATACACAATTCCATTTACAAGCAATTGAAAGTTTATATATATATATATATATATATATATATATATATATATATATATATATATATATATATATATATATATATATATATATATATATATATATATATATATATATAACATCCCACCCCGCAACCTTGAAGGGTAAGGGCCGAAAGAGGGCAAGAATATTTTTTTGACATAAATAGGTAACATACACATGATATGGATGCCGACTCGGTAGATTGACAACATTCATGGCCAAGAATGGCCGAATGTACAAGCCAAAGGAGAAGACTAAATCACCCTCCAGTGAAACATTACCAAAGCCACATTCATTTTAAACACCAATTCAAATGTTCATAATACCCAATTCCACTCTTAAATATAAAGCCATAATGATCATCATAGTATAGGCAGGTCCGATACCAACACTGGAAAACCATAAGCCAAATATAACACATCATCTCATTTCTTCTCATTAATATTTTTTACATCATCTCTCTTAAGAGAGTACAAAATTACAGAAAAGAATATACATAAGTACAATGGCGTAACCATGAATAAGATACAATAACTGATAAAATAAATACAATAGAGAGTGTCTCCAACTGGTACTCCAATAACCTGTACGTCGGTCCCCAATGACGGTGGCAACGCCTCCCAACCATGTGGACTCAAAAGAGACCACCCCACCATGCTTGAGGTAGTCACAAGGTCCAAACAGAAGAATAAAGGCAAGGAATACAATGGCCAAGACTCACATCAGTCATGGAGCAGACATGACACACAATGCATAAAACCAACATCACAACATAGAGTTGCTCATTAAATATAATGTCGAGTACTACTCACGACTACCAAGGTACTAGATACTAGGGTGCAGATCAGATGGAGTGTCATCATGCATGCTCAAAGGGATGACACCACACAAAATCAAGTACACTTCTCATATGGATGAGGAGACTCAATCATGCCTGAATCACCGCCCCACAGATGGATAACCCGATGCCCGGAGATGGATAGGCCTTCTCGTTTGTATCCTTAGCCTTTACATGCACTCAAGGCCAAGCATGAGGACTCATTATCCTAGACCTAATCTCATCTTGTTTAACCAAACGAGGTATACAAAACCAAAATAAAACAGTGAAATAGTCCGTTTAAAATCCATGATAACATCAATTGAAACAACCAAGTAAATCCACTAGTCAATCTTTTAAATCAGCCAATAATGAAACAATTTCTGTTATTTAAGATAGTAAAACAATCCATGTTCCATCATGAATTAATTGATTTCCACAAGATGCTACAGACAACTCCAGATATAACTAGGCATAAAAATGACTGATTTCACAAGTTGCTACAGACAACCCCGGATATAACTAGGCATAAAAATGACTGATTTCACAAGCTACTACAGATAGCTCTGAATATAACTAGGCATAAAAATGAATGATTTCACAAGTTGCTATAGACAACTCTAGATATAACTAGGCATAAAAATGATAGTAACTAATAAGTAACAATGCTGATGATAGGGTTCCGTCAGCATAATATGCTCAAAATAAAAAGTGTCCAAATCTAAAATCTCACCACAACCTAGTTCATATTTTGGCATTTCTAGTTGGATACCACTTTAAAATTTAGTTTAAGATATGGGTTTTCAAGATGGTAAGGAAATGCTCTGTTTTGCCTCAAATTACAAATAGATTCTACCATGTTGAAAAGGAGGAACCCAAAACCAAATTGGAGATAAAGAGAGTGCAATTAAACAACTTCCAATCTAATTTCAAACCACAATCAATACAGATTGCTCAATAAATTCAAGAATTAAAATAAGTAAAAGAGATTATATGGGGGTCACAGGGTGCCGACTGGGCCAAATTTGCCCAAAATCAAATTGCCCAGAATTAAATTCTAACTTTGACCTAGTTGAGATATGGGCATTTCTACATGGAATCCACCTTTAGTTTTTAAGTTTATGATTGGATACAAGGTATTGTTTTAAAAAATGTGTCATACCAGACTGACACAAATTTTGACCAAAAATGAAAGTGCCTAGATTTAAAATCAGAGCCCAACCTAGTTGAAGTATCAATGTTTCTAGTTGAATTTCATATTTGGTTGCAAGTTTATGACATGAGTTTGAGGGCTGGGTTTAAAAATGTCTTTCTACCCCCAAATTAACAATTGAAAGATGCAAACTGTGAGAGCCATTTTAAACCAAATCTGCCATCGACCCAGTTTAGATTATGTTGTTTCAAGTAAAATTCCATAGTTGGATTTGAGTTTAAACATAGGAGATTGAACAAGTTAAGAAAAGTCTCTATTTTTCCCTAAAAAAATGCAATGACCAGACTAAAAATAAATCTTAAAACCATTATGCCATGACAACACCCAAAGTAGCTAAGAATCCCAACACATTTAAACACACACAAACATTTCTAACTCAGAAATTCAAGGAATACATAGAAGAATACATTTATTTCTGCCCAAATTGCAATGAAGAAATGCTCTGTTTGCAAGGTATGACTAGATTCCAAAATAGAGCAGCAAAAACAAAAATGCTACACTCAATCCAATAGACAAATGCCCACAAAATATCCTTAGCAAGCCACAGATCTTCCTTCCCACATCAATTCCAATGCGTGGGGTTTTCTTCTTCCCTAAAAATTAGATTTTTCTTCTCATACTTGAATGAATGGTTTTTCATCCTTCCAAAACAACCTTTTATTTCCTTTTTTTTTTAACCCAACTCCCAAAGTTAGATTTTAAAATAGAACTTTAAATTAAAATAAACAATTATCAAAACTCACATAAATGATTTATTAAAATAACCAATGTAAAACCAATTTGAAATACTTGAAATCACTTAATGAAACATAACATTCCATACTCCAAATAAAATTACTAAATATATCAAGCTCCCTTAATATACATAAAATACCAATTAGCACAAATTATTAAAATGCCAATAATCTGATTAACTTAATGGAGTTCTCAAACTGATTATTTAAAATTACATAAAACTCTATTCACAAAACCACGGCAATAACATCATTTAAATCACTGACATGACATACCAAAATAAACCACATAATAAATTAATGCAAAACCATAATAAAATACTGACAACCCATAACAGGATACCTCAATAACCAATACTGGCAAACCACATAAGACCATAAGGAAATTTGGACGTTACCGTAGGGTAACCAGAAGGCAAACACACATCACGGAAACACTATACTTTAGAGTATAGTAGGCTAGGCTAGGGAATGTTTGGCCTGTGACTATCTCCAGTAACCACCATTGGGGAAAAAGAGTACGCTTAGGCCTGTGAATCCAGGCGGAGTTGATACCTAGTACCTACATCACTTTGATCACATGTCAAAGCACATGTGCATATACTATACCTTGTAGTTGAAACAACAGTAAGCATCAAGAAGAGGGTCACAACATCGTAAGCCTCTCAGATATGGGTGTTACGACATCATCCCTTTTTCTATCCATAATCATACAATAGCAATGATAACATTATAAAAATATATAAGCATATAATCTAGCATAATAATTAATCATGTCAATATCATAATAGTATCAGAATCCATCAAGGAAAAGTAACAACCAAAATACAAACACAGGGGCCGTTACAACACACACACACACATACATATCTGTGTGTGTGTGTGTTGAAGGATATATATATTTATTGTGTTTATTGTATGTGCTCAATAACATATACAACATATGTTAGTGCGTATACAACATATACATACACACATACATACACACATATATAGATATATATATATATATGTTGTATATATATATATTAGAGGATATACATATATTTAGTGTGTTTACTATATGTGATAGATAACATACAACATATACAACATATATATATATATGTTGTATATGCACTATATATGCTATATATATACTGAAGGATAGACATATATTTATTGTGTCTTACTGTATGTGCTTGATAACATACAACATATTCGGCATATATATATGTTGTATATACCGTATATGCATTGTATATGAACTATATACATGTATATATGCACTGTTTATGTTATATATGCTGTAATTTCTATGCAAATGCACTATATATGCACTGTATATGTTGTATATGCTATAATATCTATGTATACACTATATATGTTGTTTAATTTCTATGTATATGTTGTAATTTCTGTGTATGCAAGCTTTAATTTCTATATGTACATGCTATGTATGCACTGTATGTATGCTATGTACATGCATCGTATAGGTTGTATATGCTTGAATTTTTATGTATGCACTGTTTATGCTGTAATTTCTATGTATATGTTGTATATGTTGTAATTTCTATGTATGCACTATATATGCTATAATTTCTATGTATATACAACATATACAGTGCATATACAACATATATAGTGCATATACAACATATATAGTTATATACATCACATACAGTGCATATACAACATATATAATGCATATACAACATATATAATGTATATACACATATATAGTGTATATACAACATATAGAGTGCATGTATACAGTGCATATACAACATATACAGTGCACATACAATATATACATTGCATATACAACATATACAGTGCATGTAGACATTACATAAACAACATATACAACATATACAGTGCATGTATATAGTGCATATACAACATATAGAGTGCATGTATACAGTGCATATACAACATATACAGTGCATATATAACATATACAATGCATATACAACATATACACTGCATATACAATGTATATACAATAATAGAAATTACATCATATGCAATGCATATACAACATATACATAGAAATTACATCATATACAATGCATAGATAGGAAATACAACATATACAATGCATAGATAGGAATTATAGCATATACAATGCATATATAACATATACATCATACACACACACATATATATGTTGTATGTTATCAAGAACATACAATAGACACAATAAATATATGTATATCCTCCAATATATATACTTCATATATATACTCTTTAGCCATGAAAATGCCTCTAGAATTATCAAGTAGATGATGCATTCCTTTTAGTGCACCAATTGAAGTGTAAACATGCCAATGGTATGTATATAATCTATCTCAAGTTATAAGCTGTAAAATTACAAGACTTTTGAAGGATACACTATATGCAAGCCACTAGACAACATGGCTACATGAACAAAACATTCAAATACCTAAAGTTGAACATGAAATTTAAACTCGTTTTAAATTTTGATCTTTACTAGTGAACTTAACTTTTACTACTTTTTGACTTCTACTTTTTCATTCACTATGTTTTAATATCTATTTACTCTCACAAATTTAAACTAGTTTTAAATTTTATTTTCAAGATTGTACTCAACAATGAAAGTGAATCCCTTACGTAAAATAGTCACTTGTACAATTACACGTGGATTTAATGACTAGACAAATGATCAATGGAAACACTCCTTAGCCATGAAAAGGCTCCTAGAATTCTCAAGTAGATGATGCATTCATTTTAGTGCACCAATTGAAGTGTAAAAATGCCAATGGTATGTATATAATCTATCTCAAATTATAAGCCCTAAAATTATAAGACTTTTGAAGGATACATTATATGCAAGCCACTAGACAACACATGGCTACATGAACAAACCATTCGAATACCTATAGTTGAACATAAAATTTAAACTAGTTCTAAATTTTGATCTCTACTATTGAACTTAACTTTTACTACTTTTTAACTTCTACTTTTTCGTTCACTATGTTTTAATATACTATTTGCTCTCCAAATTTAAACTAGTTTTAAATTTTATTTTCAAGTTTGTACTTAATAATGAAAGTGAATCCCTTAGGTGAAATAGTTACCTATACAATTACATGTTGATTTAATGACTAGACAAATGATCTATGGAAACACTCTTTAGCCATGAAAATGCTCCTAGAATTCTTAAGTAGATGATGCATTCCTTTTAGTGCACCAATTGAAGTGTAAACATGCCAATGGTATGTATATAATCTATCTCAAATTATAAGACCTAAAATTACAAGACTTTTGAATGATACATTATATGCAATCCATTAGACAACATGGCTACATGAAAAAACCATTTGAATACCTAAAGTTGAACATGAAGAAACCTAAGCTCTACTATGAGGTAGTAGCATTGAGGAGACTTGGTTTCCCAAAGGCGTTTTGGGTTAAGCTATGTTGTTGTCTACATGCATCAAATTGTTTTGTAGATAATTGCAATATAGATTAACACCAAAAATGCTTTACCATTATTAAGTTTTTGAACAATGTCAAACTTTATATGAGCATTAGTTAAGTCTACAGTGGCTTCGTCCACATATGCTATTCATGTCATGCGAATTTGACTTGATTATCCTGAGTCAAGTTATATTTTCCTTCTTGAGACAAGTTATTGTTTATACTTTTACACAATGAAATATAAATTAATGTAACTACTTCCCTTTTGAATTATTGTATTTAAGTCAACCTTTCAGTTGAAAGTTCTTGTGACTGAACTATGAAGCATTTGTACTGCATGTACATAGGCAAGGCCATCATGGATGAACCCCCAAGGCATTAGGTTTGGCCCTTAGGTTAGGTTTCCTTTCTACATAGTAAATGATACCTTTGTAAAGTTTAATCTAAGATACTTGATAAGATAGGATATGATAGGAGAATGCTCATGTAATTGAGGTAGTGTGGGATAATGATGAAAATGCTTTGTAGCCATCAAAATTCTCCCATAATTCCAAGGTTATAAACTATGACCTTAGAAAGTCGAGGCTAAAATTTTAGTTGTGTGAGAAATTGTAAGAAAAATCAAAGTTCACCAAATCGTAGTCACAAATTAGTAACAAGAAAAAAAATCAATTTAAATCATAGTGGGAAATTATTTATAAATTTTAAATCAATACTTTCATTCTAGCAATTTAAACTTTGATCACAATATTCTAAAATATACAAATTATTTCGGTATGGATGTGTCATAATATGTGAAGGATCTTATAGTTATGTCAAAATTTGGAACAAATGAATGTATCTTAGCCAAGGAACAAACCCTAATAGGTGTAATGAATGTAGGGTAAAAGAGGTTGGGAGGTAGGCTAACATATACTAACTTAAACTATAAATAAAAATATAATCAAATGAAGAATAAACCATAGACACATCTAAAATAATTAATAAAGTCAATTTAATTATATTGGATTTTCAGAAAACCCCATGTTTGATAAATATAAACTAATTTACTTGTATGCAAACTAGGTTGTGTGGTGTACAATCAGGTTCACCAAAAATATGATGGAAAAAGAATAAGTTAGCCTATATAGTTTTAAATTTAGGTTAATCCAATGGAATATGTTACAAATGCATAAAAATGATTGCATGAACTTGATCTCTACTAGTGATCAAACCATTCAAATACCTAAAGTTGAACATGAAGAAACCTAAGCTCTACTATGAGGTGGTAGCATTGGGGAGACTTGGTTACCCAAAGGCATTTTTAGTTGAGCTATGTTACTGTCTACATATCAAATTGATTTGTAGATAACTGTGACATAGCTCAACACTAAAAATGCTCTACCATTATCAAGTTTTTGAACAATGTCCAACTTCATATGTGAGATCATTAGTTAAGTCTAGAATTATTGTTTCCCTTGAAAGTTCTTATGACCAAACTACAAAGCCTTTATACTACGCATATGAAGGCAAGGCCATCATGGATGAGTCCCTGAGGCATTAGGTATGGCCCTTAGGTTAGGTTTCCTTTCTACATAGTTAAATAAATTTGTAAAGTTTGATTTAAGATAAGATAATTGATCGAGGATATGAAAGGATAATGCTCATGTAATTGACTGGTGATAAGAGTAAGTTTGTTAAACCTAAAAAATATGATGGGAGACTAGTTAGATTTGGTGATGATACATCTGCTAAGATATGTGGAAGAGGTTCAATTAGTTTTGATGGCAAGCATAATACTAATGGTGTTCTTTATGTTAAGGGATTAATACATAACCTCTTGAGTGTTGGACAAATGTGTAGCAAAGGTTACAATCTTGTGTTTCAAGATGGTGGTTGTGAGATCAAAAAAGATTCTGAAACTGTTGCAGTTGTTGGAAAGAGGATAGATGGAAATGTTTATCAACTCAAAGGTGGTGATGGTTATTGTTTCATGACTCAGATCAGTGAAAGTTGGCTATGACATAGAAGATTGTGTCATATCAATTTTGATAGCCTAGTAAGAATAAGTTCAGCTCAAGCTGTGAGAGATCTGCCAAAGATTACAAAGCCTATCAATGCTATCTATAAGGAATGCCAATTTGGAAAGCAAGCAAGAAGAAGTTTCAAAGTTAAAGATCAATCTTCTACTAGAATGTTAGAATTAGTGCATATAGATCTTTGTGGTCCTACTAGAGTAAGGAGCTTTCAAGGTGACAAGTATTTCATGCTACTGATTGATTATTCTGGAATGACATGGGTTACTTTTCTCAAAGAAAAATTAGAAGCCCTAGATAAGTTTAAAGCACTCAAAGTCATGGTTAAGAATGAAATGGATATGAGAATCAAATGTTTGAGGTCTGACTGAGGTGGAGAGTTCACCTCCAATGAATTTAACATGTTCTATGAGAATCATGGAATAAATAGGCATTTATCTGTCCCTAAGACTCCTCAAAAGAATTGAGTAGTTGAAAGAAATAATAGGACTGTTCAAGAAGCTGCAAAGACAATGATAAAAGAAACAAATCTACCATAGGTATGCTGGAGAGAAGTAATTCATATAGTTGTTTATATACTGAATAGTGTGCAAGCAAAGGAAAACAACACAAAGACTCCTTATGAGCTATGGTATGGAAGGATTCCTACTGTCAAATAATTCAGAGTGTTTGGAAGCAAATCATATATTAGAAGGGATGAAGAAAAACTAAGAAATTTTGATGCAAGGTATGATGAAGGTATCTTCCTTGGGTATTCCATTAAAAGCAAAGCTTACCAGTGCTACAACAAGAGGCTATGAAAGATTGTTGAGAGTGCAAATGTCAAAGTTGATGAAGATCTATAGAAGAATTCAGAAGCAAATGGATATGAATTAGATGACTCATCTTGTAGAGAAGAAGAAAAAGCTAAGGAAAAGGAAGTGCAAATTGAAGAGGAAGAAGCTCCAAAAAAGATTCCTAAAACTCCCAAGTATGTGCAGAAGCATCATTCTGAAAAACAAATCATTGATGATAAGAGCAAAGGTGTGCTGACAAGAAGGAAAGTTGCTGAAGAATAGGTAAATCTATGTTTACTTTTTGAAGTTGAACCTAAAATAGTGATTGAAGAATGAAAGAATGATGAAACTGCTAAGGATGACCAGAGCAAGTACAGATCAATGATTGGAGGATTGCTATACCTAACTACCACTAGACTGGATATTATGCATGTAGTTTGTCTTGTGGCTAGATTCCAAGAAGATCCTAGAGAGTCACATGTTGTAGTAGTAAAGAGGATATTTAGATATTTAAAGGGCACCCCAAATCATGGATTGTGGTATCCAAAGGATACTAAATTTTCTCTAAATGCTTATATAGATGCAAATTGGGCTAGTTGTGTGGATGATAGGAAAAGTAAAAGTGGTGGTGCATTCTTTATTGGATGCCGATTGGTGTCATGGATAATCAAGAAGCAAGATTTAGTGTCTTTATCTACTGCAGAGGCAGAATACATTGTAGCAACATCTTGCTGCACACAAGTGTTGTGGATGAGGCAAACCTTGAAGGATATCAAAGTTGTATATGATGAACCTATTCCCATTCTCTGTGATAATGCAAGTTCTATTAACATTTCAAAGAATCCGGTGATGCACTCAAGGACAAACCATATCTCAATCCAGTATCACATTCTAAGAGAGAAGGTTGCAAAGAATGAAGTGAAGCTTGAGTATGTGCCTACAAAGGATCAGGTTGCTAATATATTCAGTAAGGCTCTTCCTATGGATACATTTGAGTATCTCTGAGAGCAGTTAGGGGTTATTGCTCCTCCTTCTCTGAACTAAATGCATAAGGAGATGTATTAGTCCAGTGGATTTCAAGATTCATTCTTTATTCTAGATTGATGTTGGAGGATACCTTTTAGGAAGAGTAGGTAGTGGCTTTATTGGTTGTTGTATTTAGGGGGAGTAAGTGTTAATGCACGTTGCGTGTTCCTAAGGGGGAGTATGAAAAGCAATAAAAGAAAAAGATGTTACAAAGTAGTGGTGAGTAGGTGCAAGTATGAGTAATGAGGAGAGTGAGAGAGAGTTATGTCACCCTTTTCCATTGATGTCAAAGGGGGAGAGAGATTAATGTACAAAACGAAAGAGTAAGTTGACAAACAGAGAGTAGTATGCATAGGGGGAGAAAAAGAAAAAGGAAAACAATTGGTCTGAAGCAAAATATTGAGGATACTGTTATATTGATGGCTTTTCACATTATGTGTTTCCATCAATGACAAAGGGAGAGATTGAACTACAATTATGTGTAGTTGGTGTTGTCATTGATGTCAATAAGCTTGTGTTGTCATTGGTGTCAACTATATGAGTAAGAAATGTTGCAAGAGTATGATCAGTTGGTGAGCAATTGGTGTTGAGTGGTTACTATCTGTAATGATGGGGAAGTGCTAAAGATGTTGATGATATGTTTCTAGTTCTTGGTTTCCAAGTGCTTTTTAGAAAATTTGAATAATAAAGAAAATAATGTGTTGTAAAGATGTTCTGTGTTGTAGAGTAGTGTTCTAGTTTTGCTCCGTATTTATTTTATATTGAAGATCTACTTATGTAGTTTGGATATGTTGAATAGAGGTGTTTAGAGATGCTACATTCAAGATTTGGCATGCTAGATCAATGTGCAGAGGAAGATGTGTTCACTAGTGTGTGAATTGTGTATTACAGAGGTGTCTGGGATAAATGTTTTTGCTCCACATTTCTCTGCAAAGTGGTTTATGGTCTTGCAATTTTGGAAGTGTGTTTATAAGGTTCATATATATCTTTAGTTGAATTTATTTGTGATTTGGTGCTCCACAAGTTGATTTCTTGAGTTATAGTGCATAACAGAGATATTTAAGCATACTGGGTAAACAAGATAAGTTTGTTCAGCAAGTGAAAGTTGTTGTAGAGGAATTTATTAGATTTTAGGATGGTTTTGGAATCTCTAGATTGTGTTCAAGCATGGTGTGTGGTCCATGAGTCATCTTTGGTTTTGAGGAAGCATGTACATAATTGTTTATGGTGTTAACATAGGTTCGACTGACCTTGGGTGTTTACACTAATTACAGAGTTGGTTTGATATTTATGGAAGTGTGGTGTGGTGTGTATGAGTGAATTTAGGTCCAAGCTAAGGTGTGTTGTGGTTTTCCCTCATTCGCTTCCACCACAAGAATGTTTTGGTTTCGACCTAATTTGAAAATTTACATGACGAATGTGTATTACCGATCTTGGATAATGTTTTCAAGGTTAAAGATGGTATAAATAAGTGTCGAGGGATCATGAGTGTTTGTGCAATGTATAAGATGTGAATGAGAATGTAGTAGAGTGTGTATTACAGTGCAAGATTTCATGTATTAGATTACTGGATGTAGTGAGCATAAATTGTCTATAATTCTTCAGTGAGACTACAGAGGTGATGATGGCATTGTGGTGGAAATCTCTATTGCATTGAGATAGTTTTCTCCTTGTAACAATCTTCTCTATCTTCTTCTCTATTTTTGCAGTGAGCCTTTCTTTCTTTTGGGCAGTGAGCCCTCTGGCAGTGACCCTTCTGGTAGTTAGCCCTATTGTATTTTAGTGTTGATATTACTTTATATTGTTAGTTAATCCTCACCATGGTTTTCCCTTCTTGGGTTTTCCATGTAAATCTGGTGTTCTCTTGTGTTTGATGTTGATTTGATTCAGTTTTTATTATTTTGTTTCATGCTTAATCATCTTAACAGTTCAAGAGATTAATTGAAATAATGTGGATTTGAACGTGTGTGAGGGTTTTAAAATTTTAAGTTATAACTGATTCACCCCTCTCTTAGTTGTCTTGTGCATTTAACATAAATATCTGTGTATTAAACAAATTCAATAAATTCATGTACTTGAATTTAAATAAAGTTTTCAAATAACATATTCAATTTACATAAATACCTTTAACTTTCCAAAAATAGTTTGTTGTGTATTGAGTCATGGACACCAAAATGACTTTTGCACCATTCAACAATTTCATTTGCATTCCATATGGTGTTACCTACAAGTTCATGTCAAGGTGAAGTATCAAACAATTTTAAATAATTTACATAAATTCTGTATATGGTACAAATTTATCTGCAAGTTCATATTGGTGAAGTGCATGCTTCACACATACTCTTGCTCCATCATGCTCTCCTTTTCCATGCCTACTCTCAAAAAAATTCCACAAAAACTTTATATTATGTCTAGCATGTTGTTCTATTAACCAATTAAATGCTTTTACAGACTTAAATTGACCTGTATTTAGTTATATAAACAACCATTTGAAAACCAAAAAATAGTTAAAAACTATATATGTATATACGTAATTGATTCAAGTCAGTAAGTTATAAATTTAAAAATAAAAATAAAAATAAAAATAAAAATAGAAATACAATCAACACTTACCAGCACATCCATTAGACCAAATCTAGCATTGTAATGTACTTATGTCATGTCATCTCAGATCTTCAAAAAACATTCCAAAACATTGTGCTACATAACTTCTATCATGACCTATATCATCACTGCTATAAAAGTGAACCTCTTTGATGATGATTTGTTCATCTTCGCTACTTTCTTCACCATCTACAAGTAACTGAGCATGTCTATAGAAAACTTGTACAAAGATTGCAATTTTCTCTGAATGATAACATTGACTTTGAATCTCAGTTTGAGGATTAAATGTATAGTTCATAGAAAAATTTATAATAGAAAGAATACAACCCAGTGGAAAATAGTCTCTGAGTCACGAAATTGCTTAGCCTTCCATCTTGCACTGTGACAATGTTCGATGTGCAGATATATGATGTTACAAAATTTAGAGTCCATAAACTCATTGTAGAGCAATTCACTCTCTCTCAAAACAATTTTTTTGGACTTAGCTCCTGACTTCGTTGAGTATTTCTCATATTCAAATCTCATCCAAACAACTGGCATTGAATGATCAATATTCTCAAATGGTATTAAAAGTTTCCTCAAATTTCCACAATCTATACATCTATTTTCATACATTGTACATTGAATTAATCTGAATCTTCTAATATTTCACATAAGATAGACTTCACAAATTGTGTTGTACTTCCAAGGATGACTACATTTGGATTAACTATTGACATAACTATTTTATGACTGTAGGTGTAGATGAAATTCAACATGATTTTGACAACAACAAGTTTCACATACTTTATTTATACATACGAAATATAATCGTAAACTCTCAAACATCCTTTGACAAATCTTCATTTGTGGAAATTCTTTCTTGAATGCTTCAAAAAGTTTATTTTGTGTTGTATCTATAAAATGTTTTGGATGAGAAATTTTTTTACCATCTTTGCCTTTTATTTGTATAGTGTCCCTTCTATTGGAAGAAACACAAGAGTGGTTGGTCCAATATCCAATTACGTTTTCTTTTACATCTTCTAAAATTCTATCTTTCTGAGGGAGTCAACAAATATTTACCCAATTACTTTCAATGTTTTCATCTAATCTATTTCTCTTCTTGATATATCTTTGAGGAGTTCTCCTAGATACATTTACTACTTTGGCAATTGCTTGAACTTGTCTTCTATGTGATAATTTTTTACTAGAAATTACAGTCATCAATGCTCTACGTGCAACACTTAAATTAGTAGCTCAACTCTTGGTTTTAGTAGAATCCAATGCTTCTTGCAAGTTTTCAACTACTGTATAATTTAATAAATTTGAAGATTTTTTCTTATTATCAACCCCTAACAACTCTAAAATAGGGGTCATTTATTTTCACCTAAATAACTTTGCGTACAATTGTGCTCTTCCAATTAAAGATTTATCCTCAAAAAATTAACCCCAAATTCTTTTAGACTAATGTTTTATTGTTCTTTTAGGTAACATATGTTCATTTGAAATCGTCTTGAAAAGAGAATCCTCATCCCTTTCCATAAGTTTTTTCATTCCATACAAAAAGTTTCTATCACTAGTACTAATTTCTTCCTGTACTTGTTCATTACCATGCTCTTCAACTTGTGCACCAATAATTTCAATGGGTTGTTCTTGACTACATGATCCTAAAGTCAAATCCCCCCTATTTAGTTTATTTTCATCTTTTTTTGGTCATACAACCTTGATCTAATTCTTTTATTCCTCATCACAAATTGCTTGTTTTAATTCACCTAAATACATACACATGCATGTACATCCCAATAAATGTAAGTGATGGAGTTCATTTTCTACATGATTTTAATCTATCATTCAAGACCAATTTGATGGAGATTGATTGTCATTGATGTCAAAAGAGAAGTATGCAGATCAAGTACAAGATGCTATGTGTGTTTTGTTGCTGATCAAGTACATGTTTGGTAAAGCTAAGAATGATGCTTTAAGGATATCCAATGTGTTTGTGGATCTTATGCAAACTCTTCATGAATAGATCTTCAAGGTATGATATTGAGTTGATAGTGCAAAAGTTAAGTTTTTCATGTTTCTTCTCTTGATGAGGTTTGTTACTTGGTTTATCATGTTTAAAGATGTTGGCATAATGTTGGTTCTCTAGTTCATATAGTGTTTATATTTGACATGGTGGTGAGTGCAAGAAATATATGTGTTGCATCAAGAGTTTATTTATATTATGTTAATGTCAAAAGGAGTTGCTGAAGGTCACTAATCAGGAGGTCTTGAGTTTTTGATACCTTGGACAAAGTTCTTCATTCCTCAGAAGATAATGGTCTTCTTGATTGCAATCAATTATATGTATTTGTCTTTGATGACACACTTGCTTGGTATGTTCATGGTATAAGTCAGAGTTCACAAGTAGGAACTTGGTTTGAAGTTCCTTTCATGGAGTTGATATTTGTCTTCATATGGCAAGAAGCTTCTCTCATACATAATCAAGGCATTTCATTGTCATTGGTAATGACAATATGTAATGATCCTATACCATAAAACTCTAAGTGCTTTCATGTTATTTATCCATTCTTTGTCCATCATATAACATATTGCACTTTTTGTCTTATTGAATATTGAATTGGAGTTGAAGGTCATTTCACTTACTGGTACCTGCCAAAGGGGTAATCAATGTGTCCTGACTGGCCTCTCTACCTTGTCTTACCTTCTACATCGGTCACCTTTTAGAGCTCGAGCGGGGAAAAAGGCTATCAATTGATGCATATTACATAATGTGGTCAGGGGTCATCGATTTATGTGGAACAAATATCCAATAATTTAGTGAAGGGCACAATTTATGCCTCAAAGGAAATAAAAAGCTGTCAAATGTTTTAAATAAAATGGAGACCATGTTATAAGGAGGAACATGATTTTTTGAAGAAGCTTTATGCTTTAATTTGCATTGGTCTTTGTTTTATTTGAAAAAGGCTATTCAATATTTTTAATAAGGGCACAAACATATTTGTGTGGGGCATTGAATAATTAAGGGGAGCCCGATTAAGCCTTTAATGACTTTATTAGAAACTTTATTTTTTTTCTTCTTTAAAAAAAGCTCCTAATTTATTGGGTTTCAAAATGTCATCTTGTGAGGTGGAATAAAATGGAGTTTATGAGTTTCTTTTAAGGAGATTTTTTTTTTGGAAATTTAAAAAGAAAGATTTGTTTCAATTTTTCGTGGCATGGAAGCTATTTGTAAGGGGTTTTTGATTTTTAAAAGGTAGAAGATTTATTTCTAAATCTTATGAAGTTTGGAGAGGCAAGTTATGTTTGTTTTAATTAGATTTGTGAAGATTTATTTGGAGAGTTTTTTTTTGAAGTTTTTTTTTCATTCGCAATAGTGTTTTAGATGAAGTGTTTTTGCAGATTGAAGTTGAAAAAGGTTTTTGGAGTACATAGAATATGAAGAGTCGGAAGAAATTTGTTTTTGTTTGGTTCTAGATTTCTTGTAGGTTATGAACATGGTGGATATGAAGAGATTGGAGAAATATATTGTGATTGTTTTAATTTTCTTTAACAAAAAGATTTGTGGAAATGAAGAGTTTTTGTTTGCAGGGGAGTTGAAGAAAAAGAAATTGAAAGGTTTCAAATATGAAAGGATATTCAAATTGCATAAAATGGTTTTTACAGATACATTGAGTGTGTGTTTGAATTGAAGACATCCTTGAAGAAGATACAGATAATTTTTGAAGGAGTAAATACAAAGAATGACAAGGTTATCAAATGTTTTATTAGAAAGTGAAAATTGAGTTGAAGAGAGTTGATGTGGGGACCATGATGCAGAAATGATAATTACCTTGTTGCAACATATTTTCAGATTGAACCTTGAAGACAATGATGGTGTATCAGGTGAATTGTTATGTAGAAATAATCAGGTGAATGAATTGTGAATTGATTGAACATAGATAATGAAACTATTATGCAAATTGGTTTGAGTGTGCTCAAGGATGATAGGTCATGAATGGTGCAAATTAGATTGAGAAGCAATCATGTCTTGCACATTATTTTGATGAGAATAATTGAATTGGTCAATAAGATCTTTCTGTATGTGCCAGTGAGGCATCTTGTAAAGCTAGTGAAGCTTCTTTGGTCAGTGAGACCTTCATGTAACCAGTGAGGTTTTAAAAAAGTTAGTGAGGCAATTTTGAGTAGTTTTTCTACCCTGAAGAGGGTTTTCCACTCTAGAAATCTCTATCATAGTTTGTCTTTATGAGTGCACTTTATAATGTTTTATTCACATGTCCTGATTCATGTTTATACATTATCATATTTGTTTAACAATTCATTAATGTCTTCCTCCTTCTTTGTCTTGTAAATTAAAAGGTTGAAAAAGTTATAAGTTTTTACAACACTGATTCAACCCCCCTCTCAGTGTTGATTGTACTCCTATAATTGATATCAGAGCACAGTTCCCTTTAGAAGGTAAGACAAGAATCTACACACATATGCATTGATTTAAAGCACTAGTCAAAGAGATATGTCATCATATGATTCCTTTAATTATCTAATTGATTATAATGTCAAATGCTTTAAGTGTCATAATATTGGGCATAAGGCATAGTTTTGTAAGAATAAATTGAAGACATCTAGAGCAGACACCTTAAGCAAAGAAAGGAAAAGGTTTATACAGGTTTGGAGAAGAAAACAAAGTTAGGACAAGAAGGATCCTAAACTTGTGCATTTTGCACAAGTTACATCATTAGTTGGATAACTGAGAGCATGAAGTAAGGGGGAGTTATTCATGTTCTATCAAGTATCCCTAAAAGGTTTCAGGAAGAAGATCATTTGATGTTTATCATTTTGATGATCTTGTTTTGTTGGTTTTGGATTCATTTTTGATAATATTTGTGTGTAACAGTGATATAGGTGATCAGTGGTTTGTGATGTCATATTGCATATAAGATGTTCAAGGGTTCCAAGCACAAAGAGTTTGATAGAGTTAAGTGATTTAGTTTTTCTTTGTCATATCATGTTAATACTTACAAAGATTGAGTTGCCATGGTGTTATAGTTCTTGTAAGTGAGATTGTGAAGTTCAAAATCAATTAAGATGTTCTCAAGGTGCTCAGATGTTTGATTATGTGGGCTAAGGAGGTTACAAATGGAAGGAGTCAATTAATATTCTTGTCTCTACATTTGGTTTTGCAAAGTGGTGTTGCAGGAAGTACTTGATGGTGAAATTAGTTTGTTGATGAATAGTCTTGATGGGCTGATTTGTATAATGGATCTTGGGTATTCTCAAGAATTTCTCTTCAGATGTTAGCATGTGTTGGTTGAGGAAGTTGCAAATGAAATAAGTCAATTGATTTGTTTTTGCAAAGGTATTGATAATGGTTATGTTTATATCAGATTTGACATGGTGTTTTATGCAGAAATAGGAGGGTGGTTTTCATCAAGATAGCCTTCATTCATTTCAGGATGATCTTCATTCTTTATCATGTCAAAAAGAGGTGTGCAAGAATAGATTGGTTGTAGGTTGAAAGTTCATGTTGTCTCTATCATGGAATTTTTTGACAAGAACATCTTTTGTATGGTCATCATGTCATCATGGATTGTGTTTTGTGCTATTTTTTTATTGGTGAAAGGTCCTACACTTCATGATGTCTTATTACTCTCAAGTTGAAATGTTGTTCAAGATGGAGATGTGCAAGGACAAAGCTTTCAGGATATGTTTTGGTCAGCAAATTGCATAAGTATTCAGTGCCTTCAATTTTTTTAAGATAAATGGTATCTTAATTTTTTTGGTTGATATGAAGATAACATGATAACAAGAGTTTATGTCTTCAAAGTTCTCATAATGCACTATGATTGTAATTATTATGATCATACAATAACATCTTTCAGTTGAGTTGTTCTTAGGGGGAGTTTATTCAGTCTTTGTCATCATATGTCAAAAAGGGGGAGAAAGAAAGATTGCATCATGTAGTTTTGCCATCAATGACAAAGGGGGAGATTGATGGAGATTGATCGCCATTGATGTCAAAAGAGAAGTATGCAGATCAAGTACAAGATGCTATGTGCATTGTGTTGTTGATCAAGTAGATGTTTGGTAAAGCTAAGAATGATGCTTTAAGGATATCCAATGTGTTTGTTGATCTTGTGCAAAGTCTTCATGAATAGATCTTCAAGGTATGATATTGAGTTGATAGTACAAAAGTTAAGTTCATGCTTTTCTCTTGATGAGGTTTGTTACTTGGTTTATCATGTTTAAAGATGTTGGCATAATGTTGGTTCTCTAGTTCATATAGTGTTTATATTTGACATGGTGGTGAGTGCAAACAATAGATGTGTTACATCAAGAGTTTATTTATATTATGTTAATGTCAAAAGGAGTTGCTAAAGGTCACTAATCAGGAGGTCTTGAGTTTTTGATACCTTGGACAAAGTTCTTCATTCCTCAGAAGATAATGGTCTTCTTGATTGCAAGCAATTATATGTATTTGTCTTTGATGACACACTTGCTTGGTATGTTCATGGTATAAGTCAGAGTTCACAAGTAGGACTTGGTTTGAAGTTGCTTTCATGGAGTTGATGTTTGTCTTCATATGGCAGGAAGTTTCTCTCATACATAATCAAGGCATTTCATTGTCATTGGTAATCACAATATATAATGATCCTATACCATAAAACTCTAAGTGATTTCATGTTATTTATCCATTCTTTGTCCATCATATAACATATTGTACTTTTTGTCTTATTGAATATTGACCTGGAGTTGAAGGTCATTTCACTTACTATTGCCTACCAAAGGGGTAATCAACGTGGCCTGACCGGCCTCTCTACCTTGTCTTACCTTCTACATCGGTCACCTTTTAAAGCGCTCGAGCAGAGAAAAAGGCTATCAATCGATGCATATTACATAATGTGGTTAGGGGTCATCGATTTATGTGGAATGAATATCCAATAATTTAGTGAAGGGCACGATTTATGCCTTAAAGGAAATAAAATGATGTCAAATGTTTTAAATAAAATGGAGACCATGTTATAAGGAGGAGTACAATTTTTTGAAGGACCTTTATGCTTTAATTTACATCGGTCTTTGTTTTATTTGAAAAAGGCTATTCAATGTTTTTAATAAGGGCACAAATATATTTGTGTGGAGCAGTGAATAATTAAGGGGAGCCCGATTAAGCCTTTAATGGCTTTATTAGAAACTTTATTTTTTTTCTTCTTTAAAAAAAAGCTCCTAATTTATTGGGTTTCAAAATGTCATCTTGTGAGGTGGAATAAAATGGAGTTTATGAGTTTCTTTTAAGGAGATTTTTTTTTTGGAAATTTAAAAAGAAAGATTTGTTTCTATTTTTCATGGCATGGAAGCTATTTGTAAGGGGTTTTTGATTTTTAAAAGGCAGGAGATTTATTTCTAAATCTTATGAAGTTTGGAGAGGCAAGTTATGTTTGTTTTAATTAGATTTGTGAAGATTTATTTGGAGAGTTTTTTTTTCATTCACAATATTGTTTTAGATGAAGTGCTTTTGCAGATTGAAGTTGAAAAAGGTTTTTGGAGTACACAGAATATGAAGAGTTAGAAGAAATTTCTTTTTGTTTGGTTCTGGATTTCTTGCAGGTTATGAAGATGGTGGATATGAAAAGATTGGAGAAATATATTGTGATTGTTTTAATTTTCTTTAACAAAAAGATTTGTGGAGATGAAGAGTTTTTGTTTGCAGGGGAGTTGAAGAAAAAGAAATTGAAAGGTCTCAAATATGAAAGGATCTTCAAATTGCATATAATGGTTTTTATATATACATTGAGTGTG
This sequence comes from Cunninghamia lanceolata, assembly GCA_027924645.1. Taxonomy (NCBI): domain Eukaryota; kingdom Viridiplantae; phylum Streptophyta; class Pinopsida; order Cupressales; family Cupressaceae; genus Cunninghamia; species Cunninghamia lanceolata. Next base: position 244,400 of record BSBN01000888.1, read on the forward strand.
TGTGTGAATTGAAGACATCCTTGAAGAAGATATAGATAATTTTTGAAGGGATAAAAATAGAGAATGACAAGGTTATCAAATGTTTTATTGGAAAGTGAAAATTGAGTTGAAGAGAGTTGATGTGGGGACCATGATGTAGAAATGAGAATTACCTTGTTGCAACATATTTTCAGATTGAACCTTGAAGATAATGATGGGGTATTAGGTGAATTGTTATGCAGAAATAATCAGGTTGATGAGTTGTGAATAGGTTGATGAGTTGTGAATTGATTGAATAGAGATAATGAAACTAGTATGCAAAGTGGTTTGAGTGTGCTCAGAGATGACAGGTCATGAATGGTGCAAATCAGATTGAGAAGGCATCATGTCTTGCACATTATTTTGATGAGAACAATTGAATTGGTCAATAAGATCTTTCTATGCCAGTGAGGCTTGTGGTTAGTGAGATCTCTGTATATGCCAGTGAGGCTTGTGGTCAGTGAGACCTCTGTATGTGCCAGTGAGGCATCTTGTAAAGCTAGTGAAGCTTTACACTCATAAACTTTTAAAATTTGTTGGTGTGAACAGGGTTATTACCTATCTAGTTTAACCTTTGTTGTGTGGATAATTCATATTATTTAACTATTTATTAGTTAAATAATACTCACACATATGTTCACATGTTAAGTTGGCTTAGTGAGTCTACTATCTATGTTTCTAGTTTTTTCTAGTTGTTGCTAGGTGTTGATAGTTGTCTTATCCTACACATGTGATCTAGTTGGCATCCTATCCTCTAGTTGTCTCATGTGATAGGAATGTGACACTTGTCACATGACTACAACATCCTAGCTCTCAACCTTGGTCTTTATAACCAAGGCCTCTCATTGTATCATATCATATTGTATCAAGTCATTATCCTTGTATAGAATATTATTCTATTATGTTGATCTTCTTTGATTCTTGTAATTAACTCTTAGACATCTTGATCCTGGGATAGCTACCTCCATAGATAATCCTAACATGGTATGATTAGCATGTGTGCCTTGTTATTTGCACATCCTTTACTAAGTTGTAGGTACTACTATGTGCATCTTTTGATGTTGCTTCTTCACCTTCTTGCACTACATTATGACATAGTTTCAGTGGAGCTACCATACCTCTCCCTTGTCAGCATTATGGGGGGGTATCATACTGCTTGTGCTAATGCTTCCTTGGTTTCTCTTGGAGTGAACTATGTATCCATTTTTTGTTCTTATATACTAGGTGGATATAGCGGCTGGTTACCCATGCATTTCAGTCAGATGGAACACATACCATATAGACATTCTTGCATTCTAGTTTATGGAGGCAACCTTCTACCTTATTCATATGATCAGAGTTCTTGAGACTATTGGCACATGTATTTTCAACTATCACATTGGTTGAGTAGTGTCATTCAGGTCACTCGTATAGATTGATGTGCCATTTGCATCTTTGACTATTTCGTTGAGTAGTGTTGTTGGGATCACTCATGCAAATTTGTCTCTTTGATCCTGATCTTCATTCTCTTTTCAGTGAAGGTTCTTCAACAATGTAGCAGTTCTTCAGCAATTATTTGCAACTTTTTTGTGCTTCAGTGGAGTTCTTCATGTGCATCTTCATGTTCCTAATCTTTTTGGGACATCCTTTGTGAAATATTTTTATTCCTTTTATCTCCTATGGGGGGGATATCTTTTGTATCTTTGTGATGGAAGTAGTCCTTGGGGTGTCATGTTGAGTCCTCCTTCCTTCCTTTACTTGTTCATGCTTTCTTTGCATGTTTTCTCTCTTTTGGGGAGGAGTTTTTCCCTTGAGGTTTTCTTCTTTTCTCCATATGTGAGAGATCTTTTGTAGATGGGTACCTAACATGGCCTTGTTGCTGGGACCCATATTTGCATGTTTGCATTTGTTTGTTCCTCTATAAGTTGCACTTAAGGGGGGTGTTATTACCTATCTGGTTTAACCTTTGTTGTATGGATAATTCATATTATTTAAATATTTATTAGTTAAATAATACTCACACACATGTTCACATGTTAAGTTGACTTAGTGAGTCTACTAGATGTTTCTAGTTGTTTCTAGTTGTGTCTAGTTGTTGCTAGGTGTTGATAGTTGTCTTATCCTACACATGTGATCTAGTTGGCATCCTATCCTCTAGTTGTCTCATGTGATAGGAATGTAACACTTGTCACATGACTACAACATCCTAGCTCTCAACCTTGGTCTCTAAAACCAAGGCCTCTGATTGTATCATATCATACTGTATCAAGTCATTATCCTTGTATAGAATATTATTCTATCATGTTGATCTTCTTTGATTCTTGTGATTAACTCTTAGACATATTGATCCTAGGATAGCTACCTCCATAGCTAATGCTAACAAAATTAATCAATGACAAGTTGAGAAATATTGTACCTTGAAAATTTGTAGCCTCTCTTGCAAAAAAAACTCCTTTTGTGTGCTTTCTCAAAATGTCTGAATTGAAAAAAATTAAAAAAAATAATTTGTAGGCTCTATTGCAGAAAAAAGTGCTTCTTGTATTTTCTGTTAATGTTTAAATTGAAAAAAATAAGCAAAAATGAACTTATATCTATATGAAGTTATTTCAATTTGGAAAAAAAAAATTTGGCTGACCAAATGGGGGGACCGACTGGAAAAGTTTAGATTTAGGTGACTCGAACTCGCTTGAGTTCAACTTGGGCAAGTTTGATTCACCTGAAACCATCTATCTGACATCCTACTTGGTAGCCACCTCCTTCTTTTTTATAATTTTCTGAAAGTTTCAAATTGGACTAAATATTTCTTCAGTCAGAATGAATTATTTCAAAAAACTAAAAATACCCTTTTGTAGAGCTCCAAGTCGACAATCTAAGTATATATATATATTTTGATATTTTGATTCATTTTAATATGTTTTTTTTAAATTATTGTAAGTAGGTTGTTATAATCAAAGATGACACTGATTAGAAAAAATAAAAAAATATAAAACCACATCAATTTTTTTTGAAAATTATATGGTGCACTATAGGAAAGTGTCCTCTCCAAAAGGTATAATTGGTTTTTCGAAAATGATAAAAAAACTTATACAAAAGTTGACGTGGAATGAAAACTATCGAATTCTGGTAAGTTTGACTTTAAACTATTATTATAAGGAAAATAAGCATTGAAAACTTTTTTTTTCCATGCATTAGATATTAAACTAATCTATTTGAGAATAAAAACTAGGAAAAAAATAAGATTGCTTGTTTTTTTGTGACTTGGACTTGATGTCACTTTTTCCTGAAATTTTTAGCAATTCAAAATCCACTCTTAAATTTATAAAAAAGTATCAAAATAATTTTTTTAAATTTTTGAAAAATTACAAGCATAAAATTCATCATGAGTTCTACATTTCATTAGTTTACATCATTTTGAAATTCAAAACATAAATGCTACTTTTATGAGGTCGAAGTTGAATTTTTTTTTGTGTTGGTTGATTCCTTTATAAAAGTGTGACATAGGTTTGTGCTTTTACCTAGATATCTCTCCAACACGACTTCGGCTCATAAGACTCTTACACTTAGAGTACTGCTACAATTCATAACACAAAGATAATACTCTATTCAAATCGACCTATGTTTTCAAAGCCACTAAGATCTTGATTTCTTTTCTTGCATAATCTTAAAAGAATCTACATTAAACATCCATGCAAGTTTACAAAAGATAGACTTATCACAGAGAGTGAATGAAACAATTGCTTTGTAAACAAAAATCACTTACCGCTTACACTATCCCTACTGCGAAATAAGCTAAAAGATCACACTATTAACACAAATCTCACTATGTAAGTTCTGCATTGATGATAACACAGTATGTAGCCTCTATCAAACACAGTTCCTCCTTAATCTCACACACCTTGTTGCTTCACCAAAGTCTCTATTCCCCCAATATCTTTAATGGTATATACTTTTTAAAGGATCCATCTATTGGAATGAGTTTTGTCATTAATGTCAAAAGGTCATTCATGGTTCATGTCATGTGGTGTTCATGCATATTTATGGTATGGGGTTCATGAATCAAGAGTTGATGTCAGGAGATCTCATTAGGAGAGCTTTTGTTTATTGATTTGGTATATCATTGCAGTGGTGAAGACACATATAAGTGATCACTCAGTTGATTAGATAATGATCAAGTAAAGACACAATGAACAAGTGAAGAAAAGAGGTTGTTGTGTTGTTTGACTTCATGATGGTGTTCATGGCTTCAAGAGTTCATATGGTGTTGTGCTTCCCTACCTTGTTGATTGGTGTATGTTGATGAAAAGTGAAATGTAGTTGATCAAGGTATGACAGAGTCAAGGAGTGTTGATGCAAAGATACAGAGGACCTTGCTATTGTTAGGAATTAAGGTGTCTCAACCTTAATAATTCCTTGTATTATTTCATTGTATTTATTTATTTATTTCCTATTGTATAATTTGGATGCAAATCCTATGTTGTCATATTGTGGGAGTTGGCATGGTGATGTGTCATCCTACATGGCATATGACCACATGTAAATTTGTCCTCACATGAGGAGATAGGCATCTCACTTAGTGGTAGGAATATTTTGCCATGTGTCAGCATCTTGGAATGTGTGTAAGGGAATATTGACTGAAACGGTTATGATAGATTCCTATGACAAAGTTATGACATGTAAGAGTCAGAAATAGAAGATCCAATGACAGGTGTGTGTTGGAATTAGTTCAGACAACTGAGAGGGGGGTGAATTAGTTGTCCCTAAACTTTAACCTTTTCTAAACTTTTAAATCTTCTTTCTTAATTTACAACCAGATTAATGATGTAAACATTTAAGCATAAATCAACACATGAGGAGAAACAACATGAACACACAACACCAGAATTTTGACGTGGAAAACCTGCTTAAGGGAAAACCACGGTGGGGGTTAACCCACAAAAATGCATGCCCTGTTAAAAGTACTTAAGAAAATAGAAGGCACATGCCTTTGGGCATACTACCCAGAGCTCACTGCTCAAGAAGAGGCTCACTACCTATAAGAAATTATGATTTACACAGAGATAATGAACTGAGAAATAACATCTACATTCATGCCTGAATCAGTCCCTTTGAAGGCTCAAAAACATCTACTCCTATCTTCAAATTCTTCTTCACTGACTCTTCACTCTATACTCCCTTCACTCTTCTTCTTCTCTGCTCTGCTTTTGATCCTTTCTTCGGATTTAATTCATTTTGTACAAGGATAATTTTCCACAACTCTTCAACAAGTATTTATACACTTCATCAACCTTGGCATGATTAGCAAGGTCGGCTACACTTAACGCGGATCTTTACACTATCGACCAAACATAGATGAGACTTGAAACTTCCTCCATTAACATACCATGCTTCATAAAATGCTCTTTAGATCATCTGCAACATGCCAGGAACATCTAGTTGGCTAAGAATGGTAAGAACATCAGTTCCTCAAAGAAGAAATCTTCAATCAACAAGCTCAAACTTCAATACAGACCTCCAACACAGTAGACACACGATCCAGAGACCTCCACAAGAACATTGAATTCACCAATAACATTCACTCTAAACCAAATTACTAGAATCATTTGTAACTTCCTCTGGAACCTCAAGAACACTATTTGCCATGACTGAAAAACTAGAAAGATAGCTTGTGGACCTCCAAACCATGAACCACTGGAGTTGATGATACAAACTAACTTCCCAAACATGCCTTCAGATCCACAGACCATAATATTTCAGTGCGGAGCAATCTAGATCAACTTACTGTCACTCTGTTTGTTCTAAATACTGCAAAATCCAATTCTACTCAGATGGCCATTACTTCTTCAAATCTTCATGTGGACTTCTCAATTCTTAACTGGAGCAACCTATGACAATCCTATACATAGCCATAATGATCCGTATACATTGGTTGTCATTAATTTCTCAATATCCTCAACAATCCAATCTTCTATACAGATAGAAAAATAGGATACAGTTGACACCAATGGCAACAAGGATATGTTGACATCAATGACAACACCACTTAGGCACATATTTGCAACAGTATGGACATGTGTTGTGAAGTATCTTTGAAAAAGGCATCTTTGGGTGCCCCAAGGTGGACTATGACATGTTGTAAGAGAATATGCTATTTATAGCCTATGTATGATAGATTCTCTTACAGCTGTAAGTTATGATAGCTATGACAGATTCTATGATGGTTGTAAGAGTTGTAAGAGCATTTGTCATAGACCATTTTGGAAATAAATAACCTCCTTGGGATGGGGTGACTTGACAAGTGTTAGGAACATCCTACAGTGTTGGACAAGTGTCCATAGGCGTGGGTTTTGGGCCATGAAGCCATGTTGGATGCCCATCTCAATTTGGAACCATTTTTGCCTTGTATTTGTTATATAAACAGGTGCTTTGGAGAGGAGATGTATTATAGGTTTGACAGGTACTATTATGCTACTGGTTTGTCTCCAGATATGAGTGTCAAAGACTCCTAAGAGCTTGCATTGCAAGTGTATTATAAACCATTTCAGTTTTGATAATACATTGTGCAGGTTTTGGAGTGGGGTTTTTCACCTGATAAGGGTTTTCCCCATGTATATCTTGTGTGTCTCTCTTCTGTCTCATTTCTATGTGTATGTGTATTGCTGCAATATCTCCATTGTTGTTGTTAACATTCTGTAACTGTAAAGATAAAATTGAATTTGCACTCTCCTCCCCTCATTAGATTAGTGTAGGAAGCAATTTCTACACACCTAGCTTCCTTTCAGCTATGATGTATGCAAAGGTTGAATGGAGTTGGTAAGGTTAAATGGAGCTTGTAATTTGATTGTGTCATTGGTTTTCACCTTTAATGGACATGTCATATTCAAAAGGGTGTCATGTTGTTTGAGTTGATCAATATAATTTTTATGATTTACAAAATTGCTTGATCATTCAGAGAGTTGCACAACTTTTGTTCCAGTTTATCTTCTCATGATCTTCATGATATTGATCATCTCTATGTTATAGTTTGATGTGGTATGATTGGTTTATAAGAATTGATGAATGAGTATGTTATTTTTAATACTCATCTCTATGACAGTTGGAATTATGTTGATCAATGACTATGGAATGTTGTGTTGCTGCTGCATGACAAGGTGTACTTGATGATGCCTATTTTGCTTCGTGACAAGTTCATGTATTTCTTCAAGATAGGTAAAGAACTTGTTGATAGTTGCTTCATATCAAAGGGGTTGCTTTATACAAAAGTACTTATCAATCTTCATGACAGAGAGAAATTGGAAGTGTTAGGGTTTGACAGTGAGTAAATTTTGAAATTAGGGTTTGTTAATTCCTAAAAACCTTTGCTACAAGTCCTAAACCCTAGATAAATTCTTTAAAACCCTAAGTCCTAACTTGTTTAAACCCTTCATAGACCACCAATACAAAAGTTTCTTTTTATTATATTTGTGAGTTGACCAATTCCTGTAGGTTATGGGCCAGTTAAGTTATAACATGGAGGGGTCACTCTCATGGGACAATCGATCCCCTTAACTTAGGGATACTTGACTCTCCAGTCAAAAAATCAAAAGTAAGCGCCAAGTAAAAATCAATGGTGTTTGTTCAAAGATGTCAAGGCCTGAATAATTAAATATATGGTCAGTATTTAGAGGTTTTTAAATCATAACAACCACTTATTATTCCTACAAATTAATGGTCATTTGACCGTAAGGTCTATGGAAAGTAGTTTTTAATAGTTTTATAACTATTATCTCTATTAGAAAGAAACCCTAAATGTAGGGTGTGGAGTAGGGCATTAAATAACACATCCAGAATAGATTTGGGTGATGGACATGCATACTGCATGCTACACCCATTTTCTCTACATATAGAAACCTTTAATAACCATTTGATAGAGTATGTATTTGGAGGTTTTTAAAACCCCAATATGGAGGATTATTTAATGATTGATAGAGTGGAATTCAAAAAGGATGCCTTGGTGAAATAGTAGATTGATATATTGATGCAAAGATGACTTTGAAATGAATTAGAGGTATTGTGGATTGAAAATGAAGAGATATACTATTTGCAAATGAGGAATAAGTTTGAATGAAAGGAGATGATAGAGTATAGAGATGAAGACTTATGTTTTTGTTTGAAGGGGATGTTTTATGATTGTACATGATAAGTATCCTCAAGAGAAAAGTTTGGCTATTGAAAATGTGATGTTTGAAGACCTTATTCTTAGTTATTTCATTATTGGAGAAAGGATTTGTATGCACAATAGTCATCAGTCTTTGTAAAGGCAGTGTGGCAAGGTTATGATAGAGATAAGGGTGCAAAATATTGCAATATGTTTGATAGAGTACAATGACAAGGTGGATGCATAGAGATTGTGATAGTTGTAGAGTCTGATGAATATAGAAGTGGATTAGTTTCTTGCAGAGATAGAGAACACAAAAGGTTCTTTTTGTTTGTGTTGGCTTTGTATAGTTTTCCTAATGTTGTAATGAGACAAGAAAATGTCTAGATATTGTGAATTTTGAAGAAGTGTGGATGACCTTTGAGTTTAGGTGTTTTTGTACGAGATCATTGTAACAAAGCAGTGTAATCTTGTATTGAATGTATGGAGGTCCTAAATAGTCATTCTTAGGAAAGATAAGGTGTTTGATTAAAAGAGTTATAGAACTCATCTATAACCATTGTTATCATTGTAAATAGAGTAGTACTCTGTATTTGTTTTCTTTTTTTGAGATTGGAGTTGATGTGATCAGTGAGATCCTAGCCAATGAGGCACAATTTTAATCAGTGAGATATTGGTGAGTGAGACCTAATAAAGAATCTGGTGAGGTGAGGTTGGATAGTGGTTTTTCCTTGGATAGGGTTTTCCACTTTAAACATTTGTGTTATGGTCTCATCATTCTATTGCTCTCTATGTTTTGGGTATGTTAATGTTAATTGTATGATGAATGAATTAGTTTGATCAAATCACTGATTCGCCCCCACTCTCAGTGATCCATTGTATTCCAATACCATCTCTCCATACTACCATGGAGCTCATGGTAGAAAAAGTGCCTATCATTACTCACAATTGAATGCATACAAGATGGAGTTAATGGCTATTTAAGACCACTCCATGAGTTGAATAATTTCTCTCTTTATCCATCGAGGAGGTTATGAGTTATAAGACCACGAGAGATAGTGGTGGTTTGAAATTAATTACCACATCCCACTTAATGCTCATTGACATTAAAAGAAAAGGTTTAACTTAAAGATCAAAACAATAGATATTAACAACATATTATAATTAAATAAAATGTATGCATATGTTGATTCTATAACAAACTAGAATATAAGGATGGGCTTGAGGTAATCTTCCCCTTACAAATAGATTAATGTCAAATTAATAGATTAACATAATGATATTCCTATCAGTGTTTACTAAAAAGGAGGTAGTTTTACTACTAAATAAACTATATTCATATCACATAAGGAATATAATGACTATAGACCATATTTAATTGATGGTTATTCTATCTAGACTTGATTTTATGAAAAAACCTATGTTAATGGATGTTGACAACAAATCCATGATTGTTGAGTCGAAACCAAACTTAAACTAGTTGGGTCAAACACAACTTACCAAACTCGTTGAAGGTTCACTAAAACTATGAAAGCACAAGACTCAAATGGAAACCAATCTGTTCTTTCCATATGTCTATTTTCTTCTCTCCAATGTTGCTCTCCCTCTCTTTCTTGGAGGGTGGAAAACCTATTTTTATTGGTTACAAATTGCAATCAACCAAACTGGGATTAATGTATTGTTAGTCAATCCATAAACCTTATGAATAAATAATCATGACAAAATATAATCACATGTCTAAATTCTAAACATGTAAACATTAACTTATGATTTCATTGATTTATCTTAACATTTCCACATAACGTCAAATCATTAATCCATTCAAAATTATCTACTAATTACATACAAGTAAAAAGTAAAACATAGTCAAAATTTGGGGTGTGACAAACTGACTAATCATGTAGACTCTTTGTACCTTCATCATTGTGTACACTTGTAGTTTTATCATCATTATTTGTGATTGCCATTCCTTGATCATCTGAATGCTCAACAATATCCATTATGACTTTTGTTTCTTTATGCTTGATTTAAGTAGGATCTTGACTACAACTATGCTCATTGGGACCCATTGTGATATGACCCAAGTGATTTGTTTTATTGTCTACGTTGCCTTGGGTACCAAGTGTCTCATCATAGGACATGGATGTTGTAGTTGGATATTTAATAGGGCTAATTGGATATATGATAGGATTATTTTGGCTTTCTTGATCATGAATATCATAAAGTTCAATGAGATGATCAACTTGGATTTTGGGATCAGGAATGTCATAAAGTTCAAGGAGAGGATCAAATTGGCTTTCTAGATCATGGCTAGGATCATAATGATATATGGGAGTGGCTTGGCTAGTTTTTTCTTGGATAAAAGGGACAACTCGAGATTGAGTATCTTGAATAATTGAATCTTGATTTAGTTGAGTACATGTTTGATCTTGCTTTAAATTTGACTCTTGACATAGCTCTTGAGTTTGGATGAACATGGAGGTTTCTTGAATAGTCTTGACAAGATTTGGATCATCGACATCATGGTTGCATAATGGAGTTGGACTTGACATTGGACTAAGAGACTCTTGAATAGACTGAATAGGCATGTATAATGATTCATTGTTAACAAGATCTTCTCACATACATTGGATGAGCATAAGATTGCATGATGGAGTTGGATAGATAGGCATGACACTAGAAGGTTCTTGTTTTCACTTGAAAGACTTAGGATTGACAAAATCTTCACATGCTGGCACTTGCTCATGGATGGGTATATTATTTGGCTTCAGATCACATGATGTTTATTGGATAGGCATGCTACTAGTAGACTCTTGGATAATTTTGGAATAGGTATGCTTATTTACTTGAGGCTTTCTAGTTTCATTTTCTTCTTTTGCTAATAGTCCTTGAAGGAAATCTGAAAAGGATAATTTGGATGTAGTGGATTTGGATTGTGAATTCATGTTTTGGATGGATGGATGGTTAGGTTGTTGGGATGAGGGATTTTCATAGGATGACAAGGAAGATATGAAGTATGGAAATGAGGTTGGATTTGGAAACATGGATTGGACATAAGGACCTTGTTCTGAACTAGTGCTTCCCTTGTTGAAGGCATCATAAGAAGGGTCACTAAACAAATGTTTAGGATTGACATGATAATTAATCTTAAGACACTCACTAGATAAAGGTTTGGAAGTGGTATGGTAGCTAGCGTTGACATGCCTTTGAATGCAAGGCTCTTTCATGAGTGTGGAAAGCTTGTGATCAATCATCTCATCATCATAGCTATCATTATCAAAATATTCATCATGATCCACAAGACTATCATCATCATCAACAAGTTGACCTAACCACCTTTGATTATGATTTTGGGCTTGATATTGTCTTTACTGATTGTTGTAGGACTAGGAGTATTAATTTGCATGCTAAAGTTTTCAAACCAAGGATCTCTAGTGTGTATGATGGAGGATTGCAAAGGTATTTTAGATGCAACAAGGAGATAGGATGGATTTGGACTTGGTAGACTTGATATGAGACTAAGATGGACTCCATAGAAGATGGATATAAAATGATGACTTGGATAAAGAGACTCAGGAAGATTTCAACTTTTGTAGCAAAGGATTCAGTCGTGGTCTATGCAAAGTGGGATGATTTGATTTGATTACAAGTCTAAGGTTTGTATGCATGCAAGGATTTGTTTACAAGAATTTGACTAATAATGAATTTATAAGATATTTTAACAGACAAAAAGACACAATGGTTGACTGACGCTTCAAGGTGACAAAAGGCTTATTGGATTTTACAGGTTTGACACAAAGAAGACATGCCAAACACTTGAGCACAAACCTAATATTTATTCAATCAAGGTGTGTCATATCCAGTGGACTCACTCATGTGTGACTTCAACCCCTACTATTAGATAATGGGGGCTTCCATGCCCTTGATACTATATACGATTGCTTGGATGGGTAGGGAATGCAAGGTCATTTACCACCTTACATCCCTTACTTTGGAGACTAAAGTATTGCCCAAAGTGTATTCCAACTCAAACAATGGAGGTAATAGTGTGAGCTCTTCTCCCCCTGCTGTAGTGATGCACCACAGGATATGACAGTCGATGGTTTTAATCTAGGTTTGACAAGGCTTCTAAGGAGTCCCCTATATACACATAGTATGTGGGGCCCAAACCGTGAATAGGATTTCACAACAATGAGACACAAATTTCACCAAACTAAGTCTCAACAGATCGAGGGTCTCGAGGATCAATTTTGACTTATTGAGTTCATTATTAATGTAAAACTTTCACTCTCCCTTCTTTATATACCCTACCGATACATGTGGTTGAGGTCATCCCCAAAGGTGATGAAATCCCCTAGCACGCCGCCTAAATGGAAGGAATATTATTCAATTTTGATCTCCAAGATCATTTGAAATGTGAGGAGAGAGCATACATGAGATAGCACCCTAGGATTGAACAAATAACAAAGAGGAAAATGATGAACTTTTGATCCCCAAGATCACTCAAGAGTGTGGGGGGAGAGCATACGTCCAATCAAGATCCTAAAAACATAGTAAACAGGTTTTTTCCTAGCTACTTTACTTTCATGCAACTAAATTAGTGGAGAAAATTAAGTCTTTGACCATGATGCTTTAAAAATAAGTTAGTAGCTTGCAAAATTTTGTCTTGGACAAACATGAAGTTGCAAGAACAGCATTAGTGCAAAAATAGAAATATTTCAAAAAACCAAACAAAATGTTAATGTATAGTGAAAAATAATGTTAGAAATAGATTCTTTAGGATTTTCTATGCAGTTTAAAAAAAAATTCATTGAAATCAGAGCTCATATGCAAAAGGTATAACTATTTGAAGTTTCAAACTGAAAGGTTGATTTTGAGAAATATATGTACAATTTTGTGCTGATTCTATAAAGATGACTTGTACTACTGTGTAGAGGACTGAATTATCTTTCCAACACCTACACAATTATAAAAATCCAATAAAAAGTGAGAAAATTATGATTATTTGAATAAAACAACCTCTAAGGACTAAAACAAGCACTCTAGAAATTATGTCTATCATTGGCAACTAGAAAATAACTTTGGTCACATGTGGAAGTTTGTAATCTCTGGTGGTCAAGGAAAATTATTTTCACATGTGTGGTCTGAGTCTTGGGCGATTACATTAAAAGGATAACTTTTGACGGTTAAAAACAATGCTAGCGGTTAATGACTATTCTATTGACATAAATGATTAAAAGACCATAGTTATATTTGACCTCCAATTTAAGCACTCAATGTGAAGGATGAAAAAAATTGTCACCCACTATGGAAACTTGTACGTTGAAGACAAATGTTAAAGAAACCTGCATGTTGAAAACAAATGTTAAAAGAAACTTGCACGTTGAAGACAAATGTTAAAAGCAAAAGCGGTCAAGATGCATATGAATGTTTAGAGAAAACATCAAACAATTAACCTCCATCTAAGCTTAGATGATACTTGGATTAATAATGAAGATTAAAATAGTAGCAGCTACAACATAAAACAACAATGAACAAAATTCCACGCTGCCAACTTTTTTAGACCAAAGTTTATGATTGGTGTTATGGATAATAATAATAATGATGAATGCTTAGACTTAAACCATAAAATTAAAGCTTTAAATGGAAAAATAACATTATAGATTAGCTTTAGTGACCTCAAGATAGAGAGTTAAGGTTAATATCATGGTTAATGGTAAAGAAAAACCACAACGTGAACATGCCACCATTAAGGTTAAATGTTTAATGTTAAATGCACACCGCTAACAATAGAAGTCATGGTTAAGGTGTAAAGTGATGTTCTAAAGTGTCCAATGATCAAATGTTATAGTTTAAGGACAACACCATCATAGATTCTACATTGTAGACAAGTAAATCTTAAACAATATGCATAATATAAACTACAAATAGTGTTAAACTTAACTACAGGTAACTAATTGCCAAGAAAATATTAACTGATAGTTTGAACCAACGAACATAGAAAACTACCTTGTATACAAAACTAATTATCAACGGATACTTTCCTTACAGTTTGAATTTCCTCTAAGGGCTCACTATCATGGTGGGTTCTAGAAATATATAACTATGAATAGATTGATTACCTTCAAACCAAATCCAATCACATATTTGTTTGTGTTATATGAACAAGATGGCATGACATATCAAATCATACATCAAGGGACTCCATCTTCCACATAGACCTCCTACAACTTGGCCATTTGTTCTTTTGAAATTTGTTTCACATTTTAACTAGTATATACCAAAAGGTTGTCCAGATATTTATAATATTGTCAGCTGCATAGGCAGTTCCAGGAGCCCTTTTGTGGTAGAAAAACTTGTATCATAAAATGACATGTGGACGAAATTACACTCAGACCCTTTACTAATGATCAATTAGAGATATCAAGAAGCCCTTTCCTAAATCAAGAATAATCCTACCAAAATGGAGATGATTAAAAAAATCTTTAGATGTCAATAAAAACTGAGAAAGGAGAAGGAAAAGAAGAAAGCAGAGAAAAAGAAGTGTAAGAAATAAAAGCACAAAAGAGAAACAAGCAGTGATTTTGATCCTGATATGGACACTACTAACAATCTCGATAATCTATCCAAGAATCTCATATTAACAATGCACAATGCTATTAATTTGTGTTGAACTTCCTTTCTTGGTTGATGAAGATACTTCTGTTAGACTTAGGGCACACAACTGAGAGGGGGGGTGAATCACTTGTGCAAAACTTTCTCCAATTTACACACTTAAATCTTCTTAGTGATTAGCAGTATATTAAACATGAAAAATAATGCATTCAAATCAAAAGTAGAAACTCATCAACACATGAGACACCAAGATTTTGACGTGGAAAACCTGGTTAAGAGAAAAACCACGGGGTGATTAACCCAAGAATGTATTCTCTGTTAGAAGAATAGAAAGAACAAAATGGCACATGCCAATTAGGGCTCACTGCCCGAGCACATTGCTCACAAGAGGCTCATTGCCTACAAGAGACACACTGTCTACAAAAAAATAAGTATCACATACATGAACTAGAGAATAGCATCTTCACCATGCTTGAATCAGTTCCATTAAGCTCAATACTTTTGCCCTGCCTTTCGCTCTCCTCTTCACTACCACTTGCTCATCTTCACAAGACACCATTCAAAATGACTTCACAATCCCTTATTTATACAAGGCATCGACTTAGGAACAATCATCTAAGTTGGCAAACACCTACAAGAACATCTACAAGACATGTAATACATTCGGTCGACAGTCTCAAGAAGAACACCAATATCCGATGGTTATTCTTCAAATGCAAACTCTAACTTCAATGTGGACCACCAACATGAATTGGACATGATCCAACGATCATCATAACCTTCCCTGAGTCACCAAGAACATCTGCACTTCATCAGCCTACTGGAATTCTTCTCTCCTTCATCTGGAGCTTCAAGAACACAGTCTATCATCACTGTCACAAAGGAATAGGCTCTTCCTGACCTTCAAACCACAAACCAATGTAGTTGATACTTCACAGGGACGTCCTCAACACTCCCTCAATTCCACAGAATGGGATAATGAATTTCCAGATCTCACCGGACCTATTTGTGACACTCTGTCACCTTTGAACACCTGCTGAAACCAGTTCTACTTGAGCAACCATAACTTCTTCAGATCTTCATGCAGACCTCTGAAAACTTGACTGGAGCATCTCAAGACTTATATCTACAACCCCTTTAAACCACATCCTCTGATCCTTAACCTATTGAGGACTTTTACCTTCTTGTCATCACTGTTCTTCATTGTTCCTGATTGAGACTAATTTTCTCAATATCCTCAGCACACAGCTCATCTAATCCTTCTCATTAATGCAACATGAGTATGTTGACATCAATGACAACACCAGTTAGACCCATACTTGCAACAATCTCCCCCTTTGTCATTGATGGCAACATATGATGTGAAAAACCATCAAGATAAGAACTTCTCCTTACTATCACATCTCCCCCTATCAACAACAACTATTCACATGTCTTCTCTTCCTTTATTTCTCCCCCTTTGATCATCAACCACTTATTTTTCACATGTCTTTTCTCCCCCTTTGACACCAATGGCAAAGGGCTCATACTTGCAACTCCAATACTTCAGAATCATACTTGCTGCTCCCCCTGAGTAGCAGCTTCCCATCATCAATCTGGATCACAAGATATGACTGTGATATCCATTGAACTGATGCACATCAGTGCATCCTAGTTCATCATCAGAGGGGTAATAACTCCTAAATTCTCCCTGAGATACTCAAAAGAGTCCTTGGGAAGAGGTTTAGTAAAGATATCTACAATCTGATCCTTGGAGGGCACATACTCCAGTCTGACTTCATCCTTGTTCTCTTGCTCTCTCAAAAGTGAAACTTGATAGATATATGCTTAGTCTTAGAATGCAACACCAGATTCTTAGAAATATTTATTGCACTTGAATTATCACAGAAAATTGTGATAGGCTCCTCATATTCTACTTTAATATCTCTTAGCATCTGCTTCATCCACAAAACTTGAGTGCAACTACCTACTGCTGCAATGTATTCTACTTTAGTTGTAGATAGAGATATTACCTCTTGTTTCTTGCTTAGCCAAGAAACCAACCTTTTTCCAAAAAAGAATGCTCCACCACTGGTACTCTTCCTGTCATCCAATCTCCTGCCCAATCTGCATCTGTATATGCATGAAGAGAGAAATCATGATCTCTAGGATACCATAACCCATACTCAACTATTCTTTTTAGGTACCTAAAAACCCTTTTGATTGCCATGACATGAGATTCTCTAGGATCAGCCTGGAATCTCGCAACAAGACTAACAACCTACATTATATCTAGTCTAGTTTGAGTGAGATACAATAATCCTCCAATCATTGGTTTGTACTTTGTCTGATCTACCTTAGGGGAGTCATCATCTTTGCTCAAATTACATCCGATTGCCATGGGAGTATTCATTGGCTTTGAATCTTCCATTCCAAATTTCCTCAACAATTCTTTCACATATTTGGTCTGAGAAATAAAGATTCCTTTCTTTGTTTGAGTAATTTGCAGACCCAAGAAGAAATTTATTTCACCAAGCATTGACATCTAAAACTCACTTTTCATTTGATTTGCAAAGGTTTTACACATACTGTTGCTTCCTCCAAAGATGATATCATCAACAAATACTTCAACAATCAAGATGTTTTCATGGTCAATTTTTGAAATATAAGTTATTGTCAGCGATACCTTTGTTGAAACCAATCTTCAAAAGATGTTTGTCTAATCTTTCATACTAGGCTCTTGGGGCTTGCTTTAGTCCATACAGTGCCTTCTTCAACTTGCAGACCATATCACCATGCTCAGATAATTGAAATCCATCTGGTTGTTCAATGTACACTTCTTCTTCTAAATCACCATTCAGGAAGGTAGATTTGACATCCATCTGATACACCTTGAAATCCTTGAAGGCAACAAATGCAAGAAATAATCTGACTACTTCAATTCTTGCCACTGGAGCAAAAGTTTCTTCAAAATCAATTCCTTCTATTTGAGAGTAGCCTTTACAGACCAATCTGGCTTTATTTCTGATTACTTCACCAACTTCATTTAGTTTGTTCCAGAAGACCCATTTGGTTCCAATCACATTCTTGTTTCTAGTTCTGGGAACAAGATCCCAAGTGTGATTTTTCTCAATTTGCATCAACTTTTCCTCCATTGCTTTGGTCCAGTTTTCATCATTGCAGGCTTCATTTATTGTCTTAGGTTCAATCTTTGAAATCAGATAATATTCATCTAAATTTTGAGCAATTTTCCATCTAGTTTGCACACCTTTACTTTTGTCACCTATGATATGATCTTTAGAGTGGTTCAGTCTTACATACCTTGGAATTTTGGGAGTTTCTTGCACTTCTGCTTCTTGATCAAGCTCATTCAAACCTATCTCTTCTTTCTGATTTACCAAATCAGTCTGAATCTGACTTTCAGAAGAGGATTGAAATCCTTGAACCAGAACACCATTCTAATCATCTTCACCATATTCATAAAACCTTGAGGGTTTCTCTATTCCCTTATCAACCTTCACATTTGTACTTTCTATCATCTTTCTTAGTCTCTTGTTATAACACTGGTATGCTTTTCTTTGAGTAGAGTAACCCAAGAATATTCTTTCATCACTTCTAGCATCAAACTTTCCTAAATCTTCATCTCTTTTGATGTAACATTTGCTACCAAAGACTCTGAAATATATTACAGTAGGAGTAATGCCAAAACAGAGTTCATAAGGGGTCTTACCGGTATTGCTTCTGATTTGAACTTGATTAAGAGTATAGACTGCAGTACTGACAACTTCTCTCCAATAGATCTAAGGAACATTTGCTTCCATCATCATGGTCCTAGATGCTTCCTGGATGGTCTGATTCTTTCTCTCCACTACTCCATTCTGCTGTGGAGTCCTAGGAGTAGACAACTGTCTCTTTATTCCATGTTTCTCATAGAACTCTATGAACTCACCAGATGCGAATTCTCCACCACTATCAGACCTCAAACATTTCAACTTCAATCCAGTTTCATTCTCTACCATAGCCTTGAATATTTTGAATTTCTCAAAAGCTTTTGATTTCTCTTTCAGAAAAGTTACCCACATCATCCGAGAATAGTCATCTATTAGCAACATGAAGTATCTATCACCTTGAATACTCTTGGTTCTTGCTGGACCACAAAGATCAGTGTGAACTAAGTCCAATAATCTAGTAGAAGACAGTTCCTTGCTTTTGAATGTGACTCTGCTTAGCTTACCCAACTGACATTCCTTGCACAAGCTATTAGTAGGTTTCACCAATTTTGGAAGATCTCTTACAGCCTGAGTATTGCTTATCTTGATGATATTATCAAAATTCACATGACATCCTTCTATGCCATAACCAACTCTGATCAACTTGAACAAATAAGCAGCTTTTACCAGTACCAACCAAGTGGAAGATATTACCTTTAGTTTGAGCACCGAATGCAATCTCTGTTCTGGAACTTTTAAAGGTTTTGCATTTTCCATCCTTGAATCGGAGATCATAGCCTTTGTCCACCAACTGTCCAACACTGAGAAGATTGTGCTTCAAACCTTCAACATACAGTACATTACCAGTTTTGTTTCTTCCATCAAAAGAAATAGTTCCTCTTCCTCTGATTCTACTAGCAGAATTATCACCAAACTTCACCACTCCTCCTTCATACCTTTCCAAATCTATGAACTTATTTTTGTCACCTATCATGTGGTGAGAGCAACCACTATCAATGACCCAATCATTCTTTTCTTCAACTTGGGCAGCCAGAGCTCTTTCTACAACTTTATGATTGATAGATACAGAGGATATTGGTTCTTCTTCCTTGATGGCAATAAACACCCATTCACTTCCGGATTTGTTTCCTGTCTCTGATTCATCATCTGTTATTCCTTCATTATCATCTTCTTCATGAACATAGTAGCAATTCTTTTGGAACCTTGATCTGTTAGGATTTGGCTTTGAAAATCTTTCTGGACATCTTAAGGCAAAATGACCAATCTTATTGCAGTTAAAACACTTAAAAGGCAATTTTCCTTCATACTTACTGGATCCTCTTGGCAGTCTCTTGGTAATGAGGGCTTCAAGTTGAGTAGTTTCTACTACTTCTTCTTCCAGGTCTTTTCTTACTTTTTCATACCATGACAGTTTCCTTGATGAGTTCTCTCCCGGATCAAATCTTTGTTTACCTTTCACAGAGGCACTGGCTTTGAATGCAGATTCAGTCTTGGGTGGATCATCTCCAATCTCGGTCATTTCAAATGCAGCCAATTTGCCAGCCAATTGGTCTCTTGTGGCAGTTGTATGGGCTCTGAATTCATCAATGGCAGCAACCTTGATTTTGTAAGAGGCAGGAAGGGATCTGATAATTTTGCCAACAATCTCATTTTCATCCAAGACTCTACCAGCATTTCCAATTCCACAAACCCGCTCATTTACTCTTGGCATAAAAGTAGTAATATTTTCATCATCTCTCATCTTCAGTTTTTCAAATTTCCCTTTTAGACTCTGTAACCTTGCACATTTAACATACTGGTCTCCTTCATGCAAAAGTTCCAATTTATTCCAAATCTCAAAAGTAGTTGGTAGGTCAATAACATTTGAGAGCTCTGAGTCAGATAATGCACTTAGAAGAGCCTCTTTGGTCTACAGATTATTTTTAGCATCTGTGATTTTATTTAGGGTTGTCAGACCACCCTGTGGAGGTACATATGCTTTTGTAACCATGGACTAGTACGTCATTCCCATACACTATAAGTGATGTTTCATGCGACCTTTCGAAAGAGCAAAGTTGGTTCCATCAAACTTCAGACTATCCTTCTTGTAAGATGACATCCTGTATCTCCTCAAGTGGTTAAGCTCCTTTTAGAGGAACTTGGCTTTGATACCAATTGTTAGACTTAGGGCACACAACTAAGAGGGGGGTGAATCAGTTGTGCAAAACTTCCTCCAATTTACACACTTAAATCCTCTTAGTGATTAGCAGTATATTAAACATGAAACATAATGCATTCAAATCAAAAGCAGAAACTCATCAACACATGAGACACCAAGATTTTGACATGGAAAACCCGGTTAAGGGAAAAACCATGGGGTGATTAACCCAAGAATGTATTCTCTGTTAGAAGAATAGAAAAAACAAAATGATACATGCCAATTAGGGCTCACTGCCTGAGCACACTACTCACAAGGCTGACTGCCTACAAGAGACACACTGTCTACAAAGAAATAAGTATCACATACATGAACTAGAGAATAGCATCTTCACCATGCTTGAATCAGTTCCATTAAGCTCAATACTTCTGCTCTACCTTTCGCTCTCCTCTTTGCTACCACTCCCTCATCTCCACAAGAGACCCTTCAAAATGACTTCACAATCCCTTATTTATAAAAGGCATCGACTTAGGAACAATCATCTAAGTTGGAAAACACCTACAAGAACATCCGCAAGACGTGTAATACATCCGGTCGGCCAGTCTCAAGAAGAACACCAATATCCGGTGGTTATTCTTTAAATAAAAACTCTAACTTCAATGTAGACCACCAACATGAACTAGACATGATCCAACAATCATCATAACTTCCCTGAGTCACCAAGAACATCTGCACTTCATCAGCCTACTGGAATCTTCTCTCCTTCATCTAGAGCTTCAAGAACACAGTCTGTCATCACTGTCACAAAAGAATAGGCTCTTCCTGACCTTCAAACGATAAACCAATGTAGTTGATACTTCACAGGGATGTCCTCAACACTCCCTCAAATCCGTAGAATGGGATAATGAATTTCCAGATCTCACCGGACCTATTTGTGACACTCTATCACCTCTGAACACCTGCCGAAACTGGTTCTACTTGAGCAACCATAACTTCTTCAGATCTTCATGTGGACCTCTGAAAACTTGACTGGAGCATCTCAAGACTTATATCTACAACCCCTTTAAACTGCATCCTCTGATCCTCAACCTATTGAGGACTTTTACCTTCTTGTTATCACTGTTCTTCACTGTACCTGATTGAGACTAATTTTCTCAATATCCTCAGCACACAACTCATCTAATCCTTCTCATTAATGCAACATGAGTATGTTGACATCAATGACAATACCGGTTAGACCCATACTTAATGAAGTTGGTTTCTCTGAAATTACGAATGCTTAGGAAATTATAGATGATGGGAAGAATTTTTATAGTACAAATCAACAACAATATGAGCAGAAAATAGATTCTAGATCAGCTTCATCATTTTTTGAATTGCTATTCCTTCATGGGACTTCTGCAATAGACAAGGTAAGGTATGGATCATCCTCTTATCTAAATGGATAGGAAGAAAAGGAATTATTGTACCATTAAGAAGTGCTAGCCCTATATATTTACAAAAAAAACTCCCCAAAATGCTCCATTGAATCCTATAGATAATTGATCTCTTAGAGTAAAGCAATATAGGTCAACATTTTTATCATTTAGAAAACATGTTGCTAATAGCATAGGTGCAGGATTTTATTGTAGCAAATAAAAAATCTTTAATAATATCTGTAGCTTGCATTTCACAAGATGCCATAGTTTTTGGAGGATCACGACATTATCACTGTCAGCCATCCAAATAACAAAATTGGTTATGTATTACTAGTACTGATGCATGGGCATCTGTTTAAAATTTGAAAATTGTCTTTGACAATTGATTTTTGGTTTTGATGTGTGTGGGTCGAGTGACAGAAGCTAAGGAACGAAGCTCCTGTCGCAAAGGAGAAAGGAAAAATAATAGATAAATATTATATTCTAGAAAGTGGGATAATGGAGAGGATGGTGATTATGAAAATCAGTTGCTTTGTTATTTTGAGATGGAGAAGTGGAGAAAGGAAGAAAGACTAAGAATAGACAAAGGTAACAAGAAGAAAAGCAATACAGTTCACATGCAAGGAAAAGGCAGATTTATGGCATGACTAAGTAGTGGGACAACTTGTGGCAAGGTAGGTGATTAATTTCCAAATATGCATGGTGCAGAAGCACAACCGTCGAATAAAGGATGAAGGCTTAGTGGAGAGAGAGGGAAGATTTGTGCAGGCTGCGTATAGTAAGGCGATGACAATTATTTATGAAGATGGCAGCCATATTCCATAGGAGCGCATATGTAATGGAGGTGGAAAAAATCAATAAACCGATTAATGTGAGAGGCCAGAAATAATCAAAGAAGGCTGTGGCAGGCCGCATAGTTTGAGGTGGTCACAATAGAAATAGAGGAGGCTGCGGGTTTGAAGTGGAATACCAGAAAGAAGAGGCGGTGGCATATGTATGAGACCACGCGTATGTAAGGAGGAAGTGATAATAAAAAGACAAGTTGCATATGTATATTATAGGAGGCCACTAGATATAGAGAGCATGATTGGTGAGAAGGCGACAGAAATGACTGGATAGGCTGAGTGAGGCTGTGAGTTGAAGAGAGAAAGGCTGATAAAGAATCGGTGAGGCCACATAAAGAATGAAGAAGCCATGAACATATTAGAGGGAGGTCGATGTCTATGAGAATAGGCCATTAGAAGGAGGCAATGAAGGATGGCAAAGGCAAAAAGGTAGAATATGATAATGGGTTTGATAGCAGACAACAGAGGAAATGAGAAGGCTGACAAAAGGAGAGATGGAAAAGAGCACAAAATGTGATAAGTAGAGATGGTGACAGAAGGGAGATAGTTGTAGATGCAAGAGGCTATTGGAAGATGATAGACAATGAATGGAATAAGAAGATCGAATGTGGCCATAAGCCAAATAGATTAGATGTTTTTGGTGAAAATTTGATATTGTAAGGAAGAACCCGATTTGGCTATTTTGAATAAAAGTCTAGTTATGTTAATCTGTAGCTTGGTGGTGTGTTCCTATAGCAAGTCAGGACTATAGAGGATAAACATTGTTAATGTATATTTCTTTAATCTCATGTCCAATTACATGTGTATGATTTTACTATTACTTTAGATTGCTGCCTAGTTTCTTGTCACATTATTGATAGAAGTTAGTTGATAGCCCTTGTAAATGGGTAGAGACTTGTTTCTCAGTAGAAGATTATAAGGGTAAGTGTACATGGTAAGTGTCACCATGCTATCAGATTGGTATTAGAGCAAGGTTGGTCTTGAGTGCTGAGTAGATCACCGAAGAGAGGTAACTTAGCTAGGACAAGAAAGAAGATTGTAAGTATTGTAGTGTGTGTAGCACCAAAAGACTGGGCAGAGGGAAGAAGAAAAAAGCCCTAGGTGAGGTGCTGAAAAAATGAAAGAAAATAAAGGGATGTAGAAGCAAATGAAGAAAAAAAGTCTCGAGAAAAGAGATAAAAGAAAAGAAGGCAAAAGGATGACAGATGAAGAATTACGGAGAGAATTGGTAGCATTGAGGAGAGATGTAATGTTGGTAAAACAATGGTATGAAGAACAAGATCAAGGATATTATTGGGTTTGGCCAATGGAAAAGAAAGTAAAATGGCTAGTGAAAGAGATTGCTAAGAAAAGAAAGAGGCAAAAAATGAAAGCCTTGAGAAGAGAAGAAAAATATGAAAAGAGTGCCCACAGAGATGGGGACGACAGAGAGTTGCCATTGGAGAAATATGGATCAAAAGAGGTCAAGAGAGTTCTCATTGAAGAGAACATGAAGAAAGAGAAGAAGAGAAATGAAGAAGGAAGAGTGTCCATGAGGAGGGCATTGAAAGAGACATTGTGGTCTCTCATTTTATTTGCTAATGATATGTTCACATATTTGTATGTAGGGATAAAGAAAGTGATGCTGAAGGTCGAGCATGAGACCTTGAAGACAATGAAAGTTGGGGCAAGAATAGCTCTTGAAGAAAGAATGGAAGGTGTGAATGAGGAAAGATTGATGGCAACAAAATGCCAAGAAGAGTTTACAGCAGAGGTGCATGACATAGTGCCAGAAAAGGAAGAGGAGATTTATGCTAAAGATGTTCAGTTTGTTGATGAAGATGAAGAAGAAACCATAGAGTTTCATGATGTATGTGAAGATATTGCAGTAGTAGCACAAGATGCTTATGAAGAGGAGGAGTTGAAAAGCCAAGACGTTGAAGTTGGATGCAATTTAGGATGATAGGTCCTTGCACAAAAGGATGAAGGTAAAATTACTTTTGATCATGTATGTAGAAATGAGAATATAGATAGGCAAGTTGATAAGAAAAAGAAATTGGAAAATGTAATTGAGGATCATGGATATATAGTGCCATGTTGGAAAAGGAAAAAGATTGGTGAAAAGGGTTATAAAGAAATGAATGCCTTTGATTATGTTTATTCTAACAAGAAAGTGCAAAGGAAGAGAAATGTGCAGATGAATAAGTGGCAATATGATGAAACGCTGAGTTGGCCAACAAGGAGGCCTAGTGAAAAAGATTAGAGGGTGAAGACGGAGCAAGTGAAGAGAAGCTTGGGAGCAACAAATAGAGGACAATAGTCTACTGGCAAGGCGTGGGTAGTGAAGTAAGCAATAGCAAACAAGAATGTTGCAGAAAGGACAAAGAGTTGGAAATGGGTAGAGGAGAACAAACCCTGAGAAACTGGAAGCATGAGTAATCCAGTAGAAGATGGCAAGAAGGAGAAGAAGCTTATAGTGTAGTTGCAGCAAGAGAAGCCAAATGTATGGAAGGTAAGAGAAAGGAAATCTAATTTTTATATTGATGAAGCTTTGTATAATGATGAAAAAGAGATAAGGAGGAATAAATATTTGAGAAGACAAGAATGTAGAGAAAGGCAAAGTGAAAGATGCAGGCATGTCAAAAGAGAGGAAAACTGGAATGGAAGACTTGTGTGGAAAAAGAAGAGAGCACATGTATGTGGGAAAGATGCTGATTTGAACAGTGGAGCAGTTGCGGATGAAGAGGATGATAGTGGAACAACCATAGTTCCAAAGGAAGAGGGTAAACAAAAAGGAGAATGTAAGAAAAGAAGAAGATGGAGTAGAAATAGAAGATGCTAAAGAAGATTTATGGAAGCAGTTATAAGCCATTGAAGAAGAATGGAATGAGAAGGTTAAAGATGTGAGCATGAGTAGGACAACCGAGAAGATTGAAAACCATGATGCAAAATTGGTTGCAGAAATTAAGAATGAAGATGATGCAGAGTTGATGGTGAAGGATGAAGCTGAAGCTGATTTGGTGTTACAGTAGTTGGCCATGAAGGAAGAATGAATGGAAAATATGATTGATGAGCATGTTGAGTATGATGAAGGTATGATAAGTGTGGAGGATGCATTAGATGTTGTTATAATTTTTCCATTTGATTTGTTTGATGAAAGAAGAATTGGAATGTGGCGGTGGATGGTAAGTGTTGACAGCTATGTGAGGGCAGCTTATAGTGTTGCACAGAGATGTTGGAAGAGTGATGTATATGAGGCAGAGAAGTTATGGAGAAGAAAAGGGTAAGTGCAAAAAGATGGGGGGACAAAAAGTGGCCAAATTGTTTTAAAAAAATAATACAAAATGCGAGCGCGTTATAACGCGAGCACGTTATAACGTGAGCGCGTTATAACCTATTATAAATTAAAAAAAACTCATCTCATTTCATTTCATTTCTTTTTTCTCCACTATTCCTGCGGTCTGCAAACCCTAGGAAGCGCGCTCGCGTTTTGGATTCCTCAATTCAACACAAAAATCTTATCGATTCATCACCAAAATGCCACCATGACGTCGAGCACGCCAAAGGAGTGAGTTTATTTGTCTTTTTGTTTGAATTTACTTCTAAATAGGTAGGTTTGAGTTGTTTCATTAATTGTCAGGAAATGTTAATGCACCTCCTCCTCCTCCTCCTCAAAATCCACAAAATCATGCGGAACAACAACCTCCTCCATCCATTCCTTGACATGCCCTTGGAACACAAGAAAATATAATGGGGCAAATTAAAAATAATAAAAAAGAAATTGAAGATATAATTGCAAGGTTGAAAGATCTTTCCACTTCAACCTTGCATAGGTCCACACTTGCTGAATCTCTTGAATCTATGTTATTAAATGTAGATTCAATTAGCAAGCAAATAACTAGTTGGACAGATAAGAGGAGAGAGTTTAGAGATTATTATGCAGATAAGCTGTCATACCAAGATGTAAAAAAATTACAAATTAAAAAATTAGACTTGTGTTCAATTTTCACAAACCCACAAACAAATCAACCTCCACCCATTACATGCAAGTGGTTCCCTATCCATTGGTGCAACAACCAAGCAATAAGGGACAATTTTGGATAGAGGTGGTGGATGGTTTTTGACCATCCTCCATGCAATAATAATGAGGTCCCGCAATACTTTTTGAGGAAACTCTACTGTGAGTTTGTCCTCAATAAAGTGCCAAATTGTTTTGATATGCGGGACTTCTAGGGTAGAGGTGGGGGGTCAGCACAAGATAGACCAGGGGCACGTCTTGACCAACAGTGGGTAGTGAGACAAGTTATCAGTAGACTAGCCCATGAGCACGTTTCTATCCCTTCCATTGTGAAGGAGAGTGTTGAGGTTGATACACTTCAGTCCATTAGTGCCTTGACCCAGAGCATCATAGAGCATGGCAGTCCCACAACACATAGTGCGAGGAGTAGGGTCCCACCCCATGCTTGTCAGACTTGTGGATCAACCTGTGGTTATGACCCCATGGATAGTTAGGACACAGGTGCACAGGCTACATTTGTAGCTGAGCAGATGGTGATGACAGATACCCTCCTGAGTGAGACTTTCAGCCTTGATACTCAGGTAAATATTAGCAAGTTTATTGAATTTAATTTATTAAATTTTATTTTTGAAATGCAAGATTAACTAATTTAGTTTGATGATTTTAATGAAATTTTAGGGTCATAGCATTGATGCAGTTTTCAGTGGTTCTCCACCTACATATTACACTAGATCATCTACTGTCGAGGTACGTAGCTAGTAAACAATTATAAATATTACATGTGAATAGCATCGTTATATGAATGGTATTCTAATATCTGATTTTAGATGTTGAATAGGTTAATATTGGAGATTTCACGGCAACACCTGCCAGTGGTGGACTTCAAAGCTTCACGGAGGTAATAAAATAAATAGTTTAATGAATGAATTGTACTTACTAGATTTTTGTATTTGACTTGTGTGCTTTATTGTGTGTACTTCCATGTTTAGATGAATGTGTGTGTATGTTAGGAGCCATGATTTGCATCACTAGTATAGTTTTCGTAATTGAATAATGTTGTTTTATCTCCAAATGATGCAAGTTGCAGAGACACCTCCTGATGTTCATAGGGCAATGGAGCATGGTGTGACCTCTATGATTCATAGCTCCATGGCATTGATAGGGGTATGAGGCAGATTAGTAAATTTCAATTTACATTCATTGTTATAGTTGTCTATTTTTGAAAAATCAAAAGATTATTGATTTAAAGTTTAATTTCTATCAGGATGGTTTCTATAAGACATGACATCACCACGGCCTATTCTTGCTACTGAGGCAAGTGAGGAGATAGATTATATGGTAGTGGTAAGTGATTATTTTGTTAAATGTTTCATTTGTTATAACATGTAATTTCTATATATTAATGTCTATACTTTTTATTGTAACAGTTAAAGATGCAAGAAGAACTAAATAGGAGGAGCAGCCCTTGGGTTCGTAGTAGACCACCCACATGCGCATCTCCATCCCCTAGAAGATCAAAGGCTACCCGTGATCTATTCTCTTCACCAGCCAAAGGGGAATATCTTTTTATTGTGTTCCTTTGTTGTATGCCTATATGGCATTTGTGGACATATATTTTGTATTGTATATAGTTGACATTGTATGCCTATATGGCATTCTTGTAAGCCTATATGGCTATTTTGTATATATGTTATACTTATATCGATAGATATTGATGTATGCCTATATGGATATTTGGTTAATACAAATCTTTTTTATTGATGGCGTCCATACTTGCATTATAAATCCACATTTGAATGGATATTTGTAGATGGCTACTTCAAATATTTAAAGTCCAATTGTATTACATAGGATGTTTGTTGATCCAATAAGCTAGCTATTGTTATTCAAGTATCACCTAAACCTCATTTTGGAACTGAAAGATAAAAGTTGTATTTAAAAGAAAATGAATCATCATGTTGAACAGAAAATATTAATATTCTTTATGAGTAGCATACAATGTCAACTATATGCAATACAGAAAAATGAATCATCATGTTATTATTTATGTTTGAGATCCTGAAAATGACTAAGTTTGGTAGCCTGATATCGTGAAACACTAGGATGAATATTCAAGTCATTAGGATGATTGCACCTTGAGAAAAAGTCATTAAGATGAGCACCTAAAGGAGACTTTCTTAAACATTCAAACATTGAGCAACAAGCATGAAGGGTTAAGGCACAATTTGCAACTCATAAAGTCTCAAAAGGGTGCCCAACTTGGAGAGAGCATTCATTTAAGACAAGGCACCCATTGACACCTGTTCCACCATAAAATTGTGCCTAAGGTGGAAGGAGAACAAGTCTCTAGTAAGTGAAGCACACCTATTGTCTAAACCACTTCATTATGGTGCCCTAGCATGAGGAGGAGTATATAAGTCAATAGGAAATGGTGCCTAGAATACAAATGAAGGACTAAGTGGCATTTTCAATAAGCATCAATTCACCTTGAGCTTTCAATAAATACATCAAATTGAGCCCCATAAGCCTAGGCGCCCTTTGCCTTCAAAAGAACCTTATATTGGCAGCTTGGAGGAAATCAACTTACAATGACAAGTCTTGAGGTTTCTCATTTTGGATGATGTCTTTTGAGATTAACTACAATGATCAAAAGTTAAGATGAGTGGAAAGAACCTATCTTGAACCTTAGGCGCCCTTCATGTAATTTCCCACCATCACGAGCGCCTAGATCTAAGGAGTGAATGAAGGATCTTAACATCAAGAAGCATGTTATCAATCAACTTGGAGAAGTCTTTAACAATAATTATGATGAATTGAGTACATGGAAGTAGAGGAAGTACATATCAACTCCAAAGTGTGCCTAATGATTAATAAGAAATTCTTCCAAAGCAAAGGTGCTCATTGTGAATTTTCCTACTAGTTTTGGCACCTTAAAGTCTAAGTGCATGAAAATCATGAGGATGAGCACTTAGGGATGAGATAGTCTTCATAAGAGTTTAAATAAGAACATCATCAAAATGTGCCTTGGTAGAGAGACTTGAGACCATCATCAAATAAGCCAAAATATCTATCTCCAATCTAGGCACAAATTCTAGCTCCTCCCAACTCAAATGAGCGCCCAAGTTGAAGTCAACTTTCATCTATACAACCCTCAGATTGTGCCTTGATTGAGGAAGGGATTTGAACCTCAAAATTTAATCATCTCAAGACAAAAGCTTCCTTAGACACTTGGTATTTGATTGAAATCATTGAGAATTAGAAAGAACCACCTAAGGATGCAAGACGCACTTTTCACCCATATAAGCCTAAAATTGTGCCTAAGGGAAATAACTTGATTTCATATCAATAGGTGAGTTCCTTGAGAGAAAGGATCACTCTAGGTCATTTTCAATTGTTGAAAGCACAAAAATGATAAAGATAAAGGCAATTGAGTTAGGCGCACTTTAGCCTCTGAGGACACCTCAATGAGTGCCTTGGGTGAAATTGCATGAGATGACCTTTTGGAGTGAGCACTTGAAAGATAGAATTCATTCTAAGACATGTCTCATCATTTATAATTGCAAAATTGCAAGTATAAAGACATTTAAATCTAGGTGCACTCTCCATTAGTACAAACCTATTCTGGTGCCTAAGGGAGAAATTGCATTGAAAGACACCTTTTGAATGAATCTCTTAAGGGATATTGACCTCTTTAAGCCATTATAATTGTTTGAAATCATTTAAAGTGATAAATATGGACCAACTTGTGTTAGGCGCCCTTTGCTCTTCTTTTTACCTATATATGCGCCTAGATTTGTAGTAAGATTATTCCATGTTTAAAGAGGATTCCTTTGTGTTATAAAATGTTTATCATGAGGATTGATGTGTTTCTTGGTTTGTATTGTAGGAAGATTGAAGGAAAAGGTAGGAGCAAGAGTTTGGAGTCGCCTAGAGTCATCATGTAGCTGCTCCAAAGGAGCCTTTCACATTCATTCATGCTAGAGAGTTAAGATGGAAGTAATCACTGCCAAGGAAACACCACTTCAAGAGGTAGCTGCTCCAAGAGGTCACAACAAGATATATTTCAAGTTTTCTTCATTAATGACATCACCAGTTGCATCATGTTCAAAGACTTCCATCTATCACTTCAAGTTCCATTCATCTTCAAGTATCAACTAGATTCTTCATCAATCATCGCTTCAAGATCAGCATGTAGCCGCTCCAAAGGAACTTCTCATCATCATCAAGCATTCCAAAGACATCCATTCAATTTCAAGTCCCTTTGATACATTCAAGCCTCCTTGAGAAGTCATCTACTTCACATATAAGGGAAAGTGTTATCATCAATATCTACACTTCAAAGGACCTTTCAAGTTGGAACACTTCTTCATCAAACATTCGAAGACATCCATCCAAGCTTCAAGTTCTTTTACAATCTTCAAGTCTAGGAGAAATTGCATCTAGTGAACTCATTAATTGGCGCCTAGGAGGAAAAGACCTTAAACTTACATTATTGAGTCAACACTTTAGAAATTGAGCCATTCCTAGTCAATTGGAGTCATAAAATATCCAATACAAAGTCAAATTGGACTTAGGCACCCCTTCATGTAATTTCCCACCATCATGAGTGCCTAGATCTAGGAAGATCATCCAATTGCGCCTAGGAATAAGATACAAGTCCAAGACCTCAAATTTGAGTGCCTAGAAGTGTGATGGATTGAAGAAGCTACATTGGCACCTAAGGGTAAGTTGTATCTAATGACATCACCTAATTGAGCGCCTAGGAGGTATAAAGCTTAACATTGACATGATGACAAGCACTTAGTAAACGAGAGTTTCTCAAACATTTAAACATGTGAATGAAGTCATAGAAATGCACTAAGTCATCTAGGCGCTATTTTCCCTTTGTGTACCCCTACATTTGTGCCTAAAAAGAAGTTGCTTCAGTTCATTGGAGTGTTTGAGTATTGAGAATTTCTTAGCAATGCTTTGTAACTTTACATTGCCTCCTTTTGATGATTTTTGGGGCAGCAAAAAACCTTTCACCACGGGAAAACACCTCAGAGATATAAAAAATTGAGAGAGGTTATTGTAGAGGCACTCTACATGATCACGTTGCCCTAGATGGAATGTTTCTAAGTGACATGATTTTCAAGTAACATGTCATCAAAGATTGCTGTCTTTTTGCACTTTGGACTCTTCAGGGATATCGTCGGTACAATGTAGCTCGGACTGTTTCGACATGTTTGGGTGAAAAATAGGACCATGCCTAGCATAAATGTACCCATCTGGACACGTTGCAATAGTCATTTTGGTCGCATCAAGAGCAGGATGAAAGTTACACCCCTTTGCAACTTTACACTGCCTCCTTCTGACAATTTTTGGGGTAGCAGAAAACCTTTCACCACGGGCAAATGTCTTAGAGATATAAAAAACTGAGAGAGCTTATTGTAGAGGAACTCTACATGATTGCATTTCCTTAGATGGAATGTTTCTAAGTGACACGGTTTTCGAGTAACATCTCATCAAAGATTGCTGGCTTTTTGCACTTTGGACTCTTCAGGGATATCGTCGATACAATGTAGCTCAGACTGTTTCGACATGTTTGGGTGAAAAATAGGACCATGACTAGCGTAAATATACCCATCCAGATGCATTGGAATAGTAAGTTTGGTTGCATTAGGAGCAGGACGAAAGTTACACCCCTTTGCAACTTTACACTGCCTCCTTCTGACGATTTTTGGGGCAGCAGAAAACCTTTCACCATGGGCAAATGTATCAGAGATATAAAAAACTAAGAGAGGTTATTGTAGAGACACTCTACATGATTGCATTGCCTTAGATGGAATATTTCTAAGTGACATGGTTTTTGAGTAACATCTCGTCAAAGATTGTTGCCTTTTTGCACTTTGGACTCTTCAGGGATATCATCGGTAAAATGTAGCTCGAACTATTTCGACATGTTTGGGTGAAAAAAATGACCATGCATAGCGTAAATGTACCCATTCAGATGCGTTGGAATAGTCAATTTGGTTGCATCAGGAGCAGGACAAAAGTTACACCGCTTTGCAACTTTACATTGCCTCCTTTTGATGATTTTTGGGGCAGTAGAAAACCTTTCACCATGGGCAAATGTCTCAGAGATATAAAAAATTGAGAGAGGTTATTGTAGAGGTACTCTACATGATCACATTTCCTTAGATAGAATGTTTCTAAGTGACACAATTTTCTAGTAACATCTCGTCAAAGATTGCTACCTTTTTACACTTTGGACTCTTCAGGGATATTGTCGGTACAATGTAGCTCGGACTATTTCGACATGTTTGGGTGAAAAATAGGACCATGCCTAGTGTAAATGTACCATTCAGATGCATTGGAATAGTCAGTTTGGTCGCATCAGGAGCAGGATGAAAGTTACACCCCTTTGCAACTTTACACTGCCTCCTGATGATTTTTGGGGCAATAGAAAACCTTTTACCACGGGTAAATGCCTCAGAGATATAAAAAAATGAGAGGTTATTGTAGAGGCACTCTATGTGATCACGTTTCCTTAGACGAAATATTTCTAAGTGACACAAGTAACATCTCATCAAAGATTGCCACCTTTTTGCACTTTGGACTCTTTAGGGATATCGTCGGTACAATGTAGCTCGGACTGTTTCGACATGTCTGGGTGAAAAATAGGACCATGCCTAGCATAAATGTACCCATCCAGATGTGTTGGAATAGTTAGTTTGGTCACATCAGGAGTAGGACACCAAAAATGCATAACATGATGATGTAAAAATTGTATATGTGTAAAAATGTAGCAGGAAATTAGAAAAGGACAAACCTTACAAATTAATGTGCATACTTACAACTCAATGTAACATGACTTTACAAAGTCAATGTGAATACTTACAAATTAATCCAATGAACCATCCGGGTCTGCTCTACTCTTTATTGTGTCAAGTATTGCTTCATAGTCAAACTCACGCACCTTCCACAAGATTTTGTTCAAAGGTCTACCCCGATACTTTATCAAATGAACATTGGATGCCATGACAAGGTTTGAGTAATGAAGAATCTTCCGATCCATGTCAAAGTCTTGAAACAATCAAACATTAACACTCTTATGTGGGTACCTTCTAAGCCATGTTCCAGTAATAACTATTGAGCCTGTAGGGTATTCGACGTTTTCTCCATCTGTAATAGGGGCCTCCAATTTCTTTTTGGCCTCAACACAATGACATAAGTAATAATCTATTCCCTCTTCATTATCTTCATCTATAATAACTGCATATACGTGCCCTACATTAATATGTGTAGCAAATTAGATGAAATTAGTCAACATTAGAAAAACACTATAAAGTAAGATGACATTACCTGGTTGAACTAGATGAAATTAGATGCATATACATGCCTTATATTACTTGGTTGAACTAAATTTGATATGTGGTCAAAGTCAATTGATGATTCCATCTGTGTTAGTTCCAGTGTCGTCGGGAGTTGATATGTGTCGAGTGGGCTAAGATAACTGAACTGCCATTCGTCAACCCACTCTTTTGACTCGCACTCATCCTAGACTTGAATTGTACAGGAAGAACAAAAGCATGACATCTTTTGCGTATAGATACTCCATCTTTTGCGTATGGATACTCCATTAACTTGCAATTGAGCTTTTGAAAGAGTGCATCTCATTTGATCCTGTTAGTGTACAATAGTCCTCATATGGTGCAATGTTAGTATCATCTATCAACAAAAAAATCTACGAACTGAAGACTTACCTTCATTACCTGGACCCATGGAAGCATTACACCACTCAACAATCAATTTTACATCTGTCAACTTTGCATTGTCTTTATACTTTAACTCTTCTCGTGCTATGGCTCTTTTCATACATGCTCATGCACCATCATGCTCCCCCTTTCCATGCCCAACCTCACAAAAGTTCCACATATGCTGAATACTTATAAAATTATGCCTCCTACTTAGCCAATAAAAATTTAGTGAGTTCTTGAATTGTGACGCATAGTTATCCGACCATATGATATGCTGACTAAACGATATGCCCCTTCTAGCCAAATCATTGTAGAACACCTGAAAGCAACCTTGCATGAACTCCGTAGAATGCGTGCGATCATCACTAATATAGAAATTATACTCCCTTATGATCTTTCTATCATCCTCTGTACTATCATTCACATGAATGAATGCGATGTGCACAAATATAGAAACTTGTGTGGAGTTGTAATATTGTGATTGCACCTCACGCTGTGGCTATAGACTATAGTTCTCTACAAAGTTGATGACTGAAACAATGCTACCAACTGGAAATGTGTCCTTGCATAACTTGAATTGCAATTCCAACCATCGAGCTCTATGGGAATGTCTTGCATACTCATACACTATGCTGTCATGAAATATAGGCATAAATTGATACACTAGAATCTTTTCAATAACCAATTCACACCTCTTTGCTTCTTTACCATCTTTTGTATTGTATGCCACTATTTTATACTTGCCAAACTCTACTAGTTCATTTCCAATCGCATGTGTTCTTTCCATATGTTCACATATTGGCAAATGTTGCAAGCCACTGCAATGATAACATGTACCATCCAAGCATAATTTCTTGTAGAATATTTGACCTTCCTCTCTTTCACATAAAATTCTTGATATGAAGTCTCTTGAAGATGTTGGTGGGGCACATATGGCACAACCCTGTAAAACATTGTTAGTATGAATGTCTAAACATATAGACCTATAAGCATCAAAATGGTTAGAAAATTCAATATGTAATTTACAACAACAAGTAGTGCATGTGTGATTTATCTTGACATAGAAAGGTTTTAGCATTTCAAAATATCTTTGATAAATTTTAATTGGAGGATACTTCTCTAGAAATTTACCATAAAACTATGTTTGAGTCTCATCCAAAAAATGCTTTGGATGTGGCTCATGGTTCTGACTACCGATTCTCCTTCTTATCACATCCCTTTGATTTGGAGATACCCTTGTGTAATTCTTCCAAAAGTCTTTAATTAGTGATCTCAATGCTTCAACAATTGGTTTATCTTTTCGTGGTAGTCTCCCCGAGAACGCCCATAATTCATTGGCATTAGTGTCCTCAATTCTTTGGTGTCTTCCAACGACTCTTGATAAAGTTTTCCTACTAATTCTCAATTCTTGACTCATCTTTCTAATGAGACGAGCTTTCCTCGTTTGACTACTTACTATAGTCGATTTAATCACACGTTGTGTTGCATTACTATCTTTTGTGCGTGAGGTGTTACCCACACTCTTATATGCACTCATTAGATTCTTGACAATAGATTTTTCACTTGAAGCCTCTGATGTTCTCAACCCAAGAATCTTCATGATAGACCTATACTTTATACTTTGCATCATTTAAATGAATAGTTGACATCTTGTAGTCTCATTTAACTTTTCAATTAACAATCTCTAAATCTTATGAGCATATCTTCTACAAGTGCGTTTTGGAATCTTACCTTCCATTGGATGCAAAATATTCTCATCAATATCAATCAAATACTTTGGCTTTCTATGTAAAATTCTAGGTGGTGCTAAGTTAGGTAAATTCATCTCAACATTAGGAATTTCATCAATATTTAAATGAGATGGGCTAGATGGCAAACCTTTGATCGGAGATGGAATAGATGAAATACCTTGATGTTGAGGTGGGAACAATGGCATACCTCCTTCATCACATGTGAGTGATGATGTACTCTCAACTTGAGATGTGGTAGATGGTGTCCCTACATGTTGACTTGTGGTAGAGGACGTGTCTCCAACTATGGTATTCAAATCTCTTGTAGCACGAAGTTTTTGCATTTGTTCTCTTTGTGCCGCCAATACCATATCTCTTTGTGATGGTTGTGGTTCCTCTTCAATTGGTATGTCTTCATTTATTGTGTCCAATTTCCTCTTCTCACAAAGTTCCCTCATAGCCACTGTTTTCTTTGCATTCTTATCTTCTATCTCTTCCTATGTTGGTTTAATTCTTGATCATTTCCTCAGCATGACAGAGAATTTGTTTGTAGCATGATAAAGAGACCAATATTACTTCCTAAGAAATGAATACAAGATAATAGTGGGATTGTATTTTTATTATGTTGTAAGGATTTATTCTTGTATAATTTGACATCAAGGTATGTTAAGGTCTGTTTATTACACATAATTATTAAAGAGCCCAAGTGTAGAAAATATACATGGCATCATGTGAGATTGTAGGCTGATTTCTTGATTGGGAATGTGTCTATTTTAAACATGTATGATAAAGCATGATAAAGTAATTCAATCCAAATTAAGGAAAATGTAAAGAACATGCATGTAAAGACTTGACATACCTAAAAAATAAAGATTCGAATGGAGAGGGTACCCAATTATGTAGTGTTTTTTTCCTCTTGCATCAAACTCCTCAACAATTTGAGTTTTTCACCACTTGCTTCCTTTTCAATGTTAAATTGAATAACACTCAAATATAATTACTAACAACAATACTATTAACCAATCTATAATGTTAAATTCCTAAAATTGAATCACAATTAACATTGTAACACTACAAAAATTGAAACCTGAATAGATATATATCAAACTTGGTGTGAAAACTACATTATTTCCTCCTTCTCAAGTTGGCAAAGCAGAAAAGGTGGTGGAAAGATCATGCAAAGGTGGTACAATGTCTCAAATGTGCATGTGAACTTCCCAACGGCATGAAAGCACTTCTTTTTTGTCGGAGCACGTGTAGAATTAGTATGAAAATAGAGCATGTGGGCCTGGATTGCGGGGGTCAACACTTTTTTACCATTTCTATAGTAGGACAAAACACGAGACCGTTATAACGCACTCGCATTTTGTCCTGCTATAGATTGATCACATCATGTGCATTATCTTCCTCAACACAAGCAGGGATGACCACATCCCATGCTTCATCAAATGACACTTCCAAGCCTTACAATTCCTCTTAAATATGGAAGGATCCATCGCTGGAAGAGCCAAGCCACTTGGTCCCACCTTGCTGAAGGATGACATTCTAGGAGAATTAGGAGATTTTTGTTTGGAGATCATATAATCTTTAAATGCTTTCCATCCTGGTAGGTCCTTTACATCAGAGAAAAACCACTAATGGTGTCTAAGAAATAAGAAATTATTCATCTCTTTGGTGATCCATTTCTCTTTCCAAACCTTCCCCTTCAGACTTGAATGACCACAAGGTTTTTGAGGGAGAACTTTTTCTGTTTCCTACAAGAGCTTGCCAGATGCTCTGCCATATGATAGGCATAACAATGAAGGGGCTAGTCCTCATAATCAAGTTCTTGATAGAAAATTCCCATCGAGGAAGAAAGACAGATCTTCTTTGGAAGCAGAAGTTCTAGTTTGTGACAAATCCTTATCCAAGCATAAATAGTAGGGGTTCTGTCAAGCGATTGCCAATCTACTTCCACAAAGTCTCCTAAAGACTTCTTGATTGATTCTAAAACATCCACACCCCAAAATTGGAGAGGCAATCAATATAATCAAACCCATAAATCTACATTTGATGACAAAAACTCTCTTCAGGCTAGATTAAGACTCCAACATTTCAGCTCAAGTCTAACCCATCAACATCTAAATAACCTGAATACAAAATCTTTATTTTCCTATCTTTAGAACTCAGCCCTCAACATCAAACCCTAATCCCTTGACTCTTAACTCTGATCCCTCGACCCTCGACCCTATCCCTAAACCTGAAACCCTAAAGCCTCAACCCTCAACCCT
Source organism: Cunninghamia lanceolata (assembly GCA_027924645.1). NCBI lineage: Eukaryota > Viridiplantae > Streptophyta > Pinopsida > Cupressales > Cupressaceae > Cunninghamia > Cunninghamia lanceolata. The sequence goes on from BSBN01000888.1 coordinate 282,992, forward strand.
CAATGTCAAATCCTAATCCCTCGACCCTTCACTCTAATCCATCAACCCTAAACCCTATCCCTAAACCCTCAACACTATACCTTAAACTCTAATCCCTCAACCCTCAACCCTAAACCTTATCCCTAAACCCTAATCCCTCAACCCTCAACCCTCAACCCTAATCCGTCATCCCTCAACTCTAATCTCTCATCCCTAAACACTAAATGCTATCCCTATTCCTAAACCCTCAATAGACTCGATACTATACCTTAAACCCTAATCCCTTATCCATAAACCCTCAAACCCTATCCCTAATCCTTATACCCTCCACACTCTACTTTAACCCTAATCCCTCGACCCTCAACCCTATCCCTAAACCCTTGACCCTCGAACCTGAACCCTCAACCCTCAACGTCAAACCCTAATCCCTCAACCCTTAACTATGATCCCTCGATCCTCAACCCTATCCCTAAATTCTCAACCCTTAACCCTCAACATCAAATCCTAATCCCTTAATCCTTCACTCTAATCCCTCAACCATAAACCCTATCCCTAAACCGTCAACACTATACCTTAAACCCTAATCCCTCAACCCTAAACCTTATCCCTAAACCTTAATCCATCAACCCTCAGCCCTAATCCATCATCCCTCAACTCTAATCCCTCATCCCTAAACCCTAAATGCTATCCCTATTCCTAAACCCTCAATAGACTCAATACTATACCTTAAATCCTAATCCCTTATCCCTAAACCCTCCAACCCTATCCCTAATCCTTATACCCTCCACACTCTACTTTAACCCTAATCCCTCGACCCTCAACCCTATCCTTAAACCCTTGACCCTCAAACCTCAACCCTCAACCCTCAACATCAAACCCTAATCCCTCAACCCTTAACTATGATCCCTCAACTCTCAACCCTATCCCTAAACCCTAAACCCTAAAGCCTCAGCCCTCAATGTCAAATCCTAATCCCTCAACCCTTCACTCTAATCCCTCAACCCTAAACCCTATCCCTAAACCCTCAACACTATACCTTAAACCCTAATACCTCAACCCTCAACCCTAAACCTTATCCCTAAACCCTAATCCCTCAACCCTCAACCCTAATCCGTCATCCCTCAACTCTAATCCCTCATCCCTAAACCCTAAATGCTATCCCTATTCCTAAACCCTTAACAGACTTGATACTATACCTAAAACCTTAATCCCTTATTTGTAAACCCTCCAACCCTATCCCCAATCCTTATACCCTCCACACTCTACTTTAACCCTAATCCCTCGATCCTCAACCCTATCCCTAAACCCTTGACCCTCGAACCTCAACCCTCAACCCTCAATGTCAAACTGTAATCCCTCAACCCTTAACTATGATCCCTCGACCCTCAACCCTATCCCTAAACCCTAAACCCTAAAGCCTCAACCCTCAACTCTCAACGTTAAATCCTAATCCCTCGACTCTTCACTCTAATCCCTCAACCCTAAACCCTATCCCTAAACCATCAACACTATACCTTAAACCCTAATCCGTCAACCCTCAACCCTAAACCTTATCCCTAAACCCTAATCCATTAACCCTCAACCCTAATCCATCATCCCTCAACTCTAATCCCTCATCCCTAAACCCTAAATACTATCCCTATTCCTAAACCCTCAATAGATTCGATACTATACCTTAAACCCTAATCCCTTATCCCTAAACCCTCCAACCCTATCCCTAATCCTTATACCATCCACACTCTACTTTAACCCTAATCCCTCGACCCTCAACCCTATCCCTAAACCCTTGACCCTCAAACCTCAACCCTCAACCCTTAACGTCAAACCCTAATCCCTCAACCCTATCCCTAAACCCTAAACCCTATCCCTAAACCCTCAACACTATACCTTAAACCCTAATCCCTTATCCCTAAACCCTCCAACCCTATCCCTAATCCTTATACCCTCCACACTCTACTTTAACCCTAATCCCTCGACCCTCAACCCTATCCCTAAACCCTAAACCCTAAAGCCTCAACCCTTAACATCAAATCCTAATCCCTCAACCCTTCACTCTAATCCCTTAACCCTAAACCCTATCCCTAAACCCTCAACACTATACCTTAAACCCTAATCCCTCAACCCTCAACCCTAAAACCTTATCTCTAAACCCTAATCCCTCAATGCTCAACCCTAATCTATCATCCCTCAACTCTAATCCTTCATCCCTAAACCCTAAATTCTATCCCTATTCCTAGACCCTCAACGGGCTCGATACTATACCTTAAACCCTAATCCCTTATCCCTAAACCCTCCAACCCTATCCCTAATCCTTATACCCTCAACACTCTACTTTAACCCTAATCCCTCGACCCTCAATCCTATCCTGAAACCCTTAACCCTCAAACCTCAATGTACTCAACCCTCAAAGTCAAACACTAATACCTCAACCCTTAACTTTGATCCCTCGACCCTTAACCCTTAAAACTTGAACCCTAAAGCCTATCCTTACATGCTCAACACTCGACACTATATCTTAAACCCTAATCCCTTAACCCTCATCCCTAGAGCCTCAACCCTAAATTCTTAAACCTTCAACCCTAAACCCTATCCGTAATCCCTCTACCCTCGACACTCTTATTTAACCCTAATCCCTTGACCATTAACCCTATCCCTCAACCTCAACCCTCAACCCTCAACCCTCAACCCTCAACTCTCAACATTAAACCCTAATTCATCAACCCTAAACCCTAATCCCTCAAACCTAAACCCTATCCTTAAACCATCAACCCTCAACACTATACCTTAAATCCTAATCCCTATCTGTCAACCCTTAACCCTTAAAACTTAAACCCTATCCCTACACCCTCAACACTTGACACTATATCTTAAGCCTTAAACCCTCATCCCTAAAGCCTCAACCCTCAATCCTTAAACCTTCAACCCTAAACCCTATCCCTAATCCCTCTACCCTCGACAGTCTAACCCTAACCTCGACATTAAATGCTAATCCGTCAACCCTAAACCCTAATCCATCAACCATAAACCCTATCCCTAAACCCTCAACCCTCAACACTATACCTTAAACCCTAATCCATCAATCCTAAAACCTAATCCCTCAACCCTCAACCCTAAACACTATCAATAAACCCTCAACCCTCGACACTATATCATAAACCCTAATCCCTCAACCCTCAACCCTAATCCCTCATCCCTAAACCCTAAACGCTATCCCTATTCCTAAACCCTCAACCGTTGACACTATACCTTAAACCCTAATCCCTTATACCTAAACCCTAAACCCTATCCCTCAACCCTTAACCCTTAAAAATTAAACCCTAAAACCTATCCATAAAGCCTCGATGCTCAATACTATATTTTAACCCCCAATCCCTTAACCCTCAGCCCTAAAGCCTCAACCCTCAATCGTTAAACCTTCAACCCTAAAACCTATCCCTAATCCCTCTACCATCAATACTCTACTTTAACCCTAATCCCTTGACCATCAAACCTATCCCTAAACCCTCAACCCTCAACCCTCAACCCTCAACCCTCAACTCTCAACATTAAACCCTAATCCGTCAACCCTAAACCCTAATCCCTCAACCCTAAACCCTATCCCTAAACCCTCAACCCTCAACACTATACCTTAAACCATAATCCCTCAACCCTAAACCCTAAGCCCTATCCTTAAACCCAACAAAACTACTTTGCCTTCTGTTAGGTTGTTAAACCCATCATTTTTGACACTCTTCTCTTAAAGATATTTGAGTTGCAAGAATATGTCAAAAAAATGGTTATGAACTTTTTTAATGTTAGTAATGTTATATGGCATGTTTTTCTGGCCCATTTGGGGTTCATTATGATAATAGGTGTACACACTATGAGAAAAGCTTTGCGTATGGTACATTCACAGTGAGTAATTAATAGTTGAAATCAGAAGGATGGTCATTATGAGAAAAGATTTGCATTGGGGTACATCTATGTTTCTTGCTATCCACCCCGCACTTAGGGGAGGTAATATGTTATGAAAAAGACAAATAATCTCCCATTGTTTACTGGATCTATCCACAAGAACTACTAAACTATACCTTAAACCCTAATCCCTCAACCCTAAACTTTCAACCCTAAACCTTATCCCTAATCCCTCTACCCTCAAAACCTACCTTAACCCTAATCCCTCGACCCTTAACCCTAAACGCTATCCCTAAAGCCTCAACCCTAAACCCTAATCCCTCAAGGTCCTAAACTCTAATCCCTTATCCCTAAACTCTAAATCCTATCCCTAAACGCTCAACCCTCAACCTTAAACCTTAATCACTCAATCCTTATCCACCCCTTTCCTCCCCTATCTGGCTCATTCCCATCTCCACCCTCCTCTGCCCTCGACACTATACATACATACATATAGGCATACATAGATACATACATAGATACATACATATATATAGGAATACATAGATACATACATACATATAGGCATACATACATACATACATACATACATACATACATGATTAATAGCCTTGAACATAAAAAAAAATTAAGGGGAACATAACGCGAGCGTGTTATAATGCACTCACATTATTTCAAACATGACAAACAACACAAACTTTTGGGGAAAAGGAAAAATGCAAAGCAAAATATAACGTGAGCGTGTTATAACGCGCTCGCGTTATATTTTTCTTTGGGAATCCCAAGCCTTGGGCTTGGGATTTGCTTTGGATTTCCAACCCAAAGGCTTAGAGTGCCTTTTGAATAGCCACAGATGTGTTTTTCCATATTCTTCAAGATTTCACATAATTTTGTTCATGCTAACCCTCATATTTGCACATGTTTCAAGGTTGAACAAATCAAACACCAGGGTAATGTTAGGCTTTCTCTTAGCTATTTGACGATGTGATTTTTTTCACATTTTAACAATGTTAAGCCTTTCATCTTTAATTTCTTTTGGTTGTGTGTTTGTTTTTGGGCAAAAACCACTGTTTGGTCTTTTTTTCATTGTAAATTAACTATTCATTGAAATTTCAAAAAAATTACATATTTAGATATTTGACTCCATTCTACAAATATTAAAAAAAGAAAAAAATGATTTTCAATTAGTTTTCAAAATTTATAGGGGTAGCACGACCAAAATTCTATTTTTTTAGGATGTGTCCACTTTAAAAATTAGTAAAAAATCAAATATTCATAAAAAATTATCAGAAAAATCGGGCATAAACTAAATGATATTAGATAATTTCTCACTAAAGCAATTTTAAAAATACCAAAAAAAAGTTGACTTTTTAAGGGAGCCACAAAACATGCTATGTTATGTTTTTTTGACAGAAACAACACCAATTTCTATGGCTCCCTCTTTTGAACCCCTTAATCTATGCCATTTAAAAAAAAAAATAGTAGTTTAGAAAGTAGACTCGGAGCACTATGAACATTGTTTTGGTTGCATCTCCAAATTTTGAGTGTAACTATGCTCAATTTCTCATCCAAGGCCAGTATTTCCTAATTTTAGAAAAAAAGTGGCCACTTAAGACCCCTTTTTGGCCCCCCATCTTCTTGCACTTACCCAAAAGGTTGTTTAAATTTGCAGAGGAACACATGTGCCAGAGCACATGATCTTTGTCCCAGGGGAGTTTGATGCAGGGGCATCTGTTTAAAATTTGAAAATTGTCTTTGACAATCAATTTTTGGTTTTGATGTGTGTGGGTCAAGTGACAAAAACTGAGGAATGAAGCTCCTATCGCCAAGGTGACAGGGACAATAATAGATAAATATTATATTCTGGAAGGTGGGATACTGGAGAGGATGGTGATTATGAAAATTAGTTGCTTTGTTATTTTGAGACAAAGAAGTGGAGAAAGGGAGAAAGACTAAGAATAGACAAAGGTGATAGCAAGAAAAGCAATACAGTTCGCATGCAAGGAAAAGGTAGATTTAAGGCACGACTAAGTAGTGGGACAGCTTGTGGTAAGGCAAGCGATTCATTTCCAAATATGCATGGTGCAGAAGCACAACTGTCGAATGAAGGCTGAAGGCTTAGTGGAGAGAGAGGGAAGATTTGTGCAGGCCACGTATAGTAAGGAGGTGATAGTTTTTTATGAAGATGGCAGCCATATTCCACAGGAATGCATATGTAATGGAGGTAGCAAAGATCAATAAACCGATTAATATGAGAGGCCAAAAATAATTAAAGAAGGTTGTGGTAGGCTACATAGTTTGAGGAGGTCGCAAGAGAAATAGAGGAGGCCGTGGGTTTGAAGTAGAATACCAGAAAGAAGAGGCGGCGACATATGTATGAGACCACATGTATGTAAGGAGGAAGCGGCAATAAAAAGACAGGCCCCATATGTATATTAGAGGAGGCCATCAGATATAGAGAGCCCGATTGGTGAGAGGGTGACATAAATGAATGGACATGCTGAGTGAGGCCATGAGTTGAAGAGAGATAGGCCAATAAAGAATCAGTGAGGCCGCATAGAGAATGAAGAATCCACGAACATATTAGAGGGAGGTCGATGTTTATGAGAACAAGCCATTAGAAGGAGGCAACGAAGGACGACAAGGCAAAAAGGTAGAATATGATAATGGGTTCGATAGAAGATAACAGAGGAAATGAGAAGGCCGACAGAAGGAGAGATGGAAAAGAGCACAAAATGTGATGAATAGAGATGGAAACAAAAGCAGATAGCTGCAGATGCAAGAGGCCGTTGGAAGATGATAGACATCGAACAGAAGAAGAAGATTGAATGTGGCCATAGGCCAAATAGATTAGATGTTTTTGGTGAAAATTTGATATTGTAAGGAAGAACCTAATTTGGCTCTTTTGAATAAAAGTCTAGTTATGTTAATCTGTAGCTTGATGGTGTGTTCCTGTAGCAAGTCAGGACTGTAGAGGATAAACATTGTTAATGCATATTTCTTTAAGCTCCTGTCACATTGCATGTGTATGATTCGCTATTATTTTAGATTGCTACCTAGTTTCCTATCATGTTATTGATAGAAGTTAGTTGACAGCCCTTGTAAATGGGTAGAGACTTGTTTCTTAGTAGAAGATTGTAAGGGTAAGTGTGCATGGTAAGTGTCACTGTGCTATTAGGCACCATCTAGGGTTAATATGTTTACTAGTTCACTGTTTAAAACTATAGAAAGTGTTGGCATAGACGAAGGTGATTGATGCAATGACAACAAATGAAAGGTTCTTTCTTTACAGTCTAGGATGGTTAATGCCAAGTATTACACAGAGAACACAAAAACATTTAAATTGGCTTACCAAGAATACGTTTAATTTGAAACGCTAACAGTGATGATTAAAAGTCAATGAAATGAAAGCTTAATGCTATCATATTAACAAACATCGTTAAAAGATTCCAAGGAAAATTAAAAGTTATAATAACCATTAAGTTGACCACCTCACAAAGAATTAAAGTACTAAGATCAATGAGAAAACACTTTACACCATGAACAGAGCCTGACGAACAGGAATTTACCCAATGAGCAATCCAAACCTACACAATGGACAAGAGAAACTATACTGAACAATGTGGTTAAGCATAGGATCAAATGCGTAGCTAATGGATAAAGGGTTAATCGGATGAATACAGGTCATATGGTATAGTCGTGCAAGGAGCCAAAAGGCCTGAAAACTATAATATTTTTTAAAAGAATCAACTTTTCTGAAACAACTAGTGTCATATGTTTTTCTTCGCCCGTTAGTTGCTCTAGAATCAATGGAAGTCTGATTTAGACTAGGAGGAGACTTGCAAAAGGTGACCTCCAAAACTCATTGAAAATGCTCCCAAAACCTGTACAAACGTAATAAAAGCTCTTGTACAAACAACCGATTAACAGGAATATGTTCACATCAGGTTCACCAAAATGTACACACTAAATGCAGATCAAACAAAAAGATTTTAAACACAATGAAAAATATTAAATTGACATTCAATATGACCTCCAATCAAGCATAGTAACTAAAACACAAATGGATAAATAAAATGAAGTTACCATGATTCGATTCTTGTTGCATCGAAATGGTGGATTTTCTCAAGACGATATGGATGTGGTTTCTTGACTCATCAGCATGACAGTGCTTGAATGATTGTTGATAGAAATGCCTCCTGATGAGGTTAGTTTATAAACCACCATGAAGTAGCATCAACGATAAGGATTTGATGAGAGATGAAAGACTTAGATTGAGTTGGTTGAGAAGTTATAAGATCGATAGTGGATGATTAAAGGAATTTTTAATTAGTTTTTAATATTTGTGGGAAATAGTTATGAAGTGGTTAGGGTGAAAATAAAAGAAATTTATATTTCTGATTTTGATTTATGAGAGGGAATAATGAAAATTAATTAAATCATGTGCACGAGGGGACATGGGTTATTAAGACTAGAAAATTGGTTAGGACTTAGGGAAAATTATTAGGTTTAGGAATAAATGGGGATAATTAGGGATAATGATAGGCCCAGGTCCTGATAATCGAGATAATTGGATAATAGATCAAATTAGGATGATAAAAGGATAATCAACTAAGATTAGGGAGTTTAGGATGGTTTAGGGCAATTAGGGGACAATTGATCAAATTTAGAGGATAAATGGTCGATTTGGGGAATTAGAACTTGATGTTGAACAAAGTGGTCCATTTTAGGTGTCTACAATAGTCTTTTAGAGCCTAATGTAGTTTGTTCATGGGAAGGAGATACTCATGAATGTAACCGAAGCCAAGCATCTCGACAAAATCTGCATTCTGAACTAAATCCATCAACATTATTGACATAATATTAAAGTGTATATATAAACTATTAATTTATAAATGACCAAACATGACGATAACTTAATCAAATTACTAATAATTAAGAAAATAAATTAATAAAAATAAAAAATCAAATTACTAACACTTAAAAACAAGTAAATAAAAAAAAAATTAATTGATAATAATACTTGTTTATTTTAAAATAGTGATTCAATTTTATAATAGAAATAAAAAATTATATGAACAAAGAATTTAAAATAAAATGAAGATAGATATAATTTTGATTCAACTATGTTAGATTAAAAAAATTAAAATTTTGTTTGCCTCTCCCAAGTCATATATGCTACTAAAAAAATCATATAAGAATAATTTTTGATTGCCAATAATCTAAGTGGTTTAAAAGTAAATCATGTCAAAGTTACTTCAAAGATGGTGATAATATTTTTTTGACTAATAGGCTAATTCTATATGTGTACACATCTTGTAACTGCCAAAATTTGGTAGTCGTAAAAAAATATTTTTTTCGTCATCCTTCAATTTTTTTATTTTTGAAAATAAAAAATTAGTTTAGAAACATTTCTCAATAGCCTTATTTCAAAAATTGGGTGTGGTACACTGGTAGGAGAAGAAAACAATAGAGGAAACCCTCAAGAAAACATTAAAAATACTAAGCACAAAACTAGGGGAGACTGAAATGGTGCCCAGGAGGGTAGTGTTACATGTCTTTGGTTCGAGTAATGGCGGATTTAATGTTGGAGCTACATTGTGGAAGAGGTTTTCTTCTTCTTCTTTTTCCAAAAATATGGTGTTAGAAAAATTCTTATGTCATTTAAGTGTACCCCGCCCGATACTCTGGGATTTCTATTTTATTTTATTTCAAAGGAAAGGAAAAATGGTTGAAAGTAAATAACCTAGGAGAGCATATCAAATTGCAATATTTCACGTGAGTTCAAGGGGTGTGCGAATAAAAAACAAAAGAATTCCCTTCTGAGGAATCAATTCAAGGCTATGGAAGAAAACTTTTTTTAAAGGTATTTGCATCAGTTCTTTGTTTTCTAGCACAAAAACTAAATTTTGTTTGTTGCAATTTGATTAATCATAGAAAAATTGAAACCCCATTAGTGTTTTTTTAAATATGCCAAAATTGATTTCAATGCAAGATATTTACATTGCCTCATTCCTTGAATTTGTTTTTTAACATGCATAACTATTCCCTTAATTCTTTAGATAAAAGGGTTTTCAAAGAAAGATCATACGGTTTCTGATTTATAATTTTTAGGTAAAATGAGGGTTTGATCCTATAGAGAATATAATGAGGGTATTCATACAAAAAAAATTGGGATGCCAATCCAACAACTAGATCAAATCCAAGTTCTGGGAAGTGGTGTGTGAAGAGCATGGGATTGACCCCACAAGTTGCTACAATAGATCATTTGGTCTTCAGATGGAGAGAGTGAATGTGTATTGCAATGAGGTTAGCTTCCGAAGGCTTGTTCCAGGGTCATGTTCATGGATCTCGAGCCTCAACATGGATGGCATTAGGATAGGGCCCTATGGACATGGCTTCCACTTGAATAACTTGAAAGGAAGAAGTCAGTACATAACCATCAAGAATTTATATAATGTCCCCTTCCATAATTCCAAAGTGCATACATAAAAGAACACAACCAACCCTGCATCATTGTGACTAGAAATGGCCATCCCTATCTAGCCACTAGCTGTGGGTTATTTTAAGGTAACACATTTTTTAAAAGTTCATATTCATAATTCCTGGCAAATTATTTTCTAATTTTGTACTTTTTTCTATATTGAAGTTTTAAATAGGAAAATATCACATAGCCTAAGACATCTACAAGAAAACTTCTCCCTTATTTAAAAATTTTAGACATAATTAAGTCCTATGAAGAACATGTTACCAGGTGCTCTTTAAAGGAACTACACCAAAATTGGGCTTAGTTTGATGAAAGAGAGCATCCATATTTTACCTCTTTCCAAACTATAAAATTCTAAATTTAATCCAATTACAATACTTAAACCTCTTTTTAAGCTAAGGGAGTCGTTATACTTTAATTCTTTAATTTGGCATATATTCTATTATAAAAGGCCAAACATATAATTTATTGTACAAACATATGATCCCTTGCAAAACTGATCAATGGCACCTTCTGATAGAGCATTTCCATGTATAATTGCACTGTGGATCCTCAAAGTAAAAAATTCCCACATTCCATCCAATAGTAAATGCATTAGCTTGCTTAGCCAAGCCCTGTATATCTTTCCTACAATACTATCCATGATAATGCCACACTACAAAAAATTTCAAGGAGATACTAAACTGTTAGGCCGCCCCATCTACTCTATGACTTAATTGTACTCACATGCATTATCTATTGTGTAAGGCCAATATATGCCTCTTTGAGTAGAGTCTTATAAATCTTAAGAGGTTATAATATTTGATCTCTTGCATGAGTCGTAGTGAAAGTACTTTTTTAAAATTTTTTAAGACTGAACCATATTGAATTCGAATAGAATCATATTGATGTATGTTGAACTAATAGTTATTGGGCCATTTCTTAGTTTAATTCGGCCTAACTAGCTTGATGTTCTTGTTGGGCTTGCCCTTTAACTTGTGTACCCTAAGTATACTTTGAAATGGGATACATTATGCTTTTGGTTATATTATTATATTTATAAGATGTATAGTTGTTAGGACCATCACCATAACTGTGAATTAATCTTGAGTGATTTTATTGGAATGAACAGTGAAAAGAGGTTAAAATGTGAATGGAGAATAAAGAAAGGATTAAGGATGAATTGATAGAAGTAAATAAAATATATATAATTTAATATGTAAAGATAAGATAAGATATAAATGATAGGTTAAAAGAGGGTATAGAAATGATTATGCAATAGAAATAAAGGTGAAAAGTGATTTTATATGATTGGATAAAGATTGGTAGATTGAGATAATATTGAATTGTTTAGTTAAATAATGGATGATTTGTCCTTCCCATCTTTTCATACTTATTTCATGATTATACTTGCATTTAGTTTGGGATGATATTGAAAGTATGTTTAGTTAATTAGAAGGCAATCTTGTATTGAAGAAAGATGTTAAGCGATTATTACATATGCTGTCTTACTCTACAAGCTGTCTAATAATTATTGATGTACCTTCTTGTGGCTTCCACAAATTGAATGCATAGGTTTTTAACACATTTATAAAATTTAGGAGAATATTTACATTAAACTTCTTGTTTTCCATGTGATGACATCTCTTGGAGGTTATATGAGAGTTATATGTTTGAGCTAACCATGGAGTATTTTATTTTTGTATTTCAATAATTGCTTAAAAGGAAACAAGAGTAAAGAGTGGTGTAAGAAATGGAAGATGATAAAGATTAAAGACACCGCATGATTTCCTGGGAGCCACATAACTCCCACTGCCCATTCTCTCTCTCTCTCCACCATTTACAATCTAGGAGTCTCTCTCTCTCTCTATCTCTCTCCACTGTTTACAATCTATGAGTTTCTTATATTGGAAAATACGTTGGTTATTCTTGAAAGGGGTGAGAAGAATATTAGTAGCTGTGTGTTGTAGGTCATTTTGAATGTAGGGGGTTGGTCATAGATTTGCATTTTATTTATTTATTTATTTTAATTATGTTTGTAGCATTTCCTGTAGGATTTTGTCTAATGACATACTGTGAATTTCAAGGGAAGCACGCCTTCCAATGTCACATCTTAAACAAAAACACACAATTAACATACTTTAGAGGAGGGTGACTGGTGTCTTGGAGAGGCCACCTCACAAAATAATGGTGTGAATTTGCCACCTGTTCTACCCCATCTTTACTCAATGCCCTCAACGTGCGTATGCTTTTATTTTTCCACCTAATTCTTCTCTTTATCACCTCCTTTTCAACTAGAGCCATGTCTAGAATACAGGGGGAAAATCATATAGAATCCTTAAGTGGGTGATATATCTTGAATGTAGTGGAAATTTTTAGGTTTGGGGGGTTTGTTGCAGAGGAGCAAGCAACCATGTCCATAGCCTTCAGAATGGTACACATAGTTTATCTCTTTCCTTCTTGTTTACTTTTTCTAAGGGTTGTCTGATCTTTGTGAATAAAAATTATAATTCATGGGTTGTTAGTGTATTGGATTTTCTATGTTATTCTAGATTGTGGATCATGAGTCTAAATTTATTTATTGAGGGAAAGCTTTATGATCATTGGTAGGATAATTTTTCTACAACTTGTCTATTATATAGATTTTAAAATCATTTTAGGATTGTAAGTAGAGGACGATATTACATCAGTTTATGATACTTATGGCTTGGGCTGGATTATTGTGGAATGCTCATGTAATAGGAGAAATTCATAGATGATAGAATAGCAACAGATCTGAGATTCTGTATATCATCTTTTTTTCTAAATCCTTGCTTCATAGATTAAGTTATTAATGGAATTCTTAGTAATTAGAATTGTGTCATGGGCTTTGGTGTTGGTGTTAGTATAAGCCACACCCGGACCAATGATGGACTGGTCCAAGAGGGGCCAGTAGCTCAGTGGTAGAGCACTCCAGCAGTGTATGGAAGGTCCTAGGTTCGAGTCCTAGCTGGTCCATGTCTCAACATGGTATCAGAGCCAGGCTAGGAGCCCCAAGCACATGTCAGGTGTGGCTTAAGGGGGGGTGTTGGTGTTAGTATAAGCCACACCCGAACCGATGATGAATTGGTCCAAGAGGGGCCAGTAGCTCAGAGGTAGAGCACTCTAGCAGCGTATGGAAGGTCCTAGGTTCGAGTCCTAGCTGGTCCATGTCGCATTATGGTATCAGAGCCAGGCCAGGCTAGGAGCCCCAAGCACATGTCAGGTGTGGCTTAAGGGGGGGTGTTGGTGTTAGTATAAGCCACACCCGGACTGACAATGAACTGGTCCAAGAGGGGCCAGTAGCTCAGTGGTAGAGCACTCCAGCAGCGTATGGAAGGTCATAGGTTCAAGTCCTAGCTGGTCCATGTCTCAACATTTGGAAGGGGATGAATTTACAATTTTGAGTATTTTTTTTGTGATCTTGCATACCATAAATGGCGTCTCCTTTGGAATTCTACTAAATTAGTATGAAGTTATTGTGAATAATTCCAACTATGCACCTAGATTAAGCTCCCAACCATGCGTCCCTGTCTATGCTTTCACATTTGACCAATTTTAATTTTTAGGTTACCAATAGTATAATCAATTATATATATATATATTGTCTTAAAACTAATTGTTAACCTATTATAGTGTTTTATAATTAAATATTTTAGTATGTGAAAATCCCTATTTTGTTTAAATTTTTGGGAAGGTTGAAGGAGTGAGGAATTATTACTTAAAATATTTGCATTAGTAATTGCATATTGTAATTTCCTAAAGATCCTAATGCATTGATTTTAATTCAATTTGAGCCTTGTTATTAGTATTAAACATGGTTGAGGGATTAAATTTTAATGATTAGTGTTCTATGTTTTTTAATATGTGCTAAGTGATTATTTAAAATAAAGTTGTTGTTTAAGTTCAATTGGCATCACTACTTATACATCATATATATAATGAATGATTAAGCTCATTTATTAGTGCGGTAATGTAGTTGTTAATACTTGATTTATGTAGTCCACATCTAGTTGATCTCTTGAAAACATATTTGTTTAATCTTAGGCCAGTGGCTATAGTATTACCTATTATATTCCTTAAATATAGCTTTGAAGTTATTTATTTATTTATTTAAATAAAATACTCTAATTGCAATCCTGGATTATAGTCTGTTATATTTTGAACCTTAGCTAGACAATGAGAATGTTGACCACATGAATACTAAATGTAACTTTTATATTTATTGACTATCTTTAGAAAATATGTATATATGTATCTCTGTATCTTACTATATATATTTGTTTGCATGTATTGTTATTTGAGAGACTTGTATAATTAGTCATTTTCACTATAGAACAAAATTTTCGTGTTTATTCATCGATATAATAATTTTTTGGGTTTGATACCCCTTAGAGTTATCTTTTCAAAATATTTTTAAGTTTTATATTTCATTTACAAGTGAATAAGATATGTCTATTTTATTATCGTTGTGTAGTTATGTTTTATCTAGTAAAGATAGCTATTTACCTTGCATAAAAATAATACCAATTTGGGGTATTTATAATCAGTAACCTTTAGTGTTGTAGTGATATACCATGGAATTATATTTAAAAGTTACTTTCATGGGTTTGAGCTTCAACAAATTGTTGTTATATGGAGCCTAATCAAACTCGGAGGTTAAATTTACCTCACTTTTATCAGCATGGTTTCCCCTCAAATTATTTAATGGGGTCAAGGGGAAGCACCCCTTGTGGTGTCCACGGGCAACACCCCTGGTGCGCTTCCTATCGTGATACAGGGCAGTCCAATGATTTTTTTATTTATTTATTAAGGCATTGGGAGCTATTTTTCTATTGGTCGACATAAAAAACCCTATTTTTGTAACCGACATAAGGCTTGATAAAAGTGGCTAAGGGTTAGGGTTTCTATTGATGTATTGTAGCATTTACAATGGTATTGAGTTGCAAGGATTGCTGGTTGTAATTAGTTTGATTTACTGGATAATAAGATTGGACTCTCTGTTGGTGGATGTAGCCCAGGTTTCGGTGAACCATGTTAAAACTTGTCTCTCACTGTTATTATTCCTGTGTATTTTTCATTCCTCTGTTTAATCTTTATTTGCATTTAATTGATATCTTCTGCATGCAATCCATAAAAAGTGGTATCAGAGCGGGTTGTACTTGATTATCATCTACAGGAAGGTCTCGTGGTTGAGTGGGAGTCTCATGGTTAAGTGGGAGCAATTTCAGATGAGGGTAAATTGAAGGTAGATAAATTCAATGTGTAGAACTATTAGTTATGGAAGATGCAAATTGAGGATTATCTCTATCAGAAGGATTTATGGAGGCCATTGGAAGGAATAACCAAAAAACCAACAACAATGACTGATGAGGATTGGAATCTTCTAAGCATAAAGGCACTAGGAACCATTAGGTTGTGCCTAGCACCTAGGAACAGAAGCAAAGATAACAGATGAACTGATGAAAGCTTTGGCTAAATTGTATGAAAAACCCTCAGCCTCAAATAAGGTATTTCTCATGAAGTGTTTGTTTAATCTAAAAATGATTGAAGGTGGACCTATGATAGATCATTTAAATGAGTTTAATATGATTACCAGTTAGTTAACTTCTGTAAAAGTGAAATTTGATAAAGAGGTGAGGGCTTTCTTGGTTTTATGTTCTTTGCCAGAAAGCTGGAATAGCTTGGTAATGGTTGTAAGGAACTCTGTCTCTGGTTCAAATACTTTGAAATTTGATGATGTTGTTGGTGTTATCTTTAGCGAGGAAATGTGATGGAAAATCTTAGGAGGGTCCACGTTAGGTAGTGTTTTGAATGCAGAAAGTGATGGTGATTGATTGTCATTGATGTCAAAAAGGATGTTCTTGATGTCTAGTTTTTATCATCTTGTTTTTGACAAGACTTGTTTGACCAGTTGACAGTGGTACTTGCAGAGAATATTTTAGGAATGCAAAGTGTTTGATTCTTGTTAAAGTTGTGGTTGATCTTGTGCATAGATCTTCAAGGTTTGTTTAGGATCATGTCTTTCAAACTTCACTCTATCAGGAACATCAATCAGGAGTGTGTTGATTAGTGTTTACCTTTCATTTTGTGTGGTGCCTTCAAAGATGTAGGAGCAATTTATGGCAGAAATCAAGATATTGGTATAGTGATGATAAGATGCAGTGCATATATGTTTATGCTTCAGATTTGGTTTCTTATGCCTGATCATTTCTTCACACAGGATGTTGAGTTGTTTTTCAATGATGGTTTGAGTTATTGCTTGATGATAAGAATCATGGTTGGTGTTGGATTGAGTTGACTATAGGTTGTCATCATCATCAAGAATCTTCATCATGAGGATAGATGTTGTGCATTGCATATGACAGTGGTATTAAGGTTTGAGGTTTGATCATGACAGATGGCAGAGTTAAGGTTTGTATTGCTTCATATGATTGTGTTAGATTTTGATTTATAAAAAGTTCAAAACAATAATCTAAATCTCTCAAAGTTTTCACAAGGTTTAAAGTGCTCACAGGGTACTCTTAATGTCAATCACATTCTATATGCACTTTGTGTTATATTAAAATGTTGACTTATGATCAAAAGTTAATGACTTAAAAGTCACCTGACAAAGGGGTCTCAAGTCGTGGTGTGAACCGACCCTCTTCCTACAATTACCAATAAGGCAGGTTTCCATATGCAAGCAAAAAAAAAAGCATATTAATGGTTAAAGTTTAAATTTTGGTGCTTGTGCCCATCAAAAGACATTTGACCACACAAAGCTAGGAGAGCTCACATTTTTTAAAGGAAAGTATGTTTTATGAAATTATTCAAAGCATGTTTTGCTTTATTGGATAGTAAGTTTTTAAAAGGGAATAATTTTTGAAGAGGGGGCCCGAATAAAGAGAATTGTGTTTTTTTTTAATTTTAAAAATTATTTTTAATCTCCTAATTCGGTGGCTTACTTTATGCCATCCTTTTATGACCTTAAAAGTATTAGATTTTTAAGGGGATTTTTGAGGATATTATGGGATTTTTTTAAAGAAATGTTTTTATAAGAATTCTTTTTAGAAGATTTTTAAAAAGAAATTTTTTATTCTATCCTCATGAATATTATTAAGAGGAAAGTTTTTTGTGATAATCTTTTTGTGAAAAGGATGAGGGCAGAGAATTTGAAGAAAACATTTTTGCAGAAAGATTTTTTTTGCAGAGAGAAAAAGAAATTGAAGGGAAGAAGAAAGGTTTTGAAAAGAGGAATATGAATGATTTTTTTAAGAATAGAGATTCCTACAGGGAATTGAATGGGTGGAGCTATTTTTGATGGAAGGATAGAGATTTTTATTACAAAGGCAGATGAATTGTTTGTGCAGAGAAGGTGAAAGGGTTGGAGATTTTTGAAGAAGATTTTCATGATTTATTTTTGCAGTTTGAAGGGAGAATATGAAAGGTCATGAAAAGATGAAAATGATTTTGCAGAATGTGAAGAAGTTGTTGGCAAGAGACACTATATGGATTCATGAATGTTGTCATTGATGGCAACAAAGGTTATCCCACACATCCGCAATGCATGATAAATCCTCACCGGAAGTCAGATTGAAGAAGTGTTGAGGTCCGGTAAGCAAGAACAGAGCAGTTAGTAAGGTCTGACAGACAGGTCCAGATCTCTCAGTAGAAGTATCTCAGTGAAGTGTGGATTTGGGGAAGTCAAGAGGAGTATCTTGACTTATAGATTCCAAGGTTTGAGCCTCCAGTGTGGAAAGGATAAAGAGATATGAATGCTTGAGTGTCGGGTTCCCAAGTGACAGTGTGAACAGAGGAAGAACTAACTGACAGAACATCAGACATTATTCCGGATGTGTTATTGATGTTGGTAAAAGTTATGAAGGCATAAATGGTTGGACGACATGATTGATGATTTCCACAAGTATATCCTTGATTCGCATTACTTGGTAAGCAAGGATTTAGCCGACAGATCAGAGGTTAGGTAAAATATTGACTATTTTGGGTGCCGACTAGAAAGGTGATGAAATCACTTGTGCAGATATATATACAAGATAGATTTAGTTATGAGAAGTGTTGAGGTTGTAAGCAATGTGTGAAGAAAAGCAGTAGAGCTGAATAAAAGCAGAAAGGAAGATCTAGTATGTGAAAGAAGAGCAGCATAAAAGAAGAGGAACGATGAAGTGCAGCAGATCAGTGTACAGAGCCTAACCGGAACTGAACTCCAGCATATGTTGATGCTCCTTATCAGTTCAAGTATTGTATTACACTCGTTATAAATTGTAGACAGTGTGTCTCTCATAGACAGTGTGCCTCTTGTGAGTAGTGAGCCCTAATTGGCAAGTGCCATTTTGTACTTCCATTCTTCTAATAGAGAATACAATCTTGGGTTAATCACCCCGTGGTTTTCTCCCTTAACAGGGTTTCCACGTCAAAAATATTGTGTCATGTGTATTTCTATTTCATGGTTATGTTTGCTTTTGAATTGATGCTACACTAATTATTAAGAAACTTTAGAAAGATGAAATAATTAAGATAACTGATTCACCCCCCCTCTCAGTTATCAACAATTGGTATCAGAGCTAAGTTCCTCCTAAACAGAGTCTAACAGCTTGAGGAAGATCTAGGAGTCCAAATGGATGCATATGGTTTAAGGGAGCAACTCAAGACTGCCCTTGATGATCTTGAGCAGTCAAACTCTGAAGTCAATGAATTAAAGGAAAGACTCAAACAGGCTAATGATTTCATGAGAGAACTAAAAGACAAATTAAGTCTCTCTATGAAAAAGAGAAAGGAGCTACTTCAACAATTGGCAAGTCAAGGTGAAGCAAATGATGCAAATGAAGATCTAAAGGAGAAAACCAAGTTATGTGAAAAGTTATCAAAAGAAATCATTATGATAAGACATGAAATGGAATCAGGATTTATGAAGTTTACCCAAGAAGTTGAAGAGAAAAGAAAAACTGAAGATAATCTAAGATAATCTCTCAAGGAGAAATTAGAAGATTGCCACAAGATGGATAGAATTATCAGACATCTTGAATCTGATCTTGAAGATGCTAAAGATAATGAAGAAAAACTTGAGGATCAAATTGTCTCTCTCAAAAGGGATCTTCAAATAGCAAATGAATATAAAGAGAAATTCAAGATAAGTTCTATCCAACTTGAAGTTCTTCTTCAAAGCCAGAAGAGGGTAGATGACAAGTGTGGTTTCGGATATGAGAAAGGAGAAAGCTCCGAATCTAGTCAGAAGAATTTTAGATCAGAAAATCCAAGGAATAGGCCTAGAAGTCCTCCGGTAAGGCAGCCTAATGCTCAAAGATATCCATCCTTTAATGGATACTGCCACAACTGCAATAACTTTGGTCATAAAGCTAATCAGTGCAGAAGGAGAATGAATCAGACTAATACATCCTTCTCCAGATAGTGCTTCAACTGCAAAAGGTATGGTCACAAATCTCATGAATGCAGAAATATGCAAATGAATAATTCATTCAATGGTAGATGCTTTGCATGCAATAGAATGGGTCATATGGCTAATCAATGCAGATCAAGAGGATATCAATCAAATATGCAAAGAAATGTTGTTTGCCAAATTTGCAATAGATTCGGTCATATAGCAAAATTCTATAGAAGCAAGAATCAGGATAAAAGAGGTCTGGTATATTATAATCAGAATCAAGATAAGGGAAAACAAAAAGTAAATGTGGATGAAGTTCAAAGTGAGATAAACAAGATTTGGGTGAAGAAAAGTACAGAGAATGTAGGGGATGGATCCGCACTAGACTCTGGTGCTGATATTCCTTCTAGAAATTAAAAAGTGAGCTCTAGCTCAGGGGGAGACACAAAGAAAACCTTGTTCCTCTAGCCAGTCAATTGGTGCCAGAACTGGCACAAGGAGAGCTGTGGATTAAAAGGGGTCATACAAAAAACATCTAAAAGGGGTATGGTAAAGATTTGAGAGATCCGCAAGAAGATTTGAAGAATCTAATCCTACCAGAATTAATCCAGTAAAACAGTGTTCCGATAAAAACATATTCCTTACAAGTTTGGTCTGGTATGATTCAAACTATGGTGTCTTGATCTGCAAATAGATCAAATGACTAATGAAAGGAAGATAGATTATTACTACTCTCCTAGAATAACTTTGAAATTTGTCTTGGTGATCCGGAAAGGTTTTGTCTCTGAATAAGACAAACAAGACAAACTGGAATGAATTAGGTTGCGCATTTATTGTAGAATGAAAATTAGGGCTTCTCAGAAATAAAAGAGTTCATTCGCTCATCATTTGTACACTCACATTCGAAGAAAAGAGAAAAGGAACTCTACAACTACTTCTCCCAAAGATCAAGACAATTCTTCATACAGCTTAATCCGGATTTCATCATGTGTGCCCTAAACAGCGTAAAAGGTATTCTTCGTTCTTGATATCTCTCAGTAAGATTCCTTGATGATGGCTACTCCGAATATAGTAAAGATTTTTGATAGACCTCGCCCCATATTTAAGAAGCATCCATACAAATCCTTGGAGGTAGATCCCCTAGGAGCCTTCTCTAGTGTTCTGCATGGTGTTTTGCACACAGAAGATATTAGGGTTTACATACACGCAAATGTTGAAGAGTTTGGGGAATTCAAACTAAGAGATATCTATCACAAACAATTGATAGACGATGCTTTTGAGCTTAAACCAAAATATAAGGGCATCCAGGAGAAACATTTTGATTAGTTCATTCATTTCCCCTACTTTGAAGAAGATGAATGGGTCTGGTATGTGTTGAGTAGGGTACATGACAACTTTCTATGGCTTAATAGACATTGCAAAATCACCAAGGAAGCAATCAGGGCAGTAACTGGTTTACACTCCTCCGGAGGAATACCTGCCTCAAATCTGTCAAAAACAACATTGTAACTGAGGCCACCGGATCAAAATTTGATAAGAGGGCAATGACCATTGAAGATATTATTGACCCGGATATCAAGTTTGCATCTATGATAATAGGATACAAGATATATCAGTCCAGTAGGGAGAATTCAGTATCCAGAACTGCAGTATATACTACCTATGAGATGCTGAGAAAGAATGCAGAATATGATCTCTGTGAACTTCTTTTGAGCCAATTAATGGAAAACATACAGAAGATCAAAAAGGACAAGAAGAACTCCTTTAAATATGGTGGACTAATATTATGCCTATTTTTCTACTTCATGAATGAGCTGCCTAGATCAAATGGATGGGTATGGCAAAATGACAAACTGGTAGCAATTCAGATCAGAGATTACTTGCATGAACTTGGGGATGCTAAAGCAAGAAATATAGCCCTGTGGGGATATTTCAAGAATTTTCAGAACATGATGCAAGCAAGAGAAAGGATTCTCCAGTCTCTTGTTGAGAAATACAAAGACACAGTATGTTTTATGGTAGAGACTGATCAGTGCCTAATGGAGGCAGTAGAACCAAGAACTGTATGGATCATGCCCATGGGGTATGAAGTTGATGAACAAATTATGGAGCTACATGTTCAACACATGCTAAGTCAGCCAAAGTATCCAAAGGCAGAAAGGTTTGGAACCTTTGAGGAGCTGAGTGTAAAGATTCATGTGGAACTCATACAACCAGAGATCAAGAGGAAGGTAAGAAAAGAAGTTGAAGATGTTGCAAAAGGCTTGGGCATATCAAAGGAGGCACTTGACGCCATCATGGAAAAGATGGAAAGGGCTGAGGAAGAGAAGAAGGCAGAAAAGAAAAATGAGGAAAGGGCTCCGGCAAAACCTTCCACCCAGACCAGATCATCAAAGAGATCTGCACCTACCACTGCTAAAGGCTCAAGGACATTAGAACCGGAAGCACAATCATCCGGCAAAGGAGAGAAAAGAACAAAGACAAAAGCTACAAGAGCTTATGCCAGTCAAAGGGATAAAGAGGAGACTGAATCTGATGAAGAAATCAGGAAAATGAAGAAAAAGAAGAAAACATCCTGTCAACCCTCTATTGGATAGAAGGAAGAAGAAAAGACAGAGGAATATGTTGAAAAACCCACTCTTCACATTGATGACATAATAAAATTAGTCACAGTGGATGGAAATCTTCAGCCAATGGTTGAGTTCTATGATGATTATGGTGAAGCAGATCAGAAGATATTGCAAGATGCCACAGTCAGGTACCTAAATATCTACAACAAAGCATTCATTGAAATTATATCTCTGATCCCCAAAAGCTTGGAGAAGGAACTAGAAATAAGAAAGAATAATGCCCAAGCCAAAGACCTAGAAATCTGGGAACAGATAGCAATTCAGCTATATCCTTCAATCGACCCCAAGAAAATGAATATGGTATTCAAAGATTGTAAGGATGAGTTCAGAAGCAAAGAAAGGATGAATCAACTTATGCTTGGTGAGACTGACAAGGTAGCCAAGGACACAGAAGAGATCCTCCAGAAGGCCTTCAAAAGATTTAATCTTCCTATTATAGAGGACTTGGGTACTGACCCCTCGACCACAAGTGTTGCAGAAGAGTCTACTGAGAAAATAACAGAAGAGGTAATGAATACCAGTGCAGAAATAGCTGAGGACTTGGAATCCTCTGCTCTAGAAGAGGTGGCCCATGAACAAACCAACATCACTCCTCTGGTTTCCCCTACTGACTCTGGATCTAAAGGAGAAGAAAGAATAAAGGAAAAAGAAGCAGAGGTGAAGGGAAAAGAAGATATCAGTACAAAGGTTGTGGAAGGGGAGAAAACTCCAAGAGACAGCTCTAAGAATGTAGAAGAAAAGAAAAATCTGTCTCCGGCAAGAGACACTACAAAAACTATCCAAGAATTCCTAAACAAAGAAACATTGAAGATTGATGAACTGGAGTTTCTACAAGGACCATTTAATTTTGATTCTCTTTCTCCAGTACAGATAATGAAGATAGCTTCATTTGCTAATGCAAAGGTTAAAGAAAAACTCCTGAAGTCTCACATGGAAGACTGTGAGTTGATAGAAGCTACTTCCAAAGTGCTTGAAAAGATTATGCCATCGTTTTAGAAAGATCCCACAGCCTCCACATCCAGTAATCTCAAAACTCTAGTCAATAGTGTTAGCACACATTTTGATTCTCTAGAGAAGTCAACTGAAGAAAAGGTTTGGAAGGAGTTTTTGGATAAGAGATTCTCTGAAGTACAGGGTCTGATAACAAATGATAGGAAAGTTATGGATATTGGGATAAAGAGCTTGGAATATGCTCTTAAAGATGGCGAAAATATGTACAAATTTTGCTTATCTTGGCCCACAGTGACCAAAGATATTGAGAGGAAAGTAAAAGAACAAGAGGATAAACTATTAAGTCTATCTCAAAGTTTTGATCCTCTCTCATCCTCCATAGTAAATCAAGAGTGTCAGACTATTGCAATCACAAATGTAATAAAGAATTTTGAGAAGGAAAGGAAGAACATAATTAGTCGGATGGGTGAACTTAGAAGGATCATTATCCCTAAGTTAGAGGCCATGCATGAGGCCATAAGTGAAGCTCAAATCACAACCCAGACCAATGACCCAACAGATCTAAAAAGGGCAGATGCGTTTGCATTCCTGTTGAGCAGTCATATATCAATTTTAGACAGAATGAAGCAAAGTTGGGCTACATAATTCATTCAATTGAAAACAATTTTTGCAGACATACTTCAGTATATGTAAGTATTCCTTATGTATTTACTTATGCGGACAAAATTTTGAAAATTTTGGTATGCGGACCCTACCCTTTGCCATTGATGTCAAAGGGGGAGTGAAGAGTAGTGAAAAATGAGGAATCCAACTAAGGGGGAGTTCCAGAAAATGTATATAAAAATAGAGCATTAGCCAAGGGGGAGCATAGTGTAAACACTTAGTCATTTTTCACTAAGTGTTGCCATCAATGCCAAAGGGGGAGATTGTTGGCAAGAGACACTATATGGATTCATGAATGTTGTCATTGATGGCAACAAAGGTTATCCCACACATCCGCAATGCATGATAAGTCCTCATCGGAAGTCAGATTGAAGAAGTGTTGAGGTCCAGTAAGCAAGAATAGAGCAGTCAGTAAGGTCCGACAGACAGGTCCGGATCTCTCAGAAGAAGTATCTTAGTGAAGTGAAGATTTGGGGAAGTCAAGAGGAGTATCTTGACTTATAGATTCTAAGGTTTGAGCCTCCGGTGTGGAAAGGATAAAGAGATATGAATGCTTGAGTGTCGGGTTCCCAAGTGACAGTGTGAACAGAGGAAGAACTGACTGATAGAACATCAGACATTATTCCAGATGTGTTACTGATGTTTGTAAAAGTTATGAAGGCATAAATTATGGTTGGACGACATGATTGATGATTTCCACAAGTATATCCTTGATCCGCATTACTTGGTAAGCAAGGATTCAGCCGACAGATCAGAGGTTAGGTAAAATATTGACTATTCTAGGTGCCGACTAGAAAGGTGATGAAATCACTTGCGCAGATATATATATACAAGATAGATTTAGTTATGAGAAGTGTTGAGGTTGTAAGCAATGTGCAAAGAAAAGAAGTAGAGCCGAATAAAAGTAGAAAGGAAGATCTAGTATGTGAAAGAAGAGCAGCATAAAAGAAGAGGAAAGATGAAGTGCAGTAGATCAGTGTACAGAGCCTAACTGGAACTGAACTCCAGCATATGTTGATGCTCCTTATCAGTTCAAGTATTGTATTACACTCATTGTAAATTGTAGACAGTGTGTCTCTCGTAGGCAGTGTGCCTCTTGTGAGCAGTGTGCTCGGGTAGTGAGCTCTAATTGGCAAGTACCATTTTGTACTTCCATTCTTCTAATAGAGAATACAATCTTGGGTTAATCACCCCATGGTTTTCTCCCTTAATAGGGGTTCCACATCAAAAATATTGTGTCATGTGTATTTCTATTTCATGGTTATGTTTGCTTGTTTGAATTGATGCTGCACTAATTATTAAGAAAGTTCAGAAAGATGAAATAATTAAGATAACTGATTCACCCCCCCTCTCAGTTATCAACAGAAGTATCTCATATTTATTGGATTCACATGTATATTGACAATGGGTGTGTGTGAAAAGTTATGCAGAAATGAAGACATTTTCTACAAGATCTTTTTGAAAAGAAAACATAGATTTATTAGATATTGTGATGTGAATCAATATGAAAAATTGAAGACAACTTGAATGATACAGATTGAACCGAATCAAGCAAGAAGATAATATGCAATTGAATATGCAGAGATAATCTATATCAGGTGAATGAATTGTTTGAGCATCAGATGCAGGATTGAAGACATACACATGGAGAAATTACAAATGGATTTTGTATTATGCAGAGATGGAATATTGAATTGAATGGAAACAGAGTAACCCTCTGAATTCTTGGTTTTAGTTTGTTCTGTATTAGGGATTGGTGCTCCTTAAAGTTGGTGCTTCTAAACATTGTAACCAGTGAGGTTTTTGCTTAAGCCAGTGAGGCAGTTTTGGAGTGGTTTTTCTACCCCTAGAGGGTTTTCCACTTGTACAAATCTTGTGTCATAATATTCTTTGTGTGTGTATGATTTACTTATGAAGTTTTGTTCTCTTTCTACATCCACAATCATGTGCATATGTATTTGACAAATCAATGGTATCTTTCTCTCCTTGTGCTCTGAAAATTAAAGTTTGTAAAAAGATTTGAAAATTCACACAACATTGATTCACCCCCCCTCGCAGTGTTGTCCTTGACTCCTACAGAAAGTAGGGGTAGATCAAAGGAGAGAGGAAAAGGTTCTAGAGGTCATGGGAAGTCATAAGGAAAATCAAAGGACAAGAGGTCCCAATCTAGAGGATAAAAGGATTGCTGGTACTATGGGAAACTAGATCATCTGAAGAAAGATTGTTGGTCTCAGAAGAATAAAGAAGGAGACAAACAAGAAGGCAATAAGAAGGTAAATGTGATAAGTAATAAATCTGAAGATGATGCTTTGATTCTTTCCCTAGATAATGCTGATGATTCAAGGGTTTTAGATTTAGGGGCCTCATTTCATGTTACGCCCCATAGAAGTTATTTTCTTGATTATGTCCAAGGGGATTTTGGGCTGGTTTATTTGGGAGATAACAAACCTTGTCAGATTGTTGGAAAGGGAAGAATCAAGATTAAGCTGTAGAATGGGAATCATTGGCTACTACAGGAGGTAAGGTATGTTCCAAGGTTGAGTAGGAATTTAATTTTAGTAGGCTAGCTAGTTGATGAAGGTTGCATAGTTACTTTCAGCGATAAAATTGGAAGGTTTCAAGAGGTTCCTTAATAGTAGCAAAAGGTGTGAAAGTAGGAACCTTATATCTTTGTATAGGTTGTACTATTCCTTCTACTTTAGTTGTTGCAGAGAAAAATCAAACAAGTTCAAGAACAGTTACTGCAGGTTCATAGGAAGAAACTGAAATAGTTGTTGTAGGTTCTGAGACAACACCGTGGCATAACAAACTTGGGCATATCAGTGAAAAAGGTATGAAGGTACTTGATTCTAAGAAAGTTTTACCAGGTCTGAAATGTATTAATATATATTTTTGTGAAAGTTGTGTGTACGGAAAACAAAAGAGAGCCAGTTTTCTCAAGGATGGGAAGCAAAAGAAAATGGAAAAGTTGGAGCTTGTGCATATAGATGTATGGGGACTAGCTCATATATCTTCTCTTAGTGAATCTCAGTATTACGTTACATTCATAGATGATGCAACTAGAAAGGTTTGGATTTATTTCCTTAGGCAGAAATTTGATGTATTTGAAGCATTTAAGAAATAGAGAAGCTTGGTTGAGAATGAGACAAGGAAAAGATTAAAATGTCTCAGATCTGATAATGGTGGTGAGTATTGTAGCAAAGAATTTGAGGATTATTGTTCCTTTAATAGAATTTGTAGGTAGAAAATGGTTCCAGGGACTCCATAGGAGAATGGAGTGGCTGAATGCATGAATAAGACAATAATGGAGCGTGCAAGGAGCATGAGATTACATGTCGGGCTGCCTTTAAACATGTGGGCATAGGATGTCAATACCACTGTATATTTAATTAATAGAGGTCCTTCAGTTCCTTTGGGCCATGGTATTCCAGAGGAAGCATGGACAGGTAACAAGGTGAGTTATTCTTTTCTCAAAACCTTTGGATGTGAAGCATTTGCACATGTAGATTTTGAAAATAGAACCAAACTGGATGCAAAATAAAAAAAAGTTTATCTTCATTAGATATGGCATTGATGAATTTGGTTATAGGCTTTGGGATGTTAAAAATCTAAAAATTGTGAGAAGCAGGGATGTTGTATTTAATGAGAAGGTGTTGTATAAAGATCAGTTGCAACGGCATGAGAAGAAAGAAAAGGATTATGTGGTGCTCGATGATACTCTAGATAATGATGTTCCAGTGGTTCCTCATGCTCGATAACAAAAATAAGAAATACCAAAAACTCCAGTGATTGTTAGACAGTCAACAAGGCTAAGTAGACCTCTTGAAAGGTTTTCTCCCTCTTTATATTCTATTTTGTTAATAGATGCTGGTGAACTGGAAGGGTATGATGAAGCTATGTAGGTGGATACAAAGGTTTAGTGGGAGCTTGCAATGAAAGAAGAAATGGACTCCTTGCTGAAAAATCAGACTTGGGAATTATGTAAGTTGCCTGGAAGTAAAAAGGCTTTACCAAACAAATGGGTTTATAGGTTAAAAGAGGAAGTGTTGTGTGGTTACACAACACGCCCCATTTTGACTTGGCAAAACAGGGACCCAGCTTTTGTTTTGGCTTGTGTTGTCTGTTTCTGGCGGTTTGGTAAAAGTAAGTCAGGTACATCATCATCATGAAGGTCAGGATGAGGTAGGTCATCATCATGAGGTTAGTTTCTCAAAGTTCATATTTTGTTTCTATAACTTCATGGTTAGAAAGAGCTTGAAATTTCATGCAGGTTTGCCTTTTGCATCACTTGAAAATTCGTCCATATGAGGGAGTGGTGAGCGGTCAAAGTTTTGGTCAAACCTGATAATTGCTGGGTGAACATCATCATCATGATATTTGAAAAGCCCCCCGATAATATCCTGAGGTCGAAACATCCGGACGTCAAGTTTAAGTCGTAGTAGGTTCTCCCCGTCGGGCGGTCTTTTGTGTCTCCAAAGGTCATCATCATGATCTTACTTTATCACCTGTGAAAATCATGCAGTCCCGAAACATCCGGACGTCAATCTTAAATACTAGTGTGTTTTGCCCGTCATGCGAGCATCATGATATTCTCACATTGCGAGCATCATCATGATATTCCAACATCACCCGATATTAGAATATCATGATGATGTTATAATATCACCTTACTTAAAGAAATCTGCCATCTGCATAATTTGCGCGCGCACGACCAGGTCTTGGTGATCAACATCATCATGATATTTCGAGACCCGACATTTCCTAATATCCTCCTGACCTCCTTTTGCGTGATCATGATGATCACCTTATCTTTCGAAGCGGAGGGTATTTTTTTTCTTTCCTTTGTCTTGTTGACAACATCATCATGATCTTGTTCGTCTCTCCCGACAGTTCGTAATATCCTCCTGCCGAGAAGTATAACCTTTTGCAAATATGATGATGACGATGACGTCATCATCACCTTCTCCTTCGGCAGGATATTTTCCAGGGTATGATCCTGTTCGCCAATATGATGATGACGATGACGTCATCTTCGAGGATTAACACAAGCCCCGGATATCCTGATGACGTCATCAGGACTTTCAGCAGGATCATGTTTTAGATCGCCCAGTGCAAATATGATGATGATGATGTTCATCATCCTAACCTTTCGAGCGAATCGCCTTAGCCGAAAAAGGGGTCATACTGCTTTCATGACCTGATCATCTTCCTTAGAGGGAACCCGATATTCCATTTGCCTCCTGATTTTAACGAAGCATGACGGTGACGTCATCCCTTTCCATTTTAACCAAGCCTGATGATGACGATGACGTCATCATGTTTTTCCTCAGCGGCAGGATCATTTTCCAGGTCCTCCTGTTCGTCTTCATCATGATGATGATGACGATGTCTTTCTTTCCCGAGTGTGCAAAAACAGAACATCCTGATGTGCTTTTCATCAGAGTATTAGGAAAGGAGGATCATCATATTTTATGATATCCTGCGGCCGCTTTGAAGTATACAGTTGGTCATCATCATGATTTTTTGGCGTCGGTATAACTGTTGCCGTCGGCCTAAGGTAAAATTGTCACCCTGATCATATGTAGTCACCCCGATGCAAATATGATGATGATGCAGGGCCGGTTTCTAAGGATGGTTGGAAGGCGATTATTTCCTTGTATAATCTGGGGTCATCATCATCATATTTTGAACCCGATATACAAGAAAATAGGCAAAAACATGAAGCGATGGAAATTTGAAAGGGCCGACTGCCTGATGTTTGGTCAACGATGGTTGACCAGATTGTTTTTATGCTGTTTATGCATTTAGTGCATATTTTTCACAGGTAAGACCTGTTTGCCTGTAGCTGCACATGGGGAGGTATGTTTAAATAAAGTGTTTACTTCCTGCTGTTTATCATGATGATGATGAACCTTATGTTTGTCTGTTTATTTGCAGGAGATCATCATGATGCTGCTGAAGCTGAACATTGAGATCATGATGCTGTTGAAGCTGAGCATTACAAAGTTGTGCATGGAGTCAACATGGGACCAGACATGAGGAGGATATTGTCAAATATGCTGTTCGCCAGCTGGAGACCGAATCAAGTTGAAGATGCTGGAATATTCCGTGCCAGCTGTACATTTGCTAACTGACGAAGCATGTGCTTTTCATCTGGGCCGTTGTTTGTTATGAGAGGATCCTGATCCTTGGATCATTGTAACCGTTTTCTGGCAGTTGCTCTATATAACATCCGGAGCTTGTCATTTTGAAAGGGGGGGGAATACATTAGAATACACAGACGCATTTGGCGCAAAGAGTCAATTACTGTAGAATAAGTTAGGAGATCGGATTACTGAGACTAATGAGGATAGAATTGTTGAAATGTCAAGGTTCTTTCTTCAGATCATTGTAAATGTACCTGTTCTTGAGCATACTGAATGAATATGAAGTTCCAGATTACATCCTAATTGCAAATTTTACGTAATCTTCTGTTGATTTCTGGATATGTACTGGTGAATGCTGTGTTCAACTGGAAGCGCTTTCATTTCATTACATATTATTGTCAACTTTCCTTTGAAGCTTTGCACTAGATCATGCGGATTTGTGGAATGTCCTGGTGAAGTATGATTTCTAGTTTTCCTTCTTTTCATTGCAAGTATGGGAGCTTGTATGTGAATCAGTGATCTAAGTCCAGTAATTTTTAGGAATCTCACTCTCTGAACCTTTTCCTTTTTTTAATTTCATTAATTCATCACCATAACTGCAAATCATGATAAATAACAAGCAGAAACAGTGAAATATGCTGAAATCCCGTAGGTAACTGAAGATCCTTAGCATATTTGAGTTAAATGCATGTAGTATTGAAAATATCATGCAGAGAATCATAAATAATGGTAGAAATCATGCAAATATCAGCCTGTATGCACATTATTTGACTAAATTTACAGTGCAGAGGTAGAAATTATTGAAGACTGATGCAGAGCGAACATCCAGAGCAGGATATTTAAAGATGATGATGATGAACAGTGCAGAAACACGTAAGGCCCCTGAATGGAAAACAGCAACGCACATCAACCACTGAGTAACGTCAGTAGATTAAGACCTAATCAACGGAGACTTGGGATCATGAATTCTTTGAATTCATCGTATCTTTCAAGATGAGTAAAGGTTGTTGTGTAACTTTTATTCTATGTTTGTGAATGAATAACTTCATGACCAACAGGAAGATGAAGGTAAGAAAAGATTTAATGCCAGGTTAGTTGTAAAAGGATTTGCACAGAAAAAGGGCATTGATTTTGATGAGATTTTTTCTCTGGTTGTTAAGATGACTTCTATTCATATTATTTTAAGTATTGTGGTTGTTGAAGATTTGCATTTGGAATAGCTAGGTGTGAAAACTGCCTTTCTCCATGGTGATTTGGAGGAGGAGATATATATGGAACAACCACAAGGATTTGAGGTCCCAGGTAAGGAGAAACTAGTGTGTAGATTGAAGAAGAGTTTATATGTCTTGAAACAAGCACCTCGGCAATGGTATTTGAAATTTGATAGTTTTATGGCTAATCAAGGCTACAATCGGTGTAATTCTGACCATTGTGTTTATTTTAAGAGGTTAGATAATGACAGCTACATTATTTTATGTTTATATGTTGATGAAATGCTTGTAGCAGGGTCTAACATGGATCACATAAGAGAGTTAAAACAACAGTTAGCAAAATCATTTGCTATGAAGGATTTGGGGGTAAGAAGACAAATCCTTGGTATGAAAATTTGCAGAGATCAACAAAACAGAAAATTGACTCTATCTTAGGCTGATTATGTTGAAAAGGTGTTGTAGAGATTCCATATGGAGAATGCAAAAGTTGTCAGCACATCTTTGCCTAGTCATTTGAAATTGACTAAGGAGATGTGTCCTAAGACACGAGGAGGAAGAAAAAATGTCCAAGGTACCATATGCTTCAACTGTAAGAATTCTAATGTATGCCATGGTATGCACGAGACTGGATATTACACATGCTATAGGAGTTGTCAGTAGGTACATGAGTCATCCCAGATTGGAGTATTGGAATGCGGTAAAATAGATTCTTAGATATTTGAGAGGTACATCTAATAAACACTTATGTTTTGGGAGCTCTAATATTGATTTAGTAGGTTATGTAGACTCAGATTTGGCAGGAGATATTGATACCAGGCGGAGTACTATATGTTATGTCTTTACTGTAGGTGGGACAGTGGTGAGTTGGACCTCACGGTTGCAAAAGGTTGTTGCTTTATCCACCATGAAGGTAGAGTATGTATTTGCAATAGAGGCAAGCAAGGAGATGATATGGCTGTAATCTTTCATGGAAGAATTGGGCAAACAATAGGCTAACAATTCTTTGTATATAGACAATCAAAGTGCCATACATCTTGCAAAGAATTATGCCTTTCATTCAAAGACCAAACACATACAACTCAGGGATCACTTCATCCAATCGGTGTTGGATGATGGAGAGTTAAGGCTAGACAAGATACATATAGATGAAAATCTAGCAGATATGTTTACAAACGAAGTGACAAGGGTGTAGCTGAGCTCCTCTTCAGCTTCGGTTGGTCTTCAAGATTGAAAACAAAAAAATCAGAACAATAGGGTCTAGGGTGGTTATTTCTAGTGGGAGCTACGGGGTCAGCTGTGTTATGATTAGTCTCCAAGTGGGAGATGATATGGTATGGAGTCTGATCAGTCTCCAAGTGGGAGATTGTTGTTATATGGAGCCTAATTAGACTCAGAGGTTAAATTTACCCCACTTTTATCAGTGCGGTTTCCCCCCAAATTATTTAATGAGGTCAAGGGGTAGCACCCCTGGAGCGCTCCTTGTCGCAATATAGGGCGGGGGCTCGGGGGCAATGCCCCCGAAACCTCCAACAATTTTTTTATTATTTTATTAAGGCGTCAGGAGCTATTTTTCTATTGGACGACATAAAAAACCCTATTTTGTAACCAACATAAGGCTTGATAAAAGCAGCTAAGGGTTAGGGTTTCTGTTGATGTATTATAGCATTTGCAGCGGTATTGATTTACAAGGATTGCTGGTTGTAATTGGTTTGCTTTATTGGATAATAATATCAAGGACTCTCTATTGGTGGATGTAGCCTAGGTTTGGGTGAACCACATTAAAACTTGTGTCGCTATTATTATTTCTATGTATTTTTCATTCCTCTGTTTAATCTTTATTTGCATTTAATTGATATCTTCTGCATGCAATTCCTAACACAATTTTGTAATGTTTTGGACCCATGCTCTGTGATTCTTCTATATAGGGGATAAGGTTGCAGTTAATTTTTATGAATGTGAGAATATCTTTTCATTTATGAAATTTCAACTTAGAGGATAGAAAGAATATTGAATAACCAAGATGAGTTGGAGAGTCCTAGTAATCAAACTACGAAACCTCTATGCAATACGTAGGCAATACCATGTGGGATGAGCCCCCATGCATAGGTCAAGTCCTTAGGATCTATCTCTTCACTACTTTTTTTAACCATGTTATCCTTATAATGAATTTCTAACCTTGAAACATAGCACTATTATTAGAAAAATTTGTAAGGTATTTGAAACTTCCTTTTGTGTCATCAATTATTCTTGTTGACGTTACTTGGTTGAGAGACAATTATCTCTTGTGATGTAAACTTAGGTTGTATGTGTGTTGTGTCCTTAATGGAATATTTTGGGCATGACATAAACCATTCCTTTATGTATCTTATACTTTGTTATATGCATCTTTGAAACCATGCATAAAAAGTAGGGTCCGTTTTCTCATAACTTATATACAAGCTTTGAAATTTAAGAGACACCATGGTTTCATTGATCCTAAGCGTGGCCTAAAAAATCTCTAATATTTTTCATTTCGAACTCTTAGTTTCTTAAGTTTGGTAATATTAAACTCATCTTTATCTATTTTTCTTAATATTTTAATTTTATATATAGTTTTTAGATAATTTGGCTTTTTTCACATAATAAGATATCATTTCTTTTGAATTTGAAGATAATCTTAATTTTCAAATGTGATTTTTTTTGAAAAAGTTAAGAACAGTAACTAGTAGATAATACTATACCTACAACCAGGTTATTTTTGAAGAAGATTAAGACAAAATTGAAACAACTAGTTTTGGGTTTGGTGGACAAGGACCCTTATGTTCACAAGATTCTATCTGTTTACATGTGTGGGTCCAAGAATATGTCATATGATAGTTCAAATCTTATGATGCTAGATATTAAGTGGCTGGGAAATTGACCCTCAGAGTAGACAAGTACCACATTCGTGACTGGTTTTAGTTATCCCAACTGAGAAGGATATTAAGACTGGGAAGGACTTTCTTGAGGAGGACTTTGTGAAGAAGAAACCTTGCTAGGTTGATGAGTTGAATATTATGGTGTAGATTTAACAAAAGGTTGAAATTTAGGCATTGAGTTCCTTTGGTTTTTAGTATTTATCTAAAGTGTATCTTCCCTTGAAGATTAAGCAAAAGGATTGGATTTTAGGTCGGTAATGTCTAAGCTTACAAGCCTAATCTCTAAATTCTCTCACTTTATCTCCAATCTTTTGTGTTGGAATGATGATCTAAAGGCATGTAAGCATTGATATCAGAAATGGGTACAATAATTTTTCCAAAGCTTGAAAATGTAGTGTAATATCCAACTTTGATCATCTATATCTTTCTCAATAAATTTTAAATAATTTCTCTATTTCCAATCCTTTTCATTTTTCCACTAATGCAAATTTAATGATCATTGGAATTAGCAAATGTTGTCTATCTCATTTTTAGATGTAAAAATATCTACACTATGTTGTGTGAATCTGTATTGTAGTTTATCAATTTTGTATCTATGTATCCATGCTAGTTCGATTTTAATTTTTATTCCCTTGTTTATATCTATTTGGCCATGATAGTTTAGTTTCAAATTAGATTCCCATGTATGCAATGAAAAAAAGTAATTTATGTCCACATTTGTGCACTGAAATTAGCAAATCGGATATTTTGTATACCAGGGGTTTGAACCATGTTTATGTTAGTCTTTCACATAAGGTGTATGTTGCAGATGTAATTCAAGGGTGTAGAAACAAGGACAAAATACTTGAGCATACAAGTACTTTTGATTTGAATTTGCAATATGGAAATACTCATGAGAGAAAAATTTCTTGTATTTTAACTAAAATTGAACATGTGCCAAAGATGATAAGAGTCAGATATACCACAAGAGAGGTTGTCTAGACTTATTTATTGCCAATCTCTTTTCAGTTACTTTGTACAAAAAACTATCATTAATGAATGAGATGTAGATCTTTCCAATTTATGAGTTTCTCTGGACATTGTTAGTTATTAATGAACCACATTTTGTGGTTTTAAATTTTTATGTTTTCAATTTTTTGTGTATAGAATTTTAATCTTTATTTAATGAAGTTGGTATTTTTAATTTATGAATTTCTCTCCATATAGTTAATCTTAACTACTGAGGAACTTGGTGTTATTACCTTAACTAGGTCTTCCAATTAAGATGACCTCCATGCATGGAAAAATAGGCATGCAATAATTAATAGGAATTGTGTTTCGCTTTGATGAATTGTGTGTGGGTTGTTGTAGTACACGACATTCAATGATCAGAAAAGCACATATATGTTGTGAAATTGTGAATGATGAAGGATACAAAGTTATTTTAGTCATAAGTCATGATCACCATACCACAAAATTCACTTTGGAATCTGTACATTTTCCAGGCTGCCATAACAATCATAGAGTGATTGAAGTCATAGATCATGGTGACCACCACACAAAATTCCTTTGGTGTTTGTATGTACTCTCTAGATCATCATAAAAATCACCCACCTTGAGTTATAGAATGAATCTCACATGTTATCACCTAAAAAAATAGCTCCCAAACATGCATATTTTTGCCCCAAAATCTATAAAAAATCTAACTTTTACCTTTGCATTTTAAACCCATTATTTATAACCGATCTAAGATACGTTCCATGGGTTTCCTTCA
Organism: Cunninghamia lanceolata; assembly: GCA_027924645.1. Taxonomy (NCBI): domain Eukaryota; kingdom Viridiplantae; phylum Streptophyta; class Pinopsida; order Cupressales; family Cupressaceae; genus Cunninghamia; species Cunninghamia lanceolata. Next base: position 318,982 of record BSBN01000888.1, read on the forward strand.
AGCAAAATTATAAGTAAATTTCCCCCTATTCCTTATGTTTTCTTCCCTTTAAAAAAATTGGTTTATTTATGGCCTTTGTCGGCGAATCAACAAAATCATGAATTATCAAACTTGCCGACTAGGTTCATGGGTTCATGTTTTTGCTGATTTGTTGATTTATTGATGAAGAGGTAGAAAAGAGAAGTTTGAAAGAATTTTGATGTCTTCTTCGAAAAAATTATTCAAGTCAATGTGTTTGTTGGTGAATCAAAAAAGTTGTAAACTATTGATTTTGTTGACTGAGTTCATGTGTTCACATTTTTGCCAATTTTTTGATAAGGTGGCAAAGGTGGTGAAGGTGGAGGAAAAAGTTTCTAAGTAAATAAAGAAAAACTAAGTGCTTTTTGGTGAAGTTGGAGGTGCACAAACACCAAGTTCACTGACGGAGGTTTCACCGATTGAGGGAGGTTCCAATGGAGAAGTAGGAAGATAAGATAAGGCATGTGGAAAAGTTTCTAAGGGAAATTTTTAAGGGGAGCTGAAGGCTTTGTCAGAAAATTGGTATGTTCACAAAATGTTGAACTCACCGACTGAGTTCGTAGGACCATAGTTTCACTGATTCGCCAATAAAGTGACCAAAGGGTGAGGAAAGGGATTCTATAGAAAAAGAAAGATGCAGCAAAGGAAGAATGAAGACAAAGCGGTGAGGGAGAAAAATGAAGGTAAAGTTCTTGGTTCATGAAAGGGAAAAGTTTTCGATAAAAATGAAATGTAAGGAGAAGCCAAATGCTTGTCGATGAATTTGGAGGTTCACGAACCCCCAATTTTACTAATTTGTATGTTTGCTGACAAGGAAATTTGACGGTAAAGGCAAAAGGGAAAGAAGATGAAATAAGCAAGCAAAAAGACAAGTCGGTAGAGAAAGTAGTTTGTGAAGGGAGAATTTTTTTAACAAAGGAAATCTAATGAAGATAGATGGTTAGCACCTTCTCAAGATCACCGATGAGGCAATTTGCCAATAAACATCCCAAAAGTGCAAAAAAGTTGAATTTACTGATGATTAGATTTGGCAATAAAGGGAAAGATGAAAGACGCTAGTGCAGAAATGCAATAATCAAGTATGAAGCATGAAGTATTAATTATAGTAGTTTAAATATTTTAAAGTGAGTTTTAAAATATTTAAAGTGTTGTAAAAGCTTCATAAAAGGCACAATTTCCTAGGTGTTTGAGAACACACCTCCACAGGTGATGCCATGATTGATGGCCAATGTTAGTTACAAGTATCTGAAATAGTGCATGCCTTCAATGCATAGGTACTCATTTTTAATGAGGAGGATGTTGTCTTTTAGTGATCGATATTTTCTACAGGATCTTCCAAGGACAAAATTAGTGCATAGGACATGGGCGTCCAAAAAATTTGCGTATTTTCTAACAAGGCTCTGAGCTGAATTTATTGATGTGTGGGTTTGGCATGTTGACTAGTTTTTATCTCCCAGGGATGCACAATGGATGAGAAAAAACTATATATGCATATGAGAAATATGTTTTCAGGGTTGGTCGCTGAACCAATTGTCTAGTATGGAAAGTCTAAGGGGGATTTTAGGGAATCAAGTAGAGGATAGTGTTTGAACAAGAAATGGTGGGATATGTCCAGAAAGAGGGAGGGAGGATTGTAACACATATTAGATTATATCATGGTATGTCTCCAAGATACTTTGTAATGATTCAAGGGGATATTTAATCAGAGTCTTGTATTCTCCTTTGCCACATTTTCTAGTTGGTATATGCAAAAAGATGAGGGACCATAAAGTCGCCACATGACTTTTTGGTCCCATACAAGTTATAACGTGAGCATGTTCTAACACACTCATGTTTTGCAAAAGAAAAAATCAAAACTCTCTCTCTCTCTCTCTCTCTCTTTCCTATTTACCTCTTACCCTCTCTCTCTCATCTCTCTACCTTCCTCTCCCTCCCCTCTTTACCTGCTACTCTCTTTGTCTCTCACCTATCTACCTCTTAGTTTTCCTTTTCCTAGCTTTCCTAATTTTCCCTTTCCTTTCTAATTTGCCTTTAGATACCACCAAATTTTCCCTATTTTACCATTTTCCACCTCTCCTCTCATCATTCTTCCCATCCAATTAACTTTTGTTTTATCTTGTTTCCATTTCATCCTCCCAATTTATACCCTCATCCCTCTTTGCATGTCCTAATTTTCTTGTTTCCATTTTCTTTGTCGATAAGGGAGAGGGAGAGGAAGAGGGAGAGAGGGGTGAGATGGAGGGGAGAGAGAGGAGAGATATAGGGAGAGAGAGAGAGTCTTAGTTTTCTTGTTTCCATTTCCTTCATTGATAAGGGAGAGGGAGAGATAGAGGGGAGAGATAGGGAGATAGAGGAATGATAGGGGAGAGAGAGGTAAGAGATAGGGTGATAGGGAGAGATAGGTAGGTAGAGAGAGAGGAGATAGATAGGGAGAGATAGAGGAGATAGAGGGGAGAACTAGGGAGATAAAGAGTGAGCGAGATGTTCAGAGAGATAGGGAGAGAGATTGAGAGGTATAGGGATGATAGAGATAGGGAGATAAGGGAGAGATAGGGAGATAGAGGTTTAGGGTTGCTTAGGTCTAGGGTTTAGGGATTAGGGGTTTAGGGAGAGAAAGAGGTATAGGGTTTCTCAGGTGTAAGGTTTAGGGTTTAGGGGTCTGGGTTTAGGGACAAATTTAGAGTTTATGAGTTTAGGATTGCTCAAGTTTAGGGTTTATGGGTTAGGGTTTAGGGGAATTATTTAGGGTTTAGGGGTTAGCAGTTAGGGTTTAGGGTTTAGGGTTTAAGGTTTAGGGGTTAGGGGTTAGGTTTTAGAGGTTTAGGGTTTAGGGGTTATGGGTTAGGTTTTAGGGGTTTAGGGTTTAGAGAGAGGAGACTCTCTCTCTCCCCCTAAACCCTAAACCCTAAATATTGCCCCTAAACCCTAATCTCAATAAACCCTAAACCTCTATCGCCCTATCTCTCCCTTGTCTCCCTATTTCTATCATCCCTCTACGTCTCAATCTATCTCTGTATCTCTCTAGAGATCTGTCACTCTCTATCTCCCTATCTCTCCCCTTTGTCTCCTCTATCTCTCCCTATAGGTCTCTCCCTCCCCTCATTTCTGTCTCACCTCTTTATCTCCTACCCTCTCTCTCACTCTCTACTTTCCTCCCCTCTCTACCTCCTACCCTCTCTCTTACTCTCTACTTCCCTCCCCTCTCTACCTCCTACCCTCTCTCACTCTCTACTTCCCTCCCCTCTCTACATTTTACCCTCTTTCCCACTCTCTCTCTAAACCCCTAAACCCTAAATAATGACCCTAAACCCTAAAAATATATCTCCCTATCTTTATCATCCCTCTCTCAATCTCTCTCCCTATGTCTCTATCCATGTCCCTCACTCTCTATCTCCCTATCTCTCCCCTTTGTCTCCTTGTTGTCTCCTTATCGGTCCTCTCTCTAGACCTTAAACCCTAAACCTCTAAACCTTAACCCCTAACCCCTAAACCTAACCCCTAACCCCTAAACCCAAAACTTGAGCAACCCCAAACCACTAAACCTTAAACTCAAGCAACCCTAAACCTCTATCTCCCTATCTCTCCCATATCTCCCTCACTCTATCATCCCTCTACCTTTCAATCTATCTCTCTATGTCTTTGCACATGTCCCTCACTCTCTATCTCCCTATCTCTCCCCTTTGTCTCATCTACCTCTCCCAATCTTTATTGGTCCCCTCTTTCTATCTCTCTATAAACCCTAAATCCTAAACCCCTAAACCCTAACCCCTAAACCCTAAACCCTAAACCCAAGCAACCCTGAACCCCTAAACCCTAAGTAATTCCCCTAGACCCTAACCTGCAAACCCTAAACTTGAACAACCTGAAACTCATAAACTCTAAATAATATCCCTAAACCCTAAACTCGAGCAACCCTAAACCTCTCTCTTTCTCAAAACCCCTAAACCCTAAACCCTAGCATCTATCTCCTTATCTCTATCATTCCTCTACATTTGAATCTCTCTCCCTATCTCTCTAGACATCTCACTCACTCTCTATCTCCCTATCTCCCCCCTTTATCCTCTATCTTTCCCTATTTGTCTCCTCTCTCTACCTATCTATCTCTCTATATCTCCCTATCTCTTGCCTCTCTCTCCCCTATGATTCCTCTATCTCCCTATCTCTCCCCTCTATCTCTCCCTCTCCCTTATCAATGAAGGAAATATAAACAAGAAAACTCAGAATCTCTCTCTCTCTCTCTCTCTCTTTGTCTCTCTCCATAATGGGGAGAGAGAGAGAGAGGGGAGGGAAGTAGAGAGTGAGAGAGAGGGTAGGAGGTAGAGAGGGGAGGAAGTAGAGAGTGAGAGAGAGGGTAGGAGGTAAAGAGGTGAAAGAGAAAGGAGGGGAGGGAGAGACCTGCAAGAGAGGGAGAGAGAAAAATAGATAGGGGTAAGGAGGGAGGGAGAGATGATTTTATTTCACCATAATGTGAGCACATTATAACGCACTCACATTATGCTTTGCTTTGGTAATTTCCAAGCCTTTGGATTGGATTTGCCTTGGGCTTCCAAACCAAAGGCTTGGGCTATGTTTTGGACATCCAATGATGTGTTTTTCTCGATTGTAACAAAAATTACATAATTTGGAGCATGCTCCCCATCAGGTTTGCACATGTTTCAAAGAAAAGTAAAAAAAATACCACCATAATCTTAAGCTCTCTCTTAACTTTCTAACCTAATGCAGGGGCACTAGGGGCCTCGTAGGCATAATTTTTGTCATGTTTGGTTTTTAGGTTGTTTGAGTGTTTTAGAGTTTCTTAAGGTCATTTATGACCATTTGGAATCATATGGGTTCATTTTTGATGTGTTAATTGGATTTTTGATTTAAAAGTCTAAAAGTTACCAAATGTTACTAAAAGCTATCATGCAACTTGGACAAGTTGTCAAAAAGACAAGAAATTGTTACATGTTAGAAAGAAACCATTACAAAATAATTAGGATCAGTTGTAAAATGGAAAACGACACCCTCAAAAGTTGAATAGAGGAAGAGAAAGATAGATTTTTTGTAATTTTGATGAAAAGAAGTAAGCTTTTCCATTTTCCTAACATTGTAGTCTTGTTATTTCACTATGTATATCTTGTACAGCCCATGTAATGATCTGAAAGTTATTGGATTTTGTTAATCTATGAATCTACTTTGTTTTTCTTTTTGTTGCATCAATTTTCGTTGAGATTTGTGAAAGTTATGACCATTTTGGTTAAGGCTGCTCTATTCTAACAATGTTTTCCAGAATTTGCAGTCTGAAAACGTGCTAGTACAACCATGTGTGGTATAGTATGGAATTGTAATTAGTTGGGGAAGATGGAAAATATTTTATTCTTTCATTTTCTTTTTTTTTTGCAGGAGATTTCATTGAGTTTTCTGTATTTTAGAGCAATTTTAGTAAAAATAGGCAGGATTTAGCCTAGGGTTACTAGTTCTGTAACAATCCATTTTTGACCTATTCCATACAAAGAAAATGTTGTCAATCAGGATTGGAAACTAGTTAATATTTGACTCAACTATCCTATTGAAACATGGAAACACTCTCAGGTTGTTGGTGACCTATAGCGAGAATGAATCTACAGAGCAGGCTAGTTCCCCTGGTAAATCACCTAAACTATAGAAATTTATGAGGAAAAGGGTTTAGAAAGATAACTAAAAATGAAAATCCTAATCTCCTAATGCGTGATACACCAGAACTTTACTTATTTTAATGCCTTCACTCACAATAAATCTCCCAAAACATTAACTTTCACAATCTCACCTAGGACATACAACTCAATAGTAATTTGCATGAATGCTCAAAAGACTAAACACAACGTACAACCTGAATCATATGAAACTCTTGCACACAAATTCACAATAACAAGACATAGAAAGGATTCAGCATTTCAAATCACAATGAACATCAATTAGTACTGCAAATATGAGACAAGAAATGAGATAGGAATGCTCTGCTATTTTATTAAAACTGAAGGAGTATGCAAAATAAAAATTTGAGTACAAATATTAACTTACAAAGCTTTCTGCATTGTGCAATAAAGTAAGAAGCAAATATGAACTCCCCAAAACTAAGTTTTTCTCCCATATATATAGCCAAAGGACTTTCTAAAAACTTAGCTAGTTGTCCACCCAAGAAAAGAAACCAAAGTCTCATTTTCGAGCAAAGGGAAAAAACCACAAAAAGAGGGCCTAGAACTGACCCAGACTGAGTGAAAATAGGTGGAAAGTTTCTCTACCAAGTGAACCTACCCAAAACTTAAGCGAAAAGAAGGGAAGTGAACTGGACTTGCCTTATTGAGTGTTTTGCACTTGCTATTTATTTTCTACATTTATTTGACATCTATTAAAGTAATTTATAAAATATTACTTTAATAGTACCTTACATTTATCTGCAGTTTCAAATTTGCAAAATAGAAAGAGGGCCCACCTTGGCTTTTACAACTTGCAAAATTTTAAATATATGGAAAGTTTACCAATATGTGCAAAGTTTATAAAATATAGGCAAATGTATTTAGAAATACCTTATACATATCAATTAGCATGAAAAAATAAACCAAGGTATTGATTTATGCAAAAATCAAAGGCAAAAAAATTTTCCTTATAGCAAAAGCCACGACCTTTTTGCATTTTGTTTTTTATTTGGCACTTAACATTTTGACTTCAGTTTGGGCACCATCATTGTTACAATTCCTCAAAAACTACAAACTGGGTTGGTGAGACATTTAAAGGGTTTATTCTTTTTATTGTCTTCTAATTTATGTCCAATAATATCAAAAACCTAGATCATATTTTTTGTGATATGACAGAAACACATGACTGCTATCTTTATTTTGTTGTGTTTTGTTCCTTTGACTATCCCTAAAAAATGGTAAACTGGGTTGGTGAGAAATTTAAAGGGTTTTTTCGTCTTATTCTCTTCTAATTTATATACACAAATCTCAAAACCCCAAATAGTATTTTCTGAGATATGACTAAAACACGTGACTACTATCTTTATTTTGCAAGGTCTTTATGTGATGCTACTACTCTTTCAGATTGTTTCCACATTCCTCTTAAGACTTGGGGGAAACATGTTGAACTCAACCCTTGTGGGAGCCCATTTTACTCCATATGCTATGATATGTCATTAGAAATGAATCAGCAACAAGATTTCACCTATACCTGGACAATAAACAAACATGTTAGATAAAAATAATGAAGTTTAATGCTCTTGTGATGTTTGATTTTTAGGCTCTCTTGCACATTTCTGATGTTTATTGATCTAATGCATCATGAACATGTGTTATATTTCTATTGGTAGGGCACATAGGAAGATTCATATTTGGAGCTCTAACCAACTCTTTATCATGATGCAGGTTCACTTGAAGATTAGGAGCAAGGAGGAGTGAAAGACAATGAAGATCCACCCAAGACTCTGCCAGGCAATGATCGATATGTATTTTCTTATATGATTCTTTTTATTTCTTTCATCTTCAGGTGTATAGCATATTTTATGTTGCATTGGTTCAGCTACTCCCATAGCTTGTGTGGGAGATTTGATTACTCCTTTCTTTCCAAGGAATATAAATGCAACACTTGTGCAATTCTGTGTATATTTCATTTACAAAATGAATGACCATTGTGAAATGAATGAATCATTAGAGAATTGACTGAAAGCAATGTCTTGTGTTCTTTATGTACTTTCCTTTATGTTGCAAAACTCTGAACAACAAAACTGAATTCAATCCTTTTTTTCAAGCACTTAAAATATGCAACAGTTAAGCATAGCAGAAATGTGTTTAGAGTATTCTTCACCTTACATATAATGAAACTATTTTAGCTCTACCAATTTGAGCTGTAGGTGAAAAATTGGTAACATTTTTGGTGATTTTTGCTGAATGCTTGTCTGCTAAGCATATAGACCAGTTGCTTTAACCATCCATTAGGCATGGACTAAAATTTCGCCCCTTCCCAAACTCAGAAAACCATGAAACTAAACTACAAAATCCTCCAAACAACAACAAAAAACCAAACAGAACCAAACTGAAAGGAAACTAAAGGGCCATGGTGGCCAGAAAACATGTGCAACAACACTTAGGGAAAGAAAACAACTGAAATAAATGTGCCTTAAGCACTTATTAGTAGAAAACACTACCCTAACCTACTAACTAAAGAAAGGCTGCCTAAACAAAACCATTTACTGGTTCAAGAAAATAACTACCCTTCCTTTGCAATCTGCAATACTCCAAAAGTTTGTGAGTCAACCAAAAAAGGTGGAGAAAAATCAAATATCCAACAAATTATTGCAACACCTTTCTAAGAAGGAAAATGCTGTTACTTACCCACCTAACTTGTTTGGCAGACTGATCAAGTGAGCAAGTAGACTGGTTGTGCTCAACTTGATACCCTCCTTGATGATCTGGATCAGTGTCACTATGAGGCTGCTCCTTTTTGTTGGCTTCCAACCCAGCCAAATGCCTAATATGACATCCCCTCGAAAGCTTTGGACTAGAGAGAAAACAATTTAAATGATTGGAAACAATAGCATCACCTTCACTTTGCATGATAGCTTGCCATGTTGCTTCCTCCTCCATAGTTAATGGGCCATCCTCCTTCGTTAGGGTATCTAGTAGCTCATCAAAGCTATCAACTCTTGGAAGGCTCTTAGGAAGAGTTGGACTAGGCTCAAAATACTCATTAATCAAGGAGGTACACTCTAAAACATGAGTCTCTTCTTCAATGAATGAAGGCAAGTGTTCAAATAATGAGCTAGCCTCTTTCAATAAACCATCAAATGACACATCAACTTCAAGCTCCTCTATGCAACAGAAAGGCAACTCCTCCAACTAGTCAAGATCATGCTTCTAGTTAGGCTGCTCCATAACCAGTGACTCATTTGGAAATACAACCACTTCCACCTCTTGTCTTTTCTATTCAAGATAACCCTCCTCCAAAGATGCTGGCATAATATCTAAGCATGAGCAGAAAAGCTCAATTTCAGCTTGAAATAGATCCTCCTCAAGCTCTTGATCATTCCAATCAGGGTTCCTTTTACATATCTGTTCTTGGATCAACACCTTATCTAAATTGTCCTCATCACTGTGGTGGTCAGAACTAGGCATAACCATGCCATTTTCACTTTCATACTCAAAGTTAGGAAGCTCATCAAACAAATTAACTAGAAACTAAGGTTAAACATCGATTTCTTGCACATTATCTAAGTTTGTAACATAGACCTTAAGATCATTCCAAAGAAATTTTTCTTCACAATTTTCCTAGTTTTTTATGAGTAGGGGATGTCCTTTACCTCGTGACAGCTTCCACTAAGCCTATTGGGCTCCAAAACAGGTTCATCTTTATTCCCTTCCTCTTGATCCAAGGTTCTATTATCATATTGATGATCTTCACTCAGCAACTCACCACAATGTTTGACATCTTCCTGCTCTTCATCTTCCTCATCGCTGTACCAACTGGATACCTCAAAATAGTTATCAATATCCTATTGCAATGGTTGATCCTTTGAGATAAATATTGAAACAATTTCATCCTCTTCAATAAAACTAGGAAGCTCATCAGTAAAAACAAAGACTCATTTTGGGAAATATTTTCTTGTTCAATCTTTTCCTATTCTAATTGAGAACACTCCATAGTTAAAAGTGATAGATCTACCCTTCTAATCTTCTTCTAGAGGAGTGCAACATCCTGATCAAAGGGTTCCTCCTTAGATGCATCATGTGGGGAAATTTGTGGAGCTTCTTGGGTTTCTTGCGAGAAAGAATATTGCTCAAGGGGTTGTTCTGTTACTATCCTAGACATAAACTAATCATTTTCTTCAACTTGCAAGGGGTGAAGGCTTCTGAAACTTGGGATTTCAATCTTAAGAGGCTGGTTTGGGGAGTTAAAGACCTTTTCCTACTTAAAACTTGGAATCTCAACTTTAGGAATACTAAGAGGCTCATTTTGTCTAAAACTTGGAAACTTACATTTACGAACCTCTTCTTGAACAAGATGATATGGAATTGTAGGAGTTTCTTGGGCTTTGTGCCTTTGTGTTTCTGACCCTTGCTCATAGAGATAGGCCTGATAAGCCATCTCTTCCTGTTGTTGATTATACTCATGCTACCTCTTGATCTCCTCTACCTGCTTTGTGAAGTCATGAATGAAGTCAAACAACATACCCTTTATGCTTGCAATCTCCTCCTTTTCATGCTTTTGGAGCTAATTTTGAGTATATGAAGGCTAATATGGAGGTTGAGCAGGGGTGGGTGGGTGGTAATTATATTGGGCATGCTGGTTTTGAAAAGCCATGGAATTGAAACCAATAACATGATTGGTTTGATATCATTGATATGGAGATGGATAAGTGACATTTTCATGGTATGATGGATGGTAGGATATATTTAATGAAACATAGGCCTATTCATTCATTGAAAATATGGCAAACAATTGCAAATTAGATTTTCTGAAATAAACCAACACTTAAATCTGCATGCAAAATTAGAGAATGGAGTCGCCAGGTATAACTTAAAACCTCCAAAGGCTGGAAAAAAACTACTACTACATATACCAGAACAGCAGCTTAAAACTTGAAGAACTTCTCTGAAAATAAGTTTCAGAGTCCCACCGGGTGTGCCAAAAACTATTGTCAATTAGAATTGCACCCTAGTTATGATTTGACTTAGCTATCCTATTGAAACATGGAAACACTCTCAGGTTGTGGGTGACCTATAGTGAGAATGAATCTCCAAAGTGGGTTGGTTCCCCTGGCAAATCACCTAAACTATAGAACTTTCTAAGGAAAAGGGTTTAGACAGATAACTGAAAATGAAAATCCTAAACTCCTAATGGGTGATACACCAGAACTTTACTTATTTTAATGCCTTCACTCACAATAAATCTCCCAAAACATTAACTTTCACAATCTCACCTAGGACATACAACTCAACAGTAATTTGCATGAAGGCTCAAAAGACTGAATACAACGTACAACCTAAATCATATGAAACTCTTGCACACAAATTCACAATAACAAGACATAGAAAGGATTCAGTACTTTGAATCACAATGAACATCAATTAGTACTGCAAATATGAGACAAGAAATGAGATAGGAATGCTCTGCTATTTTATTAAAATTAAAGGAGTATGCAAATACAAATCTAAGTACAAATATCAGCTTACAAAGCTTTCTGCATTGTGCAAGAAAGTAAGAAGCAAATCTGAACTCCCCAAAACTAAGTTTTTCTCCCATATATATAGCCAAAGGACTTTCTAAAAACTTAGCCAACTGTCCACCCAAGAAAAGGAACCAAAGTCTCATTTTTGAACAAAGGGAAAAAATGACAAAAAGAGGGCCTAGAACTAACCCAAACTGAGTGAAAATAGGTGGAAGGTTTCCCTACCCAAAAGAACACTAAAAATTAGAAATAGAAGTTTCAGTTTACCCCTTTCCTTTTTGCATAATGGCAACTTAAGTGAAAAGAAGGCAAGTAAACTAGACTTTCTTTATTGAGTGTTTTGCACTTGCTATTTGATTTCTGTATTTATTTGACATCTATTAAATTAATTTATAAAATCTTACTTCAATAGTACCTTACATTTGTCTGCAGTTTCAAATTTGCAAAATAGAAAGAGGGCCCACCTTGGCTTTTACAACTTGCAAAATTCTAAATATATGGAAAGTGTACCAATATGTGCAAAGTTTATAGAATATATAAAAGCTATTTAGAAATACCTTATACATATTGATGAGCATCTAAAAATAAACCAAGATATTGATTTATGCAAAAATCAAAGGCAAAAAAAATGCCTTATAGCAAAAGCCGCCGCCTTTTTGCAGTTTGTTCTTTATTTGACACTTAACATTTTTGACTCTAGTTTGGGTGCTGCCATTATGCAAATTCTTGGAAAGCTACAAACTGGGTTGGTGAGAAATGTAAAGGGTTTTTTTGTTTTATTGTCTTCTAATTTCTATCCAAAAATCTAAAAAATACAGATCATATTTTTTGAGATATGATTGCAACACGTGACTGCTATCTTTATTTTGCTATGTATTGTGCCTTTGATTGTTCCTCAAAAATTTCAAACTGGGTTGGTGACAACTTTAAAGGGTTTTTTCATCTTATTGTCTTTTAATTTTTATCTAAAAATATCAAAAACTCAAATCATATTTTTTGAGATATGACTGAAACATGTGACTGCTATCTTTATTTTGCAAGGTCTTTATGTGATACTGCTGCTCTTTCAAACTATTTCCACATTCCTCTTAAGACTTGGGGGCATCATGCTAAGCTCAACCCTTGTGGGAGCCTATTTTACTCCACATGCTATGATATGTCATCAAAAATGAATCAACAACAAGATTTCACCTATACTTGCACAGTGAATAAACATGTTCGATAAAAAACAATGAAGTTCAATGCTCTTGTGATGTTTGATTTTCAAGCTCTCTTGCATATTTCTGATTAATGTTGATCTAATGCATCATGAACATGTGCTATATTTCTATTGGTAGGGCACATAGGAAGATTCATATCTGGAGCTCTAACCAACTCTTTATCATGATGCAGGTTCACTTGAAGATCAAGAGCGAGGAGGTGTGAAAGGTAATGAAGATCCACCCAAGACTATGCCAGACAATGATGGATATGTCTTTTCTTATATGCTTATTTTTATTTCTTTCATCTTTAGGTGTATAGCATATTTTATGTTGCATTGGTTTAGCTACTCCCATGCCTTGTGTGGGAGATTTGATTACTCCTTTCTTTCCAATGAATATAAATGCAACAATTGTGCAATTCTGTGTATATTTCATTTGCAAAATGAATGAATCATTAAATAATTGACTGAAAGCAATGTCTTGTGTTCTTTATGTACTTTCCTTTATGTTGCAAAACTTTGAACAACAAAACTGAATTCAATTCTTTTTTTTAAGTACTTAAAATATGCAATGGTTAAACATAGTAGAAATGTGTTGAGTATTCTTCACCTTACATATAATGAAACTGTTTCAGCTCTACCAATTTGAGTTGTAGGTGAAAAATTGGTAGCAGTAACCCTAGCCCATTTTCAAATATGTATAGTAAGAGCCAAAAGGGTATTCCAAATAGGTCTTATATTTTTAATATCAAGTTTACAATGAAAGTTATGGTCATTTTTAAAAAGGTCTAAATTGCTACCCCATGTTTTAGGCTTTAAGAGCAAGTTGCCAAGAATGAACAAGAATGCATATTTGTATCATTTGTATTGGACCATTGTTGGAATGTGTAAAGTTTGTTGTGAGTGAGTCTTTTTTTAGTTTGCATCATTATTGGTATCAGAGCCCAAAGATTTAGCAAGGAAGTTTTGGGAGTTTGTGTATTGTCTTTTTTTTATAGGTTGAAGGAAGAACCTGGATACCAAAAGTCTAGGCCAGGGGAAAAGAAAGGGGCCTAAGGTGAGGTATCATGAAGACAAGAAGAAGCATTAAAAATAGGCAAGGTGAAAGAGACTTGCTTGCAAGAGGAGAATGGAAGTGTTGAGGAGAATAGTTCATGGAGATTTGTAGAGTAAAGAGTTACCAAGAAAGAACCAAGAAAAGATAAGAGATAGCAAGATGTAGTAGTAAACTTAGAAGGGGAAGATGAAAGACAATAGGATAAGCCTAGTTGCAGAGTTTGATAGGACAATGGGAGAGTTTGAAAAATGTATTGAGCTTGTATTGTAGCAATGTCTTGAGAAATAATCTCAAGAAAATGTTTGGCATTGGGCAATGAGAAAGAAGGTGAATTGGCCCATACAAATGATTATTCAGAAAAGAAGAAGACAACATATGGGGTAAGTGCACAAAGATGAGGGACGAAAATGGGGTCTTAAGTTGCCACTTTTTTTTCTGAAATCAGGAAACATTGATGTTGGATGAGAAATTGAAGATAGCTACACTCAAAATTTGAAGATGGAACGAAAAACAAGCGTTGTGGTGCTCCAAATCTAGTTTCTAAACTACTAATTTTTTCCAAAAATGGTTGAGATTAAGGGGTTCAAAAAGGGCGAGCAGACAAATTGGTCCCATTTTTTTCAAAAAAAAAAATAACATAGTGTCTGGTGTGCTCCCCCTAAAATGTTAACCTTTTTTTAGTATTTTAATAATCGCTCCAATGAGAAATTAGGTAACACCATGTAGTTTATCCCTAATTTTTTTGATAATTTTTTAATGAATAATTGATTTTTTAGTAATTTTTAAAGTGGACACATCCTAAAAAATAGAAATTTGAATGTGCTCCCACCTAAAATGTTTGAAAACTAATCGAAAATTGATTTTTTTTAATTCGTGTAAAATGGAGTCTAGTTTCTAAAAATATAACTTATTTCAATTTTCAATGAACGGTTAAAAAAACAAGTTAAAAATACTAGACACTAGTTTTTGACAAAAACTAGACACTTACAAAAGAAATTCAAGATGAAACACTAAACATACTCAAAATGTGAAAAATATTATATGGTTAGATAGCTAACATAGAGCTTAAGATTATGGTGGTATTTTTTTTGAGTTTTCATTGAAAAAAGTGCCATCCTGATGGGGAGCACGCTCTAGATTTTCTCCAGATTTTGCTAAAAACTGATAAAAACATGTTAAACAAAGCTCATCATAACACGAGCGCATTATAACGTGCTTACGTTATGATGAGGTTAACTAGAAATACACATGCCAATTGCATTTTCTTGAAAGTTTCTAAAGCCTTTTCAACAAATTCATTTTTTGCATATCTTGCTATCATTGCATTCCATTATAGAACATCTCTTTAAGGTGTTACATCTTACAATTGACATGCCTTGTCTATGCTTCCACACTTTACATACATGTCTACAAGGGAAGCTGCACTTCTTATTGTTTCTCTCTCTATTTCTCTCCCCTCTCTACGTCCTACCCTTTCTTTGAGTCTCTGCTTCCCTCCCCCCTCTACGTCCCACATTCTTTCTCACTCTCTTCTTCCCTCCCCTATCTACTTTCTACTATCTCTCTCGGTCTCTACTTCCCACTCCTATCTACCTCCTACCCTCTTTCTGAGTCTTTGCTTCCCTTGCCTCTCTACCTCCTACCTTCTCTCTCACTCTCTTCTCCCCCTCCCTCTCTACCTCTTACCCTCTCTCTCACTTTCTACTTCCCTCCCCTGTCTACCTCCTACCCTCTCTCTTAGTCTCTGCTTCCCTCCCATGTCTACCTCCTACCCTCTCTCTTTTCTTCCTTGCCCTGTCTACCTCCTACGGTCCTCTCCCACTCTCTACTTCCATCCTGTCTCTACCTCTTATCCTCTCTCTCACTCTCTACTTCCCTCCCCTCTCTACCTCTCCTCCTCATTTTTCCCATCCAAAGAAATTTCATAAATTATCTTGTTTCCATTTCATTAAATCCCAATTTATATCATCATCCATCTTTACATGTCCTATTTTCCTTACATTTCCATGTTCTTTGTCGATAAGGGAGAGTGAGAGGGAGGAAAGGGGAGAGAGGATGGAGATGGAGGGGAGAGATACCTGGTGAGAGAGAGAGAGAGAGAGAGAGAGAGAGAGAGAGAGAGAGAGAGAGAGAGAGAGAGAGAGAGAGAGAGAGAGAGAGAGAGAGTCCTAGTTTTCTTGTTTTGGAGAGAGAGAGAGAGTGGGTCAAGTTTATGAATTTATGATTGCTTAAGTTTAGGGTTTGGGTGTTTAGGGCTACTCATGTTTATGGTTTAAGGGTTAAGATTTAGGGGCATTATTTAGGTTTTAGGGGTTTTGGGAGAGAGAGAGAGGTTTAGAGTTGCTCAGGTTTAGGGTCATTAGTTAGGGTCTATGAGCTTAGGTTTGCTTAGACCTTTAGGGGCATTATTTATGGTTTATGATTTTAGGGTTGCTCAAGTTTAGGGTTTAGGGTTAGGGTTTAGGGGAATTATAAATAAGGTTTAGGGGTTTACATTTGCTTAGGTTTATGGTTTAGTGTTTAGGGGTTAGGGTTTAGGTATTAGAGATTTAGGGTTGCTCAGGTTTAGGGTAAATAGGGGTTAGGGTTTAGAGAGAGAGAGTGTGAGGGGATCGATAGATATTGGGAGAGATCTAGGGAGATAGAGGTTTAGAGTTGCTTCCAGGGTTTATGGTTTAAAGGTTTGGGGTTTAGGGTTGCTCAGTTTTAGGGTTTAGGGGTTAGGGGTTAGGGTTTAGGGGCATTATTTAGGGTAACTTAAGGTTTATGTTTTAGGGGTTAGGGGTTAAGGTTTAGAGGTTTAGGTTAGGGTTTAGAGAGAGAGGAACGATAGGGAGATATTGAGGAGACTCAGGGGAGACATAGGGAGATGGAGGGTGAGGGACATGGCTAGAGACATAGGTAGAGAGATTGAGAGGTAGAGGGATGATAGAGACAAGGAGATAGGGTTTAGGATTGATCAGATTTAGGGTTGATCAGGTTTAGGGTTTAGGGGTTAGGAGTTTAGAGAGGGAGAGATATGGAGATAGAGGGTGAGGGACATTGCCAAAGACATAGCCAGAGAGATTGAGAGGTAGAGAGATGATAGAGACAAGGAGATAGGGGTTTAGGGTTGATCAGGTTTAGAGTTTAGGGGTTAGGAGTTTAGAGAGGGAGAGATATGGAGATAGAGGGCGATGGACATGGCCAAAGACATAGGCATAGAGATTGAGAGGTAGATGGATGATAGAGACAAGGAGATAAGGGTTTAGGGTTGATCGGGTTTACGGTTGATCAGGTTTAGGGTTTATGGTTGGTATATATGATGTATAGAATGGTGTAAATGACTAACATATTGGCACTTATGATGTTCTAATGGCTCCTATGGTTAGCAGAGGGTAGAATGACACCTGTGACTGGCTAGGTATAGAATGATGTTTGTGATTGATAGGTAGGTTCTACTAAGGAGCATATTGGCACATACGATATAAAAAATGGTGCAAATGACTAACAGATTGGCACTATGATCTTCTAATGTCTACTGGTGAGGTATTTGTTTGATTTTGATTATTTTTGGGATCATTTGACATGGAGCTGAGATTCATTTCGGATGGATTTGGGATGAAATGGATTTGTTTAGGGATGATGAGAGGTGAAAAGGACTAGATTAGGAACAATTTGGGAATGATTAGAATGGTTTTAGGGATGGTCTGAAGTGGTTTAGTGCTGATTAGGGAATGATTAGAATGATTTAGGAATAGTTTAGGGATGGTATTTGAGATGAAATCTAGGTTGATTGGAAAATGATTAGGGATGAAGTTAAATTGATTTAGATGTGATTTGGGATGGTGTGAAGTGGTTAAGGGCTGATTAGAAGTAGTTTAGGGATGATTAGAGATGAAATTGAATGGATTAGGGATGATTAGAGATGAAATTGAATGGATTAGGGATGATTTGGGATTGATTAGGAATGAAAGCTTAATATTTTAATGTTTTCACATTATAGAGATTGGGAGAGATAGGGAGATAGAGGTTTAGGTTTACTTCCAGGTTTTATAGTTTAGGGGTTAGAGGTTTAGGTGTTTAGGGTTGCTCATTAATAGGGTTTAGGGGTTAGGGACATTATTTATGGTTTATGGTTTAGGGGTTAGAGGTTAAGCTTTAGAGGTTTAGGTTTATGGTTTAGATAGAGAGGCGAATAGGGGGATATAGAGGAGACCAAGCTTGGGAGAGATATCTATGTCTCCTCTATCCCTCTCTCTAACTATACCTACCTCTCTCTCTCTCTCCCTATCTCTCTATCTTGCTAGATCTCTTTCGATCCCCTCTCTCTAACTCTACCTTTCTATCTCTCTCTCCCTCACTATTTGAGGTTTACATGAGTTTAGGGTTTCTCAAGTAAATATGGTTAGGTTTTAGGGTAAGGGTTTAGGGGAATTATTTAGGATTTAGGGGTTTAGGGTCTAGGGGTTAGGGTTTAGGGGTTAGGGACCTTAGGGGTTTTGGGGTTTAGGGTTGCTCATTTTTAGGGTTTAGGGGTTAGGGGTTAGGGTATAGGGACATTATTTAGGGTTTAGGGTTTATGGTTTAGGAGTTAGGGGTTAAGGTTTAGAGGTTTAGGTTTATGGTTTAGGTAGAGAGGAGAATAGGGAGACACAAAGGAGACCGAGCCCGAGAGAGATATCTCTATCTCCTCTATCCCTCTCTCTAACTATACCTACCTTTGCTTGTAGGTTTTATGTTTTAGGGACCTTAGGGGTTTAGGGGTGTAGGTTGCTAGATTTTAGGGTTTAGGGTTAGGGGTTAGGGGCATTATTAAGGGTTTAGAGGTTTAGGTTTATGGTTTAGGTAGAGGGGAGAATAGGGATCCCTATCTCTATCTCTCTAGACATATGGATCCCTATCTCTTAATCTATCCCTCGCTACCTCTCTCTACTCCTCTTTATCTCTCTCCCCATCCTTCTACCTCTTGAAATCTCTGTCCCTATGTCTCTAGACATCTCCTGATCTCTTTCCCTATCGAGCTATCTATCCTCATAACGCCATCTCTTAATATACCCCTCTCTACCTCTCTCTCTCTGTATTTCCCTATCTATCTCTCCCTTGCTAGATCTATTTCCCTATATCTCCCCTCTCTTTATATATGTATCTCTATCTTTCTCCCTCTATAGACCCCTTTCTCTATCTCGATCCCCATCTCTCCCTGTCCCCATCTCTATCTCCACCTATCCTCTCTATCTTCATGTCCCTCTCTATCTCTCCATGTCTGCTGATCCCTCTTTATATATAGGATAGAGAAATGAAGAGAGAGAGAGAGAGACTCTCTCATGAAGATACAAGGTTACCTTTATGTTATCATGCTTCCCATAACATGCTTGTGTTATAATGCGAGCGTGCTATAATGCGATTGCGTTATTAGAAGCATGGAAAATGGAAAAAAAGGATGTGAGATCCATGTTTCAGACCCCACATGCCTGTTATTCCTGCTTTTCATGATTATATCAAACAAAAAAATGCTTTTCATGTTGGTTGACTAATTGGGAATCATTTTTATATGAATCCACCATCTTTTTTTGTTTTTTCAACGTAGAAGAAGTGATTTTTCATGTTTTTGGAGAAAATTTGATTATTTAAACTAAAAGTTTCATGTTTCATGTGTGATTTTGTTTCAAAACTAATTACCATTGATATATAGATTGAATTTGATGATATATGTTTGTTTTTTACATAACTTTTACTAATCCTATTCTAGAATTATATAGAATTCATAGTCAAACTTGAGAAAAATAAGAATTTGAGGATTTTGAAGCCATCTTTTAGAGAATTGGTCAACTGTAATATCAAATTCTAAGGTATGTTCAATTTTAATTCACATATATATGTTCTTATGTTCTTTATGTCTTTAAATATCTTTGTCTTTATGTTCTTTATGTTCTTCTTGACATATATGTGTCTAGGTATATTAGTTAGTTCAATCAAAGAGACTCCAAATTCCTCATGTTTCCACCTTGTTTTGGCCCTTGATGCCTTTATTTCACCTATTTTCAGCTATACAAGAGAAAAACATTATCAAATACTTCATAAAATAATTTTAGCGAACAATTGTTTGTCATACTCATATTCGAGTGTATACATGGAGCCAAAATTGATTTTGGAAGACTCTTAATTTTTTTTCCCTAGGATGACATAAGATGATACAAAGGGAGTTACAAGGAGATAAAACACTTAAAAGGAAGTTTTCATGGGTGTAGGATAGTCATGTAATTCTATATAACAGTCCACTATCATAGTCTATATATAACCCTGCTGCCATGTATGATCCTCCTTGCATTTGAAGGTCATTTTACAATGCTATGAAAGTTATAATTTATTACAAAGTGTTCCTTCTTATTGCATATATGTACAAAGAAATTCATACATTTATACCCTATTTACAATGAATGTGCAAAGAGTTCTCTTCCTACAATTATGCACATGCTACAGCTGAGATAAGAGTTTGTGCACATTACAATAATGAAAACCATCACTGTTATGCTACAACATGCTACAAGTCACCTATGTTACATACTACAACATTTATGTTACTATGGAATACAAATGTGCATGCTTACAACACCCAAAACATGCTCTTACATTCTCTATTTTCCTTGTCCTTTCTTGGCCTCCAAGTGGCCATACTTCTCATACTCACCCATAGTGAGTGAAACGTACTACTTGCTTGCTCTACAAGTGAAAAACTTGAACACAAATCAATCCATAGGAAAAACTTGGAGTGCTAATCAAATGCCCCTACAAATGAAAGCAACTCACACTTATCTCCTTTGCAAATCAAGTAAATACTCTATCCAAGTATCATTACATACTAACATCATTGAATGTTGATGTAGACTCATGTGAGAGCTATTCTCTCTTTGAATTTGATGTTTTAGTGTGATTTTTTTCCCTTTGTGGTTGCTTACTCTTGCATTTGTCATTTGGGTGAATCTCTAGATGAAGCTTCCAACACTTGTCATAACAATATCCTCCAACCTTGAAATAAGACCAATAGTTGTTAGCTTTGTACATACTCAAATCAACTTGTTTGTTATCTTCTTTGAGTTTGTTTTGGCCTTTCTCTTCCCTTAGTTTTGGAGAGTTACTTCCTTTTCCATCCTTTCTATGGAAAATATGCGCCTTAGTGGTGTTTTCTTTGTGCATCATTCTACAATTTACTACTTCAACTTTCTACTTCTTGAAACTTTCCACAGACCCCTAAACTCAGTAAACAGTCCTTATTTAGGTTGCCAAACTCCAAAATCCACACTCAAATTCAAGTGGCATGATCATTTATGATGCAGATACAAGAAGGAATTCAAAGCATTGATACCATATTTCACAAATCAACTCAACCATAAACCAAAATCTTGCAATGGCCCAACTAGGTGCTTAAGGGCATCATAAGGCATAAGGGATCCAAACTATTCCCCAAACCTAACACAAGCATAAACCATGTCAATATAATGTATTCAAACCAATTTTGTCACTTTTAGTGCATGGAAACATCAACCAATGTCTAATCCACAAATCACTCCTTAAGGCCTAGTAGGCTTCCAAACTTGAAAAATGTGCATAACTTTGTGTAAACTTAACCAAACCACAAACCAAAAAGTATTTAGACACCCATTATGGAGTAGAACAACATATCAAAATATTTCATGCCCTTGTTTCATGAAAAATGTGAGTTCTATGACTGTGCCTCTTTAGAAATAGGCCTACTTTGGTCCAATTAACAAAGCAACTACCCTAAGATCATTCAATAACCACTCCAAACCCAAAAATAGCTGATCTATATGTCAAAAAACTTTAAATTCTGCCATTGGTTAGTATAGCCATGCTCATCTAGGGTGCAAACTAGAAAACCCTTCATTTCTTCACAAATAAGGGGGTTTTAATGAAAATCTCATATCCACTCCAACCTAGAACAAAAAAACACTTGATTCACCTTTAAATAGGCATGCATATGCTATAGGAACACTTACTTGGCCATGTTGCATTCAAATTCACAAAGAACCACTATTTAGCCACCCTTTCCACTTGGAAAATGCATGAAAACAAGGTATAACGAGTTACAACAGAAAAACACGGTATAAATTCTTATTTCTTCCTCCAAGTTCATCCTCCTCTCTTCTATTCAAACTAGATTCAAGTGTATATGTGTGTTCAAATTCATACTCCATGACTTATGTATGTTCAAGGAGTCTTGATATGAGGTGTCTTATTTAGAAGTTTGTAAAACCTTGTTATTCATTCTAAATATGCTATTCATTATCATTATAAAATTTCTAATGATCATTGTCTTATTCTTCATGCTTGTAGAAATCATCATCATGCCGAGGAAATGAGCAAAGACTCTAACACTAGAAGAGTGTGAAGCTGAGAATGAGAGGAAAAGAGAAAGAATGAGGCAAATTTAGGAAAGTAGGAAATTGTCAACCATACAAGAAGATATTCCACCATTGCCAATTGAAGAGGAACGTGACACATCTAATGATGCTAAGAAAGAGATGGAATTGGCGGCACAAAAGGAACAAATTCAAAACCTCCGTACAATGAGGAAAGTGAATCTCCAAGTTGGAGGCACTCCATCATCCATAGGTCAAGTTGAAGGAACACCATCATTATCTTCTCAAATTGGAGACACTCCATCTTTCACAGGTGAAGTAGAAGGCACATCTACATTTTCTTCTCAAGTTGGTCACATGCCATCAGTCACACCTCAAGTTGAAGGTACATCATTTTCAACCTTTTCACCTCCAATCGAAGGTATGTCATCTATCCCATCTCAAGTAAATATTGAAGAAATTCCTAATGTTCAGTCTACTTTACCAAATAAAACACGTCCTAGAATTTTGCATAGGAGGCCTAAGTTTCTAATTGATATTGATGAGAATGTATTAGAGCCTATGTAGGATAAGATTCCCATGCACACTTGCCAAAGATATGCAAATAAGACATGGAAATTATTCTTTAAGAACTTAAATGAAATAGGAAGATGTTAACTCTTTGTTGAACTGATGAGAAATCTAAAATTTAGGCCCACTATGAAGATTCTTGGCCTAAGAACATCGAATGCATCAAGTGAAAAATCAATTGTCAAGAATCTAATGAGTGCATATGAGAGTGTGGGTTCCACCTCACACACCAAGGATAGTAATTTCACATGACGTGTTAGTACATCGACAATTGTAAGCCAACAAACAAAAAAAGCTCGCCTCATTAGAAAGACAACTCAACAAATGAAAATAAATAGAAAAACTCTAATGAGAGCCATTCGAAGATGTCAAAGAGTTCAAGATCCAAACACTAATGAATTGTGGGCATTCTTTGGGAGACTCCCATGGAAAGACAAAGTTGTTGTCGAAGCTTTGAGATCACTAATTGAAGGCTTTTGGAAGAATTACACAAGGGTATCTCTAAATCAAAGGGATGTGGTAAGAAGGAGAATCGGTAGTCGAAACTGTGAGCCACATCCAAAGCATTTTTTGGATATGACTCAAATAGAGTTTTTTTGTAAATTTCTAGAGAATTATCCTCAAATTAAAATTTCTCAAAGATATTTTGAAATGCTAAAACCTTTCTTTGTCAAAATAAATCACATACACACTACTTGTTGTAGATTACATGTTGAATTTTCTAACCATTTTGATGTTTATCGGTCTATATGTTTAGATTTGCATACTAACAATGTTTTACAGGATTGTGGCATACGTACCCCACCAACTACCTCAAGAGACTTCATATTAATGATTTTATGTGACAGAGAGGAAGGTCAATTATTCTATGGGAAATTATGCTTGGATGGCACATGTCAGCATTGCAGTGGCTTGCAATGTATGCCAATATGTGAACATATGGAAATAACACATGCGGTTGGAAATGAGCTAGCAGAGTTCAGAAAGTATAAAACAATGGCATACAATACAAGAGATGGTAAAGAAGCAAAGAGGTGTGAATATGTTATTCAGAAGATTCCAGTGTATCAGTTTATGCCTATATTTCATGACAACATAGTGTATGAGTATGTAAGACATGCCCATAGAGCCCGATGGTTGGACTTGCAATTCAAGTTATGCAAGGACACATTTCCAGTTGGTAGCATTGTTTCAGTCATCAACTTTGTAGAGAACTATAGTCTACAGCCATAGTGTGAGGTGCAATCCCAATATTATAACTCAACATAGGTTTCTATATTTGTGTACATCGCATTCATTCATGCGAATGATAGTACAGAGGATGACAAAAAGATCATAAGGGAGTATCATTTTTATATAAGCGATGATTGCACACATTTTGCAGAGTTTGTACAAGGTTGTTTTCAGGTGTTCTACAATGATCTGGCTAGAAGGGGCATATCATTCAGTCAACATATCAAATGGTTGGATAACTGTGCATCACAATTCAAGAACTCACGAAATTTCTATTGGCTAAGAAGGAGGCATAATATTATAGGTGTTCAACATATGTGGAACTTTTGTGAGGCTGGGTATGGAAAGGGGGAACATGATGGTGTAGGAGCATGTATCAAAAGAGCCATAGCACAAGAACAGTTAAAGTATAAAGATAATGCGAAGCTAATAGATGCAAAATTAATCGTCGAGTGGTGTAATGCTTCGATGGGTCCAGGTAATGAAGGTAAGTCTTTAGTTTGTAGATTTTTTTGGTTGATAGATGATACTAACATTGCACCATATGAGGACTATTGTACACTGACAAGATCAAGTGAGCTACACTCTATCAGAAGCTCAATTGCAAGTTCATGGAGTATACATACGTGGAAGATGGCGTGCTTTTGTTCTGCATGTACAATTCAAGCTTGGAATGAGTGTGAGTCAAGGGAGTGGGTTGACGAAAGGCAGTTTAGTTATCTTGCCCACTTGACATGTATCGACCCCCAACAACACTGGGATTGACAAAGATGGAATCATCAGTTGACTTTGACCACATAATAGATCTAGCTCAACTAGGTAATATATCTACTTGCATAGTTAAATTTGAAATTCCTAATGTTATCTTAAACTTTATAGTATTTTTGTAATGTTGATTAATTTCATCTAATTTACTATACATATCATTGTAGGGCATGTTTATGTAGTTATTACAGATGAAGATAATGAAGAGGGAACAGATTATTACTTGTGTCATTGTGTTGAGGCAAAAAAAAATTGGAGGCCCCAGTTACAGATGGAGAAAACATTAAATACCCTACAGGCTCAGTGGTTGTTACTGGAACATGGCTTAGAAGGTACCCACATAAGAGTGTTAATGTTTGGCTGTTTGAAGACTTTTGAGACGCATCAGAAGATTCTTCATTACTCCAACCTTGTCATGGCAACCAATGTTCATTTGATACAATATCAAGGTAGACCTTTGAACAAGACCTTGTGGAAGGTGTGTAACTCTGACCATGAGTCAATACTTGACACAATAAAGAGTAGAGAAGACCCAGATGGTTTGTTGGATTGATTTGTAAGTATTTTCATTGATTTTGTAAAGTCATGTTACATTGTGTTGTAAGTATGCACATTAATTTGTAAGTTTACATAGATTTGTCTTTTAGGTTGGATTAATCTAGGTAATGTGTAAAATATAGGTGTCCACTAGAATACATGTGTCTTAGGTCTTAGGTGAGGCCACATGAGTTTCCACCTTCACGTGGTTGGCCTTGTCAGTATAGAATATTTATATTTCTTGAAGCTAAGGGAAGCTCTTTTTCTTAATAGGAAAACTTAAGACCCTAGTATTAGAGGTGTTCCTTTTTTAGCCTTCTTATGTCTTATAGCCCTGTTTTAGTGGTTTTTTCAACATATCTTCCAAAATTCTTCATCAAACATATCTTGAAACCAAACGGACTTCACCAAAATGTCGGGGTAGACAGGTAAATGCTAGGGGAGGTATCATTTCATGTGCCAAGCGCTGTAGTCATTCAGGTCAGCAGGCTACCGACAAAGTCCATTAAGATCCCTAAGACAAAAAAACTACCAAACTTTGACAGGGCAGTTCTCAAAATTCATGGCAGTTGGGAACCTTCTGTTTGGACCTATAGGTGCATGTGGAGTCCATACACAATAACCTCTCTTGGTTTCATTCAACTCTAGTTCATTTCATCGTGTTGGAATCAAACGCATTCTTGCAAAATGCTTCAGTTTCATCCAGTGGAAAGGTGGTAGGATTAACATTTTGCATTCCATAGCTCATGGGGCCGAACAGACTTTGCCAATGCATCGGGGTGGGTGGGTAAATGCTAGGGGAGGTCTCATTTCATGTGCCAAGTGCCGCAATCATTCTAGACATCAGGCTACCGACAAAGTCCCTTAAGATCCCTAAGATGAGAAAACTGCCAAACTTTGATGGGGTAGTTCTCAGAATTCATGGCATCTGGGAACCTTCTATTTAGACCTAAAGGTGCATGCGGAGTTTGTCCACAATAACCTCTCTTAATTTCATTCAACTCCAGTCCATTTCACTGTGTCAGAATCAAACACATTCTTTAAAAATGCTTCAGTTTCATGCAGTGGAAAGGTGGTAGGAGTGACATTTTGCATTCCATAGCTCGTGGGGCTGAACGGACTTCATCAATGCATCAAGGTGGGTGGGTAAATGCCAAGGAAGGTCTCATTTCATGTGCCAAGCACCACAGTCGTTCGAGACAGCAGGCTACTGACAAAGTCCCTTAAGATCCCTAAGACAAGAAAACTGCCAAACTTTGATGGGGTAGTTCTCAGAATTTGCGGTAGCTGGGAACCTTCCATTTGGACCAACAGGTGCATTTGGAGTCTATCCACAATAGCCTCAGTTTTGTTCAACTCCAATCCATTTGACTGTGCCGAAATCAAACGCATTCTTGCAAAATGCTTCAATTTCATGTAGTAGAAAGGTTGCCAGGTGCCATATTTTTTATTTTGCCCATCATGGGGCCGAATGGACTACGCCAAAACATTAGGGTGGGTGGTTAAATGGTAGGGAAGGTCTCATTTCATGTGCCAAGCATCCTAGTCATTCGGGGCTGTAAGCTACCAACAAAGTAGAAAGTTGCTAACAGTAAAATTTTGCATTCCACAGGACTTGGGGACAAACAGACTACACCAACACGTTCAGGTTGGTGGGTAAATGCTAAGGGAGGTCTTGTTTCATGTGCCAAGCACTGCAGTCATTTGAGACAATAGGTTGCCGATAAAGTCCCTTAAGATCCCTAAGACGAGAAAAGTGCCAAACTTTGACGAGGTAGTTCTTGGAATTTGTGGCAGCTGCGAACCTTCCATTTAGATCTATAGGTGTATTTGGAGTCCATTCACAATAACCTCTCTCAATTTTGTTCAACTCTAGTCCATTTGACTATGCTGGAATCAAATGCATTCTTGCAAAATGCGCCAGTTTCATGCAGTGGAAAGGTTGCCAGGTGCCATATTTTTTTGTTTTGCTCATTCTGGGGTTGAACTGACTACACCAACACATCAGGGTGGGCAGGTAAATGGTAGGGAAGGTCTCGTTTTGTGCGCCAAGCATCCCAGTTGTCCGGGGCTGTAAGCTACTGACAAAGTATAAAGTTGCTAACACTAAAATTTTATATGTCACAGGTCTTGGGGTGGAACGGGCTGTACCAACGTGTTTGGGTGGGTGGGTAAATGCTAGGGGAGGTCTCATTTCATGTGCCAAGCGTCATAGTCGTTCTAGCTTGCAAGCTATTGACATCTAGCACCTTTTGAGTTTGTTGGTAGCTTGTAGCCTAGAATGACTGAGACACTTGGACCTACAAAGGAGACCTCCCCTAGCATTTACCCACCCACCCTGATGCATTGGCAAAGTCCGTTTAGCCCCAAGACCTATGGAATGCAAAATTTTAGTGTTATCAACTTTCTACTTTGTCGGTAGCTTACAACCCTGAATGACTAGGATGCTTGGCACATGAAACGAGACATTCCCTACCATTTACCTACCTACCCTAATGTGTCGGTGTAGTCGGTTCGGCCCCATGATGAGTATAACAAAAAATATGGCACCTGGCACCTTTCCACTACATGAAATTAAAGCATTTTGCAAGAATGCGTTTGATTCTGACACAGTCAAACATATTGGAATTGAACAAAATTGAGAGAGGTTATTGTGGATGGACTCCACATGCACTTGTAGATCCAAATAGAAGATTCCCAGCTATCATGAATTCTGAGAATTACCCCGTCAAAGTTTGGCAATATTCTCATCTTAGGGATCTTAAGGGACTTTGTCAGTAACCTGCTATCTCGAATGACTGTAGTGCTTGGCGCATGAAATGAGACGTCCCCTAGAATTTACCCACCCACCCAGACATGTTGGTGCAGTTCGTTTGCCCCCAAGACCTGTGGAATGCAAAATTTTAGTGTTAGCAACTTTCTACTTTGTCGGTAGCTTATAGCCTCGAACGATTGGGACACTTGGCACATGAAACAAGACCTCCCCTACCATTTACCCACCCACCCTGACATGTTGACACAATATTTTTGGCCCCACGATGAGTAAAACAAAAAATATGGCACTGGCAACCTTTCCACTGCATGAAACTAAAGCATTTTACAAGAATGCGTTTGATCCCGGTACGGTCAGATGGATTGGAGTTGAACAAAAATGAGAGAGGTTATTATGGATGGACTCCAATTGCACCTATAGGTCCAAACAGAAGGTTCCTAGCTACCACAAATTTTGAGAACTGCTCTGTCAAAGTTTGGCACTTTTCTCATCTTAGGGATCTTAAGGGACTTTGTTGGTAGTCTGCTGTCTCAAATAACTACGGGGCTTGGTGCACAAAATGAGACCTCCCTTGGCATTTACCCAACCACCCTGACATGTTTCCAAAGTTCCTTCGGCCCCACGAGCTATGGAATGAAAAATTTTAGTGTTAGCAACTTTCTACTTTGTTGGTAGCTTAAAGCCCCGAACAATTGGGACGCTTGGCGCACAAAATGAGACTTTCCCTACCATTTACCTACCCACCCCAACGTTTTGATGTAGTCTGTTTGGCTCCATGATGAGCATAACAAAAAATATGGCACATGGCAACCTTTCCACTGCATGAAACTGAAGCATTTTGCAAGAATGTGTTTGATTCCGACACGGTCAAGCGGACTGGAGTTAAACAAAATTGAGAGAGGTTATTGTGGATAGACTCCAAATGCACCTATAGGTCCAAACAAAAGTTTCCCATCTACCATGAATTCTAAGAACTACCCCGTCAAAGTTTGATAGTTTTCTCATCTTAGGGATCTTAAGGGACTTTGCCGATAGCCTGCTGACCTGAACGACTGCGGCGCTTGGCACATGAAAAAAGATCTCCCCTAGAATTTACCCACCCACCTAGACACATTGGCAAAGTCCATTTATTCCCATGAGCTATGGAATGCAAAATGTCACTTCTACCACCTTTCCACTGCATGAAACTGAAGCATTTTGCAACAATGTGTTTGATTCTGACATGGTCAAACAGACTAGAGTTAAACGAAACCGAGAGAGGTTATTGTGGATGGACTCCACATGCACCTATAGGTCTAAACAAAAGGTTCCCATCTACCATGAATTTTGAGAATTACCTCATCAAAGTTTGGCAATTTTTTCATCTTAGGAATCTTAAGGGACTTTGCCGGTAGCTTGCTGACCCGAACAGCTGCGGCGCTTGGCACACAAAATGAGACCTCTCCTAGCATTTACCCACCCACCTTGATGCATTGGCAAAGTCTGTTTGGTTCCATGAGCTATGAAATGCAAAATGTCACTCCTACCACCTTTGTTAATTGTCCTTTGTTACTACATAATTGTCTAGACTTTGGGACAATGGTTATAACTTTTTCCACGGGTTAAGAAAATGAACTACAGATTGATTTTCAGAAGTTATGAACCTTATGCATGTCTAGGACAACTTGGACATCATAAAAACAAGTTTTATCAAACCTACAACAGCCACGAACCTTCGACATGGTGCTTCATTATTTCATCATGGTTTCATGGAGTTTTTAGTATGATGAGAGAATGTTCTTTCCTAGATTATGAAGTGTCCTTGAAAAAATTTCACACCTATACCACTATATAGCATAAATACACCCAATATAGACTTAGTTAGACCTTATAGCACCAAAATAAATATGACTTGGACATACAAAACTCACTAAAGACTCTTATTTACAACATTTGACCAACATTGTGAAAGAGCTCCCGCACCAATGATGATGGAGAAAGACTTTTATGACACATTTGGCATGATTTTGACTATACCTCTTGATGATTTTGAGTAATGTAGGGGAGTTCTAAATTGTTGTTCCAACTATGATAATAGTCTTATTATAGCTGATAGGAAGGATATTCATTATGAAGTTCATAATATGAACTTGATCTATCAAACCTTGCAATAGAATTTACCACTTTATAATGGGAATTGATAATGAAGTTTGTGGTACAAACCTATTTATGCAACTACCCTGTGAGGCATGTATGCAAATTTATGAAACCCATTGATAATGTTGTAGTTGCAACTGCCCTGTGAGACATGTATGCAAAATGTGGAAACATGGACAAGGAACATGAACTGTTTGACATAACACCTCAAATAAATGTCATCTCATGGAATGCCATGATTATAGGATATGCATACAATGGATTTTTTGATAAGGTTTTAGACACTTTCAAGAAAATGCAATTGGCAGGTGTAAATCCAAATTCCACAACATTTGCCAGCATCCTCCTTGCATGTGCCAAAATCAGGTCATTGGAACAGGGTATGGACATCCATTAAAGCATGAAGGATATGGGAATTCTATCAGATGTTGTAGTTGCAACTACATTGAGATACATGTATGCAAAATGTGGAATCATAGACAAGGCACATGAACTATTCGATAGAACACCTCACAGAGATGCCATCTAATGGAATTCCTTGATTGTAGGATATGCACAAAATGGATTTGTTGAAAAGGATTTAGACACTTCAAAGAAAATAAAGTTGGTAGGTGTAAAGCCATATTCCACAACCTTTGCCAACATCCTCCCTACTTGTGCCAAAATGGGATCTTTGGAACATGGTATGGACATCCATCAAAGCATGAAGGATATGGGAATTCTATTAGATGTTGTAGTTGCAACTACCCTTAGAGACATGTATACAAAGTGTGGAAGCATAGACAAGGCACATGAACTATTTGGCATGATGCCTCAAAGAAATGTCACCTCATTGAATGCAATGATTGCAAGATATGAAAAAAATGGATTTTTTGATAAGGCATTAGAAATTTTCAAGCAAATTTGATTAGCGAGTGTAAAGCAAAATTCCACAACCTTAGCCAGTATCCTCCTTGCCTATGCCAAAATGGACATCCATCAAAAGGATAAAACATATGGGAATTTTGTTAGATGTTGTAGTTACAAATGCCCTCAGGGACATGTATACAAAATGTGGAAGCATAGATAAGGAATATAAACTGTTTGACATAACACCTCAAATAAATATCATCTCATGGAATGCCATGATTGTAGGATATGCATACAATGGATTTTTTGAAAAGGTTTTAGACACTTTCAAGAAAATGCAATTGGCAGGTGTAAATACAAATTCCACAACCTTTGCTAGCATCCTCCTTGCATGTGCTAAAATCAGGTCATTGGAATAGGGTATGGAAATCCATCAAAGCATGAAGGATATGGGAATTCTATCAGATGTTGTAGTTGCAACTGCATTGAGAGACATGTATGCAAAATGTGGAATCATAGACAAGGCACATGAACTATTTGATAGAACACCTCACAGAGATGCCATCTAATGGAATGCCTTGATTGTCGAATATGCACAAAATGGATTTGCTGAAAAGGATTTAGACACTTGAAAGAAAATACAATTAGTAGGTGTAAAACCATATTCCACAACCTTTGCCAACATCCTCCCCGCCTGTGCCAAAATGGGATATTTGGAACATGGTATGGACATCCATCAAAGTATGAAGGATATTGGGAATTCTATCAGATGTTGTAGTTGCAACTTCCCTCAGGGACATGTATGCAAAGTGTGGAAGCATAGACAAGGCACGTGAACTGTTTGACATGATGCCCCAAGAAATGTCACCTCATTGAATGCAATGATTACAAGATATGAACAAAATGGATTTTTTGATAAGGCATTAGAAACTTTCAAGCAAATGCGATTGCTAGGTCTAAAGCAAAATTCCACAACCTTAGCTAATATCCTCCTTGCCTATGCTATAATGGGATCTAGAGAACATCATGTGGTTAACCATCAAAGCATAAATGATATAGGAATTTTGTCACATGTATTGTATTTGCAAAGTTTCCCTTGTAGACATGTATGGAAAGTATGGAAGCATAGACAAGGCACATGAACTATTTGAAATGATGCCTCAAAGAAATGCACAGTCCCACATAATTCAATGATTGCAAGATATGCATAAAATGGATTATTTGAAAATGATTTATAAACTTTCAAGAAAATGCAATTGGCATGTGTAAAAAAAATTCCTATAACAATAATTGATTATCATATTAAATATTTAATATAAATTGTCATATACATAATGTCATGAACATAACATCTAGTTTATATAAAAAGCCATATAGGCATTTCCAAACAAAGCCATATAGGAAAATATACAAAAATATACATCAGATTAACATACAAAAGTATGTATACAAAGTCATTTAGGCATACAAAAAATGTCCCAAAAACTAGTTTCCTATGGACTTTTATGAAATAATCTACGGCCCTTCTTTGACCGTGAAGATGGAGAGCCAGTCTGTGACTCATCCTCTCTATGCCGTCAAGTAGACCTCTTCGAATAAAGTTCATCTAGGTGCACCTGTTAATACTAACAAACAATATGCACATTAATATAGAAAATGTATCAAATATATAACATTGACCATATGTAATTGATCACTTACCCCCAACCCATGATCACTCTCCGTCATCTTTTCTCTAGCTTCTTCATCCATAGTTGGACAAACTGGAGTTGTGACTTGCTGTAAGAAGCATTAAGAAGCAAAATTGACTAAACATAAATATCATTTATGTATATCAAATGACATGAGATAAAACAAGAAATACAAAATTATAACATTTTCATGTTATTGGCTCATACCTCGGTCAAAGCATTTGCAGACATTATGGCTGCATTAATGCCTCTCTACGTTGAATCATGAACATCAGGAGTCTCTGGATTCAGCATCTGAAAATCAAGTTCAAGATTAATTGACAAAATAAATTCATAACATTAGTTTAAAAATGCATAATGATTAGAAATGGTTAAATTTACCTCCGTATAATTGGTGGGTTGGTGTCCAGGGGACCAAGGATACAGTACAGTTTCTGGTGACTGTCGAAATCATCAAATTCTCACAAAATAATATTACCATTGACATATCTACAATAATTACGATCACGTGGTAAATTACATACCTATTGTCTTGACCTCCTCTCATAACCTGCTAGTGGATAACAAATGGAGGTAGGATGACGAATCTGACCCTAAAAATTCATTGCACAGACAATTACATACATTTGACTTATAATATAGATAATCATATAAAAATATTACAAATTTCAAATAACAATATATTAAATCATAATGAAACTTGTAGAAAATTACATGAGACTCAATACCAAATGTATTCTATAAGAGATCATCACTAAGAACAAGATCATCCAATACGGATGCCCCCATCAATGGATGTTGCCCCTGCGTCGCAGCATCCTACAGAGAGTCCTGTCATGTACCCTGCGTCCCATAATCACATAGGTTCCCACATGTATTGCACAAATGTGGGGACACATGATGCCTACTACTCACACCCTCATTGGCTTGGGTAAGATCATTGGCATGCTGTGATAGAGTTTGAGTGAGAGTAGTCAGTGGATGTAACATCTCCACCTCAACACTCTCCTTCAAAGCCAAAGAGAGTGACCTATGATCTAGCCTTGCTCAGGGTATAGGCACACTGTTTTGATCTTGCTGAGCCCCGGGTCTATCTTGGGCAGAGCCACCACCTCTACCCTGGAAATCACGAATGTCAAAATAATTTAGAATCTTGTTGAGGACAAACTCGCAATAGAGTTTCCTCAGGAAATATTGTGGTACCTCATCATTATTGCATGGGCACTCATAGAAGACCATGTACCATCTATCCCAAAAGTTTTGGGATATTTCTTCATTCCTACACCAATGTATAGGAAAATATTTGCAACTTTCTTCTAATCTTTGACCAGTTTTGGGATTGGTAAATTGTTCACATAATTGAGATTTTGTATTTTTTTCATTCTTGACTTGTTTATATGATAAGCGATTGGCATAAAATTGCCGACACCTCTCCCTATAGTCTTGGAATTCGGTGATTTATTTTATCACCGAATCCATGTGAGCAACAATCTCCTCTAGTGATTTTGCAAGTGTCCTCCTACGATCAGTGGTTCCACTTGGATTGTTTAGGGTTTCAATAATAATTTGAAGATGTTTCTTGTTTTATTCTATTATCCCCAGGTAATGTTCTTGATTATCCCTTACATTAAAAGGAGGTGAAGGTGGGTTTGGAGGGTTTTGGGGGTTGTTTTCAACCTCCTCAGGTGGATTTAGG
The DNA here is from genome assembly GCA_027924645.1 of Cunninghamia lanceolata. NCBI lineage: Eukaryota > Viridiplantae > Streptophyta > Pinopsida > Cupressales > Cupressaceae > Cunninghamia > Cunninghamia lanceolata. The sequence goes on from BSBN01000888.1 coordinate 353,047, forward strand.
TTTTCTCTTTCTCCAATAACAATAAATGCAATATAAAAACAAATCAAACATTGCAAAACTCAAAAATTATTATCAAACTAACAAAATAAGTCAAACCCTACCTTCTTCCTATGCCGGAGCCTCCAAATTTGCACAACGATGTCTTTGGCGGTGAGGTGGCATTGTGAATTTGTTGTTTTCTCTATCAAACTTGATTCAAAAGGCTTTTCTTCAACGCGCTCATGTTTCTCCTTTTCTTCTTTGCTATTGTTAAACGAATGCTTATGACCAAATGGGCAAAACATAGTTTTTTTTTTCTTTTATTAAAAGCAAAATGTGAGCACGTTATAACGCGCTCGCATTATAATGCGCACACATTTTAAAACACAAGCGCGTTATAACGCGCTCATGTTTTGCTTTATTTTTGGAGATGGTGGCAACTTTTTGGTCCCCCATCTCCTTGCATTTACCCTATGGTTACTTTGAAAAGAGAAGATGAAAGCAAAGAGTGGAAGATAAAAGAAGATGCAATAGTAGCATGTATTTTTGATGAACCAGAACGAGAGATTGTAGTGATGTTTGGTCCTTTAGAGGATATGGAATGTGCAGGACAATGATGGGAAAAATAGGAAACTCATGAACTAGTTGATACCTTGAACATTATAGTAGCATGTATGGAGAAAAAGAGTGAAAAAGAAGAAGATATTGTAGCATATGAATTTCTTTTTGAAGACATGAATGAAGATGTTAAGTGTGGAGTTGTAGCAGCGATAATGCATCCTTGGGAGGATGAAGAAAAAGAATTTGTAGCGAGTGTAGACATAGAGATGACAAAGCTTAATGAGCCTCGGTATGATGAATGAGTAGATGAAGAAGATAATGATGTGCTATGGAAAGAGGAGATGGAGAAAATAAACAAGTTCCTTTAAGGAGGCTTGATAGAAGACCATGAAGATATGGATATGATAGTGATAAATGATGACAAAGAAATTGCGACAGCAAAGACAAATGAGGTAAGTAATGTATATTTTGATTCTAATTTGTTTATTGAATGATGAAATGACAAAGATTAAACAAGCTAAAGGTGGACACATGGAAAGTTTCAATTTCCATGAGAATTTGTATGAGAAAGCTACAGATTTGATTATTGGTGATGAGTATGATTTGTTGGATAAAGAAATTAAACAGAGTGGAAAGTTGTTCAAGCATGCACACTTAATGGAAGATGAATAAATGGACAACAATAATGAGGCATATGAAGGAGACATAGAATCTTGGAGTCTTCAAGCAGAGAAGATGGTAAGCAAGCAAAGATGCAAGAAGAAAGAGAGGAAGAAAAGAGTGCAAACCAAGGAATAGGGTGTAGATTAAGTCAAGCATGGAGAAGATCGAGAGAAGGTTAGAGGATAGTTAAGACTAGATCACAATTGGAGGAAGTGGAAAAAAAAGTAGCTGATCATCATTTGAGATGGAACTCAAATTTCTTTTCCTCGGGAGTATGATGCAGGGGCATCAAGGGCCTCATAGGCATAATTTTTGTCATGTTTGGTTTTTAGTTTGTTTAAGTATTTTAGAGTCTCATAAGGTCATTTATGACTATTTAGAATCATATGGGTTCATTTTTGATGTGTTAATTAGATTTTTGATTTAAAAGTCTAAAAGTTATCAAATGTTACTAATAGCCATCATGCAACTTGGACAAGTTGTCAAAAAGGCAAGAAATTGTTACATGCAAGAAAGAAACCATTACAAAATCATTGGGATCAGTTGTAAAATAAAAAAAGACACCCTCAAAAGTTGAATATAGGAAGAGGAGGATGGAGTTTTGGTAATTTTGATGAATAGAAGCAAGCTTTTCTATTTTCCTAACGTTGCAGTCTTGTTCTTTCACTATGTACAGCCCATATGACCCATGTAATAATCTACAAGTTATTGGATTTTGTTAAGCTGTGAATCTATTTTGTTTTTATTTTTGTTGCATCAATTTTCATTGAGATTTGTGAAATTTATGGCCATTTTGGTGAAGGTTGCTATATTCTAACAATGTTTTCCAGAATTTGCAGTCTGAAAACGTGCTAGTATGGCCATGTGTGGTACAGTACAGACCTGCAACTAGTTGGGGAAGATGGAGAATATTTTTTTCTTTCATTTTCTTTTTGTTGCAGGAGATTTCATTGAGTTTTGTGTATTTTATCTAGTAATTTTAGTAAAAACAAGCAGGATTTAGCCTAGGGTTCCCAGTTCTGTAACAGACCATTTTGACCTATTTCGTAAAAAGTAACCCTAGCCCATTTTTAGATATGTGTAGTAAGAGCTAAAAGGGTATTCCAAATAGGTCTTATATTTTTAATATCAGATTTACAATGAAAATTATGGTAAAAAATGTCTAAATTGCTACCCCATGTTTTAGGCTTTAAGAGCAAGTTGCCAAGAATGAACAAGAATGCACATTTGCATAATTTGTATTGGACCATTGTTGGAATGTGTAAAGTTGGTTGTGAGTGACTCATTTTTTTACTTTGCATCATAACCATATAAGTTTTTTCACATTTTGAGTACGTTAAGGATTTCATCTTTAATTTCTTTTGTAAGTGTATCCGTTTTTGTCAAAAACTAGTGTGTGGTATTTTTGACTTTTTTTAACCATTCATCTAAATTTCAAATAAATTACATTTTTAGAAACTAGACTCTATTCTACACATATTCAAATTTTTTTGAATTTTTGATTAGTTTTCAAAATTTTTATGGGAGAACACACTCAATTTTCTATTTTTCAGGACGTGTCCACTTTGAAAATTAGTAAAAAATCAATTATTCATGAAAAAATTATTAGAAAAATTAGGGATAAACTACATGGTGTTAGCTAATTTCTCACCAAAGTAATTTTTAAAATACTAATTTTTTTTGGAACATTTTAGGGGGAGCACACCAGACGCTATGTTATGTTTTTTTTGAAAAAATAGGACCAATTTGTGTACTCCCCCTTTTTGAACCCCTTAATCTCAACCATTTTTGAAAAAAATAGTAGTTTAGAAACTAGATTTAGAGCACTACGACTCTTGTTTTTGTTATGTCTTCAAATTTTGAGTGTAACTATCTTCAATTTCTCATCCAACATAAGACTTTCCTAGTTTAAAAAAAAAGTGGCATCTTAAGACCCCTTTTTGGTCCCCCATCTTTGTGCACTTACCCTAGCACAAATTTAATAGAAGTTAAATAATGTGTGATAAAATTTAGATCATGCAAATATTTTGTATGGGTCTTTCTTCTATTATGTATGAGTTGTTGCAGTTGTGTTTGCGATAATTAAGTATGTCCACCATATGGAATATATTTCAGAGTTGTATGTTTGCAACTCATGATTTTGTTAATGTTTTGCTGGGTGTGTTTCTTTTATTTGTTGTTTATGACTCAATTGCCCAATGGAGTAGGTATCGCTCCATATTGGGGATGGATCAATCACTATTTTTAATCAAACTCTTTGTCCTATTAGCTATAGGAGTAGAAGTAGTTTAGGTTCTACATGTTGTCCATGATTCAATGTAATAACTATGGATAAATCTAAAGTTATGTAAAATTATTTTAATAATTGGTGAATCATGTACATGTATGCTTGCACTATGTATCTTGTGTATGAAAAGATAAGTGGATTCATCTCAAGGGGTATAAGGAATGTGATGTAGTTATGTTTGGGTGTAAATGCATAGTGTAGTAATCAGCTTAATCAGAGGCTTGTGCAGCCAGATTGTCTTGACTTAGTGATAGCTTTAGAGGTCAAGTGTACATTGGGTATGGCTATGTTAGTTTGTTTTTGTTTTATTTCATGTCTCTAGGAGTATCCCTCCTAGTTCTAGTTGAGCCTGAAGTGCAGAAGAGTATACCCACTCCAGTTAGTTTGCCAAAATCACCTTTGACCTATTAATAAACCTCTTTCAATCACCTTGACAACACCCCTAGCCTTGGTGATTATGAATTTTTTTAGGGTTTTGGGTTGCAGTGATTTTGGGAACCAACATGTTGGTGTCGTTTCCAGGGAAGAATTGAAAGGTCAAAGAATTTGAAGACCATGGTGCTAGTTAGTTTGTAGTTTTGCATGTGTTTGTGTAAGTTTGGCATCCCATCAACTTACACCAACATTTTGGCATCGTTGCCTAGGATGTAATATCTTGGTTTAAATTTTGAAACACCTTTGCAACACAATCACTGAAGAACTTTGTAGTTGTTGATGGGTGCAGTTTGTTGTGTGTTGAAGTTGGAAACTTGTCAACTTATGCCAACAAAATCAACACCATTTTTGAGGATAATTTAAGGGTTCAAAGAAATCAAAGACTCTACTAGTGAGCTAAACCTAGAATTAGTTTGCGACCTTGAAGATCTGTTGTACTTCAAGGAATTCCTCTTTGGAAGAGGTGGTGACTCTGTTGTCAAAGAACATAAGTTTGTTACAGATATACCTTGGTTGTTGTTGGTGACTTGAATGTTCCATCTCAATATGAAACAGTTGGTGAAATAAAGGTACTGTACATGACTTCTTCTTTTCCTACTTTTGGAGTTTGTTGTTCCTGTTGTGTTGAAGGAACAAATTTCTATGCTTTAATTTTTTGCCTAGCATTATAGGATAGTTTAGTCATGGAAGGTTGGTATGAATATGATTATTCTAGGGTTTCTCCTTTATCTAAGTCTTCCTGTGTCTCAGACCCTAGAAACTACATTGGAGTGGATTCCCATGACCATCATAACAATACATTTTCTAGTCATGGCTCTGCATGTTATACAAACCAAAACCAATATGCACCCATGCAAAATCAAAATGGCCTAGCAGTGCAATAGTATGAAATTGATAAAACCAAACAACTATTAGTATTTGTTGTAGCAAGAAAAAGAAGAAAATCAAATCATACTAGTTCAGTCCAGGCCACAATCTAATGCTCTTCTTCTTGTTGTAAATAGCTCACTTTTTTGGCCCCTCCCATTGCTAATGAGACCACATACAAACATTTGGATCTCTCATGGGTCAATTATAAAAAAGTAGTCCATGTCCAATAAAATATGTTATCAGATGCCTTTATTTTATGGTTGTGAAGTTTATGATGGGATGGCACATATTGGGGCATTTTCAAACTTCATGGACAAATTTTCATTCGAAAATGAAGATGTGTGGATGAGATTTTTTGTTAGATCTCTATGTGCAATGGCATGGAAGTGGCTTGTTGGTTTCCCTGATCATCACTTTGCTTCATAGAATCATTTAGTGGCTGCATTTGAAAAGTTTACAAATGGTTTGGACTCTGCACTTCTTGTCCAAGAATTAAAATATATTAGATGGAAAAATGGAGAGTCAAACATGGAGCTCAGCCATAGATTCATGGTTTCCCTATCCCACATCCTAGAGGATTTTAGACCTGATCTTCCTATTTGTATTGACATATATATGAGACCTTATGATGTTACTTTAGGCTCAAGTTCTATACGGGAGGAGTTCAATCTTTTGAGAATGCAATAGGCATACCTACTCATTGATTATGTTGACAGAAATAAGAAGGATATGATTAAAAAATCCTTATCCTTAGATACAAAAGTGGTTGGTAATAAACAAATTGTTATAGGCAACAAGGACATGGATGCTCTATGTGGTCTAGGTGCAATAAAAGTGATGATTGTGTGTGTAGGAGGGTAGAAGAAGGTGTTGGTGTAGTATATGGCAACGATTCAGATAAAAATAGTAGTGATTTCACCTATATTTGATTGGATCAGTCATTAATGGATGATGAAGATGAGAAAATCAATGATGATTCCCAATCTAGTGAAGAGGATCATGACCCTTCCTCTTGTTGTAGTGTTGTGGATGACCTGGAAGGTATGAGCATGAGACACAATGTCCTTTATGAAGAGCATGCAAGTCTATCAAATAACATAGTTCATGATTATCATTGGTGCATGGATAATCCTCTTTTTGAAAATGACTTGTCAGATTTGAAATTAGAAAATCAAATGCCATATTGTCAATATGACTCAGCTGCTTGTGGACACCAAGTGGACAAAGAGGAGTGTGTACACAATGATGAAGAGCTCACTCAATCGGTTCTTAAGGTTGGTTACATGCTGAGTGTATGCCTATAAATGATATTGAGAGTGAACAAGAGGTTGGTCTCTTGTTTGGTGTATTTCCCTCTTTTATCCCTAGTGATGACATTGAAGCAGTTGGTGCCAGTTTGCATGAGGTAGATGTAGAGGTGGTTACACTTGGTGATAACCGATCAAAGATAGTTGTTTGTGCAGCCATGGAGTTTTAGTATGAAGATCTTGCCCTGGGTTTTGAAGATGGTGATCATGTGGATGCATATGGGAACCTTTTTGTGTGGTGTAAAGTATATTCTCTTCCTCATGCATAGTGTGCTTCAGCAGAGCCACAAGGAAATAAGATAAGGGTGAATATGGAAGGATTATGTCATCAGTCTATTTATAGCAGTGAATATGAGATAGAATATTGCTAGAGTAGATTTAAATAATAGAGAAAATTTGAAGAACATGGTTCTTCACTTGAGGTGTCTCATGATCTTAACTTATGTGCTGATCTTTTGAATTGCAACCCGAGTCATGCTTATGAATCAAAAGCTAAAGGTTGTAGCAACACATATGAAAGTTGTGTTCAAGAGTTCGGTGAGGATATAAATAAGCATGAGTTTTTCCACTTTGATGTGGAGTATTTACTAGCTCTTGAATGTGTTAGTTCTACAGTAGAGGTTTAGTCCTTTATATGGGACATTGATGTGAATGAGCAACAAGGCATATTTATGCTTGAATTTCAACAAATGGCAGCCCAGTTTGAAGGTGTACCCAAGATGGATTCTTTCCATTTTGATTTCCAAGAGGAGATGTCTTCTTTTATGGATCAATAGTGCATTCAGGCATGTTCTTCTTTTCCATGTGAATTGGAGGTGTTATCCTTTTCCCTTAATTTGCACGAAGAGGTTAGTAGATTGGCACATGTTGAGGATAGACTTCAGTTGTTGTAGCTAGGAGAAAAGTGTAGATTTGGTTTGAGGGAGATCAGCTTCTTCATTCATCTTGTCTTTGATAGAGGCAAGTAGTTGTAGTAGTTTAGTGTAGGTTTGACCTACAAGTGCCTAAAATTTTTGGTTACAATCATTTTTCTTTTGTGACTATTTGTTCTCTTGTATATATGCTTTGGAAATATTTTGTGTTGTTCTCCTTGTCCATTTTACTTTGTGGTCTACTTGGAGATGTTGTAGATCCTCACTGTGACATTCTTTTCCACACATCCCCAACCACAGCTAGTGTTAGCACCTAAATAACCGGCTCCGAGACATGCATATTTTTGCCCCAAAATCCATCAAAAATCCAACTTTTACCTTTGCATTTTAAACCCATTATTTATAACTAATCTAAGATATGTTCCATGCATTTCCTTCAATAAAATTTCTAAATAAAGTTCCCCCTATTCCTTATGTTTTCTTCCCTTGGAAAAAAATTGGTTCATTTATGGCCTTTGTCAGTGAATCGACAAAACCACGAACTACCAAACTTGTCAACTATGTTCATGGGTTCATGTTTTTACCGATTTGTCGATTTACTTACAAAGAAGTACAAAGGAGAAGTTTGAAAGAATATTGATGTCTTCTTTAGCAAAATTGTTCAAGTTAAAGTGTTTGTCAGTGAATTGACAAAGTTGTGAGCTACCAATTTCATTGGCTGAGTTCATGTGTTCACAGTTTTGTGGATTTGTCAATAAGGCGGCAAAGGTGATGAAGGTAAAGGAAAAAATTTCTAAGTAAAGAAAGAAGAGCCAAGTGCTTGTCATCAAAGTTGGAGTTTCACAAGTTCCCAAGTTCACAGACAAAGGTTTTACTGATGACTTTTCATCGACTGAGGGAGGCTCTGATGGAGAAGTAGGAAGATAAGATAGGGTAATTGGAAAAGTTTCTAAGGGAAAGTTTTAAGGGGATTTGAAGGCTTTTCCAGTAAATCAGCCAGTTCATGAAATGTCGAACTCACCGACAGAGTTCACAGGTTCATAGTTTCATTGATTTGTCGATAAAGCGACCAAAGGGCAAGGAAAGGGCTTCTACAAAAAAAGAAAGATGCAGCAAAGGAAGAATGAAGACAAAGTGGTGAGGGAGAAAAATGAAGGTAAAGTCCTTGGTGTTGAAATAAGAGCAAATAATTGAGAGGGGGAGTAAATCAGTTGTCTCAAAAACTTTTATTACTTGCAACAGTTTACCTTCTTTATCACTTATTAACAAATTAATGATATAAGCATGAAAGTATAAATCAACAACACATGAGTAGAAACATAATCATCACACATAACACCAAGATTTTTACGTGGAAACCTCATTAAGGGAAAAACCATGGTGGGGGTTAACCCACAAGAAATTATACTCTGTTAAAAGTATTACAAATGGGGAAGGCACATGCCTTCAGGGCGCACTGCCTAGAGCTCATTGCTCCAAGAGGCTCACTACCTACATAAATGATTACAAGAAGATTACAAAATGTTTGAACTAATGAATAAAATCTACCAATGTAAAAATTCAGTTCCAATTAAGAATAGAATACTGATCTTACACACTTCATCTTCACTCTGCCCTGTTTCACTCTTTAGCCATAACCCAAGCTTAGATCTTCACTTTCACACTTCTTTTTGCCTTTTTCATACTTACTCCATCACCACACCACACACACCCTCCAAAACACTCAAATTGATTGGCTATATATATCCACATAAAGAGATTCAATCAACTGTAGTCGGCATCAAGAAAACTTAGAACAATTATTCATAACTCTGCTCTGTCAGTTGAATCCATACGCAAAATAATGCAGACCAAAATCTTGTGTTCTCAAATCATCAGTCATGTCGACCAATACCACTAATTATCACAAATTGCTTAACCAACATCTTTTCTTCATCCATACCAAGATCAAATGCTAGGTCAGCCTGTTCTTCTGATTGTACCGACTAATTGGAACCTGATACTCAGATGCTTATAACTTTTGAATCCTTCATCCCCAGAGGCTAAATTCCTAGATTTAGATAGTCCTAACAATCCTTATTACTCCCTCAGATCCATAGCATATTGTGATTTACCACCAAAGAGATCCGGGCCCAGATATCGGACCCTATCACATGCTCTATTTCTGACTACCCAGACTTGGACAAATATTCACTCTGACTTCAGGTATGAACAAATTATGTAATGCAGATATGTAATATGGACTTAGTTTCCATCAATGACAACACATGTCATGCATAGTAGTGTCTCTTGCCAACAACCTCTCCCTTTGGCATTGATGGCAACACTTAGTGAAAAATGACTAAGTGTTGGAACAACTCCCCCTTACCATGTACACTTATGCTTTTCACTGTTCTCCAACACTCCCCCTTTGCTGGATTCCTCATTTTTCATTGCTCTTCACTCCCCCTTTAACATCAATGGCAAAGGCTAGACTTGATGTAACAATTCCATAATCTCACATTCTTCTGGACAATGGAGTGTATATGCAATACAACTTTATAGCCAGGAGTGAATATTGCCTTATGGTCCAGTAGTTCCAATTTCTATAATTGAGCATCAAACTCGACAAAATCCACATACCAAAATTCACCAAAATTTTATGTACATGGGAATGTATAAAAATAACACTATGACTTATTTACATAAGTTTGAACACATCACCAAAAAAATTCCTCAACAGTGCCAACTCATTGTCCCAACTCTTCTTCATGCTATTCAAAATTAAGATGTGGCCACTAAATAAGAATGCTTGAGACTCTACTTTCCACAAGTCAGTAGGATCACTTGACTTAGCAACAACTTGGGCTTCAGTCAAAACATTGAACATTGCTTCTAATTTGGGGGAAATTAGTCCCTAGAGCTCATTCATCATTGCCTCAATTCTCTCCTTCTCTTTTGTCAATTTCTTTATTCCTTCAATCAAGTTGATTGCCTAACACTCCTTTCTTGTCACAGATGTTGTCACAAGATCAAAAGATTTGGATACACTTGATAGTTTTTTCTTAGACTCCTTTATTTTATCTTCAATATCCTCTATTACTTTATGACAAGATAAACAAAACTTATATGCATTTCCTCCTTCTGTAAGAGCATTTTGAATACTCTTTATACTGGTATCCAGCACAATTCTATCTACTCCAATCATCCCTTTTAGAGCATCAAATCTTTTATCATTGAATTCATTTTGAATCTTGACCTGTACAGACTTCTCTAGAGATTCAAAATGAGAACTTACCGAGTTTATTAGAATTTTCAATTGGCCAAAGGGAGATGTAGATGAATCCTTTTGGAATGTTGGCATGATTTTCTCTAGAATCCTAGATGCAAGCCCAAGTAGCTCATTGTCTTCTATGTGAGACTTTAGAATATCTTCTCTGGCCTTGGCTTGAGCAATGGAGGCCAATTTTATCTTCTACACCGGAGATAAGTTATCAAAGTTTATTAGAACTTGTATTATGTCCTGATCTTCTTTAATTTGTTTATCTTTTTCCAAAATTTCCTTTACTGCTTTTGCAATGTCTCTTGCCCAAGATGCAGATGTAGCTATTTGATCCTTATTGGTACTGCCAATTGGATTGACCTGCTTGGGTTCTTCATCAACCTTTTCAATCTCTTCTTCTTTTTCATTTTTGTCCTTAGCATTTTCTACTTCTAGGTCCATAGCTTCTTCTGTTTCATGCTCTTTATTCTTCATTGAATCATCTTTAGTTTGAGCATCTGGCTCAACATTCTTCTTTGTAACTTTTTTGTCGAATTGATCTAGAGAAGTTTGAATACCTCCTACATCATCAGTTATATCTGTTATCTTTTCATCTTCTTTGTTTATTGCTTCCTCTTCCAGAATAGAGGAGTCATCTATCTTAGTTTGTTGTTCATCTCTTTGCTGCTCTTCATCATTCAGAATTGATGCATCCTTAGTATCAACTGGTTCTTCTATAACCACATAGAACTTGTTCTTGTCCAGTGCTTTCTTCAAAATCTATTTTAATTCTTTAACAACTTCATCAATATCTCCAATCATCAGCTTATTCATCTTTGTTTTGCTTCTGAATTCGTTCTTGACCTCTTTAAAAATATTATCTACTTCTTTGTTGGAGATCACTGGACACAAACTAGATAAAACATGTTTCCTCATCTCTAAATCTTTAGCTTTAGTAGCCTCTTTCCTCATTTCCAAAATGTTACTCAGACTCTTAGGAATTTCAAATAAAATTTCCACAAGAGCTCTATTGAATGTATTCAAGTATTTTAAAGTGGCATCCTCCAAAATTCTCTTGTTTGCATCATCAAAAGTGTCATAGTATTTTACTATGGGTTTCAGATTCTCATGAATTGTCACAGTATTCACAATTTCTTCTATAGACAAAGTGGATTTTCTAGTTTGGGTTTCAGTCGTTTGTCTTTTACTTACCTTCATACTTCCAGAAGGTTTATCTTTTGTAGTCTTTGAAGCTTGTACTTTCTTTGTCTTTATTTCCTTTACTGCTTCATCTGATTCTGTTTCCTCATCATCTTTAATGCTCTCATATGTTCTAGATGCTTTAGTCTTCATTATTTTACCATCTTCACCAGATGGTTTGTCTTCTGGTTTCTGTGTTCTGACAGCTTTTGTGTGAATAGAGGCAGCAACAGAGCTTCTTGTTTTTCTAGGTTGGCTTGTGGAGACTTCTGGAGAACTTCCTTGTTTCTTGTCCTACATCTCCTTCTTAGCTTTTTCTATGCTTTGTCTATTCTACTTCACAACTTCCTTGGTTATGCCAATGCTTTCAGCATACATTTCTACTTTCTTTTGAACTTTCCTCTTGGTTTCAAGTTTTCTGAGCTCAACATATAGTTTCAAAATGAGCTCCTTATATGTCCCAAATCACTCCACAGAATCATCCTTGGGTTTACTCGAGAGATGTTGAGCATACATATCCAAAATTTTCTCATCTACCTCATACCCCATGGGCATGATCCAAATAGTTCTAGGTTCTACTACTTCCTTTAAGAACTGATCAATATCCACCATGAAGCAAATCTCATTCTAGTATTTCTCAACAACCGATTTAGGAATTCTTTCCCTAGAATGCATCATATTCTGAAAATTCTTGAAGTAACACCAAATTGTAGTTTTTTGTGCTTTAGAGTCACCAATGCTATCCATGTGCTCTCTTATCTATATAGCCACATGTTTATCATCTGTCCAACACATGCTTTTCTTGTTGGGTAACTCATTCATGAAATAGAAGAACAAACATAAGATCAGTGTACCATATTTGAAGGCGTTCTTCTTATCCTTCTTTACCTTATTCAAATTTTCCATCAGCTGGTTCTGCAGCAACTCACACAAGTCATAATCAACATTCTCTCTTAACATTTTTATGTAGGATATATGGTTGTTCCAGAAAAAGAGTTCTCCTTGCTGGAGTGATAAATTTTGTAACCAATTACCATTGAAGCAAACTTAACATCCGGATCAATAATGTCATTGATTATCATTGGCCTTTTGTCAAACTTTGAACCGGTAGCATCAGTTACTATTTGATTCTTTACTGCTTTCAAAATTGGCAGTCCACCAGATGAGTTTAACCTTGTCATAGCCTTGATGGTGTCCTTAGTGATCTTGAAGGGTTTCATTAGCCATATAAATTCATCATGCATTCAGCTCAGCACATACTGGACCCACTCATCTTCATCGAAGGATGGAAACCTTATAATCTAAATGAAATGTTTATCCTGTAGTGCCTTATATTCAGGTGTAAGACCATGAATTTCATCCCTTAGATGATTATTAAAAAAATCAACAAGCCTTGAGTCCCCAAATTCAACTATGCTCACATGAATATAGACCCTAATATATTCAACATGCAATACACCATACAAAACACTTGAAAATGCACCTAATGGGTTGACTTCTACTAATTTGGGTTGGAGCCTTTTAGTGATATCGACAATCAAAGGTGTAGCCATTGTAAAAGATTACAAGTTCAAAGCTTCAAAGAAAAAATACCTTTCATTGAATTAGGGTTAGCTAATGAATTCATCGGTCACACTTCAAATCTTTGAAATCTTAGCTCAGGTACTCTTCTGCTTGCTCTCTTCAAATGCAAAGTGATCCAAATGATGAAAGGATGACTTTTTATGCTCCACAAAACCTAATTCTCCATTGTAATAAATGTGTTGCCCTAACTTCATCCGGTTACTCTGTTTCTTGATGCAGTTTCTCATGAAACGCTCTGCAAATCACCATATCCACTTCTTTTCTTCAAAAAATCCTTTCAAATGATCTGTAATAACCCAAATTGTCTTCTCTCATCATGCCAGATTCAGGTACCCACTTACTGAATGGGGGAATTCAATTTTCAATGCAACTCCCCCTGAGCCATAGTTCTCATTTTAGTTTCCTGAGGAATTCTCAACACCAGATTCTAGTGCAGACCCATCACAATTATTTCTTACACTTGTCTTCACCCATGTCTTGTCCATTTCATTCTGGATCTTATTTACATCAACTTTTCTGTTGCCTTTGTATTGTCTCTGCTCATCCAGTTTTCTATTTACTAGACCTCTTCTTTCATTATTCTTGCTTCTGCAAAATCTTGCACTATGACCAGATCTATTGCAATTAAAGCACACAACATTTATTTGCTTATTTACTTGATATCTTCTTGATCTACACTAATTAGCCATGTGTCCAAATCCATTGCATGAAAAATAGTAGCCATTGAAAGAATTGTTATTTCTTCTACTGTTAGAGTAGTTTATCATCATACTTTTGTAATCATTAGATCTATGACCATATCTTTTACAATTGAAGCATTGACCAGAGAAGAATTGACCATTTTGATTCACTCTACTTCTGCATTGAGTAGGTCTATGACCAAATTTATTGCAATTGAAACAATTGCCATTGAAAGATGGATACCTTTGAGCACTAGGTTGTTTTACCAGAGGTCTTCTAGGTTGGTTTCTCCCATTCCTTGATTGAGAATTTCTTTGTCTAGATCTGGATCTTTCACCTTTCTCATACCCAAGACCATGCTTATCATCAGCCTTCTTTTGACTCTCAAGCAACACTTCAAGTTTAGCTGAGCTTATTTTGAACTTCTCCTTGTATTCATTTGCAACTTCTAGGTCATGTCTGAGCATGACAATTTGCCTTTCAAGTTCCTCATTATATCTACATTCTTGTAGATCAAATTTTAGGTGACCAATTGCTCTGTCCATTCTGCAGCATTCTTCTATTCTTTCCTTTAGAGTTTGATTCAAGTTTTCTTCAGTCTTCTTCCTTTCCTCAATTTCTTTGGTTAGCCTCATCACCCCAAATTCCATCTCATGTTTTAGAATAGAAACTTCTTTTGTTAGCTTCTCACATTCCTTTGTCTTTTATTCCAAAGCCTCATTCATGCCATTTTCTTCAGTAAGATTAGTTAGCTACTGAAGTAGCTCCTTCCTCTTTTCCATACATTTTTTTAGTTTTTCTTTTAACATCTTAATGCATTCATCAGCATCTTTAAGGTTCGCTTTCAGTTCATTTACTTTTTCTTTGGATTGATCAAGATCTTCTAAATCCAATTGAAGTTCTTCTTCAAGTGAACCCATTGAAACTCCTTCCCAGATCTTCCTTAAGCTATTAGGCTTCTTCCAAGGAACCTGGCTCTAATACCAATTGTTGAAATAAGAGAAGACAATTGAGAGGGGGGGTGAATCAGTTGTCTCAAAATTTTTTATTACTTGCAGTAGTTTACCTTCTTTATCACTTATTAACAAATTAATGATATAAGCATGAAAGCATAAATCAACAACACATGAGCAGAAACATAATCAACAAACTTAACACCAGGACTTTTACGTGGAAACCTAGTTAAGGGAAAAAACATGGTGGGGGTTAACCCATAAGAAACTATACTCTATTAAAAGTATTACAAAAGGGGAAGGCACATGCCTTTAGGGAACACTGCCCAGAGCTCACTGGTCCCAGAGGCTCACTACCTATAGAAATGATTACAAGAAGATTACAAAATGTTTGAATTAATGAATAGCATCTACCAATGCAAAAATTTAGTTCCGGTTAAGCACAAAATACTGATCTTACACACTTCATCTTTACTCTGCCCTGTTTCACTCTTTAGCCATAACCCAAGCTTAGATCTTCACTTTCACACTTTTTTTTGCCTTTTTCACACTTACTCCATCACCACACCATACACACCCTCCAAAACACTCAAATTGATTGGTTATATATATCTGCATCAAGAGATTCAATCAACTGTAGTCGGCATCAAGAAAAATTAGAACATTTATTAAGAACTCTTCTCTATCGGCTGAATCCATACACAAAAAACAATGCGGACCAAAATCTTGTGTTCTCAAATCATCAATCATGTTGGCCAATACCATTGATTATCACAAATTGCTTAACCAAGATCTTTTCTTCATCTGGACCAAGATCAAATGCTAGGTTGGCTTGTTCTTTTTTTGATTGTATTGACTAATTGGAACCCAATACTCAGGTGCTTATAACATTTGAAGCCTTCATCACCAGAGGCTAAATTCTTGGATTTAGATAGTCTTAACAATCCTTATTACTCCCTTAGATTCACAGCATATTGTGATTTACCACCGGAGAGATCTGGACCCTGTCACATGCTTTGCTTTTGACTACTTAGACTTGGACAAATCTTCACTCTAACTTCCTGTATGAACAAATTATGTAATGTGGATATGTAAGATGGACTTAGTTGCCATTAATGACAACACCTGTCATGCATAGTAGTGTCTCTTGCCAACACTTGGTTCATGAAAGGAAAAAGTTACTGATAGAAAAGAAATGTAAAGAGAAGCCAAATGCTTATTGATGAAGTTAGAGGTTCATGAACCCCCAAGTTGTTTGACCAGGAGGTTTGCCAATAATGAAATTTACCGATAAAGGAAAAAGAGAAAGAAGATGAAACAAGAAAGAAAAAAGACAAGTCAATAGAGGAAGTGGTTCACGAAGGGAGAATTTCACTGAAAAAGGAAAGCTAAAGAAGGCAAATGGTTAGTGACTTCTCAAGATCGTCGATGAGGTGATTTGTTGATAAGGTCCCAAAAGAGCAAAAGTGGTGAATTCAATGATGGTTAGATTAGGCGATAAAGGGAAATATGAAGGGTGCCAATGCAAAAATGTAAAAAATAAAATATGAAGCATGAAGTATAAATTGTAGTAGTTTACATATTTTAAAGTGAGTTTTAAAATATTTAAAGTGTTGTAACAACTTCATAAATGACATGACTTCTTGGGTGCCTGAGAACATGCCTCCACAAGTGATGCCATGATTGCTAGCCAATGTCAATTGTAGGTACCTGAAACAGTGCATGCCTTCAATGCATAGGTACACATTTTTAATGAGGAGGATGGTTTGTTTTAGTGATTGATATTTTCTGTAGGGCATGGGTATCCAGAAAATCCATGGATTTTATGATAGGGCTCTGGGTTGAATTTATTATTGCATGGGTTTGGCATGTTGACTAGATTTGAGTGCTTAGGGCTGCACAGTAGATGAGAGAAATCTATATATTCATATGAAAAAGATGTTTTCAAGGTTGGTTGTTGAACCAATTGTTTGGTCTGGAAAGTCTAAGGGAGATTTTAGTGCATTAAGCAGAGGATAGTGTCTAAACAAGAAATGGTGGGATATGTCTAGTAAGAGGGAGCGAGGATTATAACACACATTCTTATATCATGATATGTCTCCAAGACACTTTGTAACAATTTAGGGGTATATTTAATCATAGTTTTGTATTCTCCTTTTCCACATTTCCTGGCATGAATGTAATAGAAGTTAGATAATGTGTGACAACATTTAAATCATGCGAATATTTTGTATGGGTCTTTCTTCTGTTATGTATGGGTTGTTGCAGTTGTGTTTAGGATAATTAAGTATGTCCATCATATGGAATATATTTCAAAGTTGTATGTTTACAACTCATGATTCTGTTGATGTTTTGCTCGGTGTGTTTCTTTTATTTATTGTTTATGACTTAGTTGCCTAATGGAGTAAGCATTGGTCCATTTTGGTGATGGATCAATCACTTTTTTTAATCAAACTCTTTGTCCTATTAGTTGTAGGAGTAGAAGTAGTTTAGGTTCTACATGTCGATGAATCATGAATCAATGTAATAACTATGGATAAATGTGAAGTGATGCAAAATTATTTTAATCATTGGTGAATTATGTACATGTATGCATGCACTATGTATCTTGTATATGAAAAGTTAAGTGGATTCATTCCAAGGAGTATAAGGAATGTGATGTATTTTAGTTTGGGTGCAAATGCATAGTGTAGTAATCAACTTAATCAAAGGCCTGTGCAACCAGCTTGTCTTGACTTAGTGACAACTTTGGAGCTCAAGTGTACTTTGGGTATGGTTGTGTTAGTTTTTTTATGTTTTATTTCATGCCTCTAGGTATATCTCTCCTAGGTATAGCTGAGCATGAAGTGCATAGTTGTATACCCACTCCTGTTAGTTGGCCAAAATCACCCTTGACCTGTTGATAATCCTCTTTCAATCACCTTGATGACACCCCTGGCCTTGGTGATTGTGAAATGTTTAGGGTTTGGGTTGTATTGATTTTGGGAACCAACAACACAGATGCCTCTTGTAGGACACGTTTATAAACAAATTTAACCTTACCTTTCACATCATAAAATCTGGCATTTCCCAAATGGTAATTCTGATAAGGGCGTGTGTAACTCTCCATGTCTTATAACAACAATAGTGTCACCACCTTAAACATAAGATAGATAATAGTAACATTGTCTTGCAACTACTTTGGTCCTTCCAATAGACAATCCAAATTCCAATTGCATTTGTTAGAAAGTTTCTAAAGCCTTTTTAAAAATTCCTTTTTTTACATATCTTACAATCATGGAATTCCATGAGACCATATTTCTTTGAGGCATTGTATCAAACATATCACATGCTTTATCTATGCTTCCACATTTTGCATATATGCCTACCAAAGCATGTTCATCTCGAATATCTAACAAATATCCCCCATCAACTATTCTTTAATGGATGTCCACACCCCATTCCAAACCTACCATTTTATAATAAGAAGGGAGGATGTTGACAAAGTTTGTGGAATTTGGCTTTACACCTACCAATTGCATTTGGTTGAAAGTTTCTAAAGCCTTAACAATTTATCAACAAATCCATATTGTGCATTTCCTTTAATCATTGCATTCCATAAAATGATCTCTTTGAGGTACTATGTAAAATGATTCACATACCTTGTTTATGGTTTCCACATTTTGTACACATGTCTAGTGGGGCAGATGTGGAAATTGATAATATTAGCATTACCAAAATTTTGGACAAATCCAAACATTCAAAATATCCTCTACAAAGTTTACTTTTGGCCCTTCCCCTATTTGAGAAGGGAGAGATATAGAACACAAAATTAAAAAAATATGCTTGTGGTTAATGGTTGTGAGCCTACAATAAATGCTTAGTGATTTGTCTCCCTTTGACTTTTTCTACAAGTCATCCTTGAATGTCTAAATTAACTTTCCCACACACACACAATTTACATAAACAATAAGTGAATATGATGCAGAGTGGCACAAGGGAAGCAACAACACAATGGTTTACTACCCACTCACCCACTCACCTAGCCTTCAACCAAGCTAAGTCACTCACCAAGTGCAAATTATGGATTTGTGGTCTAGGCTATTGTCTAACCTCCAAGTCCTCTTTCACACCTCAAGGCAGGTTTGCAAACACCTTTTTGACAGTTGGTTTGGTTCCCAACTTCACACAACCCTCTAACCTTGACTAGGCCTAGTGAGGCTACTAGCCCTCTTCTACTAGTTTTCTTCACACCAAATGACAAAATCCCAAAGGAATAGGCAAACAAATGATGGAATTGAACACCCTTCAGGGGACCCTAACAAACCTCCAAATCTCCAATCCCAACTCTACTCCAGCAGTTCAAAACCCCCACTAGGTCTCTAGGCCTAATTGATCACTTTAGGCCTGGGTTACAAAGCAAAGGGTTCAAATTGGGGAAGGAATTTAGAATGTCTCTACCAGGTCCCTACAACACAAAACCACCATCCTTTCAATCACCTTGTCTAGATTTTGTCACCTACAACAGCAAATAGCATAAAACAGGCCAAATACATGGTAATACTTGACCTAGGGCATCGAATTAAAAATAGAAGACTGCATTTTCAAACAAAAAGATTTTTGAATCTTATAGTACATACCCCTAGCCTGCATTTTACCATTTTTTGTGAATTTTCAACGGTGGAAGTGCATTCTAGGGCCGGATTTCTATGGCTGCCCTAGAAAACAGGGTTTCTAGACCTGTTTTGAAAGAAAAATCTATAACTTTGATCTTGACCACTTCAAGACCTCAAACTAGTTGCATTGGAACCCTGACTCCAAGCACTTTCAGAAAAAGTACATTTTCACTCTTGGAAAATCCGTACAGGCCATACACAACAAGAAAAATAGCAAAAAATAGTCATTTATCTTGATTTTTGTGCCCAAATTCTGTATAAAAAATTTCTCCTCCATACTGGAGTAAGATGTCCTCCATATCAACCTATCCAAGTTAGTTTACAACTTCTCCAAATAGTTTTAATAACCAAAAATGAAGTTGTAACCGGTCAATGTGTCATTGACACCATTGACAACACTTGACACTATGGAGTTTTTTCATTTTCCAAAGGATGGCGATTTGCTTTTCTTGTCCAATGGAATCAAAACATCCTCCATACTCCCAAAACATGCTAAAACACACAAACAATAAAAAAAACTCAAAAACTAATCCTTAGACCTTCTAGGCCTAAGTGGCATAACAAGGATCCAAGTGGACTAAGCATGATTGAGGTTTATATGGTCACCTCAATCATCTTGACCACACAAAAAGGACCATATACTCATGGCTAAAGCCTTATTACAATCAAAACCACAACTTTCAAAAAAAATGCAAACAAAGTGACTTTAGAAACCAAGGAGCTCCTAGGTGCCCTGCACCATACACCCACTGTCAAAGAGAACTCAAGTCTCTTGAGTTGGAATGCTATCAAAGGTGAAACCTGCCTTCTCAATGTCTACCCTGCTCATCCAAGTGGCATCCTCCTGAGGTTTGTTTAGCCACTTCACCAAATAGTCATGATAGGTGTGCCTGCTAGTTTGTTTTGCAATCCTCTTGTCTAAAATGCACTCAATCTGATTTGGAGATGAAGGAATGAGTTCCTGGAGTGTCTGATCAGTTTGATCTGCTGCAACAGTAGTCTGAGGATCAGTTCCTTTATAGGGATAAAGGTTTGAAACATTAAAAATAGGAGACAAAGCAATGCCATCCGGAAGTCTGATTTTGTAGGCATTTTCTCCACATTTCTTGAGCACTTCACAAGGCCCAATATTCTTCATGAGTAGCTTGGTATGTTTACCTATAGGGAGCCTCTCCTTCTTCAGATGGACCATTACCAAATCACCTTCCTTGAACTGCAAATCCCTTCTTTTCCTGTTAGCAAACTGTTTGTACTTCTGTGAAGTGGACAACAATTTCTGTTGTACTTGTTCATGGACATCTTTCATGACTTGAATGAAGTCTTCAGCCAAGGCACTACTATTTTCCAGTCCTTTAACCTCCCTAAGTTCCAAAATAGCCCTTGGGTGAGCGCCATAAACAATTTGGAAAGGAGACATGTCGGTGCTTCTATTGATAGTGTCATTGTATGAGAACTCTGCCTGAGCCAAAATTGAATCCCAACTAGCACCCTGCTTCTTTGTTAGGCATCTTAGGAGGTTGCCAAGTGACATATTAATCACCTCTGTTTGTCCATCAGATTGAGGGTGATAGGCAGATGATAATGACAAGTTTGTACCTAGTCTCTTCCATAGTGTCCTCCAGAAGTGTCCTATGAACTTGGGGTCTTTGTCTGAGATGATTGACAAAGGTAAACCATGTAACCTGACTCTTTCTTTGAAGAAAAGACCTGCTATGTGTGAGGCATCATGTGTGGTTTTACATGGGATGAAGTGAGCCATTTTTGAGAACCTATCTACAACCACAAAAATGTTGTCATGTCCATTCTTTGTCCTAGGCAAACCAAGTACAAAGTCCATGCTTATGGAATCCCAAGGCTTTGAAGGAATAGGTAGAGGAGTGTATAAACCTACATTGGATGTATGCCCCTTTGCTCTTTGGCAAATTTGACAAGTTTCAACAAACTTCCTTACATCGGTTGGCAATTTTGGCCAAAAATAGTACCTCCTAACCAATTCTAGGGTCTTATCAATACCAAAGTGACCTGACATGTTGCCATAGTGCTTTTCCTTTATTATATTCTCTCTAACAGATCCTCTTGGGATACACAACATGCTACCCGTGAAAAGATATCCATATTGCAACAAAAAATTAGAAAAATCAGTATTATACCTTCCTGTCATGGCCTTGCAAGAGAGGTGTTGGTTTTTTCTTCTGAATCAGCATTAGGGTTTGCCACTTCTAATGCACAGGCAGATTCAGCCAACTAAATACAGGAGGTTGCGTGAGTTGCCTCCCCTTCACTTCTGGTTCTGCCGCACCAAGGGGGGGTATCCCTATAACTCAAGATGTAACCTTGACTAGCTCAAAGATAGAAGGATCTAACTTGACAACAACAGGCAGAATACTCTCATGTATGGACCAAGATCTGCATGATAGATCACAAGGCTGGCAACATTCTTGGACATGATGTCTGGTTGGGTATGAGAGCATGCAGAGGGTTCCTAATCCTACTCCTATAACTAACAGGTGGAAGTATGAAATGTTTTAGTTTGAATTTTGGATGCAAAGCTGGACATGGTGTATAACACAAGAACACAGCAAGATTGGTGCCTATCCAGGGCTTGGAGTCGGTAGACATACACCTATGAATGATCAGCATGAATAGCTAAAACTGGATTTCAGGGGGATACACATGATATCTGCCTTACAGATATCTCCCAATGAAGAGTGTTAAGTTATCTCTACTTATGGCATCCCTACTGCAGTATACCCTTCCCAATGTTCAACCTGAAAACAGTTTAATCTACCCCTTGAGCAGAAGTTAAAAGATCAGACATTCAACATAGGAATTCTATGCTCTAGAATCTAAACATTACCCAAATATCCAGATTCAGAAGAAGAATACATGCAATACTGGAGACAGAATTAACACAACACATGCTAAGATAGCATTACTCATATAAAATCAACCATAAAATCAGTGGATTCATGCCAAATCGTACAATAGGAGATACATAAACTCACAAGTTAAACTGTACAGAGCAACCAGATCAGCTGGTTTTGAATTACAGAGCCAAAAATCCTCCACTTTCAACAACCACAAATGAGTAGCACTTCCTGCTTATAACAGCCAGGTAGTGTACCATAGCAATTAATTACAGGGTTGACCAAAAATCCCGCCAGATACACAGTATCAGGAAAATGGTGCTCAAACACTACCAGATTGGCGCCCAAACATGAATGCAGCAGGTAGGGGAGGAGACAGGAAGATATCTCGAGCCCTGCGCCACTGTCCGCTGATGTACACCTTCAATCGAGTACCAGATCCGCCCATACCTCTGCAACCTTCGCCATCAATGGCGCACCAACCCGCGGCCTTGGGAAAAACATCAAACAGTCGATCGCAACCATTTCCCGCCGAGATTCATCATCATGATATTTCGAATATGCAGGATATCAATTATCCCACATGCACCCCGCAGCAACCTCTTTAACACTTTATATACTAGGTCATGAGCATATATGATGTCGGTGCTTTTGCTCCTGACGACACTAGTATAAGACTTCATCATCATCATCCTCCAGCAGCATGATATCCTGTTGCTTGAAATATCACCCTGACGTCATCATCACATCGCAATATAACCTGCATGATAATCGCCTTCATCGGCACAACCTGATCCATCGGAGGAACATCCTCCTGCTGAGCCTGTACCAAAAGTCTAGCCGATGAACATCCTGATGACGTCATCATCATATCCTGCTGACGTCATCATCATATCTGCCTACTGCGCACCTCCTCATATCCGGATGACATCATCATCATGTTTGCAAATATCGGGAGACCTCCACAAGATGATCTGTGTTAGAAATATGACCCCCCTGGACCTTGATGACGTCATCATCATATCGACATCAGGATGATATTCGGAAGACAACCGGATATTTGAAAATATCATCCTGATGCACAAATATCAGGTTGCACTGTAGCTCCACTATAAGATCGGGGCGATAGATGAATATGATGATGCTTGAAAAGATCACCCCCACTAGATAATGCACGAAGCCGGCAGGCGGATATCTCCTTGATCAGCATCATCATGACGCTGGAACAAACATACACCTGGGTGATATGAAAATATCACCCCCTCCTTCAGAAATATCATGATGCAGATAGGCAGAAAGATATCACCCCGTCATAAAAATGACGTCAGCATCATCAGGATGAGAAAACAGCGAACATGAAGTGATACAACATCATCAGGATGATATTGACTAAGATCATCCTGACGTTCAAAATATGATGACCCCAGTGAATATCGGGTCACACTTAGAACTCTTCAACAACATCATCAGGATGATCATAACCAAGATCACCCGATGATAAAAATATCACCCCGGCGAAATATCATGAAGGCAGAAAATATGATGACCCCCACAAGCAACACGGTGATAACTGGAAATATGATGATGATGATGACGACCCTTAAGAAAGAACAAGTCAGGTCGAACAACTTAGAGAATAACCCCTTCAGAATATCGGGGCAACATCATCATCATGTTTGGGCAAGGTGATAAATGGAAGATCACCGGATACTTGAAAAATCACCCCCGCAAGCAAATCAGGGCGCACTGTAGCTCATCAGCAGGATCAGGAAGATATCCAAACATCACCCGATAGTGAAATATGATGATCCTGATGAGAAACCGATCGACAGAGAACATGATGATGCTGACCACCATCGAAGAAAATATGATGATGATGACCTCCTCCTCAAAGAAAATATGATGCTGCAGCTGAAAAATACTGAGGAGGTCCAACATTTAGAACATTTTTTGGATACTTAGGGGGAGTGCCTGCATGAAAATTGCTCAAAAATTGTCAGTCAAATCAGGCACCAACAAGAGGTATGGTTCTTTGAAGTCCTCATCTGCTGCATACTGATCTTTGATGGCTTGAATACCTGTACTTTCCAACTGTATGGTCTGCACAACAAGATTTCTCCTACTTAAGGCATTGGCTACCTTATTGGCCACTCCTTTCTTGTGTTTTATGGAGAAGGTGTATGCTTGGATGTACTCCATCCACTTGACATGTTTGGGATTCAACTTTTTCTGCCTGTTCAAGAAGCTTAATGCATGGTTATCAGTAAAAACTATAAATTCCTTTGGCAATAAGTAGTGTCTCCATTTCCTCAATGACTGAACCATGGCATTTAACTCTAGATCATAGGTGGAGTAGTTTTGTTTTGCCTCATTTAACTTCTCACTAAATAAGGCTATAGGCCTCCCATCTTGACTTAAGACTCCCCCAACAGCCCTCTTACTTGCATCACACTCTACCACAAAGACCTTGTCAAAATTAGATAGCACTAGGACTGGTTTTTCTAAATTTTTTTTCTTTAACAGTTTAAAGGCTTGAGTGGCCTCATTTGTCCATACAAACACACATTTCTTGCCTCCTTTTATGGTGTCAACAAGTGGAGCACAAATGCCACTAAACCCTCTAATAAACTTTCTATAAAAGCTGCATAAACCATGGAAACTCCTTACCTTTGAGGCTGTTGTAGGTGTTGGCCAATTAAGAATGGCTGCAACCTTACTTGGATCCATTTTTAGACTGCCCTTGGAGATGACAAACCCCAAGAATATCAACTCCTCTTGTAGGAAGACACATTTGTCAAGATTGATTCTCAACTTCTCCTCTTGAAGCCTCCTGAGCACTTGATGGATATGCCTTATGTGATCTTCCTTGCTGTCACTAAAAATCAGTATATCATCCAAATATACAACAATAAACTTGTTAAGGAAAGGTTTTAGCACTTCATTCATCAATCTCATGAAGGTGCTTGGTGCATTTGACAAGCCAAAAGGCATGAGAACCCATTCAAATAGTCCTTCATTGGTTTTGAAGGCGGTTTTCCACTCATCCCCCTCCCTTATCCTGATTTGGTGATAACCACTTTTTAGATCTATCTTGGTAAAATACTTAGCCCTACCCGAGCAATCCATTAAATCTTCTATTCTAGGCATTGGAAATCTATACCTGATAGTAATCTTGTTGATGGCCCTAGAATTAGTGCATAGTCTCCATGTTCCTTCCTTCTTGGGTGCAAGTACTGCAGGTACTGCACATGGACTAATACTCCTCCTGATAAGTCCTCTATCCAATAAGTCTTGGATTTGTCTTGCCACTTCAGCATTTTTCTCTGGGGTCAACTTGTATGCTGCTTGGTTTCGTAGGGTGGATCCAGGGATGAGATCAATGCAATGATTAATCTCCCTCTTTGGTGGAAGGGCATCCTTGCCTTCATCTGCTATCACATCCTGAAACCTCTCCAATAGTTCTTCCACTTCCTTTGGTCCAATCCTCCTAAGAGGTTGCTGCACTTTGACCTTCTTGGGATTCACATCCTTGGGCTTAATGACTACTGCAAAACATGACACTTTCTCTTCCTTGAGGTTAGCCAAAAACTCTTTTTCACCTACCAACATAACTGAACTAGAAATGACTTTCTTTTCGCAATCATCAATCAAAGGAGTCATTGTAAACTTTTCACCATTCTTGGACAAATGAATTACATTGTTCTTACCATCATGTTGGGCACTTGTGTCATGTTGCCAAGGCCTTCCAAGAAGAAGGTGGCATGCATCCATATCCACTATCTCACAAAGAACCTTATCATGATATTCACCTATCTTGAATTCAACCCAACATTGCTCTTTTACTACAATTTGTTGTTCCTTGGTTAGCCAAAAGACTCTATAGGGGTTAGGATGAGGCATTCTTTCCAATCCTAACTTAGTCACCATTTCATTAGAAGCCAAATTTTTAGAGGAACCTGAATCTACTATTACCTTGCAAACTTTTCCTTTCACCTTGCAAGTGGTTTTGAACAAGTTGTTTCTTTGGGGTTGCTCCTTGGTGGCTAGCATAATGAGTGATCTATTAAACATGATGCATTCTCCACTCTCAGGTGCTACAGACTTGGAAGAGGCTGTTTGGTAACTGGTGGTGCTTTGACAGTCCTCTTCTTGAAGCAGTTGCACTCTTCTTTCTTTCTGATTTGCAGCAGTGTTTCCCATCTTCTCCGGGCACCTAAAGGACTGATGTCCAATCTGATTGCAAGAGAAACACCTTCCAGTAAACACATTAGAACCTCTACCCCCACTTCTTCCTCTGCCATTTCCTTTGCCTCTAAATTGACCCTTATTAGCACTATTTTTATCAGCCTGCCCTTGGCTGCCTTCTTGGGATCTGCCACCTTGGAGTCTAGAGAAATTATCTCTGTTTTGAAATCTACCCCTGCCCCTAAAGTTCTGATTTCCTCTGCCTCTGCTGCTGCTGTATGAATCACTTTTTCTTCTTTGTTTATCCTCAATTCTCAATGCCATTTGAAAACACTTATGGACTGTCTCCGGGTTAAAGAGAGTTAATTAATCTTGAATGGAGAACTTGAGGCCATTGAGATACCTTGCAAGCTTCTGTTTTTCATTCTCAGACATCTTGGCTTTCAATGTCATCTTGTGAAACTCCTCTGTGTAGGTGCTCACGTCCATGTCCTTCTGTCTCAAGTTCTGCAACTTCCTGTTCAAGTTGACTTCATAATCCTTAGGGACAAATTGCTTCTTGATTTCAAGTACCATCTTCCTCCATGTAGAGATAGGATTCCTATCATCTTCTATCCTCTCATTTTGAATAAAGTTCCACCAACTCAAGGCTGGCCCTTTCATTCTTGACTTGGCAATCCTCACTTTCTGATTTTCTACCACTTCTTCACATTCAAAATAGTTCTCCATTGCCTCAATCCAATCAGGGCACTCCTCTAGATTCATCTTACCAGGAAACATAGGTAAGTCTACCTTAGTGTCCTTCCTACTCAACTTTCCAAGTGCATCTAGGAATTGTTTCTCTGACATGCCTCCTTGTGGCTCTTCCATTGGCACTTCTTCTTCCTCATCTTGATCCTCTTCATCTAAATCCAAGATGACCTTTGGCTTCTTCTTCTTGTCTTTGTCTTTCTTCAACTTTTCTATCTCAGCCTCCATCCTTTTGTTCTTGGCTGCTTGCTCTCTCATTATCTTTGCCAACTCGGCATTAGTCACTCTTGAAGGGACTTCCTCCTCTTCTTCTCTATCTCCCATCTCTTTGATGGCTCTGATACCACCTGATGCAGAGTGGCACAAGGGAAGCAACAACACAATGGTTTACTACCCACTCACCCACTCACCTAGCCTTCAACCAAGCTAAGTCACTCACCAAGTGCAAATTATGGATTTGTGGTCTAGGCTATTGTCTAACCTCCAAGGCTTCTTTCACACCTCAAGGAAGGTCTGCAAACACCTTTTTGACAGTTGGTTTGGTTCCCAACTTCACACAACCCTCTAACCTTGACTAGGCCTAGTGAGGCTACTAGCCCTCTTCTACTAGTTTTCTTCACACCAAATGATAAAATCCCAAAGGACTAGGCAAAAAAATGATGGAATTGAACACCCTTTAGGGGACCCTAACAAACCTCCAAATCTCCAATCCCAACTCTACTCCAGCAGTTCAAAACCCCCACTAGGTCTCTAGGCCTAATTGATCACTTTAGGCCTGGGTTACAAAGCAAAGGGTTCAAATTGGGTTCATAGGTCAGGGGTAGGAATTTAGAATGTCTCTACCAGGTCCCTACAACACAAAACCACCATCCTTTCATTCACCTAGTCTAGATTTTGTCACCTACAACAACAAATAGCATAAAACAGGCCAAATACATGGTAATACTTGACCTAGGGCATCAAATTAAAAATAGAAGACTGCATTTTCAAACAAAAATCTTTTGGAATCTTATAGTACATACCCCTAGCCTGCATTTCACCAGTTTTTACAAATTTTCAACTGTAGAAGTGCATTCTAGGGCTGGATTTCTATGGCTACCCTAGAAAACAGGGTTTCTAGACCTGTTTTGAAAGAAAAATCTATAACTTTTGATCCCGACCACTTCAGGACCTCAAACTAGTTGTATTGGAACCCTGACTCTAAGAAATTTCATAAAAAGTACATTTGCACCCCTAGAAAATCTGTACAAGCTGTACACAGTAAGAAAAATAGTGAAAAATAGTTAGTTTTCTTAATTTTTGTGCCCAAATTCCATACAAAAACTTTCTCCTCCATACTAGAGCAAGATGTCCTCCATATCAACCTATCCAAGTTAGTTTACAACTTCTCCAAATAGTTTTAATAACCAAAAATGAAGTTGCAACCGGTCAATGTGTCATTGACACCATTGACAACACTTGACACTATGGAGTTTTTTCATTTTCCAAAGGATGGCGATTTGTTTGTCTTGTCCAATGGAATGAAAACATCCTCCATACTCCCAAAGCATGCTAAAACACACAAACAATATAAAAAAACTCAAAAACCAATCCTTAGACCTTCTAGGCCTAAGTGGCATAACAAGGATCCAAGTGGACTAAGCATGATTGAGGTTTATATGGTCACCTCAATCATCTTGACCACACAAAAAGGACCATATACTCATGGCTAAAGCCTTATTACAATCAAAACCACAACTTTAAAAAAAAATGCAAACAAAGTGACTTTAGAAACCAAGGTGCTCCTAGGTGCTCGGCACCAGAATATGCCAATGTTCAAACACAATTCATTCACACAAATTTAGTACAAACATCCATGAACACTAAATTTTAAACAGGCTAACACACACATAAAGTGAGTACCAAAGTTATAAAACATGGTAAAGTTTAAATAGACATGCAACACAAAGTGAATGCCGAAATTAAAATTTAGCCAAAAACTTCACACAAAATGAATGTCAAAGTTAAAACACATACTTCACAAATAGAAAGTGAACACGTGCCAAAGTTCAAACATGCTTCATACACAAATTTAGTTCTATCACACACAAAGTAAAAATTTGATTTCAAATATGCTGAAGTAAAAACACACACAAAGTGAATTCCAAAGTTAAAACATAATCTTCACACATATTTTGTTCAAATACACACTTCATGCATATACAAAGTAAATGTTAAAGTTCGAATAGGCACATAAAGTGAATGTCAATGTTAGTACACTCTTCACACAAAGTGAATGTGAAAGTTCACACACACAAATTGAATGCCAAAGTTAAAACACACTCTTCACGCAAAGTTAGTTCAAAAATTTTACACATAGTTTGTTCAAAATCCCACACTTCATACATATATAAGCTAAACACTAAAATTCAACATACCAAAGTTGAAGCATGTAGTGAATGCCAAAGTTAGTACACTCTTTACATAGTGAATGCGAAAGTTCACACACACACACACAATAAAAGAATCAGATCTAAATGAAAGGTAAAATTGAAAAACACTTTATACAAAGTGAATTCCAAAGTTTTTAATAAAAAGAGGAAATTTTTTTTAAAGGGATTATGGAAACCTATTGCATATAGGAAAATGTCAGTAAACACAAAGTTGACCCACAATGAAACAATAGCAACACTGCAACAAAGAGTAGCAGCTTAAGAGCAGGCATATCAAAAACTACACAACAACAACAACAAAGATGAATGCTTAGGGTGGTTTGAAACCAAATCATTTTCATTCCTATCATATGATAGATCACACTAATCTATATCTCCTTCATGCAAGCCATCATCCTCCTTGCCTTCATCTAAATTGATCTTGCTCTTACCTTGAGTAGGTTTCAAAATTTTCTTGCTCCTTGCCCTTACACCCATGATGAGTGTCAAGTAAATTCTAGAGATAGTTCAAGCACTCAAAGGCACACACAAAAGTAAACATAATGCAACATGGTAATATTTAATTCACACTAAGTTAATGCAAAAGTTAAAACTTACCTAAACACACAAATAGTAAATAGATCAAATAAGTGAATGACAAAGGTTGTTCACTCATGTTTCACACACAAAAAATGAATCCATAATTAACTCAAACAATTTAAGATGATGCCAAAGTTCAAACACATGCTTCACATAAGCAAATTGGATGCCAATACACAAACAATAAATGGATCAAGTCCAAGTGAATGTCAAAGTTAGTTCACTCACACACACAGAAAGTGAATGTGAAAGCTAGTTCATACACATTTTACACACATAAAGTGAATGGCAAAGTTAATTCACATAAACATGTGCACACACAATGAATACCAAAGCTAACATTCAAACCTACCCACCTGCACACAATGAAATCCATAGTTCATTCACACACACATACACTTGACACAAAGTTAAAATCAATATTTTTGTACACACATAGAGTGAGTACCAAAGCTCATTCACACACACATGCATACACAGAATGAATTCAAAATTTCATTCATATACGTAGGCACACACTTCACATAAACTGTATGACAAAAATAACTTTCAAACAAACACATACACACACACTTCACATGAAGTGAATGCAAAAGTTAACTTTCAAACATGCACACAATGGATGTTGAAGCGTATTCACACACACACACAAATAATAAACTCCAAAATTCATTCAAGCACACCAAGGCTTATAATGAACATCATTGAAGTTTGTTTGTAGACACATTCCACACAAAGTGAAAATCAAAGTTTATTCATACATCACACAACATGATAGCTAAAGTTCATTCATGCACAAAAGAATGTTAGTTCTTTCAAGCACATTCCACATAAAGTGAACATCAAAGTTCATTCATACACTCTACACAAAATGATAGGAAAGGTTCATTTGTACACACACAAAAAAAAGAATGTCAAATGTTTCAATTACATTCCTCACATAGTGAACATCAAAGTTTGTTCATGTACACTCCATAAAATGTGATAGTTGAAGTTCATTGATGTAGGAGAATACCTTGTTCAAGAACAATCTTGCATCAACTAAAAATATTTGCATTTTAGTTTGTTTTCTTTCATTTTCCAGTTCAGTTTAGTTAGTTTAGTCAGTAGCAGTTTCTATATATTGTTCTGCATTCTACCGTAGTTTCATTTCAAACCTTATGGAATTGCACTTAGTATCTAGACACATTCATGCACATCATATCAAAAATTTAGATTATTTGGATTAGGTACTGGAAAGATATCGCAATCAGAAGATCGACTCTTTTCTTAGAATAGAGAATTATGACAATCTCAGACAATCAGCTAAAAGAGAAGACTTGTAGAGCTAAATGATACATCATTCAATGTTGTTTGAATCATGACCGACCATCCCTGTGATTCGCATGCTATTCCATTCACTTACGGAGTTCTATGTAATTAGGTCCAACCTATCCATGTACACATGTTACACTTCTTCATTGGAGTTTGTGATCTTCCTTGGCTGACATGGATGGATCTTTTGTTTCGGAGATGATATATAATCATCAAATAGATGCCTAGGATAGTAGTGAGCATAATTCATAAGTCTGGTAGTTTGAATTCTTTGCAACAGAGCTTCAAAGCTATATCTTGTGCATATTCTGTAATTAAGGAATCCGGCCTATGAGCCCTAATTGTAAGCCCGCATGATACTGACAAAGAGTCAAAAGTGAAGTCAAATTAGATTGTGATGTGTTAGCTTCTCAAATAAATACTGTCAGTATTCATGCCAAGCATAATGGACAAAGACTAGATGAAGTCAACCACGAAGTCAACCATGAAGTCCATTCTATTACATAGTCACAACTTCTAATAGGAGATTCTGTCAAGCAGAAATCTGCCGATATTCAGTCTGCATTACAATAGGAATCTGTGATGATTTAGTCAGTTGTCCACACTGTTAAGCAACAGCAGACTGTCAAGACAATGAATTTCCCTTCAAGCACAAAGGGATATTTACAGGCTTAGTATGAAGGACCAAAGTTGGTCACTGAGGTTAAGAAGCCTGTAATTGAAAAGATTTTTGATCCCTCCATAGGGAATCTCAGAGATACCACTCCAGAGGAACGGGCAAAAGGAAAGTTCCAAATGACTCGTGGTCATAGTTCTAATCCCGATGGATCTGACCCTTTTGATCCATTTAAAAATATTCAAACTCTGAAAGCTGATACACCTCCCCTTGTCAATTTTGATAATTTTGAAGATGTAGCAAATACAAGAGGAATAGATGCCATGCGAGCCTGGATAACTAATTACATATCTACTAATGTTGATGCTGTTGAATCACAAGTAATCAAGCAGGCTCTCAATGCTATGATAGGTGTTGCAAGAAGTGTCTGGGATAGACTAGATGACACTTTCAGAGAAAGCCTAATAGGCAGAGGTACAGATCAAGTCTATGCTTAGTTGACACGTCTGTTCGTTGGAAGAACATACACATGAGAAAAGTTGGCCTACAACAAGTTCATCAAAGGTAAATGTAAAGATCTCAAATATTTTTACAAATATTGTGACGTTCAATATCAGAACTTTTATCAATCTGGTTGTGAACAAAATCATGATTTTATGTTCACAACTTTTCTAAAAAGTTTTGGCACTGTGATAGGAGAATTATATCACAAGAAAGTTTTAGAGAATTTGGTAATAGAAAATATAGAAATGAAGGAACTAACCTTTCCTCAGTTAGTTCAAATCCTTATACAGATAAATGAAGAGATCTGTGAAGAAGGAAAAGCAAAGAAGGAGATAAAAAAGGTACAACCTTTACTATCCTCTTCTGTATGCTACCAGATAATGCCCTCTAATCATTTTCCAGAGAAAGGCAAATCTTCTTGTTATAACTGTGATAAGTCAGAAAAACCTTACAAGAAGAAAAAGAAAAAGTACAGTAAATATCCTCGTAAGAAAGGATATTTTAGAAAAAGAGATAAGAAGCAAAAGGGTTCCAAGAAATGGAAACGTACCTGCTATATTTGCAAAGGCCATCATTTTGCAAATAAATGTCTAGACAGAAATAAGAAAAAGGGAAAAGGTAAAGTCTGTGTTGCCCGAGAAGCAGGTGTAGCAGATGATGAATTTGAATTCATCAACGACTACCCATTAGACTCAGAGGATATCATACTATCTAGTACTGATCCAGGAACAGAGTCAGAGTCTGAAGAATATGCATCAACACTAGAGCAAGCTCAGGTCAATATGATGACCAAAGAAGTTCAATCTTCTGATGAAGATTCGGAAGTCTCCTTCTTCTGCAGAATGTTGTGAAGGGACACCCGTGTAGAGTTGGACAAGGTAATTGAAGAAATTGTCCAAATAGAGTCTCATCTCCAAACAATGGACATGGGACAAGAAACATGGAAAAAGTTGACCAACAAGTTGGAACAACTAAAGGCAAGGAAATATTTCTTGCTTCAAAATCCAGAAAGGCCTCCCAAACTCCTAGTTCAAAGATCTCCTATTCTACAATATGGTTTATCTGTATCCCAAGCTGAAATTCTAGAACAACATGGATATAAACCATTGCAAAGAAGAGAATCTTGGCCTCTAGGTTCCCTTGCACAAAGACCTTTAGGATCTTTTAATCAGCAACCTATTAGTGACGCTCCTTCTCCAGGAAGAATGACTCAAAGAATATGGAGAAGAAACAGAAAAGCCTTTCTTGAAAAGGTTATTACTCAAGCTCAGGCAGAGATCTTAGAAATTGATGATGAAGAGAATTTTTATCTCACAGAAGAAATGGAGAAGGCTCCTGAACTTGATAAGTTTGTCAACCAGTTTAATATAGCTAGAACCATACAGTTGCCTGCTCAAGCATCCTTTCAGGAAGAATAACTGTATTGTGAAGAAAAGCCATATAGTCCTCTCATCCATCAAGCTGTTGAAGAATAAGAAGAACCTAGAATTACTTTTGAAGAAGGTTCTAGCAGTCGACATATGAAAGCCTACAAGTGCTCTGCGAAGCCAACTACTTCATGTCCAGGAATAATCCTGACAATCCACTTCCCAGGTATAATGGCATATCCATTAGCATTCCTAATTGATACTAGAGTAGATCTAAACATTGCCAGGTACAATGCTTTTCCTAAAGATGCATGGATAGAAGGAGCTATAGGTATTACTTTTGGTAATTCTGAAAAGGCAAATAGTTCTACATTCTGTGAAGCTCCAATTCAAATTTGATTTGATGGTTTTATGGATAAACTAACATTTGTCCAATATGAGGTAGATGGATATGATGGTGTAATTGGAAGCAATGCAATCAAACAATGGGAACCTTTCACCATTGATTCTGATTTTATTATCATTCGTAATACATACCAGCTTCCTCGGCTTTATCAAGATCTAGCTTATTCCTCCAAGCTAGAAAAGGAAAAGAAAATGAAATTTTCATTAGTTTTATATCTTTGAGTTGTTTCCATTGTGTTCACTCTTGCTGCATGGTCTGGATTGTTCACTTTGTGGATCCTCCTAACCATGACTGCACCAAGTGGTATCAGAGAGAAGTTCAAATATTCTAGGAGTGAATTGAGTGAAATTGGTGAAGGAATTCGATAAGATCTTGTTGTGAACAAATTGCTGAATTTGAGGAAAACTACTTGTGTTGTCAACCAATTGGTGATTGTGAGGCAGTTGTCACCTTGTAGCCCGATCACCAAAATTGAGATAGTTACACTTGATTTGAGGAAAAATGTCATCGAGGAGAATACTTGCTATTGGTATTATGACTGGAAGGATGGACGAGATGATGGAAATCATGAAAACAATGCGAGTTCACTTGGATGCTATTGAAGAAGATCAGTGAAGAGGACTTACACCTCGACCTAATGTTGAAATTGATGATGATGAAAAATTTCAATCCGCTGATCAAAATGGTGAAACCTTAGGAGAAGAAGAAAATCAAGTCAAGATGTTGTGAGCTATTTCAAAGATTGGGAAAAGACCTAGAGTTCATGTAGTGAACTATACTAGCAATTTGAATCCTAAGGAACTGATTAATTAGATAAATGATCTAGAAGAATACTGAGTATGAGGAAATTGAAGATCTGAAGAAGGTGAAATTTGCAAAGACAAAGTTCAAAGGACATGCTGCTACGTGGTGGAAAGAAGTTCAGTTGGATCAGAACAGAAGAGGAAAAGAGAAGATTACACAGTGGGATAGAATGGTGACAAAGTTGAAGAATCGGTATATACCTGCTAATTATGAGTTGGAACTGCTGAAGAGATTGTAGAACTTGAGACAAAAGGAGAAATCTGTGAAGGAGTATACTAAAGAATTTTGTAAGATGATCATAATGATAGGACATAGTGAAGAAAGAAAGGAGAAAGTGGGTACATACATCAATGGGCTAAGATTAAACATTCAAGAAGAACTAAGTTTGGTGAGGATGACAACATTGGAAAAAGCATATCAGTTTACCCTGAAAGTTGAAGAAAAGTTGAACAAGAGGCATGATCAGAGATAGAGAGGTAGAGGAGGTAAATTTTAGAGAGGTAGAACATTTTTTGGAGGAGAGAGATCATATGCGGAGCAAAGCAGACAAGAGAACACATTCAAGAAGGAGGATAGAGACAGCGATGCATACCAGAGAGATGACAAAGCTTTCTAATATAGAGGAAACCCTAATCCATACTAGAGTGAAGGATACAAAAGAGAAGGAAGAGGACCTAAAAGGAGAACATTCAGGGGAACCTATTTTAAATGTAGAGGTGAAGGAAATAAAGAATATAATTGTAAGAGCAACCTATGTAGAAGAAGAACCCATTGGATCACCTATTTTAGTTGGTAAACCTGAGAAAGAAGAATCCCTTGTCATGAGGAGAGTACTATTTCAAGCAGAGACAAATGAGGAACCACCATAAAGGAAAAGCTTGTTTAGAACCATATGTAAATTGGGAAGTAAATGTTTTAAAGTTGTAATTGATAGTGGTAGTTCAGATAATGTGGTTTCAGAGGAGATGGTGACTAAGATATAGTTGGAAAGATTGAAACACCCTACCATATTAGATAGCATGGATTCAAGATGATCATAAGGTACTGGTGAGTGAATAATGTTTGGTGTAATTTCATATTAGATCTTATCATGATGAAGTATTGTGTGATATTATTCCTATGGATGTATGTCATATTTTGTTGGGTCTAGACCATGGTAGTATGATAGGAAAGATATACATGATGGAAGAAAGAATACATATACTATAACATCAAATGGAAAGAGAATTACTTTGATTCCTTTGGAAGATGATCTGAAAAGTGAGGTGTGTGGAAATGCTAGAATCTGTTTGGTAGATGGAAGAAAATTTATGGATGGTTTGAGACATGAGAATATCTGTTATGCTTTGATCCCTAAGAAGCCTCAAATCTTGAAGACAAAGACTGAAGAATCACAACTGGAGGAGATAATTGAGTTGCTAATAGAGTATGAAGACATCATATCAGACAACGTACCTGAAGGATTGCCGCCAATCAATGGTATCAGTCATCACATGGATTTTATAACTAGAGCTAGTTTGCCTAACAAAGCAGCACACAAAATGACACCGACAGAGAATGAAGAATTGAATAGACAGATACATGAGTTGTTGAGGAAAGGTTTGATCAGAGAAACTTTGATTCCTTGTGCAGTACCTGCAGTGTTAGTACTAAAGAAGGATGGAGAATGGAGAATGTGTACATACTCTAGAGAAATAAACAAGATCACAGTTAAGTATAGATTTCCTTTACCTAAGATGGATGATATTATGGATTGTTTGAGTGGAGCCCAAAGATAGACTTGAAGACTAGATACCATCATATTAGAATCAAAGAAGGAGATGAATGTAAGACTACTTTTAAGACAAATGAAGGCTTGTATGAATGGCTAGTGATGCCTTTCGGATTGACAAATGCACCGAGTACTTTCATGAGATTGATAAATGAAGTTTTGAAGAAATTCTTGGGTAAGTTTGTTATTGTATATTTGGATGATATTTTAATTTTCAGTAAGACAAAAGAAGAACACTTGTGGCACCTAAGGCAAGTATTGCAGAGACTAAGAGGAGAAATTGCTGATAAACATCAAGAAGTGTAGTTTCATGAAGGAAGAATTGGTATATTTGGGATTTTTGATTTCTGCGGAAGGATTGAAGATGGACCTTGATAAAGTGAGCAATTGTTGAATGGACTACACTTGAGAGCATTGGAGAAGTTAGATTATTTCATGGATTAGCTAGTTTCTACTAGAAGTTCATCAGAAATTTCAGTTTAGTATGTAACCCTATGACAAAGACAATGAGAGGTGATAGAAAAGAATTTAAGTGGACATTAGGAGTAGATAGAACTTTTGAGTTGTTGAAGTAGAAAGTGACAAAGCAACCTGTGTTGGCATTACTATATTTCAATAAAGTATTTCAAGTAGATTATGATGCAAGTGGAAATGCAATAGGAGCAGTATTAAGTCAAGAAAGTAGACCTGTAACATATTTTAGTGAGAAGTTGAATGATACAAGAAGAAGATATCCAGTTTATGATCAGGACTTCTATGTCATAATTCAAGCCTTGAAGAAGTGGAGACAGTACTTGTTGCCTAAGGAGTTTGTGCTATATACAGATCATCAAGCTTTACAATATTTGAATAGTCAAGGAAATTTGAATCAGAGACATATGAGATGGGTAGAGTTCATGCAGAGTTATACTTTTGTGTTGAAGCATAGGAGTGGAAAATCAAACAAAGTTGTAGATGCATTGAGTAGGAGAAGGAACTTGCTGACATAGATGAGAGTTGAAGTGTTAAGATTTAAGAAATTGAAGAACATGTATGAAGAAGATCTTGATTTTACAGAACCTTAGAAAGCATGTAAGGAACCCGTTGTGACAGATAAAAGTAAGTGGTTGGATTATTTAATTTAGGAAGATATGTTGTTCAAAGGAAACCAATTATGCATACCTAGGAGTTCAATGAGAGACAATTTAATAAAAGAGAAGCATAGTGGTTGATTGGTAGGACATTTTGGCATTGATAAGACAATGGCTTTGGTGAGTGAAAATTACTATTGGCCACAGATACATAAGGATGTTAGGAAATTTGTACAGAGTTGTAGAGTTTGTCAAGTTACAAAAGGGAGTAGTCAGAATACTGGATTGTACAAATCTTTGATAGTACCTGAGAGACATCGAGAAGACATAAGCATGGATTTCATAATGGGATCGCCAAAGACACAGAGAGGAAATGATTCAATATTTGTAGTGGTGGATAGATTTTCAAAGATGACACATTTTATACCTTGTAAGAAGAAAACTAATGCAGTTCATGTGGCTGACCTATTTTTTAAGGAGATTGTGAGATTGCATGGATTACCTAAGAGCATAATTTCAGACGGAGACACAAGATTTCTTGGATATTTTTGGAGGACACTTTGGAAGAAGATGAAGACAAATTTGAAGTTCAGTTCAACATTTCATCCACAGACTGATGGACAAATAGAGGTAGTGAATAGGAGTTTGGGAAACTTGTTGAGATGTTTGGTTGGAGAAAAGGTAGGAAACTAGGATTTGATTCTATCACAAGCAGAGTTTCCATACAATAATTTAGTAAATAGGAGTACCAGAAGAACACCATTTGAGATTGTGATAGGAACTAACCCTAGAGGAGTAGCAGAGTTGAGATATATCAGTATGGAGGATAAGAGAAGTGCAGAAGTAGAAGAATATGCAGGACATATGGAGAAAGTACATAATCAGGTCAAGAAGCATTTGGAGGACATGAAAAGTAAGTATAAAGAGAAAGAATATGAGAAGAGGAGAAACAAAGAATTTGTAGTTGGAGATAAAGTGATGGTGTACTTGAGAAACGAAAGATTTCTAGATGGGACATATAACAAGTTGAAGATGAAGAAGTTTGGACCATGTAGTATACTCAAAAAGTTTGATTTAGGAAATGCATATGAAGTGGAGTTACCAAAGACATTGGGCATATCAGCTATTTTCAACATTGGAGACCTATATTAGTATCATGAAGCAGAGTTTAGTGACAACATTGGAGATCATTTGAAGAAGCAGTTACCACAACAAGCACCGAAGTAGATTGAATACATCTTGGACAACAGAGTTGGGCGCAACACCAGAGGAAGACAATACAAAGAATATCTTGTGAAGTGGAAAGACAAATTGGAAGAAGACTCATCTTGGATTTCTCAGGCTAAGGTAGACCATCTTGGTTTTCCTCTAGCCCCAACAAAGTGAGGGATTGACTTTTTCAATAACCTTAGATGTCTAATGCAGGAGCATCCTTGGTTCAAGAGCAATCTTGCATCAACCAAAAACATTTTCATTTTAGTTTTTTTTCTTTTATTTTCTAGTTTAGTTCAGTTAGTTCAATCAGTAGAAGTTTCTATATTTTGGTCTGCATTCTACTGTAGTTTCATTTTAGACCTTGTAGAGCTCGACTTAGTATCTAGACACATTCATGCACATCACATCCAAAATTTTGATCATTTTGATCAGGGACTGGGAAGATATCACTATTAGAAGATCAACTCTTTTCTCAAAATAGAGCATCATGATAGTCTTAGACAATCAGCTAAAAGAGAAGACTTGTGGAGCTAAATGACACTTCATTCAATGTTGTTTGGATCGTGGCCAACCTTCCCTAATATTCACATGCTATTCCATTCACTTGCGGATGAGTTCTATGTAATTAGGTCCGACCTATCCATGTACACATGTTACAGCTCTTCATTGGATTTTGTGATCTTCCTTGGCCGACGCAGAGGAACCTTATGTTCTGGAGATGATAAATAATCATGTAATAGATGCCTAGGAGAGTAGTGAGCATAATTCATAAGTTCAATAGTTTGAATTCTTTGCGAGGGAGCTTCAAAGCTATATCTTGTGCATATTATGTAATTGAGGAATCATGTGAGCCCTAATTGTAAGTCCGCATGAAGCTGATTAGTTTGTATTTTGAATCTATGATATACTGAATGACTGAATCTTCATTTGCTTTATATATTTGAGTTGTTTCTGTTATGTTTACTCTTTCTACATAGTCTAGACTATTCACTTTGTGGATCCTCCTAACTATGACTGCACCATTCATTCACTCCAT
The DNA here is from genome assembly GCA_027924645.1 of Cunninghamia lanceolata. Classification (NCBI taxonomy): domain Eukaryota; kingdom Viridiplantae; phylum Streptophyta; class Pinopsida; order Cupressales; family Cupressaceae; genus Cunninghamia; species Cunninghamia lanceolata. Next base: position 393,251 of record BSBN01000888.1, read on the forward strand.
AAAATGTGATATCTTAAGTTCATTCATAAACAAATAAAAACTAAATTTCAAAGTTCTTTCAAGCTCACACACATACACAACAAATGCCAAATTTGGTTCAAACACACATACCACATAAGTTGAATACCAAAATTAATTTTAAAACACACACACACACACACACACACACACACACACACACACACACACACACACCACAAAGCAAATGCCTAAATTAACTTTCCCACAATCACATAATTTACATAAACAAAAACTGAATATACCAATGTTCAAACATAATTCATTCACACAAATTTAGTACAAGCATGCATGAACACTTAAGTTCAAACATTCCAAACTACAAATACACTCATAAAGTGAGTGTCAAATTTATAAAACATGGTAAAGTGAAAACACACACACTAGATAAAGTGAATGCCAAAATTAAATTTCACACACACACTTCACACAAAATGAATGTTAAAGTTAAAACATACACTTCACACATAAAAAGTGAACATGTGCCAAATTTTAAACATGCTTCATGCACAAAGTTAGTTAAATCACACACGAAGTAAACACTTTAGTTCAAATATGTCAAAGTACAAACACACACAAAGTGAATGCCAAAGTTAAAGCACACTCTTCACACAAAGCTAGTTCAATCACTTCACATATAGTTTATTCAAGTAGACACTTTATACATATATGTTTTTTTAATTTATTTTGTGCAATGCTTGGCCGATAGGGCTATTTAACAATATGGCTATAAATGTGTGTGTATAAAGTGGAAAATTAGTAACATGGATTTTCTATTATCCTACATTATTTAGGTATTGCATGATTCACCTAATGTCATGATTGCTTAGAATTTATTTAGTTCATTCATGATTTAGTTCATGTGCTTATTCATATAATACCATCCCATTATTAGTACTAGCCTTTTGCAGTACTATTGCATTCACTGAGGCTTATCTAGTTATTAATCTATTAACAATAAACCAATCAAGACACAGGCTTATTTTTCTTGTCAGGCAAATTTGATATAAATTTAAACTTTTCCTATGTCAATATGATAAAATTTTAACAAAAAATCATTGAAAAATGATTTATCTCTATTGTGATTGGCTAAAAAAAATGACATCTTCTTTGCGGATCGTCGGAGACTGCAACAAACACCTATAAATGTGGAGAGAAATTTGGTTTGAGGGGAGGATGTGGCAAGTAAACAAATTATAAACACTAATCTTACATCCCATGAGTTAAGTCATGCCTAAATGGATGGCGATAATTCTGAGAGTGAAAAATCATCAGTTTTTTAGAATTTAATTTTTTTACTTCATTACCTAAACTTCAAAATTACTTTTTGTCAAAGGTACAAAATCGTTATTATTTATAGTTATAATATTAATAATATTATTAATATCCATTATTAACACTTCTTCATATATTATCTTAATTGATATTATAATAATATTGTATAATAATATAATAATAAGCATAAACATAAATATAATATAATATAACAATATAATAAAAAACAAAAATATAATATAATACTATATAAAAATATTATAATATTAAAACAATGTAATAATATAAATATATTATTATCATATTTATAATATAAACATTGTTTATTATCAATAAATAATTAATTATACTATTTCATTAATATTTAAACTAAATATTTTTATAAATTACACTATAAATATTACCATTTTGTTATAATATTTATATTGGCTTTAAAAAATTATTTGTTTAACATTATTGGAATCTAATTTGTCTATACAACAAATATTTATCCTAATAAGAAAATTAAGTCAAATATTATATCAATTAATATTATACTATATTATGGGGGAGGAAGGGTGGGTACCTTGCCACACAGATAGGTGTGGCAAGGCCGGGGTCAGCCAAGTCAGTTGGAAATGGCAAGGTGGAAAGCCATCTCATCAGCTGTGATGTTAGTAGGTAGTGGAGATAGCCATTTTAGAGTGACATCAGGAGAGTCACATCACCCAATTCTGTAAAATTGATGGGAGGCTGGCACACTTAAGCTTGGTCTGGAATTGGCAAGTCACTCTAGGGCTTGTAAGTAATCATGATGAGGAGTAAGGATTGGAGAGATTAAAGAATCATTATGGTATTTGTTGGGATATGCTCGACTAATTATAATCTTTCCCTTCCTTATTTTTTGGCTACCTATTCTTGGTTGAAAATAGCAATCCTTTCTCTACTTTCTGGTTTCAATGGCGAGAGGGTCTAGATTTGTGGTACATGTAGCAACAGAAGGGCTTATAAATCTTGGGATGGATACTCCAATCCAATTGGAGAGTTTAGTAAGGCAGATATCTTTCAAAGAATGGGTCATTGATCAAAGATTGAAAAGGGTTCTACGTATCAACGATAGTTTAGTGGTGGCTGCAGTGAAGGTCATTTTGGGTAGAAGCTTCTTGGAGAATGACGAAGGTTACAGAGTGGATACTAGTATTGTGTCTCCATTCCAGATATTGGTACTCCTAGGGAAGTAGCAAAGCTCATGGTAAGGAAGCTCTTCAAAGAAGAATTTCTAATTGGCTTGAAGGACATTATTAGAGTAGCATCACTTGGTCTGGGATTCCTTGGCCGAGAGACTTTACACTTCTCCAAGATGCTAACGAGGTGATAAGATTATTTCCCTTCATACTGAATCTCAAAGGCTTGGTTCTTTTAGAGCACAGAGAAAAGGTAGAAGCTAGGGTTAGTTTTCTTAAGAAATTGTTACAAATGGAGCAGGTTGGTGGTGATTTCAGCTGGGTCCCAGAATTCCAAGCTTTAGTACAGAATCTTGGCTTCATGTAAGTCTGGTTTGCAATAATTTCTGTAGTTAGTATGTAGTTACAACTTGCTTTTAATCGGCCTCTCTGTTTTGGCCCAAATTTTGTTTTATCTCTGGTTTAGGGATTGGTAGGGCTCAGGTTTTAGTTTAGGGTAGTAATTAGGGTAGACCTTGTGTGGCTACTTCTTTTTGTTTTTTCATCTTTGGCCCTACGTGGCTTAGTAATACTTTTTTGGGACCCTGTATGGTCAGAATGGGGAAGATGTTGGGTGTAGGTATGGGTGGTTGGCCTTTGGCCCCTGGAATTGAATAGTGTGTAAATTTTGAATCTTTTTAATACAAATATTTATTCTTATGGAACAAAAATAAATATTATACTATATTATAATACTATAATATCAATTAAGATAATATATCAAGTGTTATAATAAGTATTAATAATATAATTAATATTATTATTTGTAGAAATTGGCAAGATCATGGAGTAGACAAACAAGCACGAGATTGCAAATGAAATCGACCAATTGTATTAAGAAATTAAGAAGATATAAATATGCGAGTGTGAGTACCCGATTCTCCACCAAACGAGGATAGGACTCCTCTACATGAAGTGGTGGCAAGTAACCACCCACAAAGGTAGTGCGAGGTATTGACGCAAGTCGATACCTCTCCAAAATGGCTAACTACTTTGGCACGTTCAAAGTACATGTGGAAAATATGCCTAACTATGGTTAAAGCTACTGTATATGCCTAGGATTAAAGGTTATACACCAACATCCCCCCTTAAGCATAGCTTAGGTGAGTTTATGAAAGACAGGTCTTGACTATAAGCATAGTGAGGTACCCATGTACAAAGTAAAATAAAAAATGAGTCTCAACCATGAAGCCTGATAAGGTACTCAATTACAATGCAAATCTCTTAGAAATAGAGAAAGATAGAAAACCCAGTGGGAAAAAAACTATCCTCCAAAAGAGAGAAAAAGAAGGAAAGGCTTAGATAGCCCCCCCAAAAGATGATGTTGCTAATGTAGACCACACACGAAGAAGCTCGCACGTAGATGAATGAACTTGCTCTCAGTAAAGGCTTTGGTGAAAATGTCAGCAACCTACTTTGAAGATTGGCAAAAGACTAAGTCAATGATCTGACCATGGATAAGCTCTCAAATATAATGAATATGAATCTCTATATGTTTGGTTCGTTGATGTCGAACTAGATTCCTGCATATTTGTATAGTACTCTGGTTATCACAAAATATTGCTGTAGGCTTCTTGAAAGGAATACCAAACTCAGAAAGAATGCCTTGAAACCATATGGACTCAGCAGCTGAGTTAATAGCTCCCCTAAACTCTACCTCTGTAGAAGATATAGCAATAACATTTTGCTTCTTGTTAGACTAGCTGACAGGACCTAAACCAAGTGAAAAACTATAACCAAAAGTGGACTTGCGATACTCAGTATCACTAGCCCAATATAAATTTGTAAAACCAACAAAGTCAATTGATGAACCAACTCTGTAGTGAATCCCAAATGCAAGTGTACCATGAAGGTAGTGAAGAATCCTCTTAGTTGCTTTCCAGTGCAACTCATGAGGTTCTTGCATAAATCTAGAAACTATGCCAATTGCATATGATATGTCAGGCCTGGTATGTGTTAAGTATATAAGACTAGCTACAAGTTGCTGATACAATGTAGCATCAACTAGAGGTGTAGGGCAAGAAGTCTCAAGATTTACTCCAGATAGGAGGGAGTAGGAGATGGTTTACAAGTAGTCATGTGAAAATGTGCAAGTAAATCAAGAGTATACTTAGGTTGAGCAAGAGCAATCCTTGAATCTAATTGTGATATCTCAATACCAAGGAAGTAGTGCAATAAACCTAAGTCTGTCATGTCAAATCTGTCATGGAGTGTTGATTTCACTGCTACAATGGCAGATGAAGTACTCACAGTAATCAAAAGATCATCAACATATAGAACCAATATCAAAAATGAATCATCCTACCACAAAAGATACACATTAGGATCTAAATGTCATCTAGAAAATCCTAAAGATAGAAGTTAAGAATCCATCTTGGCATACCAAGCCCTAGGGGCTTGTTTGAGACCATATATAGATTTCCTTAGTCTACACACTAAGGCTGAATCCTAAACAAACCCTGGTGGTTGTTCCATGTAGATTTCCTCCTCAAGGTCTCCATGAAGAAATGCACTCTTCACATCCATCTGATGTACAACCCATCCATGTGCTATGGCTATCGCTAGTGTGAGTCGAATCAAAGTCATCTTGGCAACATGTGCAAATGTTTCTATGTAGTCAATACCTGCAACTTGTGAAAAACCTTTGGTGATCAAATGTGCTTTATACTTATCAATTGACCCATCTATTACAAATTTAGTTTGATATATCCATCTACATCAAACTGTCTTTCTTCCCTTAGGAAAAGAAGTTAAATCCTAAGTGTGAATTCTACTCAAGGAATCATATTCCTCATTTATAGAAATATCCCACTCAGATATGCCTAATGCTTCTTTAAATCTCTACGGATCAGACACTAAAGCATAGAAGACATGTGATCCCCCCTGAAAATCTTTCTAAATATGTTTGTCATCTACTGCAATCTGTACCCATGAATATGCTCTATGAAGTGAGCATAGATTTCTAGATGAGGGTGTGTCAGGGGTAGAAATATTAACTTCTAATGCAATCCTTGGACTTGATGAAGATGAATTCTTAGTACTATCATCAATTTGTGAACTAGAAGAAGGAGAAGAACTATTTTTTGCACTAGGAATTTGCTGTGAATGATCTGAATCATTAGAGGTATTATCATTATCTAGAGAATCAATAGTATGCTGAGGAATGTCAAGAATAGTTTCAAGGGGTGTTTCTTGAAACTTAACACATTTCTCAATGAACAAATCATGTGTAGTTGGATGAAGAAGGCGATAGCCTTTTACACCATCTGGATATCTAACAAAGATCCAAGGTTTGGATTGAGGATCCATAGCCTTGTGATGCTCTTTAGGAATGCATGCCATAGTTGGAGAACCAAAGACTCTGAAATGATCAACTATTGGTTTCCACCCTTTCCAAGCTTCAAAGGGAGTGATTCCCTTCAAGTATTTATGAGGAACTCTATTTTGAATGTAACATACATCGTTGATTGCTTTAGCCTAGTAAGATGGTGTTAAGCCTTGAGAATGAATCACACAATTAGCCATCTCTTTTAAAGATCTATTTTTGCGTTCAACAACACCATTTTGTTGAGGAGTATAGGGAACTGTGCGTTGTAGATCTATCACCTATGTTATGCAATATTGCTCAAAATGATTATTGACATACTCTCTACCATTATCTGTTCGAAGAACTTTAATGACTTTCCCTGGCTATTTTTTTAGCTAGAGCTTTGAAATCTTGAAAAGATTCAAACACTTCAGATTTTTGCCTAAGGAAGTCCACCCATATAAAATGAGAGAAATCATCAATAAATGTGAGAACATATCTATCCTTTGTAAAAGATGGATGGGTAAATCTGAGTGACGATCAATTATTGCTTGTAAATTTGGATGAGTAGGAGCATTAGATTGAGAGACTTCTAATGAACATAGCTAGGCCACAAATCCATCTGCTCCTTTCTTAAGCAACTTTTGCATTTGATGAGAGCTTACCATCTGTGGGGATTTTGCCTTCAACCCCCTTAGCTCCACTACCTTTCCTTCTGATTGAAATCTCATGAATAGTTCTTGGAAGTTCATCTCAATTGTTCCCAATGTAGTAAGCCATTGTACTCCCAAAACAATATCTGCTGCACCCATGGATATTGCATACATTGGGGTATCAAGTTGATAATCTCCCATGGATAATTTAATGCTATGACACTTCCCCGAACAACTAACTGTACCCCCATCTGCAATCAAAACCTGAAACTCTGGGGCTGGATATGTAAAACAATTTAGACGAGTTGCCAACTTTTTGTTAATGAAATTATGAGTACTTCCTGAGTCGATCAACACTGTTACTTTCTGCTTCTTTAAGAAACCCACTACCTTGAGAGTTTGTGGTGCACTGAAACCTGAGAGTGCATGACAAGAAATGAGTGGCTGAGCATCATGTGATTCCTCACTTGACTCCCTATCCTCCTCTAATATGGGTTCCTCCTCTTCTTCCTCACTTGGACCTTCAATATAGAACAATTTCTTTTCACTACATTTATGTCCTCGACTGTATTTGCTATCACAATTGAAACACAACCCTTTTGCTCTTTTCTCCTCAATTTGCTGGGGAGTCAACCTAGTAGGTTGAGGAAGAGAAGGTGTTGAATATCCTTTCTCTCTTGTCATATTAGCCCCTTGCTTTCTAGGAATCAAATATTTCTCCTCTACCCTGCGTGCCAAGATAAAAGACTCATTTAATGAGCTAGGACTAAACATACGTACCTCATGTTGAATGTAATCCTTGAGACCACCCAAGAATAAATCATTCAAGTTCTCTTCTGTAATTGTATCCACTCTTAATGATAGATTTTGGAATTTTTGAATATAATCCTTAACTGATCCTGTTTGTTGAAGTTTAGCAAGCTGGCTGAAGAAGTTGTCTGTCACACTATTGCTATATTGTGCTTGGATTTCTTCTGTAAAAATTGACCATGAGATGGTGAGACCCTTTTTTCTCCGATGAGTACAAAGCCAACGATACCAAATGAATTGATCTGGTTCTAGATATAGGGAAGCCATCATGACCTTTTGTCCATATGGGATTTGATGTACTTCAAAAAAATTCTCCATTTGGTTAATCCATGTTAGAGGATCCTTACCATCGAACTTGCGCATATCCACCTTAGGAAAGAAATTCCTAGATCCCATAGGAGTATTAAAATTTGTGTCATTATTAGCTGACTTGAAAGTTTCACCTTGGTTGCTTGAGAACTCCTTTCTTGGTTCATTCATATAGGCGCTGAACATGCTTCGTAGATCTGATATATCTCCTCTTAGGTCACACATATCCCTCTTAATTAAGGACACATCTTCTTTGACCTTACTCATTTCCTCATTGGGATTACTATCCTCTATTATTTCCTCATCCTTATCAGAGGATTTCCCCGGTGTGGTAGCATTCTTTTTGCCTCTTGTTGCAGGCCCCGTCATGATGGAAACCAATATTTTTGAAATAAATCACACAAATGAAATGTAAATTTTCTGAAATTTTTATTGTAACTTACTAAGGCCAAGATACCACTTACCCAGAAAAAAATCCAAAAACTGAGCAAATTTACTGCCTTGAGAGCGAATTTGTTGGAAACCCTAATTTTGCAATAACTCGCTTATTTTTGCTTCAATTCCTCTGAAATCTAGATTGCATCTTCTTTAATATGGTCTTCAAAAACCCTTTAAAAATCTTTAAAAAATTCCCTAAAATCGAAAAATTATGCTCTTCCCAAAATCGCCTCCAATGTTTGAGAAAAAATCTTGCCTCTATGGTGCCAAGATCATGCTCTGATACCACTTGTAATGAAACAACTTGCACAATATCTGAATATAATAGTAAATATACTGAAAATACTTGATAATAATAAGCCACTTCGAGGGGGCAACCTCCTAATCCACTTCGAGGGGGATACCTCCAACAGTCTTCAATGAGAACACAATACTGAATATCATATGAAATGAGACTCACTACCCCTATATATACCTATTTATGCCTAGGATATCACCCAGGCCGACTTAGATAGACCTATAGAAGCCTTAGGCTGACCTAAACAACTAAATAACAATATAATAATGATAATATGACTTAATTAGGAGTTAAGATAGCCACAAGCTGACTATTCATAACCCTATGTACACCAATATTAAGGGCGTAGCAAATCCCCTGAAACATCTTTGTGAACAAGTTCTAAGACTTGTTTTGCCCTCCATGTTTTCTTTTTGTCAAACTTTGCCTCAGGATTTTTACCAAGTGCACAACCTTCACAAAGTCCTTTAGAAAACTTAACTTTTGGTAATCCATTAACCATTTTTTGTTGATGTAGTTGTTCAAGATAGCAGTAGTTAAGGTGGCCAAATCACTCATGTCATAGTTTACTAACTTCATCTAAATGAGTTAGTAGTGCCTTTGGAGAAATATCTACAACAAAATTGGAGAAGGTATATAATCTAGATTGGTGATTTACCTCCCCTATAGCAACTAAATTGTTACTTTGTAATTCTCTTATCTCAATTGAATTTGGAGAGAAATGTACTCTCATGCCCTTTCCTAAGTGTGTTATTTGATACACTTAAAGGAGATTACTTGATAGTGAAGGTACACTTAGAACATTTGAAAATGTTCCTCCTTCAACTTCAACAGATCCTCTCCCTTTCACCAATGCTGGAGTATCATCACCTACAGTGATTGTAGACATTCTAGATGGCTCTAAAGACAAGAAAACAACTCGAGAACAACCCATATGATGGGTTCCACCATAATCAATAAATCCATAATGGAGATGAATAATTAGTAGCAACTAAGGCCCTGTCTTTTAATTTCTCTTTATCTTTTGTATTATCCCGAGTTGATGAAGATGCTTTGACAGAATCTGGTACAGTGGGCATTTTCCGTGATGCTCCTAGAGCACTTTTAGTAGAATAGAAGGCTAAGACAAACATAGAGAATTCTAGACCTAGTTTGGAAAGTACAGAAAGGATTAATTGATCCTCTTTCTTGTCAATTCCATAATCTTTCTTGTCAATGCCACCGAAGCATGCTGGTTTGTGACTTGTGCTGAGCCCTTTGTATGGGTGTTGCATATCGAAACAAGCCCATGATGAAGGCACACAAGACGTGCCTAATAGAGCCATCCTTAATGTGCCCCGAGATCCTCCACGAAGGTAGATAATGCCTATGTATGTCACCTATATCAATCCTTATAAAGGGTGTTTAGAAGTTGGTGAAGAAGGCTGTTGAATGGCCTCTTTGTGGCATCACAAAACAATGCTCTCTATGGGTGATTTGAGATCCACAACAAACACACGAAGAGCACAGTTAAAGATTAACAAAACCAAACAAAAATGAAACCTCACTATGAGAAAAATGACATGTCAAGGGGTGAATTGCATGAAAGAGAACAAACGGCTTGAAGCTAACCACAATGCTCTAATACCATTTAGAAACTTCCAAGATTGTGGAGTAGACAAACAAGCATGAGATTGCAAATGAAATCGATCAATTGTATTCATAAATGAAGAAGATATAAATAGGCAAGTGTCAGTACCTAATTCTCCACTAAACGAGGATAGGACTCCTCTACATGAAGTGGTGGCGAGTAACCACTCACAAAGATAGCGCGATGTGTCGATGCAAGTCGACACCTCTCCAAAACAACTAACTACTTTGACAAGTTCAAAGTACATGTGGAAAATATGCCTAACTATGGTTAAAGCTACTGTATACACCTAGGATTAAAGGTTATACACCAACATTATTAATATTATAACTATAAATAATAACAATTTTGTTGGTTTGACAAAAAGTAAATTTGAAGTTTACCTAATGAATTAAAAAATTAAAAATAGAACACAACTATAATTACAACTAAAACACATACTATAATTATAGAACTATAAGGTAGGTACTCACCACTACGTGGTACTTGTTAATATTATAACTATAAATAATAATGATTTTGTTGGTTTGACAAAAAGTAAATTTGAAGTTTATCTAATGAATTAAAAAATTAAAACTAAAACACAAATTTAATTACAACTAAAACACATACTATAATTACAACACTACAAGGCATGTACTCGTCACTACATGGCACCTGTTTTTATTTGTAAAAAAAAAATTGAATTTATTATAGTATTTATAGCATTGTCTACCAATAACTACATGTAATGGCTTTCCATAAAAATAAAAATATAAACTATTTAGCGATAAGCCTATAAATATTTGTGCCTATCATCCATTTGATAGCACCTTTGGTGCTTTTACTAGTTTATTGCTTATGATCTCCATTGTTTCAATATTATTTATAAAAATTAGAAAATTTAAAAATATTTTTTTCATGGATATCATGTTGTTTAAATATATTTTAAGTAAATTTTTAGTGGACAATGTACTTCAAAATAAGAAATAAGTTTCCTCCTTCATAGCCTCTTCAATTAAAACCAATTAAATTAAAATTCATATGTTAATAAAAAATTACAAAAACATATTAAATTCCATAAAAATAATATTCTATTTTTCTTGTTTATCATTTCTAACCATAAAAATAAAAAATTATATCATGAATGTTAGAAAAATATGTAGTGCAGAATTGAAATAATAATGAAATAGCAATAAAATGCACAAAAAGTCAACACAAATTTACATGGAAAACTTGGTAATGTATGAGGAAAAAATCACAGGCAAGGATCTCTCAATTTTATTCTTAGAAAAATATTTGTTGTAACAAAAAAAATTTCTCATGTCTTCGCATTCAATCTTGACTAACTTAAATAATCATGAAAAAACACATGCAAAAAACAAATCCTTTCCGAAGAAAGATTTTCATACATAAAAGTGCAAGTGGCACTTCCGCATGCAATTCCACATGTTGTTTACATGTGGTACTCATTATCGACTGCTCATCACTGTTACAATAATTAAAATTTACTTCACATTCCAACAATCTCCCACTTGAAGTCAAGTTTCTGCCTTGCAAATATCTCTTCCTATTGAAAGACCAATGCCACCATTGCCTATCATCAAGTGATATGCAAGCCAAGAGAAGCTTTGCACAATATGAACTTCTCTCTACTAGTAGGCTTTGTCGAAATATATATTGGATTTATATCAGTGTGTATCTTAGCTAAAGAGCCATGTCCTCCTTCCACCACTTCACGTACAGAGTGATATTGTACATCAATAAGTTTTGTTCTGGCATGATAAGTTGAGTTTTGTACTAAGTGTAAAGCACTCTAGCTATCACAATGCAACGCCATGTTATCTTGCTTTACCTACAATTCACCCAAGAGTATATGAAGCTAGATTGCCTCCTTGCTAGCCTTAGCCTATGTCACTACCATATATTTCGCTTCAGTAGTAGACAAAGTCACCATTGTTTGCAACTTTGAGACCTAACTAACATCACCTCCTGCTCAAGAGAAAACATAACCTATAGTAGATTTTGTCTTATCTCTATCTCCACTAAAATTTGCATCCACATACCCATTAACCTAATGACTACTCCCACTATAATAGATAACAACATTAAAAGTGCCCCTCAAATACCTGAGAATCCACTTCACAGCCATCCAATGATTAAAACATAGATTCACCATGAAACGACTAACTACTCCCACTACTTGTGCAATGTATGGTCAAGTGCACACCATGGTGAACATAAGACTACAAACTACTAATGAGTATGATACACAAGACATTTGTGTCTTCTCAATTTTTGTGCTAGGGCACTATTTTGAAGATGATTTAATATGAGAAGGAAATGGAGTACTAATCGTTTGTGCATTCTGCATATTGAAGTGCTACAAAATCTTCTCCACATAACTTTTCTATGATAATAAAATCGTCCTATTCTTTCTATCTCTATGTATCCTCATTCCAAGAATTTGACTTTCATTTCCTTTAAGTCCTTCATTTCAAACTCCCTAGAAAGTTGAGCTTTTAACCTAATGATTCTATGTAGGTTAAGACCTGCTACTAACATATCATCTACATACAAAAGAAAAATAATAAAACTATCATCTTCATACCTTTTAAAGTACGCACAATGATCAGCCTCACATATGCTAAAACCCAAACTCATCATGAAGGAATTGAAAATTACTTGTACCAACATGTTGGCACCTGTTTCAAACCATAGAATGATTTGTTCAACCTGCATACTAGATTCTCCTTGTCTTTTTCCTCAAAACCTTTTGGTTGTTTCATAAAAATTTCCTCATAGAGGTTACCATGCAAGAAAGTTTTTTTAACATCTAATTGTTTGAGCTCCAAATCAAGACTAGAAACAAGAGCCAAAACAACTCTAACTATACTTAACTGCACCATAGGTGAAAATATTTCATCAAAATCAATATCATATTTTTGTGTATACCCTTTGGCCACCAACCGAGCTTTATATCACTCCACATTATCATATATATCCCTTTTCAGTTTGAAGACCCACTTGTTGCCAATAGTTCTTTGCCCCTTAGGCAATTACACAAGCTCCCATGTTTTATTTTTATGTAGATCTCTCATCTACTCATCCATGGTTGCTCTCCATTTGTTTGTATCTTCATCTTTGCAACCCTCTTGATATGAGTTAGGCTCATCAACATTAGTAAGTAAAGCATAAGCTAAATTACAATTAAGACAGTACCTTGCTGGTGGTTTGATCACTCTAGTGGATCTCCTTAGAAGGGGTAATGTGTTAACTTGTGGCTCATTTGGTTGTTGTTCAACCTCATCATATAACTGATTCTGATTATCATCTTGCTGATTTTTATGAATAGGTGGCTGATTTTCATCGAGCACCTCCATATTAGCATCATGCTTTTCCACCTCTATTGGAACTATTTCTATACTTTTTTGTTCTTTACTTCTTTGCACTAACTTTTCATTAAAATAAACATCTTGGATAATAGTAATCTTGTGGGCAACATTATCCCACAACATGTACCCTTTTGTACCTTCTACATAGCCAAGAAAAATACATTTCACAGACTTCACATCTAGCTCATTCCTATCCTCTTTGGGAATATGAGCATAAGCATCAGAACCAAAAATATGAAGAAAGGAATAATCAATATGTTTACGTGTCCATAATTCTTTAGGAATTTTATGATCTAGAGTTGTAGTGGGTGATCTATTAATCAAGAAACATGTTGTAAAAGCAACTTCACCCCAAAATTTCTACTCCAATCCAGCAGTGCTCACCATACATCTATCTCTCTCCATAATTGTATGGTTCATCCTTTCAGCAACACCATTTTGTTGTGGTGTTCTAGGAACCATCATTTGCCTTGTAATACAATGCTCACTACAAAACTGATTGAAATCACCTGATAAAAATTCCCCTCCATTATTTATTCTAAGACACTTTATTGTCTTTCCTTTCTAATTCTCTTCCAAAGCTTTAAACTGAACTTGAAATAAGAAATATAATCAGATTTCTTCTTCAACAAAAAATTCCACACCTTACGAGAATAATCATCTATAAATGAAACAAAATATGATGAACCCTCAATTGATGTAACAAGTGCTTGCCAAGTATCTGAATGAATTAAATCTAGAACTTCTTTACTTCTAGTAGTGAAACTAGAAAAATTCAACCTATTATGTTTTCCAAACAAACAATGCTCACAAAAATTCAAATCTCTAGATTTAGTACATGGGAGAAGTTTTTATCTAGTAGTACCTTGAAACCACACTCGCTCATGTGGCATAGCCATTGATGCCAAGTAGATAATGAATCAATTTCTACATCTAATACCATCGTAGCCTCTCCACTACAAGTTTATCCAACCAACTTGTAGAGATTGCCAACCTTTTCTCCCTTTAACACCACCAATTCTCCCTTTGTTACCTTGAGACAACTATTTTCACCACTAAATTGACAAGCTTGCTCATCGAATACTCCAAGTGACAAAAGATTTTTCTTCAATCCTGGTGCATGTCTGACATGCTAAAGAGTCCTTATAATCTCATCAAACATTTTGATTTGACCTCTCCTTCACCAATGGCTTCACATGGGTTGCCATTTCCCATATAAGCCATACCTCCATTACATGACCAATAAAAAGAAAACTAGTCCTTGTGAGTGAAAAGAGGCTCTAAAATCAATAATCTAAACATGATGTAATGAACCTCTTAGATTAGCAAACAAAATCTCTCCGTCATCCAATTGTGCTTCAACTTCTATTGTATTTACCTCCAATGGTTGTGAGCTAGGATTTTCTTTGTTTTCTTTCAACACCCTATAATCCTTTTTGACATGCCCTATTTTTCTATAGTTCCAACTTTTGAATCTTTTCCACCCCTTAAATTTTGATCTAGCTTGTCCATGCTCAACTTTCTCTCTTTTTAGAGTTCCACCCCTAGTAATAAGAGCATCAGTGGAGGAAGTCCCTTGAGATGTTTTCCACCTTGAATCTTCAAAAATTAATATGGCTACCACATCTTCAAAGATAAGTTTCCGCTTTGGTGCTAAGTTACTAAGTTCCATAACTAGTTGATCCCAAGTTTTAGGCAAAGAGCACAATAGTATAGCCACTTTATCCTCTTCTTCAATTTTCACCTCCACTGAAACTAGCTTGCCAGTCAGTGTATTGAAATTGTTGAGTTAATTTGTGACTAAAAAATTGTCATGCATCCTCAAATTATACAATTGCCACCATAATAGAACTTTGTTTTCCAATGACATGGTCTCATACAACTTTTTGAGCTTAGTCCACAAGTCATGTACCATTTTCTCCTTTGCAACATTAAATAAAATTGAATTAGCAAGAGGTAACCAAATTGTAGCTCTATCCATGATATCCTTTTCATCCCATTCCTCTTGCTTCATTGTTGCAAGTTTTGACGTTGTCCACTTGAGAGCCAAAGCACATCTATCCTTCCCCAATAAGGCTTGAACCTTTAGTTTTCACATTTAAAAAAAATTGAAACCATCAAATTTTTGAACCTCAAATCTAGTAACTGTGTCTCCTATCATTTCTTTTCACAAAGATGAAAAACCCAAAAAAATTTCTACACAAAACTCTCTGCTTTGATACCAATTTTTAGAAAAATATGAAGTGTAGAATTGAAATAACAGTAAAATATCAATAAAACATAGAAAAATACAACATAGATTTATGTGGAAAACCTGGTAATGTACAAGGAAAAAACCATGGGAAAAGATCTCTCAATTTTATTCTTAGAAGAATATTCGCTGTTAAAAAACTTATTCTCATGCCTTCACATTCTAGATCAACTAACTTGAATAAGCACAAAAAAACATGTGCAAAAAAAAGTCCTTTTCGAAGAAAGATTTCCATGTATAAAAGCATGAGTGGCACTTCTACATGCAATTCCACATGGTGTAGACGTGGTACTTGTCAACTACTCGTCATTACTAGAATAAGTAAAACTAACTTCACATTCTAACAATGAACACCTGCAAAATTATCAACATATGATGTATAATATATTTTATAATATTTTGGGACTAAGCTCCAATTAATTGAATTTAGACTTATGTTTCAAAATTATTTATAATTTTTTTTATTCAACTCTTCTTCATCTTTATAGATTTTTATGTATTGAAATAAATGTTTTATGTAATTCTAAAATTGCAAGAAACTAATAATGTTTTAATTAATCATAGATTATATTAGATCTACAAAATAAGATTAAGAGTTGAATTAAATAAATGAGATAGAGATATGGCAGTTATCTAATTTTTGTATGAAATTAATCTGTACTTTGTTGTTGATTTATGATGTGATGTCACAAAAGATGAGATTTTAGGATTTGGTTGTGGATTTGATATTAGAAATCTATGACAAAGATCTATTGGAAAATGATATGATATGAATAGGGTTGTATCATGTAGCCTAGATTTCATTGTGTAGCATTATCCTATATTGATGTGTTACGTGATATTTATTTCACTTGTTGCTAAGAAAGGGTTGTGTTGAAAAGCATAGTGGGGTCTCTTGTAAGATAGAGAGAAGACACTTGACTTATCTTTACAATAGTCAAGCAACTTAAGAGTTGTGTAAATTTGGAAAACATGCTAAGCAAGAATGTAATTTTGATTGTATATGGATATATGGTGCAACAATAAGCCTATTATTGTTTGGTGATAGATACCAAGTTTGAGTCTCATAATGGATATTGTGCTACTTAAGTGTGTTTCAAAGTACAATGACGAGTCCCCATTTTTGTGGCTTCACTACAACTATTTCAATGAGACACCACTTTTTATCTTAACTATTTATCTAAAATAGCTAAATGATTATATTGTCTTAATGTGAAATCTCTCTTCTAGTGTATCACATTTTTGTCAAATTTTATTAATAAACTTTAGTATTTTTCTTGACAAGACAATCAATCTTATATTTTTTGTGTTAATGACCTATTTTAAGTAAAATTGAAAAGAAACAATACATGCTAATTAAACTATTAAAAGATTATATTTTAAAAAATTACACTTATAGATCTAGAAAATTGCATTTTTAGAATTTTTTAAAATGTTCTTTATGTTAGTAGGAGTTGTGAGAACATTAATTTTTTTAGATAATTTTTTTTAAAATGAATTAGCCTCAAAGTGATGCTACATATGTATCTAATCTAGAAAAGTTGTGGCCCAAAATTAATTTAACTAGAATGAATCCATGTAGAATAGATGTTTGACCAAAATTGACTTTCAGTTAGAAAATCTTAAGTTTATTTGAGCTAATAAGATGGCTTGAAGTGGAAAACATCTTTGAACTTCCACCCTGTACCATTGCATGCAAGCATCATTGTGCTTAAGTAAACAATCCTCTTTTATATCAACATAGTTATTTTTTTATGATGAGGAAAGTTTTATGATATAGCTTATAATATTCATGATAATCATAAGGTAATTTCTAAACCAACACACTTTAGAGAATTCATTACATTTAAATAGCCTCCACATGTGGTAAAATGAGGAAAATTGTATCATATACCTTCATATACCTAATAATATTTGTGATAATCATAAGGTAAAATTTCTAAAGCAACACACTTTAGAGAATTTATTACATTGAAATGGCCTTCACATATGGTAAATAAGAACAACTTTTGTACCATAATATCATTAGGTTACCTCTTGTCGACTTAATGGATAGCTCTAAGCTTGCACCACACAAGGCTAATCATGTTTGTTCCTATGATTATGTTGGCTCCCAAAGTTGTAGGTCCACATCTCTAGGGACTAGACCAACTCTCAAGGCTAGGGAATAATGTCTTCAAGTATAAGGCTAGAATAATAAAAAATGTGGTCAATTAAGTGTCAATTCTTCAGAAAGGGTAAACTCTCCATCATCTTCAGGTATCTACTGATACAAGGGCGGTATTCCCTAAAGTCTTTATAATAGGACAACTAAAGAGAAATGAATGATAAATATTAGACCCTAACAACCATACCCATAGTGCTATGAATCCCTAAGGTTGTCAATAAATCCATATTGGCACTAGCTGCAAATAGACCTATTAGACCTCGAGTAAGTAGATAAACACTTCCTTGCGCATGCATCCTAAGATAATAGCATTATTATTCCCCAATAAGTGAATACAATTACATTTACACACACATGCAAGAAGGACAACATACTAACATGATCTTCCAAAGATTTATCAATCCAGGATAGCATAATCTGATACATCATGAGTTGCAATACTAGATCATGTAAGCATGGAAGAGCCTAAGACTACTCCTAAACTAATGAAAGCAATAGATATTATGATTGAAATGTAACGACTTATCACCAAATTGATCGTTGCCTACTCCAAAGGGCAACAAAGACACATTTTATAAGATATGAAAACATGCCCACAAATTGGCAACATGAACAAGCTTGTATATAGACACAAAACCAAAGATTAAAGACACCTACAAGAGAAAATACATAATCATCTATCTTATATTAGAAACACCCCACATGCAACTAGAGAAGACTATTATAGAGAAGTTTGCAATGCTTTAGAATGCATGTCATCCATTAATCTAATCTAATTACAATCATACCAACAAATGTGGCAAATGAGAGATAATAACTTGGTTTAAAGCTTCTCCTACAATACTACTCCCTACCATGGAGACATCCTCAATGAAGTAAAACTTTAATATACTAGGTTACCTTCCCCTAATTTACAATACATGTGTGCAACCCTTACGAGACTAGACATGAACTTAATTTGATGTGTTAGAACACACCTAGACACAATAAGTCAAAACAAAATTGTTTGACCACCAACTCAAAATACATCTTACAAACTTGCATATTTTTAGAATAAATGTAATATAAAGTTTACATTTAGTTAGTCTATAGTTTATATAAATAAAATAATGTTAGTTAAATGTTAGTTTTAGGAAGTTATTTCCCGTAAGAAGTTGTACATTGTAACATCATTCTATGACATTAACATAATATATGATTTACTTTTGTGTATTTGCCCTACCATATTTTAGTATGGTATCAGAGCAAAATTTGATCCGGTACTGTGGAGGAGAAGATCACCAGTGCTACTTGTGGGAAGAATCAAACCAACATCTGGGAGAGTAGAACTTGTTAAGTCTTCTTTTGAAGCATTTATTTCTTTGTTCAACACATTCTTGTGAAGCGTTGAAGGTGGATTTGATGAGACATAATACAGAATAAAGGCGTGAAGATACACTTGCGCTCTGGAGTAATTTTTGTAGAATGATTTCTGTAGTAGTATAATTATGAGCCTGGCAAGGCGATATCAAGAGGAATCCTACAAACCGTGCATGGAGACTTCATTCAAATGGTAATATGTTGAATAGATTGCTGCCAAATTCTATCTTGAAATCACAAGGTCTTATAGGATTTACTTTGTACACCTTTGTTAATGCATTAAAAAAACATGCCATGTTTTAGTGAGATATTCACCAAATGGATTCAGTGAAAAGACTTTATGGATAATTGTAAGGAAATGCAAATGGTGGATATGAAGTCAAATGTTGCAGTCTGCCAGCGCTCTCATTGTTTCACAAAGCAGCAATACACGGCTCTCAAACAGTGAGTTCACATAAAGGCATCTCTTAATACTACGTTTTTCTTAGTAAGAATTATATGCTACACATGAAAATATGCCCAAATTCTTAAAAAGGTGCGATGAAACAGTTTTAGAGTTTTATTTTTCATAAGGTGAAAAAAAAAGAGCAAGCAGCATTTTTCTTAAAAGAATATGATTCATTCCATAGAGCCTCACGTGAAAGAAAAGAAAAGAAGAATAAAGGTATTTTTTTTAAAAGATATGACCCAACAATTTTATAAAAGAAGTTATAGGAGGACATTGTAATTGGGTGTAATATTGGTGGAACTTGGAAACCTATTATTTTTTACTATTAATTATGTATGCATCACTGTATGCTTTTACTCTTGGGGCCATTTGTGCTACACCTGATAAAACTTTTGAAGGCTCACATGTAACATCAGACGAATAAAGTGTAAGCACATCGAATTGGATGAAGGAGACATCGGAGGCAGGAGGATTTTTGTCATCCCAAGCTAGCTTCTCACTTAGGGTAATTCATTGCATGAGGAGCACCCATTTTCCATCTATGTCCCTTCATGGAGCAAGGGGGGCTTGGCATTTTGTGGCAGTATATGTGGATAATGTAATGGCAGCATATGTGGATAGTGTAACTTCTGAAGTATGTGGAGTTAGTGTATCTGCATTTACTTAGTTTGTGGATAGTGTAATCTTTGAAATAGGTGGGATTAGTGTATTCACAGTGGTTCTATATAATAGAGGAGGGATTGTTTCCATAGCATTAGAGGAGGGATATTGACACACTTGGAGGAGATGTGGGCTCTTAGAGGAGAGTTGTTCTCTCATGTGTAGCATTGGAGGAGGCATTTTGACACACTCGAAGGAGATGTGGACTTTCGGAGGAAAGTTGTTATTTGATTGTGCAAAGAGGTTGGGGACACTTTATGTTCTCTCATGTTGAGCAGAGGTTGCAGGTTCTACAGTCAGGAGATATGCTGATGGAGTCAGTCTAGTGTTTCCTGGGTGAGCGAGGAGGATTGGTGAATGTGCTTCATCAAAATCTTCAGAAGGGTTGTTGTGATAAACTCTTGTAGTGTTCCATCCTTTGTTCGAGATAATGTAATAAGGGGAGGAATGTTGATTTTATTACATGTAAGCCTTAATGGGGGGTGTTAGAATAAATGTAGTATAAGGTTTATAGTTAGTCAGTCTATAGTTTATATAAAAAAACAATGTTAGTTTTAGGAAGTTATTTCCTATAAGAAGTTATACACAGGAATAATAAGGATTTGAAAAGCCAATGTACTACATTGTAACATCATTCCATGACATTAATATAATATATGCTTTACTTTTGTGTATTTGCCCTACCATATTTTAATACATATATAGCCTCTTTTTATTTACAATCAGCCCTTTGGACATAAAAGAGAAATCATATTAGCATTTAAGTCCTCAAGGTCATGTTCTGTAGGTAATAACATCAATTAGCATACAATTACAAGAGGAGGAATGCACATGAGAGGATGGAAATCCACCTTGGATCTATAATAAAGGCACTTGAAGTAGGGAAGAAGATCATATACTCACTACACAAGTAAATCATCATTTAAGAAATAGATTTGCAGGGACAAACTAGTGTCTTGTACATTCAATTCTAGTCCTTATAACCTTCTCAATCCTATAGCAAGTTGCATCATGTCTATTCAAGAACCTATAGCCATAATATATGTCATGTCCCCATATTAAGGCATTGTTTAAATTAAAGATTTAAACATCGTGATAAGACAGAGAAGCCACTTTGGATGGTAATCATGTAAATAATAATATTAGTGATAATACTATTAATAATATTATTATATACATATATATTTAATATAATTAAAATATAATATATTTATTATATTTAGGAATAATAAATATAAATACAAATATAGATATGGTCAATTTAAATATTATGATAATTATAATAATTATAATATAAGATATTATTAAATATAATATCTATAAAATATAAAAAATAATAATATAAATATAAATATTATTAATATAAATATAAATATTTAAATATAATAAACATAACTTTATCTCATATAAGAGACAAGTCAAGTCAACAATTAATAAGAGAAGAAGCCTTTGTATATAAAGGCAACAAACATTGTTAAAAGAAAGCATCGAAGCCTTCAATAGGTTGGCGATCCTTATTAAATAGAGTTGGCTGCATATAATGCATACGATATACCAAGAGGCAACAATCATAATACTAGGATAACAATTAATAAATAAACAATGCTTATCATACAAGATAATATGAAAGGTTACCAATGAATCAATGATCCTTGTTGATCATCAAGTATTTAATATAAGGCAGTGATTAGATAAAGGATGGGTAAGATTTATGAAAAGGCATGACATATTCAAGAGTTATGTCTTTTGTGAACAATCACATATCATTTGAAGGATATAAAAATAGGAAGGAAGGAAGGAAGCATTCGAAGGGCAATGAATACAATCCACTCAGAATCCAAGTAATCAAATCATCACATAAGTTACATCCACAGCGATTAGCATAATATATATAGGGAAGGTAGAAATATATAGAGAAAAGAACAGATCAGTGAGGAAGAAAAGATAATGGAGAAGGTAGATAAGAAATAATTTGGAGCAGCATTAAGGCATCAAAGAAAGTGTTTTCAGCAGTCTTCAACAAAAGGGGTCTGCAATAGTAAGAAGAATCTCATCTCATCATAATCGAATCTCATATTCTCATATCATCTTACTCATCAAACAATAGATTGGAGAAAATAGTAGATACAAATACAATAAGAATAGTATAAATAATATTAAAAGAGAATTATATATATATATATATATATATATATATATATATATATATATATATATATAGTTGAAAGAACGAAAGTTACAACCTTGCCACTATATAGGCATATTGGAGCATAGAAAGAGGAAAGTGGAACTACACACATATAGAGGTCTAAAATCTAATTATGGAAGATTTATGTAATATGAATCATGCATGTTGTATTTATGATATCATTCTCATAATTTATTATGTGTTGTGGATATAATTAATTGAATTGGTAAGACTTGGTTATGCATAAATCTATACCATTATAGGAGGAAGGGAAAGTACAAAGGAAATATAGAACCCTCTCTTAGGTACAGCACCCAAAAAGAAATGTAATGCACTCACATGAGTCAAAAGGGGTTCTACCTTTTGTTTGAAGGGTTCTTCTTTTGGGTCTAGGAGAGATGTGCTCTTCTAGATATGCCACTCATGATGAGAAACGATAAGTCCACATAAGCCAAAGGGGTTCTGCGTTCTAGTGAAGGGTTCTATGTTTGGGTCTAGAGAGAGATGTGCTCTTCTAGACACGTCACTTATGATGGAAATAACAAGTTCACATGGGCTGAAGGGGTTCTGCCTTCTAGTGAAGGGTTCTTTCTTTGGGTCTAGGAGAGACGTGCTCTTCTAGATACACCGCTCATGATGGAAATGAAATGTTCACTTGGGCCAAAGGGGTTTTGACTTCTAGTTGAAGGGTTCTACCTTTAGGCCTAGAGAGTTGGATTACTAGGATACCATTTAGAGACCTCACTCCCCTATCATGGGTATAGTAATACAAGGAGACCAATCGTGAGAAAATAGGGAAAGAGGGCAAGATGTGGGAATCTTCACTAGGCATGCCACCTCATATGAATGGCATGGGCCACATGAGACCAAGGGGGTTCTGCCCTTGAGCCTAGAGCAGTTAGACACCCCATCGAGTCACTCTCTTCCATGCTTTCCCATGGGTGATCATTCCTAGATAAGATTCAATTGAGTTTATTAATTTTTTATGGATTTACTTATCAATGTTTAAGATTTCTAATTTGTTTGCTGGAGTTAAATCAAACCAAGGTACTCTCTAAACCTTTGTTTTGCTTGGAAATTGATAATTTAAGATAAATTTAGTATTGTTCCTACAAGGGACATTACATGTGGTATTAGAGCAGCCATCCTACCATCCTATGTATACTATGTTTGCCTTACATGTATTCAAGTGTATACTTGTGATTTATGTGTATTCAAGTGTATTCAAAGGTTTACTTTGTGACCTATATGTATGTTTTGTAACATATGTTCATGTGAATACTTTGTGTATTACGTGTATTCATGTGTATGCTTCATACTCGTGTATATTTGATGACCTTGGGATGGTGGATGGGTCCACGCTGTAGTATGGGATGCACCGAATCTGCTTCCCAATTGTCTGATGTTATACTTCATTCGAGGCTACTTGTATTTAGGTGTGTACTCTGACTTGACAATGTATTCGAGTGTATGCTCTATGACTTTGCAATTGTATTCAAGTGAATGCTCTATGACTTTGCAATTGTATTTGAGTGTATACTCTATGATTGTATTTGTATTTTTAGTGTATACTCTATGACTTGTATTTGTATTTGAGTGTATACTCTATGATTTGTATTTATATTTAAGTGTATACTCTATGACTTGTATTTGTATTTGAGTGTATACCCTATGACTTGTATTTGTATTCGAGTGTATACTCTATGAGTTGTCTTTGTATCTGAGTGTATACTCTATGATTTGTATTGGTATTCAAGTGTATCCTCTATGATACTCTATGACTTGTATTTGTATTCAAGTGTATACTCTGTGATTTGTATTTGTATTCGAGTGTATACTCTATGATACTCTATGACTTGTATTTGTATTCAAGTGTATACTCTATGATTTGTATTTGTATTCAAATGTATACTCTATGACTTGTATTTGTATTTGAGTGCATCTGTATTCAAGTGTATACTCTATGACCTTGTATACTTCATGAGGATGTATTCATACTCTATGAATTTGTATTTGTATTCAAGTATATACTCTATGACTTATATGTATTCAAGTGTATTCATGTATATGACTTGTATTCGAGTGTTTTCAAAAGTATACATTGTGTCTTATGTGTATTCAAGTGTATTTAAGTGTATACATTGTGGCTTATATGTATTTGAGTGTATTCAGGTGTATACCTTGTGGCTTATGTGTATACGTGTATTCGTGTGACTTATGACTTACATGTATGTTTTGTGACTTGAGGTACTTGTACATTATTCATGCTTTTCTGTATATACTCTACTTATACTTTATGTATCACATGTATCAATGTGTTACTTCATGTATCTTCAACAATATGTGTTCTTATAATTAATTTATGCTTATAAACTATGAGAATGTTAAAGATGTTGTCTTTCCAGTGGCCTGAGCTACTTAGTTATGTGCTTGAACTACTTGGTTACTTGCTTGAGCTACTTTCTTGTCTACTTGAGCTACTTGCCTACTTGCTTAAGCTACTTTCTTGTCTACTTGAGCTACTTGCCTATTTGCTTAAGCTACTTACTTGTCTACTTGAGCTATTGTCTACTTGAGCTACGTTCCTACTTGCTTGAGCTACTTGCTTGTCTACTTAAGCTACTTGCCTACTTTCTTAAGCTACTTGCTTGTCTACTTGAGCTACTTGCCCACTTTCTTGAGCTACTTGCTTGTCTACTTGAGCTACTTGCCTACTTTCTTGAGCTACTTGCTTGTCTACTTGAGCTACTTGCCTATTTGCTTGAGTTGGTTGCTTGCATTC
Organism: Cunninghamia lanceolata; assembly: GCA_027924645.1. Taxonomy (NCBI): domain Eukaryota; kingdom Viridiplantae; phylum Streptophyta; class Pinopsida; order Cupressales; family Cupressaceae; genus Cunninghamia; species Cunninghamia lanceolata. The sequence goes on from BSBN01000888.1 coordinate 418,420, forward strand.
ATAAACTGCTTGGTTGTCTACTTCAATTTTATTATGTAACTAAATAGCAATGCATGTAACCTACAAATTGGTGTAATCACTTCTATATTTAACTTCCTGAGGAGATCACTCAACACCATTCGACCTTGAGGTGAAAAAGGGAAGAGCATTTCATCTAAGAATGATATCCAAAACATCATTAAAGAATTCAATTGAGATTTAGGACCACTGAGGTATCATATCGACCTAGAAGGATCAATCTCTTAAAAGCCAAAACACCAATTTTGAGAGGACATAATAAAGACAATTCAGCTCTTTAGGAATCCACAAATGAGGAGAAAGATCTTAAAGGGAAATGTGGAAATTTATAATAAGATATATTCATCAAACTTAATTGTTCTATCCATTTAGAACGATACCATGACTTTATCTCCACACATTGAAGGTAGACATTAAAGTGCAAGGAAATGAAAGAACTCATTGTGATTGCTTGAGGAAAAACAATTTTTGAGTGGGGAGCGCTGTCATGTCCCCATATTAAGGCATTGTTTAAATTAAAGATTTAAACTTCATGATAAGACGGAGAAGCCACTTTGGATGGTAATCACATATATAATAATATTAGTGATAATAATATTAATAATATTATTATATTTTTTTAATATAATAAAAATATAATATATTTATTATATTTAGGAATAATAAATATAAATACAAATATAGATATTGTCAATTTAAATATTATGATAATTATAATATAAGATATTATAAAATATAATATCTATAAAATATAAATAATAATAATATAAATTTAAATATCATTAATATAAATATAAATATTTAAACATAATAAACATAACTTTATCTCATATAAGAGACAAGTCAAGTCAACAATTAAGAAGAGAAGAAGCCTTTGTATATAAAGGCAACAAACATTGTTAAAAGAAAGCATCGAAGCCTTCAATAGGTTGAGGGAAATGATCCTTATTAAATAGAGTTGGTTGCATGTAATACATACGATATACCAAGAGGCAGTGATCATAATACTAGGATAACAATTGATAAATAAACAATGATTATCATACAAGATAATATGAAAGGTTACCAGTGAAGTAGTGATCCTTGTTGATCATCAAGTAATTAATATAAGGAAGCGATTAGATAAAGGATGGGTAAGATTTATGAAAATGCATGACATATTCAAGAGTTATGTCTTTTGTGAACAATCACATATCATTTGAAGGATATAAAAATAGAAAGGAAGGAAGCATTCAAAGGGCAATGAATACAATCCACTCAGAATCCAAGTAATCAAATCATCACATAAGTTACATCCACAACGATTAGCATAATATATATAGGGAAGGCATAAATATATAGAGGAAAGAACATATCGGTGAGGAAGAAAAGATAAAAGAGAAGGTAGATAAGAAATAATTTGGAGCAGCATTAAGGCATCGAAGAAAGTGTTTTCAGCAGTCTTCAACAAAAGGGGTCTGCAACAGTAAGAAGAATCTCATCACATCATCATCAAATCTCATATTCATATCATCTTACTCATCAAACAACAGATTGGAGAAGAAGATAGTATATATATATATATATATATATATATATATATATATATATATATATATATATATATATATCTGAAAGAAGGAAAGTTATAGCCTCGTCTCTATATAGACATATTGGAGCATAGCAAGAGGAATGTGGAACTACATGCATATAGAGGTCTAAAGTCTGATTATGAAAGATTCATGTAATATGAATCATGCATGTTGTATTTATGATATCATTCTCATAATTTATTATATATTGTGGATATAATTAATTGAATTGATAAGACTTGGTTATGCATAAATCTATACCATGATAGGAGGAAGGGAAAGTACAAAGGAAATATAGGACCCTCTCTTAGGTATGCCACCCAAAAGGAAATGTAATGAACTCACATGAGCCAAAAGGGGTTTTGCCTTTTGTTTGAAGGGTTCTGCCTTTGGGTCTAGGAGAGATGTGCTCTTCTAGATACACCACTCATGATGAGAAATGATAAGTCCACATAAGCCAAAGGTGTTCTTCCTTCTAGTGAAGGGTTCTTCCTTTGGATCTAGAGAGAGATGTGCTCTTCTAGACACACCACTTATGATGGAAGTAACAAGTTCACATGGGCCAAAGGGGTTCTGCTTTTGGGTCTAGGAGAGATGTACTCTTCTAGATATGCTACTCATGATGGAAATGAAATGTTCACTTGGGCTAAAGGGGTTCTACCTTCTGGTTGAAGGGTTCTGCCTTTGGGCCTAGAGAGTTGGATTACTAGGATTCCCTTTGGAGACCTCACTCCCCTATCATGGGTATAGTAATATAAGGAGAACAATCATGAGAAAATAGGGATATAGGGAAAGATGTGGGAATATTCACTAGGCATGCCACCTCGTATGAATGACATGAGCCGCATGAGGCCAAGGGGGTTCAACCTTTTAGTTGAAGGGTTCCGCCCTTGGGCCTAGAGTGGTTAGACACCCCATTGAGTCACTCTCTTCCATGCTTTCCCATGGTTGATCATCCCTAGGTAAGATTCAATTGAGTTTATTAAATTGTTATGGATTTACTGATCAATGTTTAAGATTTCTAATTTGTTTGTAGGAGTTAAATCAAGCCAAGGTACTCTCTAAAACTCTATTTTGCTTGGAAATTGATAATTTAGGATAAAATTAGTATTGTTCCTATAAGGGATATTATAATATACATCTCCCAAGGATCATAAATAACATGATTCAACCACAAGCAATGAGAGCATTCAATGAGAGAAAACCCATCCATGTCATATTGACATGGAGCTCCAAAGCAGGCAAGAAAGACCTACACCAATAAAGAAGGACAATCACATCCGTAAATAACATATCAAGCCTATTAGTGTAGATGAGTGGATCACAAGAGGATGTAGATAATAATAAAATGTGTTCCCTATGAGAATAAGACTTCTTTACATCATGACACATGGCCCAAAAAGTATGCACATAAACCATTGTCAACAAATAACACCACCTTTGATGGTAAAGACCACACCCATTACAGAATCACCTCACGTAAACAGCCGGTGAGTTGTAACTCACTAGCTATATGGATGGTCGACTAGGAGCTTTAGCCGATAAAACATAATACCCCAATCGACTACAAATTTTGACTTGCACACATTTTGACCTGTTTGTACTGCATTTTTTGACTGTTTATGGGGGCTTGTATGAATGTCGACCAGCCAGTCACTTACAACGCACCGGCTGGTTAAGACATTCCTTACAGAATAAAGGAACACTGAGAAGTCACCCTGGAGCCAGAAATTGCCTACAAAGAGACACCCAAAGGCTATTGCAAAGGCACGGTGAAAGAAAACCTAAATTATTAGTGCATGGCTTGGCAAATTAAATTGAGAATAAGAAATGGCTCCAAGTGCCATCTACATGGCAAGGACTAAATCCACTAGTCACTTAAAAGTATCTTCAAATTGGTATGGTCCATCAATAGTCACCTCAAGCCCATCACTCCATGGTAGACATAAAAAAGCCAATGGACATGGTATTATGGGACATGGAATATCATAGGGTGGGCTAGACGCATTAAATTATTTGAATTCAGAATAAAAATGATGGCCAAGATCATGCTCGATCTAATTACTTCATTGATGAACAACATTGATCAATCCACATGAGTAAGAGGTGCATAAAAGAGGACATGTTGAAGAAGTCAAACATGCTAAGAAGAGACTGAGGAGACCATGTGGCACACACTAGTTCACCCACATGAGTAAAGAGCCCACTATCACAAGCTTATTGCGAGCTTTCTCAAGTTTCAGCCACATTAGGCACGATCAAAAGGTGGGCGACAAAGATGATTGAAATTGATAGCCAGTGCACAATGATCAACCATGCATGCTTTTAAGATGAACCACTGGGCTTTCTTGATATGCTAAAAATAAACAACCACCATGTCAGATGTGTGAATAGTGACATACATACAAGTCCCCACAAAATATCAGACCCACAACAAAGAACATATGGTAACTAAGACTTCATCAGAGAAGCACACGACCCATTGCCTTACATGCACCATAAACCTTTGAGTAAGAATTGAGCACATATGATGCCATTGGACAGTGAGTAGGAGGTGCATTTAAATCTATGGTTGGTGTAATACGCTCAAAGAAAGATGCTCAATATAAGGTTTGTTTTCTGCCACCAACTAGTGAGTACCACTCATCCTTGATGAACGATACCCTAACACACATGGGCTAGCACTGGAAGGTACACCTGCCACCCTTTCTAGATAGTAGTACCACACGACACTAAGTGATGCATTAATTCAAAATTATGGGGCATGTCATTGCCACTAAGGGGACCCATGGTGGGTGAAGATTGGAGGGCCAATCCTTGGTGAGGGGCAAAAAGGCAAGCGGGAAGTGATAGCATATGGCCATAGACGAGGACTAGGGGCTAGTGAGAACCATAGGGGTGGGTGAGGATATGACTAGGGGCAAGGACCAATAGCCCTAATGACCAAAGTGAAGGCAACAAGAGAAGGGGGTTTGTGGGCCAGACTAGTTGCACATTGTGTGCCAAACTGCTTAGGTTTGATGCCACAAGCACTAAATTTTTAGGCATGTGCATTAAGTTGCATAGTGATTAGCCTAGCAAATCAACTATGGTTAAAATAAAAGTGTAAGGGAGATACTTGACAACCTATAGTATTTAAATAATGTCACACATGATAGTATGAAATTGCCTAAGGCATGGGTTTAGGGTGAGTAAGGCATGGCTTCCACAGAAATATGATCAAGCCTAAATCAAAGGGAAGTACGAGGGACCTTATCCACCAAATAGGATACATAGATAAGCATCTCCCAGTTAAAATTGTAAACCCTAACCACATAAACATGCAAAACCCTAATACAAGACTTCTTTTGGCTAGTCTTTAACCCTAAGACATTTAGACCATGATGGTACATAAATGTGACCAACTTTGCAAATTAGGACAGGGTGCCAACACATCGCACATACAACATTCTTTAGATAGATGCATGGAATTCAAACATAAAGTCCAAGAACTTATACACAAAAGGGGTCCATTAACATTACACATACTCATGAACCCACAACACCCACATTTGATGAGGTTAATTATATGAAAGTGCAAATGATGTGCATTAAGAGAGGTTGTAACCCATGTACATGAAATAAAAGAGAAACCACCTGATGTTAAACAAGAGACACATGAAATAGAAAAAGTAAGAAAAGAAGATGAAGAAACACAAAACCATGAAGACAAACTTGATGATTTTTTTTGGGGATGATGATGATGTATTTGATGAGGATAATCATAAACATCTAAAAGAAACGCTAAACTTCCTATGTTTGTTACATGATATATGAGCATCACTATAGTGTATGTCCATATATACCTATATCTTGATTTCACCTTTACTTTTTTTTCATTTTCCCTATTTGTTTTCATAATTTTTCCTCTATAATTATTCATAAATTCACACAATATCAATGAATAACTTGGATAATGCATGTCTCATGTTCGTCAGATGGCCTACTTCTTTTATAAATCTTTGATATATTGCGCACCTAATGGACATAAACCTATTTCCATTTGCACTGCTCCATAACCTTGTTGAAACACACAAAGTTATCCTTTGAAATCAAACAAAAATTATATCAAAGAAAGTCACGTAATTGAAGCTAAGGATGTGGGAGTGCGCGCGCACGTGTGCATGTGTGTGCATGCATGTGTGTACATGTGCATGCGTGCGTGTGTGTTTGTGTCTATATGTATATATATGTGCACACACACATACATATGCATGCATGTATGTATGTTTATATACATACATACATACATGCATATATACATGTATATGTATATACATACATACATACATACATGCATGCATATATATACATATATACATATGCATGTATGTATGTGTACATATACATAATATTTGTATACATACATACATGCATATGTATATATGTATACATATGCATACATGTATGTATGTATGCATGTACATATATACATACATCCATGCATGTGCAAATGGAAATAGGTGTACATATATACATACATCCATGCATATGTATTTATGTACATATGTACATATACATATATAAATACGCATGTATGTATGTATGTATGTATGGATGGGTGATACATACATACACACATATAATGTACATACATGCATATATATACATATGTATGTATGTATGCACAAATATACATGCATATGTATGTATGTATGCATTTACATACATATGGATTTACATACATGCATATGTATATAGTGCTCTTACACTTTAGACTTGTGTTTATGCCATGTTTTATGTGTTTCTATTATTCCGATTTCACCTTCTATATTTTTTATGCCATGATTGTTGTGCTTTCATTATTCTCATTGCACCTTCTCTATAATGCTTCATGCTTTGTCTCCTCACTAGGGGGAAGCTTTTTTATATTACTATTTTGTTTAGCACCTTTGCTTTCCTATGTGTTGTGTCCAACTTTTATGATTTCATATATCTTCGTATGCTTTTCCTACATGTCTTGTTTAACTCTTGTGTTTGCTCATGTTCCATATCCACAACTTTGGTTTACACTTGTGTTCTTTTCTACATGATTTTATGATCTCTTTTGACATACTTCATTATATTTCTATGTTCCTTTATGCCATGATCATTATGCTAATTATATTTAGCAATGTCATGATCCTATGTCTATTGTCCTTATCATGTCTACATCTTATGATCCTTATTATTTCTACATATTATGCCCCTATGCTTTCAAGATCTTTATCATATTTACAATTCTATGTTTGTGATCTTTATCATGTGCAAATCTTATGATTCCATAGATTATGATCTTTATCATGCTTAGATCCTATGCTTACATGTTATGATCCTTTTCATGCCCATATCTTTTTTCCTATGCTATGACCCAAGTTGTCATAACCACATATTTTATGTCCTATTAGTTCCTACATATTTCATTATCTATCTTTTTGGGCCATCATTTTCCTATTATTTGCCTGTATTGGGGGCAATCTTATTAGACACGTGTTGATGTTTACCTCCTACTTGTGTGCTTACATGAATATCATATGACATCTTTTCCTATGTTTCATGTTTTATCATGCTTATTTTTATAATTTACTTATATTGGCCCAACAACTTTATTACACATGCCTTTATGATTATCCCCATCTATTTATGTGCTTACATTATTATCATATAATGATATTTTTTACTATGTTACATTTTTTTATCATGTTTATGTATTTTTCTCCTCACATCCAATTCTTGGATACCTTGAATGCAACCAATTAATAGGGGAAGGGGGGGATGGGGTAGTATATATGCCACTAACATTCATTTATGAGTTGTGCTGTGCAATAATAGGCCCATGGTCATTTCCACCTTGAGGGGAGGATTTATCAAACTATCTACTAACTCAAATCCAAGCTAAACTTTAACAAATGACTTCTTGGAAATTCTATAAAGACCTTAGTGTCCTCTATAAAAAATAATAATATCTAGGTAAGTAATTTTTTGATATTGGAAATCAAATTTTAAAGTGAATGACAATATTTTTTTATTAGTACCAATTTTCTTGCAATTTAGTGACTAATTTTTTCTGTTAATATATAACTATAATGGTGAGTCAATGCCTAAATTTCTTATAAATATATAAATTTTAAACAAAGATGTATAATGAGGTGAGTATAAAAAATAAAAATAGCCCCTAATCAATTGGGAGATTAGGGCCCAAATTTTTATATACAATAACATGATATGTGTCTATCTTAAATAAATAAAATTTGTAACTTTTGGTGATTTTGTTTTAGGATTTGAGAAATTTTGTGAAAATTAGGCAAATTGGACACTTCTAAAGAACCTAAAATACCCAAATATGGGGGTAGGAATGTCAAAAATAGCCAAATAGAAACATATATGGCCACTAAAAAATTCCTTAGTCAAATCTTTGTTTGACATGATTGGATTCCTTTGGTATCTTCTCCACTTAGTAAAATTCTCTTCCACATAGTTAGAGCTTTTATCGCTTTTTGTAATAGGCGGAATCACTCATTCTTATTAATTTTACTTTTACTATTTTTGAAGATAATTCCTTCAAGAAAGCTGTAGTTAATATTTATTTTAGAAATGTGTGATAGACACTACTCCTTGCATGATTTTCACTATTTTGTAGGTGTTAATGGAATAATCAGTGCAAGAAAAATTGAAGAATGATCCATTACTTTATGTGGATCTGTATTAGTTTGAGTGTGAAAATTATTTTATTTTCATGTCGGTAGCTACTTTTACTCTGACATGCATCTATCTAGTAGTTCACATGGACATCAAAGTAGGGGCAAAATGTAATGGTAAAAATTGCATACCCATGGTCTTTCCCCTCATGCTTTGGGCCCACTTTGATTAGAGTGTCCCAAATGTAGTAATCAACATACAAGTGATATATTATTTCATAAATTCAACTCATGAAACCACACATATCAGTCCATGTTATCACTAATACCTAGAGATTCTATCCTAATCCCTATACTTATTATTCATTATATAGAATCTAAGATTTTTGTCTAAGGTAATCCTAAAATATTAGAAAATTAACTTTTAATATCTATCAAAATACTTCTCCAACATCCAATATTGAGTTAAGTATCACATATAATTTATTTTAATTCTACATTTAATTTTAGTTATTTCAGTTACAAATCCCAACAAATTTTATCTAGATTAAATGTTTGCTAGAATTAAATGTGTTTATTTAATTAATTTAAATAATTCTATTGTAGAGATATTTTTCCTCTATGATATGTAATCAATAAATTAGTCATATTACATAACAAGAGAATGTTTGATGCAAATAATCCTTTGCTCTTGCAAGTTAAGCTCCAATGGATACCCTGGTCCTACAACTTGTAATTAAATTGGAAACTAAAAAGAAAACAAAAATAGAATTTGAAATAGGGAAACACTCTAAACACATGAAAACAATGGAATGCTTTTGATAATATTAAAAGGGATAACAAGGGTCCCTACCCTTACAAAAGAAAAAAGGAAAAAGTAGAATGGATTGCAAAGAAGGAATCAACACAAAAATATTATATTAACATGAAAGACTAACAACAACACAAACAACAAAAAATAGGAAAGCCAATAGAACATGAAGAGCTAACAATAGGAGCCTAGCTAAGTCTTGGGAGGGTGGGCCAGGCCACAAAGACTTGACAATGCATCCCTTTCTTCAATAATTAAATGAATCTTAGCATACAAAAGATCTATATTAGCACTAGAATCGTCAACAATATTCTTCCCCATCTTTGATTTTACTCTATCCTTCTCTTTCCATTGGAGCTTAAGGTTGGTAGTATTGCATTTAAGACTATCCCTTCTCAAACTATTCATGCTACTCATAGAATCTTCCAAATCTCTATATTTCCTTTTCATTTAAATCAATCCTTCTTGAATAATAACAATATTTTTTCCTTGACATAACATATGGTGCAGTCAACTCCATACTTCTTGTTCACACCCCTCTCTAACTTATTTTTATCCTTTTGGAGGCTATAGTGGTGTAGGGGCACACTTGGTTTAGGTGCACCTTGAGTCATAGGTTGAATTTTTGGATTTTGTCATGTAGATGTTTGTTTCATGTTAATAAGGCCTTTTTAGGCCATTGTCAATCATGTAGAGTCATTTTTGGGTCTTGAGTTGCAAGGTGGGCAAAAAGTGTAAAAGTTGTCAAGCAAAACTTGTCATAATCATGTTGTGTTAACTCCTTAATCAAACTATGGTTGGAGATAGTTGAAACATGTTTATATATGCTCAAAATTGCCTTGTATAATCAGTTTATGGTGGAGAATGAATAATTTTGAATGAGAAGTCTCTTTTGCATGTGAAAACTCTATATTTTCTGTGTTTCTGCAACTTCTATCACATTGTACAGATCGATAGTATATATTATGGACTAGATATTGGTTGGATCACATAAAGGAAACTCTTAATTTCATTATTATTTTGGTTTGATCTCATTTCATTGAGTTTTCTAGAAGATATCCACGTTTTGGTGAAAACTGTCACAAACCCTACCTAGGGTTTCTGGAAAGGAAAAAATGCATTTTCTCAAGTTTCCACCATGAACAATTTATGAAACTTGGTAATAAGGTCTGTATTGATGTTTTATAAACCCTTACAACATTTGAGACTTGGATTCACATGTGTGGAAGAGAAAAAGAAGACAGTCTGTTGTCTTTAACCCTATTTGCAGTCAAAAGCCCTAGTAGACTTAGATGATTTGATGAATATGATTGTATAGGACTGTTCATGATAAAGGGATGGTTTATTGGGATCTTGTTGGATGTATTGGATGTGTAGGAACAAATAAAATCTAATTTGAAGTCAAGAATTAGATTATTGTCAATCCTAAGAGACCTATTAGGCCTCATAGAAAAGAGGACAGTCAAGATTTGCCTCAATCCTTACAAAGGAACCCTACCCCATTCTTGAATATGTTTAGTTTTGTCCAAAAGGGTATCCCAAATGGATTTTGTATTTTGGGTAATAGGTCTGTAACAAGATTTATGGTCAAAAGGGCCTTTTTGAAAGGCTACAAGGCTTAAGGGTAGTTTATGAAGAAAGACCTAAAAGATTGCAGGTGAAGGGTTTCTTGTGGGTGATTGTAGACTACCTTATCCATTGTATGATCCCTCTACATCATTTTGGTATCAGAGCCAAACTAAACCAAGTCAAAAGAAGGATTGGATTGAAGTCAAGTTGCAATGCCTCCAAGGGTGAATATAGATACGATAGTGAGAGAGGTAAGAGACTCTCTTGCACTAGAGTTAAGTACCATTAGAGAAGGCCTTGATGCAAGACTCGCTAATATTGAAACCAACCAAAGGAGGGGAGTGGTCATAGGGGACTTGAGTGACTGAGGAGATGAAGAAGAAGAAGTGGGTGAAGGGACACCACAAGGAGAAGATGATGAGGAAAGAGATGTTGAAGAAAAGAGGTTGGAAAGGTTGATAAAGGCAGTAAGGAATGATGGTTCCAAGATCAAAATGGAACTCCCTACTTATGCAGGAAGTCTGAATGGAGAAGAACTCCTAGATTGGGTAGGAGAACTTGACAAATATTTTGAGATTGAGGAGATACCTAAGGGGCAACAAGTGAAATTTGCAAGGACAAAACTAAAAGGACATGCATCCCTATTGTGGGACTATGTACAAGAAGAGAGGAAAAACAAGGGCAAGCCAAATATTTCATCTTGGGATAGAATGGTTCCAAAATTGAAGGGCAAGTTCTTACCAAGTGATTATGTAATTCAGTTGTATAGGAAGTTACAAAATTTGAAGCAGAAGGATATGATTGTGAAGACCTACACTGAAGAGTTCTATAAGTTAAGCATTAGATTAGGCCACATGGAAGAGGATGTGGACAAGGTTGCAAGGTACTTGAATGGGTTGAAATATAGTCTTCAAGATGAGTTAAGTCTCACAAGCCCAAGAATAGTGGAAGAGTTTTACCAATTGGCCATAAAGTCTGAAGATAAATTGAGGAGAAGACAAGAAAAGAAAAGAAGAGGTAGAGGAAGGAGTTTTAGAGGAAGAGGTACATTTTCTAGTAGAGGGCAGTCCTCAAGACTACAAGGGGAAACAAACAGCAATCAAGAACAAGAAATAGATCAAAGAGGTAGATTTAGAGGAAGAAGACCCAATTTTAGAAGCAAATTTGGTAGTAGAGGAGGTTCAAGTGGATTTACTAGGAAATGCTACAAGTGTAACAAATTTGTAGACCATCAAGCATGGCAATGTACTAAGGAGCAGCCATCTACTTCTTTTAGAGGTGAGAGGAGAAACCAATTTGCACAAGGTGGAGAAGAGGTTGAAAGTGCCAATTAACCATCATAAAATGTAGAACAAGAAGTTGGAGAGTCCTTGTTTATGAGAAGGACCTTGAACAAAATGCTAATTGAGAAGGAACCACCACAAAGGAAATCTCTCTTCAGGACTACATGCAAGTGCCAAGGTAAATGTTGCAAAGTTGTTATTGATTCTTCTAGTACTGACAATTTGGTTTCTGTTGAAATGGTAGAAAAGCTAAAGTTGAAAAGAATTCCTCATGCCACTCCATACACAATCTCTTGGATTAACAAAGGGAAGCAAGTAGTTTTGAATGAACAAAGTTGGGTAGATTTTCACATAGGGGGATATAAAGATAAGGTCTTGTGTGACATAATTCCAATGGATGTTTGCCATTTTATTTTGGGTAGGCCTTGATTGTATGATAGAAAGGCAATCCATGATGGTAGGAAAAACACATATGCCATAGAAAAGGATGGGGTTTCTTACACCCTCACACCATTGAAAGATGAAAGCTAAGAAACACAAGTAGGGTCTAGTGTGATGATAGTAGATGAAAAGGAGTTCTTAAAGACCATGGAAGAGGAGAATATGGGTTTTTCCATCATAGCCAAGCCTAGGACTATTATGACAACACTCAAGTTGGATGAGTTCGCTTTAGAGGTCCAAGATTTGCTAAATAAGTATGTTGATATAGTAGTGGAACAGATCCCCAATAACTTGGCACATATGAGGGACATTAGCCATCACATTGACTTCATACCAAGGGCTAGTTTGCCTAACAAAGCTACTTACAAGATGACACCACAACAAAATGTAGAGATTAAGAGGCAAGTGTAGGAATTACCTGACAAGGGGCTGATTAGAGAGAGTTTAAGTCCTTGTGTGGTTCCCATAGTCTTAGCACCAAATAAAGGAGGTGAGTGGAGGATGTGCACTAATTCCAAGGCCATCAACAAGATTACAATAAGGTATAGATTTCCTATTTCAAGAATTGAAGACTTAATGGACTGTTTGGGTGGTGCATGCTATTTTTCCAAAATTGATCTCAAGAGTGGTTACCATCAAATTAGAATCAAACTAGTTGATGAATGAAAAACAACCTTTAAGACAAGTGAAGGGTTGCATGAATGGCTTGTAATGCCCTTTGGCTTATCAAATGCACGTAGTACCTTCATGCGGTTGATGAATGAAGTGCTCAAACCTTTCATTGGTAAGTTTGTTGTGGTTTACCTTGATGATATTATTGTTTTTAGTAAAACTAAGGAAGAGCATTTGCACCATGTGGATTTGGTTTTGAAAAGATTACATGAAGAGAAACTAATTATTAGCTTGAATAAATGTGAGTTTATGAAAACAGAGGTGGTATATCTTGGTTTTTTGGCTACAAATGGCACCTTGAAGATGGATCCAAGCAAGGTTGAGGCTATTCTAAGTTGGCCTACACCCAAATCAGTTGCTGAGGTAAAGAGTTTCCATGGTTTGGATAGCTTTTATAAAGAATTTATTAAAGGTTTCAGTCATGTTTATGCTCCAATGATTAATACTATAAAGGGTGATAAAAGGAAGAAGTTTGTTTGGTCTAGTGAGGTTAATAGGAGTTTTGAATATTTGAAAAAGAGGGTAGTTAAGCAACCTATATTGGCTTGGCCTAATTTTGATAAGGTCTTTACAATTGGATGTCATGCAAGTGACCATTCCATAGGTGCTGTGTTAAGTCAAGAAAATAGGCCTATAGTGTTCTTTAGTGAGAAATCAAATGAAGCCAAGAAAAAGTATTCTTCCTATGACCTTGAAATGTATGCAATGGTGTAAGAATTAAGGAAATCGAGACATTATCTACTTCCTAAGGAGTTTATAGTTTACACTAATAATCATGCACTCCAATTTTTGAATAGTCAAGATAAACTCAGTCATAGACATGTTAAATGGGTTGAGTATTTGCAAGGTTTCACTTTTACCATTAAGCATAAGAAGGGGTAGTCTAATAAAGTGGTAGATGCATTGAGTAGAAGAGCTCTAATGGTGCAGGAAATTTAGTTACAAAGCATGGGAGTTGTTTCTTTGAAAGGTATGTGTTGATGACTGTTTTGATGCAATCATAACAATAAGTTAAAATTCACATAAAATGAACTGAAACTATACTTGAAAGACAAGAAGGAATCATTTGGTGACTCAACTAATCCCAAGTCTACAATGGTTCGGTTGGTCAAGTTCAGTTGGTCAATGTGAAGCTGTAATGTTCAAGGGGCCTTACGTAGTTTAGGTTTGTTTTGTGGTTTACTGGCCTAAGAATATGCAAAAAAGGTCATGAGATATATCAATGCTTTTCATTCCTTTGCATAAGAGTGATACTGGGCTGCAAGTTTCAGAGGGTTTTCTTGGATTTTTTGCAGCTTTCTTCTTGATCTGTTTATGAAAACTGTCTACTTATAGCTCTGTTATCATGCTTCTTCAAATTTGAGACAATTTCCTTTGGATTTCTACATTTTCAGCTAGATATTTCAGATGGGTTGGGAAAAGTTAGAAAGATCTACTCTATACCTCATTAATCTACTGAAGGATCTAAGTGTTTCTGTTATGCACTTATGTAAATACCACAGTAGTTTGATCAAATCCACAGTAAAAACCCTAAATGTAAGTTCTGAGCATTTTCACAAACATACATTTAAAATTGCAAGCTCTCAAAGAAGATATTTCAAAACACAAAGAAGAGCAGGAGAACACTCAGAAGATAGATGCAGAACTCCAGATTCTATTGTATTAGAAACGAATAGCCATACATGATTTACAATGTAAGAATGACTCTTAGTTTCATTGATCATACTACAGAGAACTTACAAGCTTTACAGATACAGTAAGGCAGCCAGACATTCCACGCGCACCTTACTGCAGACAAACAGGCGACCTCCTTCTTCTACTCTAAACTATGCTAAGCTAACATGCTGTGTTTTCCTAGAATCTCTGTTGTAGGCCCTAAAAATCCCTGTTGTAAAGTATTACAGTGTAGAGAGGCACAATATAAAGACATTTTGATTGTCCTCACTACAGCAAAAACCTAACTGAACCCCTGGTTCAAACCTCTAGTTACAGCAATAAATGCAGGTGAACCAGTTCTCAAAAATATCTCTGAGCAGTGGTCAAATCTGGGCGAAATATTGCCCCTTCTGAGAAGTTCCAGCAGCTGGGTAATAACTTCTGCTTGTCTGTTGTGATAATACCTCCAGCTGCGACCTTCTTCTTTACTTGAATGGCCTTGACCTTTTGTATTTCATCTCTATCTTCTTGCTCCTGAGATCAGATCTTCTTCCTCCATGAGGTCACTGCATTGACTTTCCAGCTGCTTCCTCAACTGCAAGCCTGCAAGACAAGACAAGCAATAAGTTTCATATTTATCACAAAAACAGCATGAAAATTAAAATAAGCGTTTAAATACAGGTGACTGCGCAAGATCGCGGAAATCAGATCCAAAATACTCCAAAAACGCGTCCAAAATGCGCCCAAGCTGCTCAAAATTGATCGGGTCAACTATCGCTGACTGAAAAAATGCCAGAGGCACCAAAAAAAACACTTTAAAATGTCCACCGCCTCATTTCCCGCCCATCGGCATGATCATCTCTGTCGGTGAGTCAAAAAAATAGGTTAGTCGATATACCTCATCATCATGATAATATTCAGAAAATATGATGCTCTCCCTCCTGAAGGTTCAGATGAATGTCATCATGATATTCGACTTTTGCATATGGAGAAACGAACAACATCATCATCATCATCATGTTGAAGGATAATAGGAGGATACGAATATAATCATGCTGCCGAGGAAAGGAAGATGATGGTGACGTCATCATGATATTCGGGCTTCATTGAAATGCTAAGGATGACGTCATCGTCATATCCGGTTAAGATCAGGGGGATATTTGTGATATCGGGTCACCTAAGGAGCATGATCAGGATGATGAAGTGAATATGACCCTTTCGCGGCCAAGGTAACCCTCTCGAAAGAAATCAGCATGATGAAGATCATCATCATATTTGCTTTTGTCGAACTTGGAATAAGACGTCATCATCATGTTTGGGCAAACGGATCGTGCTTAAAAAAAAAAATATCCTGTTTGAAGGAAAAAAGATGATGATGCTGATCATCAGGATATTTACTTCTTCGTTATAAGATCGGGATGACATCATCATGATATTCGGAGCCTTCGTTAAACTTGGACATGACGTCATCATGATAATTCACCAACCGGATCATGTTTTAGAAAATATCCTGCCGAAGGGAAAAGGTGATGATGATGATCATCAGGATACTTGCAAAAGGTTGTATTTCATCGGTAGGAGGACTTGGTGAAATATCAGGCGAACAAACAAGATCATGATGATCTTGACAATATGACAGGATAAAAATATGATGATGACGTCATCATCATATTTCGCTTTCGGAGCACAAGGATGAGTTGGTCATCATGATATTCGGGCTAGGGTGATATTACAAAATATGATGATGCTGTTGAGAAATGTAATATCGGCTTCTTCTTAAAAGATAGGGTGATCATCATGATATTACGCTAACCGGAGAGCAGGAGGATATGAAGATGATGATCCTCCTAATCGAATTATGATGATGATGTTCCCAGCACTTGGCGAAATTCAGCAAATGATCCTCGTGAAAGATCAGGGTGATATGAAGTCGTCATCATCATAATTCGAAGTTCAGCAAATATCATGATGATGACCTTGCGATAGGTTTATAGCACGCGCATGCAAATATGCCGAAGGTGGATTTTGTTAAGTTAGGGTGATCTTATACCATCAGCATGATATTTTAAGATCAGGCGATGCAAGGATATCATGATGATGCTCGCGATAAAAAGGCCGCTCGACGGGGGGAACTTACCTTGACTTAAAGTTGATGTCATCATGATATTTCGAACCTTAGGATATTATCGGGGGGGTGCGTTTAAAATATGATGATGATGATCATCATCATGCAACCAAAACTGAGTTTATAACATATGACGCTCCTAAGAAAATCATGATGCTAATGATGCGCCCAAGGCCTTTTGACGGGTAAAAAGCACTACCACCTAAGATTGACGTCCGGATGTTGCGACTGCATGATTTTTAGCGGGTGATAGACCAAGATCATGATGATCCTGTCAACATGACTTAGGATAAAAAATGATGATCCTCCTGCGAATATCAGGTTTGACCAAGACATTGACCGTGCATAACTTTCACATATGGACGAATTTTTAAATGAAGTAAAAGGCAAACCTGCATGGAATTTCAAGCTCTTTTAAAATATGAGGTCACAGCAATAAAATATGAACTTTGACAAACAGACCTCATGATGATGACCTACCTTATGCAATATTATGATGATGATGCACCTGACCTTCATTTTTACCAGACTGCCAGGAAGCAGAAAAAACACAAGCAGAAGCAAAAAGCAAGACATCAGCAGGGGTCCTTGTTTTGCTAAGGAGCAAAATGGGGCATGTTGTGAACATCACAACAGTATGTATCTTGAGGATGCAAATTTTAAAGAAATTTATGCAAGTTGTAGGCAGCCTTGTAGCGGCAATAATGAGAAATGGCTTGATTTTCTAATCCAAGATGATTTGTTGTTTAAAGGGGCACAACTTTGTGTTCCTAAGTCTTCTATGAGGATGATATTGATCAAAGAGAAGCATAGTGGTAGCCTTGTAGGTCATTTTGGTCTTGATAAGACCTTGGAACAATTGAAGAGGCACTACTATTGGCCTAAAATGTAAACTGATGTAAGAAACTTTGTTGAAAAGTGTACTATTTGTCAAAGCGATAAATGATGTAGCACCAATGCAAGGTTATACCAACCATTTCCGATTCCCATTAGGCCTTGAGAATCAATAAGTATAGATTTTGTGATGGGATTGCCTAAAACACAGAGGTTTTGACTCAGTGTATGTTGTTATGGACAGGTTTTCTAAGATGACTCACTTTATCCCTTGCAAAAGCACTAATGATGCTTCATACATAGCAGGTCTATTCTTCAAAGAGGTGGTAAGGATCCATGGTTTTCCTCTCATCATTGTATCAGACAGGGATAGTAAGTTTATTGGTCTCTTTTGGAGAACTTTGTGGAAGAAGTTAGGCACTAATTTGAGTTTTAGTTCTTCTTATCACCCACAAACTGATGGGAAAATTGAAGTTGTCAATAGAAGTTTGGGAAACCTTCTAAGATACCTCTCCAAAGAGCATTCAACTTAGTGGGATCTAGTTTTGCCTCAAGCTGAGTATGCTTATAATGATTCCATGAACATGAGCATTAGGAAGAGCCCGTTTGAAGTTGTCTATGGATTGCAGCCTAGATGGGTGTTTGAATTGAGGAAAATCAGTGATATGGAAAGGCCAAGTGCTGAGGGAGAACAATTTGATGTGGTAATGCAAGAGATTCACTAGTAGGTTAGGGAACACCTTCAAAACAATGTGGATAAGTACAAGTAAAGGGCATATGCAAAAAGAAGAGAAGTGGAGTTCAAGGTAGGTGATTTGGTTTTGGTTCATTTTAGGAAGAAAATGTATCCTAAGGGGTAGTATTCTAAGTTGCATATGAAGAAGATTGGTCCCTATAAGATAGTTCATAAATTTGCTAATAATGCTTATAAGGTTAAACTCCCTCAAGGGGTTGGCATATCTCCCATTTTCAATGTTGTTGATTGGCATCCATATAAGGGAGAACTCAATGATGATCCAAGAGTAGGTTCACATGTTCATTTAGATGTTGAGTGAGTCAGAGATCTTCAACCAAGCAAACCTCTGGACTTGGAGTGTATCCTAGACACAAAGTAACTCAAAAGGACAAGAAATCAAGTCTATTTTTAGTATTTAGTTAAGTGAAAGGGTTTGCCTCATGAGGATACCACTTGGATGTCTAAGATTAACATAATAAAGCATGGATATACTATTGCAGGTCTTAATTCAAGTAGGCCTTGAGTTCTTTTTCTCTTGAAGGGAGTATGGTGCAGGGGCACCCTTGGTTTCAAGTACACCTTGAGTCATAGGTTGAATTTTTAGATTTTGTCATGTAGATGTTTGTTTCATGTTAATAAGGCCTTTTTAGGCCATTGTCAATCATGTAGAGTCATTTTTGGGTCTTGAGTTGCAAGGTGGGCAAAAAGTGTAAAAGTTGTCAAGCAAAACTTGTCATAATGGTGTTGTGTTAACTCCTTAACCAAAATATGATTGGAGATAGTTGAAACATGTTGATATATGCTCAAAATTGACTTGTATCATCAGTTTGTGGTGGAGAACAAATAATTTTGAATGAGAAGTCTCTTTTGCATGTGAAAACTCTATATTTTCTACATTTTTGCAACTTCTGTCACGTTGTACAAATCTATAGTGTATTGTATGGTTTGGCTATTAGTTGGATCACATAAAGGACACTCTTAAATTAATTATTCTTTTCGTTTGATCTCATTTCATTACATTGTCTAGAAGATATCAATGTTTTGGTGAAAACTATCGCAAACCCTACCTAGGGTTTCTAGAAAGGAAAAAAATGCATTTTCTTGATTTTCCACCATGAATAATTCATGAAACTTGGTAATAAGGTTTGTATTGATGTTTTATAAACCCTTTCAATGTTTGAGACTTGGATTCACACATGTGGAAGAGAACAAGAAGACAGTCTGATGTCTTTAACCTTGTTTGCAGTCAAAAGCCCTAGTAGACTTAGAGGATTTGATGAATATGATTCTATAGACTATTAATGATAGAAGGATGGTTTATTGGGATCTTGTTAGATGTATTGGATGTGTAGGAACAAATAAAATCCCATTTGAAGTCAAGAATTAGATGATTTTCAAGCCTAAGTGACCTATTAGGCCTCATAGAAAAGAGGACAGTCAAGACTTGCGTCAATCCTTACAAAGGAACCCTACCCCATTTTTGAATATGTTTTGTTTTGTCCAAAAGGTATCCCAAATGGATTTTGTATTTTGGGTAGCAGGTCTATAATGAGAGTTATGGTCAAAATGGCCTTTTTGAAAGGCTACAAGGCTTAAGGGCAGTTTGCGAAGAAAGACCTAAAAGATTGTAGGTCAAGTGGTTCTTGTGGGTGATTGTAGATTGCCTTGGCCATTGTATAATCCCTCTGCATCATATAGTTAGGAATCTCAAAATTTCTAGTGGTGAACTTTTCACCCCTTTCACCCTTCATATTATCCATATTCTTCTATTTGCACAGTGGTTTCTTTACTCTTTTTTTTTTATTTCTTCCTCCCCTTGGAAGATTTAGGGGAATCCATGGGAGGCATTGTCCTAGATCTATCATCACTTTGTTCCATGGAAAATTCACTACCCTCATCATCTAGAATTTCATCTTCAAAAGAACTCAACTCATAAGGATTGTCCTCTTCCTCACTGGAGCAACCAATGGAACGTTACCATAGCCCTATTTTCTAAAAATAAAAATATTAAATATAGTCTTTTTGACTCATTAGAAAACTAAACCAAACTTCTATTTATAAATAAAATCAAGTATTATGGTTGAAGATAATATTATAGTAACAACCCTTCAATGAATGATAAATAATGTTATACTCATTTTACTTCTATTCAACTAGCTCTATACAGACATATGATAGCTCAATACCCAGTTAGGAACAAATATAAGGAAGTATAAGTGTATGTGTGTGTAGTAATTCAGAACATGTAGAATAGAATATTAGAGCTCAAAAATAGCATGAAATTACAAAAAGACTACATTTCTATTAGAAAAAAAATATTTACAATTTGCATAACTCTATCTCTTTCTATTTTTGTTACATGCATACACAAAAAAATTAACTATTATTAACTCCTACCTAGCCCTAATTTGCCATATAACTCTTTATTTATAATATTATATTTTACAATAGTTGTGTTCATCCATTCCTCTAAATGAGGGTGGTTAACAACTATTTTTAGGAGAATAGCCCCCAAAAAATAACTCAACCATTCATTGAATAATCTACATTATTTTCCCCTTCCTTTCAAAATTTTGAATGACCTTCAAAATTAGTTTTATTCAAAATCAAACTCCAAGAAAACCAAAACATCAGGAGAGCTCAAGAACTTGATTGCTAATATCTTTTTCTTGTTACAAGATTGGTTTTATTGTAAGATGCTACTACACCAAACATCAAAGAGTTTGTGTGCATAGTGCTCATGAATTTGGTATAGATGGTAGAGCCATCCTTTTGACCTGAAGAACCAAACCACAACATTCCCTTCCACCAAGTTAGATGCCTTTGTAATTGTTCACATGTGTTCTTCCTTTTCTTCCAACTACTTGTTGGACCATAAATCCTCCTCCTCTGCCAAATGGTTCTCTTGTTATTTTCCCAACTTCTTGTGGGTTTAGACCCACCTCTACTTTTCCCCACTAAAATTTATTCTAACTTTTCCTATTACTTGTTTTTCCTTTTAGTGGAAATTTGTTGTTGCTCTACTACTACTACTATCATCATTTTCTTCAACATTATCATCTTTTATGAGGATGTATTCATTTCCTCCTTTCTCACAAGGTAACTCTTTCTTTGTAGCATGCTCCTTTGTTACACATTCCTTCACACTTGCAAAAAATACTACACAATAAGCTATGTGAAACAAACCTTTCCTCAATTGATCTCATTTCTTCTCCAAGCAAGAGATGGTCTTATTTTATCTTTTCATCAATTATGGGATTTTTAAGACATCCCTCGCATTGCTCCTTGGTTGTGTTTTTAAATTCAATATGACTTCATCAAATATGGATCCATTAAAGATCTTCATCTCTAATGGGGATTTCTTCCATAGCTACAACATCTTATACACTCTCTAGTGATAGGTTGCCTTCTTCTTCACTACAATCTTCTAATTCATCTCCTCTTTTATGGTAATAATTTAATTTTTTTAATTCTTCAGGGTAAGACAAATCAATGTATTCATCTCATTCATCCTCTTCATCTTTATCCTATTCATCTATCTTGTTGGGACCTAGATTTTTTGGCTGCCCAAACCTACAAAATATCCTAAGATTGACTAGTGGTGTTTTCTCCTTACCCTTGGTGTTTTCCCATGGTCAATGCCTTCAAAAATCCCTAAAAAGTTTTAAGTCTAAGTATTTTGTGGGCCCTTTTGTGCTTCATTGAACATTTTTCAGTGGTTCAAGAACCTCTTGAACCTTTGACAAGGTTCAACGGTTCAACATATCACTAACTTGTTGACAAAGAAAAGGAAAAAGGAGAGACATTGGAGCTTTTGGAGGTTTAAGAACCTTTTGAACCTTCGACATGGTTCAAGAATGGTTTTTCAGTTTCGAAAGAGAAAGGAAAAGGAAACAAAAGTAAGAAAACTTAAGAAGGATTTGGGCCAAGTTCAAGATGTTAGTGGATTCATGAGTTCTCAAACTCAATGAACCTCCAACATGGTTCAAAATATTGTGAAGCATCTGTAGACACTCAAAATTATCTAGGTCTTGTTTACACATGACCTTGTATGTCTTTACCCTAGGTCCTAGTTATACAACACCTTGTCGACATGAACTTGTATGTGTTCCCCTAAGTCCTAGTTCATCCTAGTTCATCTAATCTCATCGCACTTAATCCCATTTATCCCTAGGTCCTAGTTCATCCCATCTTAATCATCTTCCTGATTGATTAAATAAACCCACTTTATTTAATTAATCCCACTTGATCACATTCCAATTAACTAAATAAATCCCATTTGTTTAGTTAATAATCCCCCTTCACATGTCTCACATAATTCAAATTGAAAATTTGAATTATTCCCTCACCTCTCATCACATTGCAACACATGTCGCATGTCTCCATCTTCCACTTAATATGCCTTCACATGTCAATCTAATTCAAATTTGAATTAGATTCCTTTTATTCTCCATCGCACACTTGTCATGTGACAACAATCCCTCTTTGAGTGGGAAACCCTAATCCAACCCTAATCGATCTTTGAATTAGATTCCTTTTATTCTCCATCGCACACTTGTCATGTGACAACAATCCCTCTTTGAGTGGGAAACCCTAATCCAACCCTAATCGATCTTGACCGTCCATATCTTTCAACATAACTCTCAATCCTATCCATCCATTCAAATCAGCCTTTTTCTATAAAGGTAGTCTCTCTTGAGCCATTTGGAGGGAATATTCTTCTAGCATCCTTACTCTACCAAATTTTTCCTCTCAATCTCTCATCCATCTATCTTGCATTCATCCAATCATTCATCTATCCATCTCTATTCTATCGTTATGTTGTTGAATCGAGCAATCAACATTCATCTCTTTGGGTAAAGATAGAGTGGTTTGGGTGTGGCATTCTCAACCCTATAAATGGATCATGAGTCAATATGAGGTTTGCATTTATTATCATTTTATTCATGTCAATTTTCCATGATTTCATTTGGCATGCCTAGTGTTGGATCTAATCGTTAGTTTTTGCAGGTTTTGTTGTCAAAATTTTACATTTTCTAGCCCTAGTTTTGTCAAATCTTGTGAGTTTTGGGAGTGAGCTATTGTAGGTTGCATCCTGGGTTAAAATTGACCCCACCATCATGATCAAGACGATGTTTCTAAGTTTTTTGACTATAAATTCAACTATTTTCTATGACTAAATTTTTTTTAGGGCTGCAGGTTCGTATAGTACAGATCCGTACGGATCCCATGACCCTTGGTGTACTAATCACTAGTTCTATTATAGTTTTTCATGCTTTGCAAGTTTGTGGTTAAGGTTTTGTTGCAAGGCCTAGTTAAAGTCATGGAAACCCTAATTGCTGTTTACAAACCCTAGTCTTCATCCCATGCGAAGTTTTGATACTATAGATTTTGTTTTGTTAGGGCATCGACTATGTTGTATGCCCTAGCACCACCAGCCCCAAACCCAGTCACCTCCTGCAAGTAGCCTCATCATTTCCTTAACACCTCCCAGTTGACACTCCCATACACCGTCGCCTCCACTAGTGGCCATGACATTGCAGCCTCCACTCTACACTGGTTTAGACTCCAGTGTCGACGATCCCTCCACTCAGCCTCTGCACTTTTTCATTTCCATCGCTATGGTGTTAAATCCCTCTCACCACCTCTCAAAAACCCTAAGCTCTAGCTAATTCCACCCCATGCCACTTTGTGTTATTGGTCACCACCCTCAAAATATCTCTGTTGCCACCATTAGCGGTGCCGAAGGTTCTGTCGCCGCTCGTCCAAACCCTACTCGCAGTGTTGATTTCTGTTTCCCTTGCCATTGTATAAACAAGTCAACCTTCAAGCACCCTTCTATTTAGTTAGCTTGGATCTCCACTCTCAAACCTACTTTAGATCCTATGACCACTATTAGTATTTAGCCTTTGTGATTCTTTGATAGGCATGTCGCCACCTTGGGCAATTCGTTTGAGTGGCTGGGCTTTTAAGCCCCTCTTACCTTAGCATTCGATTACCCTTAAGACCGTAGACCAAGTCTTTTCCTCCTGATAGACAAACTTTAACCCCACATCTTTCAATATTAAAGTGGTGCTAAAGGTAACCGGGGGTCGCTCCTTTCAGGGCATGGTCACATTAGTGATCGGGAGTAGAGCTAAAAGCCCCCCTTTGTTCCTCTTCATTTTATTTTTTGCCTATAATTTGCCCTTGGTCATATGAATGACCAGGGGCTAATCTAAGACCTAACCATATAAAGTAGTCACTAGATCCCTGACTATGTAATGTGACTAGGTTCCAACTTAACTATTAGCGGTCAGAGTTAGTGGTCAACAGACTTACCTTGTTCCTTCACAAGCCCTAGAAGGACAAATTTTTTTCTTTTTATCATAACTTGGCCATATGGAGGCAAATTTTCACAAAATTGGACTCGTTGGAAATCTGGGAGAGAGAACTTTGCAACTGTGCAACTTTTATTAGGTGACTATACCACTTTATCACCTTTTTTTGGTAGTCAAAGTCAAAGGTGCTTTAAAACTTCAAACACACATAACTTTTGCATATTTCATCCTTTTTCAGTGGATGTTTTTTTGAAATTGTTTAGAATTTTGCGTAGAATCTTCTCATATAATTCATTTTCATGTATTAGTTCATATACAACATATTTTACCAGTTTCTTGATTTTGCACATAACAAATCCCTAGGCACTTTCACTTGCTTGTTTTTTAATTTGGTGGCTTGTAGGTGACCTCAAGGAGTTGGAAAAACATTAGGATTAGTATCTACATGAAATTGTGATGCAGAGGCATCCACACTATAACCTTCGTATATAGCATGAATGTCTGCAGACCAACCTCATCATCATCATCTTCGCCATCATCACCATATTTCCTAAAACTACCAACAGCATCATCATGTTTTGCGTTACACAGTCAGCATCATCATATTTTGGATGATCACAATCATCCTCCTGCCGACTACTGTTCACCTCCTCCGCCTTCCGCCTAACATCATCATCATGATGTTCAACGGGCGCACACATCCTCCGGTTGCACTGTTCATCGGGCTCCGAACTCCATCGGCATCATCATGACCTTCAACACTTTCTTCGTCAGCAGGATATTCAACATCCGGTTGCTCCAATATCCTGATGACGATCACCTTCAGCAGCTTACCTTCGATGCTCCGCTACCCGACGACACGAACAACAGCATCATGATCTACTTTATCCGGCTCTCTCGAAACCTCCTGATGATGCTTCACACTTTCTGCCGATGCCGATACTTAGCCACTTAACAACGGCAGGATAAACTCGCACAGGGGGATATCTCAATATCCTGATGACGATGACGTCATATCCTGATGACGATGACGTCACCCAATATCCTGATGACCTCTTCAACACTTAGTCGAAAAACATGAACTTTCTCTCCCGCATCTACTCGCAATACGCGGATGTTTGGCACTCCCGATATGATGATCCTGATGCCGATACGCTCCACCTCGGCTCCTGATGATGATCACCCCGACGAACTCACACTTCATGTACTCGAAAACATCATGCTCTCCTTCACTTATCCGGATGACGATATCCGAACTGCCTGCAGGATATTTGTAGAAATATCCTGATGATGCCATCTTTACGAACTTCTTCACTTAGCGAAATTTCACTTCACCGATCCTCCAGGGATGACCCGATCCAACCTCAGGGTGATCTTCCACACTCTGTCTTATCAGTTTGACCTAGCACATGAGGATGCTAGGCTTCTCAACATCTTTCAGCCGCGATCCTGCACACCTGCATGCAAACAGACAAACTACCTACTAACCTACTGTACATTACCATTCCACCGATCAGACGGATCAACCGGTGGAATGGATCAATAAATCCATGAAACCTCTCAAACCAGCAAATCGATTACACAAGGAGATCAAACAGGAAACTGAAAACAGGATCTTTATTGATTTCAAAGATGCAATACAATATGATGTTCCTCACACAGAACACTCAACCTCCTCTGCTTAATGCAACACTATACTGCCGATCGATGATATCTGTCTGTATATGCAATATCAACCGATCTCATGCTTATAAAGACTTTCCTACGAGTACTACTGACCCGACTCCAAGCGGCTGGGAACTCTCCAAGCGGCTGGGAGATCCCACCGAACATACATCATGATAGCTGTTATAACCAACTACCTAAAAATAGCAAAAGCCTGGTCAGCATGATCTTATCACGATCAGCATGACCTTATTACATGCATTTGGTCTAACAGACCTTCTTGGAAACATAAACTGGACCTAAACTACTAACTGCCTTATCCAGACCAGCTGTCAGGTAGGTGCTCCTGCACCATACTCCCCAAAAGAAAAGAACTCATGTCCCATGAGTTTAGCATGTGGAAATCCTCCACCCTTACACTTTGCTTTGTCAATAGTCTGACCTGCTCCAGCTTTGTCTGCTGCTGTCTCTTGGCTACTCCAAGACTTCTGAACTGTGACTTGCTTTCTGGCAAGTAAATCTTCATGCCTGTTGATGTATGCCTTTTCCTCACATACCTTGTGTTTGTCAGGTTGCCTGATCAGAACCTCTGTCTGAACTACCTCTTGAACTGCTGAAATGTTCAACTCTATCTTCCTGTCAATCTTTATAGGACAAGCAATAGTCCCAACTATGACAACATCCTTGTCATTCTTCTGAACTGATGGTTGCTGTTTACCATCCTGTTTCTGAACCTGCGGCTGACCTCTGTCAGTCACAACGGAAACTTTCTTCAGCTTGTTGTCTGTAACAACTTCTTTCCCTGCAGTGTCCTGAACTGCCTTTATGCCTGATCCTCTAGGCATCTGCACAAATTCCTTCTTTCCCATTAAAATGATTTGAGCTGCCTTCTGTACTGCAGCTTTTGCCTGCAATGGCATCAACTTAATAGTCTTCCCATCCTTCTGGATGGTGTAGGTATTAGCATACCCATCATGCAGTACCCTTCTGTCAAATTGCCATGGTCTACCCAACAGTAGGTGACAACATTCCATAGGCAATATGTCACACAAAATTCTATCATGATATGGTCCAATCTGGAAATCCACATATGCCTGTTCAGAGACAAAAAGTGATTGACTATCACTCACCCAAGATGCCTTGTAAGGGTGTGGATGTGGAATCCTTTCCAAATGCAGTTTATCCACCATTTCCTGAGATACCATGTTGTCTGTTGAACCAGTATCAATGACAACTTTACATACCTTACCTTTGCTCTTGCATGTGGTCTTGAAAAGAGCTCTTCTTTGCATCATATCCTTTGATGCCTGCAAACTAATTCTCCTTAACATCAATGATTCTCCACTCTCTGGATATCCATAATTCTCAGGACCTTTGTTTGAACTCTGTGCACTTTCTTCTACTTTCTCTTCTTGTACAAGTTGTACTCTCTTGTCACTTGTTCTATCATTTCTGGATGATGAACCTTTGTTTGCTGGACATTTGAAAGATGGATGACCAAACTCTCCACAGGTGTAACACTTTCCTGAAAATGTAGTAGAACCTCTACCACCTCCAAATCTTCCTCTATTACCTTTCCATCCACCTCTGAAATCAGACTGGCCCTGTCCTTTACCAGTGTCTTCTTGACCCTCAATGGTTTGCTTTTGTGCAGGGGCTGCTCCTCTTCCCCTATTGTTTCCTCTTCCTCTCATGGACTTCTCATGTCCTCTATTCATCTTTTCTTCAATCCTGATTGCCATTTGATAACAATCCTCCACATTCTTAGGGTTAGCTAACACTAACTCATCCTGTATGTTAAATCTTAAACCAGCCAAGTACCTAGCCACCTTTTCTACCTCATTCTCATGATGACCAGATCTCATACTTAACAGATAAAATTCCTCAGTATATGCTTTCACATCCCTATCTTTCTGCTTTAAAAATTGCAGCTTCTTAAACATCTGGATTTCATAATCCCTTGGCAAGAATTTACCCTTGATCCTTGCTACCATCTTATCCCATGAAGTGATCTTAGACTTCCCTTGTTTCCTTCTCTCAGATTGTACATAATCCCACCATACCAAAGCATGACCTCCTAACTTGGTCTTTGCAATCTTTACCTTCTGATCTTCAGCAACATCTTCACATTCAAAGTGATTATCAAGTGCATCAATCCAATCTAACAATTCATCTTCATTCAAGCTTCCAGTATACTTGGTAACATCAACCTTTACCTTAGGTTTTTCACTCTGTACTGCCTTTAACAGTTTTGCCAATCTCTGGTCTTCAGCATCCAGATCTTCAGCTACCTCTTCATACTCTTCAACAGTATTTTCCTCTTCTTCAGACTCACTGTCTTCCACTTCCCTCTTTTTGTTCTTTTCCAGGGCTGTCAGCCTGGCTTGAAGTGCTTCAGCAAGCTCCTTCATCTTCCTCATCTCTCTAGCATGTTTCTCCTTCATTTCCTACAATTCCCTTGCAGTACCACTACCTTTAGGAGGCATTTTGTCAACCTCTCAATCAACACACAACACAATCAACTCTATCTCTACCTCTGCCCTTTCGATGACAGAATCAACACACAACAGCCCAGACCTTTTGCTGAGCTCTGATACCACTATGATGCAGAGGCATCCACACTATAACCTTCGTATATAGCATGAATGTCTGCAGACCAACCTCATCATCATCATCTTCGCCATCATCACCATATTTCCTAAAACTACCAACAGCATCATCATGTTTTGCGTTACACAGTCAGCATCATCATATTTCGGACGATCACAATCATCCTCCTGCCGACTACTGTTCACCTCCTCCGCCTTCCGCCTAACATCATCATCATGATGTTCAACGGGCGCACACATCCTCCGGTTGCACTGTTCATCGGGCTCCGAACTCCATCGGCATCATCATGACCTTCAACACTTTCTTCGTCAGCAGGATATTCAACATCCGGTTGCTCCAATATCCTGATGACGATCACCTTCAGCAGCTTACCTTCGATGCTCCGCTACCCGACGACACGAACAACAGCATCATGATCTACTTTATCCAGCTCTCTCGAAACCTCCTGATGATGCTTCACACTTTCTGCCGATGCCGATACTTAGCCACTTAACAACGGCAGGATAAACTCGCACAGGGGGATATCTCAATATCCTGATGACGATGACGTCATATCCTGATGACGATGACGTCACCCAATATCCTGATGACCTCTTCAACACTTAGTCAAAAAACACGAACTTTCTCTCCCGCATCTACTCGCAATACGCAGATGTTTGGCACTCCTGATATGATGATCCTGATGCCGATACTCTCCACCTCGGCTCCTGATGATGATCACCCCGACGAACTCACACTTCATGTACTCGAAAACATCATGCTCTCCTTCACTTATCCGGATGACGATATCCGAACTGCCTGCAGGATATTTGTAGAAATATCCTGATGATGCCGTCTTTACGAACTTCTTCACTTAGCGAAATTTCACTTCGCCGATCCTCCAGGGATGACCCGATCCAACCTCAGGGTGATCTTCCACACTCTGTCTTATCAGTTTGACCTAGCACATGAGGATGCTAGGCTTCTCAACATCTTTCAGCCGCGATCCTGCACACCTGCATGCAAACAGACAAACTACCTACTAACCTACTGTACATTACCATTCCACCGATCAGACGGATCAATCGGTGGAATGGATCAATAAATCCATGAAACCTCTCAAACCAGCAAATCGATTACACAAGGAGATCAAACAGGAAACTGAAAACAGGATCTTTATTGATTTCAAAGATGCAATACAATATGATGTTCCTCACACAGAACACTCAACCTCCTCTGCTTAATGCAACACTATACTGCCGATCGATGATATCTGTCTGTATATGCAATATCAACCGATCTCATGCTTATAAAGACTTTCCTACGAGTACTACTGACCCGACTCCAAGCAGATGGGAACTCTCCAAGCGGCTGGGAGATCCCACCGAACATACATCATGACAGCTGTTATAACCAACTACCTAAAAATAGCAAAAGCCTGGTCAGCATGATCTTATCACGATCAGCATGACCTTATTACATGCATTTGGTCTAACAGACCTTCTTGGAAACATAAACTGGACCTAAACTACTAACTGCCTTATCCAGACCAGCTGTCAGGTAGGTGCTCCTACACCATACTCCCCAAAAGAAAAGAACTCATGTCCCATGAGTTTAGCATGTGGAAATCCTCCACCCTTACACTTTGCTTTGTCAATAGTCTGACCTGCTCCAGCTTTGTCTGCTGTTGTCTCTTGGCTACTCCAAGACTTCTGAACTGTGACTTGCTTTCTGGCAAGTAAATCTTCATGCCTGTTGATGTATGCCTTTTCCTCACATACCTTGTGTTTGTCAGGTTGCCTGATCAGAACCTCTGTCTGAACTACCTCTTGAACTGCTGAAATGTTCAACTCTATCTTCCTGTCAATCTTTATAGGACAAGCAATAGTCCCAACTATGACAACATCCTTGTCATTCTTCTGAACTGATGGTTGCTGTTTACCATCCTGTTTCTGAACCTGCGGCTGACCTCTGTCAGTCACAACTGAAACTTTCTTCAGCTTGTTGTCTGTAACAACTTCTTTCCCTGCAGTGTCCTGAACTGCCTTTATGCCTGATCCTCTAGGCATCTGCACAAATTCCTTCTTTCCCATTAAAATGATTTGAGCTGCCTTCTGTACTGCAGCTTTTGCCTGCAATGGCATCAACTTAATAGTCTTCCCATCCTTCTGGATGGTGTAGGTATTAGCATACCCATCATACAGTACCCTTCTGTCAAATTGCCATGGTCTACCCAACAGTAGGTGACAACATTCCATAGGCAATATGTCGCACAAAATTCTATCATGATATGGTCCAATCTAGAAATCCACATATGCCTGTTCAGAGACAAAAAGTGATTGACTATCACTCACCCAAGATGCCTTGTAAGGGTGTGGATGTGGAATCCTTTCCAAATGCAGTTTATCCACCATTTCCTGAGATACCATGTTGTCTGTTGAACCAGTATCAATGACAACTTTACATACCTTACCTTTGCTCTTGCATGTGGTCTTGAAAAGAGCTCTTCTTTGCATCATATCCTTTGATGCCTGCAAACTAATTCTCCTTAACATCAATGATTCTCCACTCTCTGGATATCCATAATTCTCAGGACCTTTGTTTGAACTCTGTGCACTTTCTTCTACTTTCTCTTCTTGTACAAGTTGTACTCTCTTGTCACTTGTTCTATCATTTCTGGATGATGAACCTTTGTTTGCTGGACATTTGAAAGATGGATGACCAAACTCTCCACAGGTGTAACACTTTCCTGAAAATGTAGTAGAACCTCTACCACCTCCAAATCTTCCTCTATTACCTTTCCATCCACCTCTGAAATCAGACTGGCCCTGTCCTTTACCAGTGTCTTCTTGACCCTCAATGGTTTGCTTTTGTGCAGGGGCTGCTCCTCTTCCCCTATTGTTTCCTCTTCCTCTCATGGACTTCTCATGTCCTCTATTCATCTTTTCTTCAATCCTGATTGCCATTTGATAACAATCCTCCACATTCTTAGGGTTAGCTAACACTAACTCATCCTGTATGTTAAATCTTAAACCAGCCAAGTACCTAGCCACCTTTTCTACCTCATTCTCATGATGACCAGATCTCATACTTAACAGATAAAATTCTTCAGTATATGCTTTCACATCCCTATCTTTCTGCTTTAAAAATTGCAGCTTCTTAAACATCTGGATTTCATAATCCCTTGGCAAGAATTTACCCTTGATCCTTGCTACCATCTTATCCCATGAAGTGATCTTAGACTTCCCTTGTTTCCTTCTCTCAGATTGTACATAATCCCACCATACCAAAGCATGACCTCCTAACTTGGTCTTTGCAATCTTTACCTTCTGATCTTCAGCAACATCTTCACATTCAAAGTGATTATCAAGTGCATCAATCCAATCTAACAATTCATCTTCATTCAAGCTTCCAGTATACTTGGTAACATCAACCTTTACCTTAGGTTTTTCACTCTGTACTGCCTTTAACAGTTTTGCCAATCTCTGGTCTTCAGCATCCAGATCTTCAGCTACCTCTTCATACTCTTCAACAGTATTTTCCTCTTCTTCAGACTCACTGTCTTCCACTTCCCTCTTTTTGTTCTTTTCCAGGGCTGTCAGCCTGGCTTGAAGTGCTTCAGCAAGCTCCTTCATCTTCCTCATCTCTCTAGCATGTTTCTCCTTCATTTCCTGCAATTCCCTTGCAGTACCACTACCTTTAGGAGGCATTTTGTCAACCTCTCAATCAACACACAACACAATCAACTCTATCTCTACCTCTGCCCTTTCGGTGACAGAATCAACACACAACAGCCCAGACCTTTTGCTGAGCTCTGATACCACTATGATGCAGAGGCATCCACACTATAACCTTCGTATATAGCATGAATGTCTGCAGACCAACCTCATCATCATCATCTTCGCCATCATCACCATATTTCCTAAAACTACCAACAGCATCATCATGTTTTGCGTTACACAGTCAGCATCATCATATTTCAGACGATCACAATCATCCTCCTACCGACTACTGTTCACCTCCTCTGCCTTCCGCCTAACATCATCATCATGATGTTCAACGGGCGCACACATCCTCCGGTTGCACTATTCATCAGGCTCCGAACTCCATCGGCATCATCATGACCTTCAACACTTTCTTCGTCAGCAGGATATTCAACATCCGGTTGCTCCAATATCCTGATGACGATCACCTTCAGTAGCTTACCTTCGATGCTCCGCTACCCGACGACACGAACAACAGCATCATGATCTACTTTATCCGGCTCTCTCGAAACCTCCTGATGATGCTTCACACTTTCTGCCGATGCCGATACTTAGCCACTTAACAATGGCAGGATAAACTCGCACAGGGGGATATCTCAATATCCTGATGACGATGACGTCATATCCTGATGACGATGACGTCACCCAATATCCTGATGACCTCTTCAACACTTAGTCGAAAAACATGAACTTTCTCTCCCGCATCTACTCGCAATACGCGGATGTTTGGCACTCCCGATATGATGATCCTGATGCCAATACTCTCCACCTCGGCTCCTGATGATG
Organism: Cunninghamia lanceolata; assembly: GCA_027924645.1. Lineage (NCBI taxonomy): Eukaryota > Viridiplantae > Streptophyta > Pinopsida > Cupressales > Cupressaceae > Cunninghamia > Cunninghamia lanceolata. Next base: position 451,916 of record BSBN01000888.1, read on the forward strand.
ATCACCCCGACGAACTCACACTTCATGTACTCGAAAACATCATGCTCTCCTTCACTTATCCGGATGACGATATCCGAACTTCCTGCAGGATATTTGTAGAAATATCCTGATGATGCCGTCTTTACGAACTTCTTCACTTAGCGAAATTTCACTTCGCTGATCCTCCAGGGATGACCTGATCCAACCTCAGGGTGATCTTCCACACTCTGTCTTATCAGTTTGACCTAGCACATGAGGATGCTAGGCTTCTCAACATCTTTCAGCCGCGATCCTGCACACCTGCATGCAAACAGACAAACTACCTACTAACCTACTGTACATTACCATTCCACCGATCAGACGGATCAACCGGTGGAATGGATCAATAAATCCATGAAACCTCTCAAACCAGCAAATCGATTACACAAGGAGATCAAACAGGAAACTGAAAACAGGATCTTTATTGATTTCAAAGATGCAATACAATATGATGTTCCTCACACAGAACACTCAACCTCCTCTGCTTAATGCAACACTATACTTCCGATCGATGATATCTGTCTGTATATGCAATATCAACCGATCTCATGCTTATAAAGACTTTCCTACGAGTACTACTGACCCGACTCCAAGCGGCTGGGAACTCTCCAAGCGGCTGGGAGATCCCACCGAACATACATCATGACAGCTGTTATAACCAACTACCTAAAAATAGCAAAAGCCTGGTCAGCATGATCTTATCACGATCAGCATGACCTTATTACATGCATTTGGTCTAACAGACCTTCTTGGAAACATAAACTGGACCTAAACTACTAACTGCCTTATCCAGACCAGCTGTCAGGTAGGTGCTCCTGCACCAAATTGGATAGTAAATTAATCAGGTGCACTCATTTCATCATTCATCTCTTTCATTTGATCAATAAATCTTGTTTGCAAACACACTTCAATTTGGGACATAAAATGAATCATTGTTTGCATACACATTCCAATTTTGGGCTCTAAAACAAACATTTGTCTTCATCACACATCAAAAATTGGGCATAAAATCAACAAGTGTCTTCATCACACATTTAGATTTTGGATTTAAAAAGATCCAATACTTGAACTATTTGATCTCACATTTTGATTTCTAAGGGTTAATTTACCAGTACAAGTGTGAATCAAGTGTGTGTGTGTGTGTATGCTCTCTCCTCGCACCACAACATGATCTTGGAGATCAAAAACACTTCACTTGATTTTCTTTTGTTTACCCTTCATAGGAGGCCTACTTGGAGACACACCACTCCAAGGGATGACCTCATTTGAGGCTGAATCAAAAGACACCCTCATTGGGAGTTGGAATCTTGTCACTCTTGGCTAAGCCCCAAAGAACTTTATACCTTTGGGAAGTGAAGGTGAAGGATGGGTTATCCCTTTCTCCTGGCTTGTGGTAGGATTTCACTTTCAATTCCTTAGTCAACCCCATGTAAACATAGCCCAAAACCTAATTTGCCATACCCCACTTGACTAGTCATAAGGCTTGTTGATGTGTCTTCCACATGTACTTGTTTAATAATCATCACATTTCATTTTCAAAATTCAAAATTGCATATGTGTCTTGCGTGAGTGAATCATGTTTGTACATGTGTGATCATTTGATTGAACATTGCCGTATCAATCTAAACACCAAACACATAAGACAAGTCATTCAGCACATTCTTCCAACACATTCAAATCCAATCACATTCATCCTAATCATCCATTTTTAGCCACTTCATTCCTAATCATATCCAAGTCACCATAATTCAAACCCTAATCATTCCAAACCACCTTCTTTCTAATCAACCCCTAATCATCCTAGTCATCATCCTAATCAATCCGAATCATACAATCTTGCCATTCTAAATCACATCCATGTCATCCTAAATCAATTCTAATCATATCCTCGTCACTCTACATCAACAAATCAACATCATCCTAATCATCCTAGTCATCATCCTAGTCACCTAACCTAATAATTCCACCATCATTCATCCTAATTCCTTCAAGTCATCCAATAAACATCATTCTAATCATTACACGTCATCATTATCTCCATTCTTGTCAAATCAACCTCAATCCCAATCATTCCTAAGAACATCCTAGTCACTTATCCAATCCTCCTATTCACCCATCTATTCAATCTAATCATCCCTTTCATTATCTCAGTCATCCACCTAATCATCCAAAGTCATCATCCCATCACATCAACATCATCCTAGTCATTACACATCATCCAATCATTCCAAGCCAAATCACATCACAACCACTTTCATCTCAATCCCAATCCAAATCAACCCAATCAAAAATCAAGACCTTAGTTGATCATCATCAACTACTATCCAAACTTGCTTGAGATCATTAGTCTATCTTAAGTAAGTCATTTGATTAAATCAATCCAATAAATCCAATCAACCCTCTATTACTTAAGTGTCATTAACCTTAAGTACAGAGAATCAATCCAATCAACCCTCTATTACTTAAGTGTCATTAGTCTACCTTAAGTATAGAGAATCAATCCAATCAATCCAATCAACCCTCTATTACTTAAGTGTCATTAGTCTACCTTAAGTATAGAGAATCAATCCAATCAACCCTCTATTACTTAAGTGGCATTAGTCTACCTTAAGTATAGGGAATCGATCTAATCAATCCTCTTACTTGAGATCATTAGTCTATTTCAAGAATAGAGAGCCATCCATAAAAAAACAAAACAAATCAAATTATCCTAAGGTCTTGAAATTTGATCCCAATCACTCTACATCATCACCTACATTTCTCATTTTAACCACTTTCATCCCAATCCATTCATCCTAATCACCTCAATCCAAGTCATCCCACCTTGTTATCCCACATTACCCTTACCATTATCCTAAATCATCCTACTCACCTAAACTAATAATTCCACCATCATCCATCCTAATTCCTTCAAGTCATCCAATCTCATCATCCTAGTCATCTTTGATATCCTAATCATCATCACCATTTCTAGACATTACACATCATCATTCTACATAGCCAATCAATTCTCCACATCTATCACTTGTAAACATGGACATGGCATTTCTAAACAACACCTATGAAAATGAGCCTTATGGCACCAAAAGAATGCTTAATCAACTTAGTCAACTTAGCTAGTTATATAGAAAGGAAGAAGACCATGTGTCACCACAACATCAAGTCCTAGGCCAATATCAACGATCCCACATTCCATCACAAGCACATAATCCAAACACTAATGCTGCCACATCCATACCACAAATCACCCTCACTATTCCTAGCAACACCCCAAATGCAAGCACTTCCATAAGTCTACCATCCAACAATCCTAACTCCATTGCCATCATATCCCAACTTCTTTCTCAACAAACTTCCAACATCAACCAATGTCCACAACAATCCACCTCACAAAACCTTTCACCTACAAGTCCTATCATGCCACCTCATCACCAAACCTATCCACATGGCAATCAAATGTCCTTACAAGAATAACAAGCAAGTCCAAATGGCCCTATGTACGTAAATCAAGAAATTCCAAGTCATCTTATGCAAGCCCTAAAATCCTTTGACAAGGGAGAAACCAACCTAGCATGTGCCTCCTTTAAGTCACCTTCACCATCCAACCATATTCCAACACATGAGCCAACTAGTCCCATCCCAACACCTTTATCAAGCCCTTCATTTCCTTCATCACCTTCATCCCCATGTTCCACTAATCCTTCATTAAAAGATTCCATGGAGATACTTTTAGAGAAATTGGTCCAAGCAAATTTGATTGAGCTATACCTGCTCAACGCATATTCTCCATTTATGATTAAACATAGAGGGTATAATTAAAACCATTATTGTGCATACCATAGGTATAGGGGCCATACCATATCCACTTGTGTTCGATTTCAATGATTGATCAAGAACTTAGAAGATTGTGGTAAGGTTGTCTTGGATAAAACCAATCCCTCTAATTCCATTATTTTTCCATCTAGCCCAAATCCTAATCCCATTATCCATCCAACAAATCCCAATCCTAAGCCTTCAACTTCCACTATTACCATCGATCCACTATATTGCCCATTCACCCATACCCTTGCAAAGGATGTGATCCATTGGCTACTAGCAAGGAATAAAACATTGCCATGTCATCAAACACCTATTCTTGATCCCCCCATGAGTCTTTAAACACTTTCTCTAGTCTTCTAACCCTATCATGTGATCTACAAGCTATCAAGCTTATTAAAGATCCTTCCACTTCCATTCAAGCAAGTCAAGAGGTATGTCAAGAGTTTAATCCTAATCATGTGAAAACATTAAGCCCCAGTCCTAATCAAGATCAAATCACTTCCATTTACCCTATCCATAACATGTATCTTTTCTATGATCAAGATGGTACCTATAAAGAGCCTATCCATGAACAACTTGATCCTAGTCATACCCCCTCAACTATCCATGAACAAAACACCCAAGACCTACATGCTCCATCTAATGGAAGTCCTATTGACTTACTTGAGCATTCACCCCGGTTCATGGCCTTCATTCAAAGCAAAGAGACCTCTCCACCTAGCCATGATCCTACACCTTCCACTTGTCATGATGAGACATGTGCCTCCAAAGAAAATGTAGAAGATCAAACAAATAATTTGGATTCCAATGAACATAAGAAAGATCCTAATGATCCTTCCACATCCATCATTTATCCCATTTCAAATCCACCATATCCTACTACTCTATCCACATTCATTCATGAGTGTTCCTCCTTCGAATGCCAATAACCATTATCCACTTTAAATTCTCCATCTAATAATCAACTCAAGTCTAGTGTCCAAACTACACCCATTCCTATAGTCAATCGCATGCTCCAAAACATTAACTACCAAGGCCAAGGTTTAGGCTTACATGAACAAGGAATTTTGGAGCCAATCCATGTCAAGGTCCCTCCTTGCTCATTTGGCCTTGGATACACACCCCAAGGTCAACAATTTAACTATGTTGGTACTTCCTCCACATTTCCTAAATCTACTTCCTTCCATCATAAACCCCATCATATTCCTAAAACATATGTTGCCATTCCACCTCCCTCATCCTACAAATGTCAAAAGCATGTGACCATTCACCTTCCAACATCCACTTTACCTCAACTTCTTCCATCTCCTACTATCCCTCCATCCACTTTGCCTCCACTTATACCAATGCCTAATTATCCACTTATCCATAAATATCCTAGTCATGGCCAACAAATGCACACATTGTCTAAACAAGGAGCTTCCACTCATTTAACTTGCCACATGGGATTCAAAACCAACATTTGGATGCCTCCTTCCATAAAGACAAAAATCCTAAGGGTCCTAATACCTTAGGAAATCAATCCAAAAATTCAAACCAAGGTACATTCAAAAATCCATCCAAACCCATACCTCCAAAAGCAAAGTCCAAAAGCAAAATGGTATGGGTCCCTAAACAAAAATCAATCAAGTCAAATGAGGCATCCACCTCTCAAAAATCCCAACCATCTTCTTCCATTCAAAAATGCCATTCCATTCCAAAGTTTCAAATTTCTCCATCCCACATGAAAAGCAAAAATCAGAAAAATACTAAGTCCATGTGGGTTCCAAAAGTCCTAAATCATCCATCTCCTAAGCAAACATCGCCATTTCTTCCTACACCTCCATCCACTCACAAGATTCCATGTTTATCATGGTATGTGCAACTATTGGTCATGATTCCTTTCCATATTTCTATCACTCCATCATTCACTCATTATCCTACATATCTCCCCCATCACCTTCCTATGGTCCATGCTTTTGCATAAGTCCATTATAATCCACATCATAATCCACTATCTACCTTATCCATCTCACTTTCATACCATCACTTACCAACATCGATGAGCACATTTGACATGGTCCATGTGACATTCCTCTCCAATGGGACTATCACCTTTCATGGCACTAGACACTTGAGTCCCTCTCATCCATATCCACCTCCTTCCATCCAAAAAATAAAAAAAGTCCAAAAAAAAAAAATCAAAAAAGTAAAGAGAAATCCCTTCATCCAACGGTGAAAACCTGGTATACAGACGCCTTAGATAAGTACCATGATGAAAACTTGGTAAACAGGTGTCATGTGTAGGTTGATCTTCTATGCCACTTACACTTGGGGGGTACCTTGTTTCATCCTACATATCATTTTCATATCCTGTCCATTGCATACACATTCCTATCATATCAAACCCATCCATACTCCCTTCCTCTTTTGATCTTGATAAAGATTGGGGGCACAATGTTGACAAATGTTTTGGGTATCTCTTGACATACCTTATCTTGACATTATCCTATGGTCCTTTCCAATCCCATCCTATCATTATCCCATAGTCATTACTAATTTATCCATCTTATCCAATCCATCCTATCATCCCATTGTCCTAAGCATTGTCATGAAAAAGCCTAAGTTTACTATCTAGAATGGGGCATGTTATTCCTATGTAACATAGCCTTTAGAGATCACATCCTTATGCATACATCCATTGTGAGTTTTTCATCCTATCCACTATCGCACATCCCTGTCTCCATCCATTTATCATAACTCTTTCATCCATCCACTATCATCCATCCTTTTGTCCAATCCCATTCATTCCCTTGCACCTAGACTTGGTACCCTTGTCATTGGTATCTAGCATAGAGGCTACTCAAATTGTAAATCCATTGACATCCCAAAACATCCAAAAAAATTCAAAAAATCAAAATATTTCAAAAATCCAAAAAATTCAAAACATCCCAAAAAAAATCCAGAAAAATCAGAACATTCAAAAATCCAAAAACATTAAAACATTTCAAAAATACAAAAAAATCAAATATCCAACAAAAAAAAGGATGCAAGCAATAAGATCAATCATCTATCAAACAAAAAAATCACATCAAATCCATCAAAACAAATCCAATCAAATCATCAAAATCACATTCTTCCAATCAAATCAATCACAATCATCAAATTCATCACATCTATCAAATAATCAAAAGAAAATCAAATCACATCATTCAATCAATCCCAATCAATCCATAACTTGATCAATCCAATTCATACTACCCCATCAATAAAACAAAAAATCAAAACTACATGTCATCTCTATCGTTACGTGCCTTGATCCTGTGGACATGGGTATGTAGGCAGTCTAGAGCATGAAAGAAGTGCCTAGATTCAGGCACAAAATGATATTCCTCTTTCTTCTTTTAGCATTCTTCTATCATCTATCTTCATCACTTCATCAATCATTTCATCAATCTCCATCAAATCCAATCTTCCATTCATCCTTATCAAATCAATCCAAGCAATAATCCAAATGCAAGTTATCCTTTATCCATACCAATCAAGTCAATCAATCTTGTCAAATTATCCTATCACATCCTTGGTATTGATCCTAATCTTGTTGTAAGCCAAATCAATCAATCATCATCATCATCAATGGGATATATCATTCCCGCATCTTTGTGTTGATCTAGGGATATATCGTTCCCCGCAATGACAACACTATCATCAATCAATCAATTAATCATTGGTTTACAGCTTGACAGGGGCAATACCTTGTTTGTTTTTGTATTATTTATGTATGCTTGCTTGCTTGCTTGTGTGTGTTATCTTTTTATCTTGCATTTGTACCACATTGGTATCAACCCGGCTAATATTCATATCTTGTATCTAGACAAGGTTGTATTATGTTGGGGTATGAGACACATCGTGACCTTGGTCCTTATACCTTGGTGTATAACTTCTTGTTCTATATCAAACATCATGGTTGCTCACTTTTATTGCAACATAACACATCCTTCCCTTTCTTCTATCCATTCCCTTACCTTTCTTCCTTGACCTATCCTTTCATTTCGAGAGCCTACCCGTGTTTGTCCAACCCGCCTATCCTCTCAAGGGGGCATCATCATCCTATCCTTTTCCTCTATCCATACCTTATCTTATTTGAAATGATGTTACTCGAGATAAATCTTATCATCTTGCAACATCATCTCAAAGAGGGGAAAATGTAGACACTCAAAATTATCTAGCTCTTGTTTACACATGACCTTGTATGTCTTTGCCCTAGGTCTTGGTTATACAACACCTTGTCAACATGAACTTGTATGTGTTATCCTAAGTCCTAGTTCATCCTAGTTCATCTAATCTCATCCCACTTAATCCCATTTATCCCTAGGTCCTAGTTCATCCCATCTTAATCATCTTCCTGATTGATTAAATAAACCCACTTATTTAATTAATCCCACTTGATCACATTCCAATTAACTAAATAAATCCCATTTTTTTAGTTAATAATCCCCCTTCACATGTCTCACATAATTCAAATTGAAAATTTGAATTATTCCCTTACCTCTCATCACATTGTGACACATGTCACATGTCTCCATCTTCCACTTAATGTGCCTTCACATGTTAATCTAATTCAAATTTGAATTAGATTCCTTTTATTCTCCATTGCACACTTGTCATGTGACTACAATCCCTCTTTGAGTGGGAAATCCTAATCCAACCCTAGTCGATCTTGGCCATCCATATCTTTCAACATAACTCTCAATCCTATCCATCCATTCAAATCAACCTTTTTCTATAAAGGTAGTCTCTCTTGAGCCATTTGGAAGGAATCTTCTTCTATAATCCTTACTCTACCAAATTTTCCTCTCAATCTCTCATCCATCTATATTGTATTCATCCAATCATTCATCTATCCATCCCTATTCTATCATTATGATGCTGAATTGAGCAATCAACATTCATCTCTTTGGGTAAAGCTAGAGTGGTTTAGGTGCGGCATTCTCAACCCTATCAATGGATCGTGAATCGATATGAGGTTTGCATTCGTTTGATTTGCATTTCTTATTATTTTCTTTATGTCAATTTTCCATGATTTCAGGATCCAACAAGAAGAAACAAGATAGAGAAGGAAGATGAATAGATTATCAGTGAGTTCATAGGTTCTTGAACTCTTCCATTCACCAACAAGGTTCAATGGAGGCCCATATCAAAATACAAAGGGAAGGTATTTTGGAGGGTTCACAATTTTTTGAACTCACCAAACCTCTGACATAGCTCAAATGGGGCCAAGAATGCTGAAAAAAAAAAGAACTAAGTGAAAGAGGATGGACAAAAATAAGACATTGGTAGTTCAAGAGGTTCAAGAACCTCTTGAACCTTTGACATGGTTCAAAAATTTTCTAAGGCAGCAGTGATAAATTTAAATGAATTTTAGAACATTTTTACAGGCTCTACATTTTGAATGACCATGGCTACTCTATATTTAGATGCCCACCTACCTCCATAATGGCCCAAGACATCATTAATGACTGAGTATTAATGCATTTATGTAGGTGGGTACTTTTAGACACCTCTAAGTACCTACAAACAACTCAAGGATGTATTATAGAGATGTTTTCCACTCTAGATTGATGCCCAAATAACAAAAGTGAAATTGTAATGTCATATATTCATGAAAAAATATGTATTGGTTATTGGTCTTTCTAGTTTTTCAATCTCTTGAAGGTGCAAAAGTCTTTCTCAGGGGTTTCAAATCATGTGAGTTTGGTTCTTCAAGAAGGTGAAGTAATTTATAGTGTATATGAAGACACAAATTATGTAAAGTGTATCTATATTTGAATGTCTCCATGGTCATAGGCACATTTGAAAGGAAAACTCTCATTCACAACTAGGCTTTCCTCTCACCATATTTGTTGGTGTGCATGTAATTATATATTTGATGAATGTAATAACATTTTAACACATTGCAAGCTACATAATGATCATTTTTGTGTTATATAAGGATTTATGTGGTGTGATGATGGATTATTAAGTATGTTTGGTTATCTAATACCCCATCTTGAATATATTTAGATCCTCCCTCATATTGTTTACTATGGTTATCTCCCTTTGATAACTAATACCCATTATATAGGCACTCGTATTGAAAACTAAGATCAATCATATTCAATAAAATGAACAAAATCTTTCACCAGTATTTAGAAGTAGGTTGTAGTTTATATGCATTCCTATGATTTAATATTATCACCAGGGAATATCTTCAACATGCCTTTCACATATTTATCCTACTGAATCACATACACATACATGCATCATCCCTTCATATAATGATGTATTTATTATCTTAGCTAGATGTTTCATATGTAGTTAGTTTGTCTTTCCTTGGTGACAATTACAGGGGCCAAACATATATTGGGTATGGTTGCTATAGTTTCAATCATGTCTATTTCAATTAGTTAAGAAACCTATTAAGGGATACCTCTAGGAACACCCTCCTTAGTTCAACTAAGATTAAAATGAAGAGGAGATTAACCTCTCCTAACAATTGGCCCTTAACCATCCTTAGCCTATTGATGAGCCTCTTTCTCACCTTCTTGATGACATCCCTGGCCTAAAAGGTGAAGATACACTCTAAGGTTTTGAGAACCAATATTTTAGCATTGTTTTGAAGGGAAAAAATCTAAGTCTGGTTATATTTTACACATTTGTAAATTTAGTCTACAGTTGCAGTAGTGTTTACTTTAGATCTTGCAATTTTATCTCTTCTAAGTGAAGAGTGGTGACTATGTACTTGTCAACCCATAAATCAATTCACAGTTGAAGGAATTTGCAATGAAAATAAGTGGATGGTATCGACATTAGTTTGGACCTAAAAGTTCTTTAGATTATACCAGAAGTCAAAGAAACTTGAATGGAGGGCTAGAAATACTAGTGAGTTTTCTAGACCAAATGCACATGATGAAGTAGGGTCATATGGTAGAAATGACACCTTTATGGATTTAAGGAATCAATGTCAGTGTACCTAAGAGGATTCTACTAATAACATAGTTAGAACAAATAGAATAATGAATAGCAATGAATATAAGGTTTGAAGACATATAATCTCATTGGTAAGGAAAGTAGGGATAGATCTTGAGAGATAAACATGTAGACATTTGGCATGCCAAATCTAAGTGGAGAAACACATCCTACTATTTGGCATCCTATTTCACCCACTTGATCACAAAGGAATGAGTATGATGTTATTCCTCATGGTGTTAATTAACTAGCATGCTCAAATGTTGAAGAAAGGGAAAGAACTATTTATGAGGAGTTAGAAATAATAGGTCATATTAGATAGAGGAGACAAGAGCTTTAGGTAGAAATTAAATTGTAGCAAGCTCAACTTTCTCAATAGGTACAAGCCTAGGTTCAAGAAGCCCATCAACAAAAATAGGAATCAAGGCCAAATGTATTATGTCCCTAATCAACAACAATTTTAGCATCAACAAATGGGTCAGCAATTTGGGGATATCCCAAACCCTAGACCTACATTCTGAAGACTATCTTAGAGCTTCCTTCCAACAAGGCAACCTCTGGGAGTAGAGAGGTACAAAAAAATAGATTTCTTTTGCATCCTTGATTTTTTGAATCCTATTTCAAATGAGATAAGATGAAAGATCCCAAGGTTTTTGGGTAGCAATGCAATCACTGGGGAAGAACATTTGAGGCATTTTATTAATGTCACAAATGAGTATGAGATAGATCATGAAAATGTAATGATGAAATTGTTTGTTCATTCATTAGAAGAGAGTGCTAATGAATGATATAAAAGTCCCAAGGAATATAGTGTTGATTCATGGGAGGAGTTCATGAGAGTTTTCAGACTTCAGTATGGGGATAGGTATACCCTAAATTTACTATACATGAGCTTACAACTATAAATAATAGGATAAATGAAACAGTGGTGGACTTCAACATCATGTTCATCATGACTATGAGGAAGGTGCCTCCAAACCTTAAACTAAATAAATAAATGTTCCTAGTACTGTATTGTGGTGTATCTCATTCCAAGATTAGGTATTGTCTATGGGACAAGAATCCTCAAACTTTGATGGATGCTTATGCTATAGCTTATAAACATTGAGATACTTATGAGAGAATCGTGTAAGCATAATAGAAGAGAAGATGTGAAGATCTCTTATCCAAACAACACACTCCCAAATAAACCTCAAACAATGTAAGATAAATTGGATAAGATGATGGGTTCTCTAAAAGACCTATCATACAAGGTAGAAAGAAAAAAAGGGGTTACCAACTCAAAATGTAGAAACACATTTTAATGGGGACTAAAGGTTGCATAATAGACCTTACAACACTGATTGGTCTAAGAGGCCACAACAAAATGATAGGTAGGTAGTTCCCAACTAGGTAAATTTCAAGCAACTAGAAAAAGACACACTAGATCTGTTATGGAGGGATCATGTCAAATTTAAAGAAGTCTGATCATGGTGTAACATATGTTTTCTCACTCATGATTCATCTAATTGTGTAGTTTCTCATTCAATGAGAAAGGAAGGAAAGTTTCCTAATGATGAGGGTGGTGCTAAATACTATGAGGATGAGATTAACCTATTTGATATAGAGGACTATGGACAAGTGAAGGAAGATACTAGTTATGAAACATAAGATGGAGATTATCATATATTCCAATATGATTATAGTGTAGTCCCACATAAGTATGGGTTGCCTACTCATGATTCTAAACATTTGAGAGAGCTTATGCACAAAAAATATTAGTAGTCCAAATCATTAAATTAAGATATGAAAACCCTTATATATGTAGACATAATGCAGGTCTAAGGTAGGTACCAATTAATAAATAGACAAATATTAGTAGTCCAAATCATTAAATTAAGATATGAAAACCCTTATTGATGTAGCCATAATGTAGGTCTAAGGTATGTACCAATTAAGAAATAGACAAGTTCTTGCACAAGGTAATTATGCTACAAAATCAAGTAGAGATAGAGCAGAGACTGAAAAGGAGAAACAAAAAATAAATAGTGAAAAGGGGAATAGCAGTATTCAAAAGAGGATGATAGAAATCTTGAAAAAGGTTCTAGTGCAACAACTAGTAATAAAAAAGAGGTACGTTCAAAAGGTTCTAGCACATGTTGTGCCATCAACTACTACACATGTCCTAGAAGTGTAGAATTCAAAGGAAAATTCCAAACAAGATCAACCCTAGATATTGAAAGAACAAGAAAGGAACAAAGAGAAGAAGGAACCAAAAGGTAAGGAAATTTTTTCCTCCAACCCAATATTGGCTTTCATAGCTAATTCCAATAAAATAACTATCACATGTGCTACACCTCTTTCATGTTATAACCTTGTTGATATGGCACATCTTTTCAATCAATTTAGGATTTCATTACTGGTGGGAGAAGTCCTTACAATTTCTAACCATAGCGATAGAGTCTTGTCATATATCATTGTTGTCAATACACTAGAGAAGCCTACTATTATTCCACGTGATAATGATGAGGGTAAGAATGAAGAAGAAACTTTTGAAGTTTACTTAGGAGCATCCATAGTTAATAGTTGATTAGATGTTGATCCTTTTAACACAAACTTGATTATTAATGGATGGATGTTACATAATTTTATGTTGGATGTCGAAGCTTCTAGTAATTTTATGTCACTTGATGTCATGAACATGACTTAGGTTTACAAGTGTCCAAATCACATGGAAAATGTTTTGCCATGAACTTTGGGAAAGTGAATGTGATTTTCGTCGTGAACAATGTTAAATTCCAACTTATTGCTTATTCAAATAAGTCTTTCCTACTGAATATAATCAATGTAGATTGCCTTGCCAAGTGGGGTATGTTGCTATCTAGAAAATGAGCAACATCTATAGGGGGTAGTATCCTTGAATTTACATACCATTTGCTACCATCCTAGAGCATGGAGTGAAAGTGAAGCTATATAGAGAAAAGAAGATGTAAGATGTTGGATGGTATGGAGGATTGCTACAACAATGTTGAAGAAATAAACTTATTTGATACTAAAATTGATCATTTTATTGGATATTGTGATGTTGATGATCATGAGATTAATGCTAGTCCTTCTCATTGCATTGACCCTATTCGTTATATGACTAATTTATGGACAATGTGTTTTGATCATGGTGCATGTTCAATATATGGTTTAGGTGTAGATGTTCTTTTGATATCACTAGATGGGGAACATTCTCAGTTGTCCTTCAATCTCAATTTCTAGTGTACAAATAATATTTCTGAATATGAAGCTCTTATGTTGGGCATGAACATTACTCATAGGCATGGAATCAAGTTATTAAGAATTTATAGAGATTATGAGTTAGTTGTGTAGCAGGTCAAGGACATTTATATAGTGAAGGGAAAGAGGTTGAAGGCATACATAGATGTAGTTTGGGACACATTGGAGTTATTTGATGCAATTGGCATTGAATGGATTGAAAGGTCAAAGAATATAGAAGCTAATGCTCTAGAAATTGTAGATTCAAAATTTGATTTACAATTATCTTCTTTTCATTCTTAGTATGTTTTTGAAGTTCTTACAAGGCCTACTATACCTGACAACATTTATAGTTGGCAAGTATTTAATGATAATTGATAGATATAAAGGTTCTTGAACTAAATTGATGAATTTGACAATTAGTTGATAGATTGGTAGCCTATGGTGGAGATTGAGGATGACAAAGAAACTTTGTTTGGTAATGAGGTAGTACAACTAGAGAGAAACCTCACTCCCAAAGAGCTTGTCATGCTAGAAAGAATGTTTGATAGTGCAGATTTCTATAGAAGTAAAAACAAGCTAGTTGAAGGAGAAAGTGTTGAAGGTGTGAATATAGGAACTAAGGTTATCCCCAAAATGGTTTACATTAGTAAAAGGCTAAAACTAAATGAAAAATAAATGTTGATTGTATTACTGAAGAGGTTTAAGAAATGTTTTGTACATATTCATATGATGAACTCAAAGATTATAGGGAAGACTTGTTTTAGCACACCTTTCCTCTCTAGATTGATGCAAAGCCTTTCAGACAAAATAAAAGGACAATAAATCCCACTCTTGCTCATCAAATGCAAAAGGAATTAGAGAAGACAAAGAAAAGGAGGTATAATTAAGTCTATTTAACATTCAAAGTGGGTGTCTAACTTGGTCCTAGTAAGAAAGAACAATGGAGAGGTAAGGTTGTGTGTTGATATTAGGAATTTGAATGTCAAATAGGATTAAAGACAACTACCCTCTCCCAAGCATGGACCATTTGTTGCAAAAGGTGACCATATCAAACTAGGTCAAGGAGTTAAAAAAATATGTAAGACAACATTTACCACTCATTGGAGTACTTTTGTTTATGTGAGAATGCATTTTGGTTTGAAAAATCAAGGTTCAACATTTCAAAGGGCTATGATGTTGCCTTTGCAGCTCTCATTGACAAGATCATAGTAGTATACTAGGATGATCTAACTACATTCTCTAATGAAAAAAATGCTACTATAGACATTTAGAAATGATATTTGAAAAATGCCTTGAGCATGGGATTTCTTTGATTCTCAAAAAAGGTATGTTTGGAGTTGAAGGTAAGTTGTTGGGGCACATTGTGTCAAAAGATGGGGTAATAATAGATCCAAAAAGAGTAAAATAAATTAGCCTCATCCTTTAGCCTAAATCAGTCAAGGTTATCCAATCTTTCTTTGAGAAAATTAACTTTGTTAGAAGGCTTGTCCCCAACTTTGTTGAGAAGATCAATGCCATCCCCATGATTTTGAGGAAAGGAAAATCAATCATGTAGAGAAAAGAACTAGCTAAAGTATTTGTAGAGATAAAGGAAGCCCTCAAGGATGCTCTGGTTTTGATAATCCCAGATTATTCCAAGCCTTTCTATCTCTTCTCTTTTTCTTCTTTCTACATCATAACTGTTGTCCTACTTCAGAAAAACAAGGATTGGTAGGAGAAGCCTGTTGCAATTTTTAGGAAATTTTTACAAGCTATTGAATTGAAATATTCAACCATGGAAAAACATGCTTATTCTTTTGTTAAATTTGTCAAAAAATTTAGATCATATCTTATGGGTGCAAAAATCATTGCTTACGTACCACATATGATAGTGAAAGGCATATTCATGCAACAAGAGGACTTGGTAGAAGATGCAGATGGATCAATAAGATTTAGGAATATGATATAAACATGCAGGTCACCAAATTGGTTTGGGGTAAAGCCTTGGATAGATTGATGATAGATGCAAATTTAGATGTAGTAGAGGTAAATGAAGTAATATCTATTCTTGTTGCTAGCTCTTGTCACTTGAAAGACAACTTGTGCTATAAGGATGTTGTGTTTTATCTAGAAAATATGCATTGTTCTCTTGGAATGAATGAAAATCAGCAATATACTCTCAAACTATAGTCTCAAAGGTATGTATTGATTCAAGATGATTTAATGTAGAGGAATTGTGATGGGTTGTTGCTCAAATTCTTGGATCAAGACCAGTCCAGAAGGGTAATTGAAGAGTGTTTTCAAGGTATTTGTGGAGGAAAATTTCATACTATGACCACCACACATAAGATTATCAAGGCAAGATATTGGTGGCTAACATTTTTTAGGGATGTTATTGAAATAGTAAGGAAACATGATGCTTGCCAAAAGTTTTTAGGTAAATTAAGGTTTGTAGGTACCCTCCCACTTAGAACAGTTGTAGTTAAGGCTCTATTTCAGTAGTGGGGGATTGATTTCATAGGGGAAATTCAAGAAAAATATAGTAATGGATACAAGTGGATCATTGTGGCAATTGACTACTTCACCAAATGGGTTGAGGCTTCCAACCCACAACGCTACATCTAAGGTGGTAGTAGATTTCTTGAAAAGTAACATTATAACCAAATTTGGTATGCATGCAAGGGTTATTATTAACAATGATACGTGTTTCAAATCCCAAGATATCTTTAAAAGCATGTGTACTAAGTATGGGATTAATCTAATCCACTCATCTCCTTATCATCCCCAAATAAATGGACAAGCTAAATCCATCAACAAGAGCCTCATGAACATCATAAAAAGAACTTTGAAGTGAATAAGAAAAGATGGGATGATAAGTTGAAATATGCAGTTTGGACTGATATGATAACATTCAAGAAGGCTACTTGTAGGACCCCCTTTGAATTGGTATATGGAATTGAGGCTAAGATACAAACCTCTCTTGAATTACCTATGTATCAATTGTTGCAGTAGACTAAGGGAAGTAAGGATGACATTGTCTCCTTAAGAATACATGAGATGACTAAACTTGATGAAGCTAGGAGGGCTACACATGAAAGAAAAATGTTACAATAGTAGAGGATCAAGCACTTATTCAACAAGAAGATAGTTTATAAGAGATTCCATGTTGGTGATTTAGTTCTCATGTAGAATTATAGGTCAGACAAAAAGAGAAAGCATGGAAATTTTGAAGCTTGAACTTGGTTGGCTGCTATCAAATTAGGAACAAGTGCAACTAAGGCACTTTTTATGTCAAGGGTTTAGATGGGAAATCTATGGAGCTATGAGTTCATGGCCAGCATCTAAAACATTACTTATCTAAAGGAATGATGTTTTTTTACTTACAATATAATTTTCTTTCATATTTTGCCTTGTGTGCATACATCTGTGTGTTTTGCCCCATTCCATTTTTGTTGTTTTGTTTCCTTTTATGGTCTGTTCTTGGAGTGTTTTTTAGATTCTCACTATGCCTGCAAGATGCACATATACCCAACTAGAGCCAATGTTGGGACCTAGATTTTTTGGTCGCCCAAACCTATAAAATTTCCTATGTTTGACCCTAAGTGTTTTCTACTTACCATTATTGTGTTCCCATGATCAATGCCTTAAAAAATCCCTAAAAAAATTAAGTCTAAGTCTTTTTTGACCCTTTTGTGCTTCATTGGACTTTGTCAATGGTTCAAGAAGTTCAGTAACCTCTTGAACCTTCAACAAGGTTCAATGGTTCAATATATCACTAGTTCACTAACAAAGAAAATGAAGGAGAGATGTTGGATCTTTTAGAGGTTCAAGAACCTCTTGAACCATCAACATGATTCAAGAATGACTCATTGATCTAGAAAAGAAAGGTAAAGGAAACAAAGGTAAGAAGAGTGATGAAGGATTTAGGCCAAGTTCAAGATGTCAAAGGGTTCACAAGTTCTTGAACTAACTAAACCTTTGACATGGTTCAAAATATTATGAAGGCTTCAACAAGATGAACAAAGATAGTTAAGAAAAATAAGTGGCTTGTGGTAAGTTAATAGGTTCTTGAACTCACTGATTCACCAACAAGGTTCAATGGAGGCCCATATCACCCAAAAGATGAAGCAAGGAAGAAAAGACAAAGGGAGGTAATGTTAGAGGGTTCATGAGTTCTTAAACTTTTTGAACCTCTGACATAGTTCAAGTGGTCCCAGGAATGTCAAAAACAAAGATGTAGCCAAGTGAAAGAGGATGAAGAGAAAGAAGATGTCAATGATTCAAGAACCTTTTGAACCTTTGACATGGTTCAAAACTTGTCTAAGGCACTAATGGTAATGTCAAATGAATTTTAAAATATTTTTCATAGGCTCTACATTTTTAATGACCATGGTTACTCTATATTTAGACACCTACCTACCTTAACACAACCTAGGACATCATTAATAGCCTAGTATGAATGCATTTGGGTAGGTGGGGACTTTAAGATGCCTCCAAGTGCTACAAAAAACTCAAGGAGGTACTACAGAGGTGTTTACTACTCTGAATTTACATCCAAATAGCATTAGTAAACTTGTAATGTCATGAATTCATGAAAAATGATGTATTGGGGGTTAGTCTTTTTAGTTTTCTAGGTGTTCGAAGGTGCAAAAGGATTTTTCAGGGGTTTCAAATCATGCTAGTCTAGTTATTTAGGAAGGTGAACTAATTTATGATTAATATGCAAATAGAAATAGTGTAAAGTGTATACATATCTAAATCTCTCCATGGCCATAGGCACAATTTCAGGGAAAACTCTCAGTTGTAGCTAGGTTTTCCTCTCACAACATTTGTTAGTGTGAATGTACAATTATAGATTTGATGAATGCAATAGAAGTTTAATACATTGCAATCTTTGTAATGATCATTTCTATGTTATATATCTAGATTTGTGTGATGTGATGATGGATTATTAAGTACGTATGGCTATTTGATACCCCATCTTAAATACATTTAGATCCTCTCATTAGTTTTATTATTGTTGTCTCCCTTTAATAAACTAACTTTGTAACCCACTGTAAAGGCATTGATCTTGAAAACTAAAATCAATCATATTCCATAAAATGAACAAAATCTTGCACTAGTATTGTAAAAGTAAGTTGTAGTTTGTATGCATTCCTATAATTTAATAATATCACTAGGGAATATCTTCCGTGAGCCTTTCACACATTTATTGTAGTGAATCACATATGTATACTTGCAACTTGCCTTTGTGTAATGATGTATTTATCATCTTAAGCAGAGGTTTCACATGTAGTTAGTTTGTCTTGGTCTAGTGACAATTACATGAGCCAAACATACATTGGGTATGGATGCTATGGTTTCAATCATGTGTATTTCAATTAGTTAAAAAAATGTATTAAGGGATACCTATAAGGACACCTGGCTTAGTTCAGCTAACCTTAAAGTGAAGAGGATATTACCCACTCCTAACAATTGGACTTTAATAATCTTTATCTTGTTGATGAGCCTCTTTCTCACCTTCCTGATGACATGCCTACCATCTAAAAGGTGAAGATACACTCTATGGTTTTGGACTTGTAGTTTTTTGAACCAACATAGTTCAATCTCTTAAACTCTTTGTAGAGCACATTTAAGGGCCTTCCATCCACTAGTAACTTTGTGAACTCTCCAAGGGATTTCACTTTCCTTGTTCTAGAAATTATATACCTTGGCTAATCCTAAACTTTATAACATTCCTTTATGAAAATAACTCTTTCTCACATGATGAGTATATATTCCCACCAATATTTTTTGCCTTCTCAGACCCCTTGAATGAATTCATTTTAGCATTCTTTTTCATTTTTTTCCTATTAAATTGTTTGCTCACACTACTCCAATCTCCACCTTAATTCCTCCAACTTAAACTCTAATTTTGGGAAGTTTCCTTTTCTTGTCTTGTGCTTGCTTCTACGTCTTCACTTCTTCTTCCAAATTGGTTATTTTCTTTTTCACATAATGGAACAACTCTACATCTACATCCATAGCTGTACAACCACAACTTTCCTCTAAGTCTTTCAATACTCTCATAAAAAAAAACAAAGTGTATTGTTGATGTGATTGTTAGTCTCATTAACAAAAATAAAAGTTTACACAACAAACCTTTATTGTTTTGAAAGATACGATAAATTTAGGATGAAGCTATGATCCCAAGTCTATGTTAGTTAGGTCTTGACCTTCTAACAATCACTTAGGGTTGATGTGTGTTGATGTTAATCATATCAGGGCCCTATGTGCTTTGATAATTACTGCAAAGTTCCTTCAAATATCCTATCATTTAAGCATGTTCTGCACAAATCTTCAAACACAAATAAGTCAGGATTTAAACAAATAGGCATCAATTTGATTCTAACTTTGAGTAATTTAGTGGAATTTGTCTCTAATTTAGACTAATTCTGAATATATTTCCAAATTCAATTAGTTCTTCTAATATTATCCCTATCTAAACTAATATTTGCTATGGAACCTTAAATTTTCTCAAATAATGCACTTTGCAATAGGCATTTTACTAATACTTGTGATAATTCACATGAAATGAATCAGTTTTTGTTATAATTCATTATATATGCTTCAAATATATATCACTATTTAGCATATATTTACTATGTTTGCTTATGATTCATCATTATGTGCAATTCCTCAAAAGTTATTTATGAAATTGAAAATGAGAAAAAATAGAGTTTAGAGATTGAGATTCCTAAAATTACTTAACTGTGACTAATGATCCACATACATATTTTGATATAGTAATTAAAAGAAGCAAAACTAAATTATACTTCACCAGGATGTTCCACAAATCCATATGATCTAGTACAAATCTTCTAGGAAAGTTGACAAAAATGTGCAATAAAATGAAAGCACTTCTATTGAGCGCAACATTTCACCATTACACACCCAGAAATCAACTGGAAGTTTATGTAGGATTTATAATCAGGATGTAATATGTAACTTCATCTTCATTAGGTATGCAAAGAATAGGTACATTTATAGTGGTCTAAAGAAAGAACCTTGTGAGAGAATTCACCAAGTTGCATCACAACTTGTGCTTAGAATTAAAACAATTCAGCCTCCCTTAGTTTCAACAATTCAATCTCCATTAGTCTCAGTAATCTAATCTCCTTAGCTATGCAATAATTTGACCTATTCTGTTAGATATGTCATAATTGACTCCCCCTAGAAATGAGAAGTCACTGTCCTTTTATAGAACAAAGGCCAAAAACAATTACATTTGATCTAAAGGTCAGGATCCACTCACAATAATCAACAACCCAGATTGGTAGCACATGATTTCTAGTTGGTAATATAGTTGGAAATAGATGGGAAGGAATATTCTAGCATCTTTGAATTAGTCAACCTTCTAGCTAGTAGATAGCATATTCGGTGGTATCTTCTAGTTCAGGTTCACGCCTTCTTCTTTTCTACAATTCTGCTAATGTAATTTCATCCAATTTAGCCATCCTTCTTAGAATCTAGCTTTCTTCTACTTTTGCACATTTTGCATGTTTAATCTGCAATTACAAATATATAGAATTTAATCATTTGCATTTGATCTTTTGAATTTAAATCTTTACCTGCATAGACAAGTATGCCTTACAAATTATTTTTGAATAGCCCCAAGATTCCTTGTAATGTTAGCCCAAATATCCAATGTTCAACACTTAACAAGTGTATTTATCCCTTTAAAGATAAAAAATGTCCATAGGAAACTACACATATTACTAAGTGCGGGAAAGGGTTCGAATATGGATATTCAAGATGTGAATATCGGGTTAAAAAAATGTCCATATGGCAATGATCTAGACATGGATATTAGGGATACACAAAATGTCCATCCAGACATATGCGCATGGATTGGGAATGTCTGGATATGTGAAATATTTGTAAGATATGCACATGGATAACGAATATCAAGGATATAGATATTCAGGGTAGGATATGCAAAATGTCCATCCGGACATATGCAAGTAGACAATGGACCTCCAGATATGTGAAATGTCCGTATAGATATGTGCACGGGTTAGGATATTTAGATAAAATACCCACCTATAGATTTTACCCTTTTCAAGAAAATTAATGCCCTTCATGCCTCTTTATCGCCGAATTTTAACTTTCATAACCATCACTTTCCTACCTTTTATCGATGAATTTAATTTTTTTAGAACTATCACCTTATGTCTCCCCTATTGGCAAAACTTTCAAAAATACAAATTTTGCCATTTTTCATTTATCATTCTTTATCGGTAAAAGTTGGATATTTCAAACTATGTTTTACTTATCGGCAATTTTGCATAATTCCAAACATTACCCTATGTCGGCAAAAGTGGATAATCATGAACCTAGCCTTGTTTTAGCCTATGTTATCAGCAAATGTTGAGGACTTATGAACTTTTGGCTTGCCTTAAGTTTATCGGCAAAAGTTATGAAAATCCAAACATTGATTTTTCCCTTTGTTATCAGCAAAAGCTCATGATGGAGAACTTTGTCCATTTGTCGGCAAAAGTTGAATTTTATTAACTTTACCTTACCCCTAGGTTTATTGGCAAATGTACTAAATCTCAAACTTAGCCTTGCAACTTTATCGGCAAAATGTGCTAATCTCAAACATTCACTTTTATATCGGCAAATTGGGAAACTTCAAAACTTGTGAACTAGTTCAAAAAACTTAAGTTCTCTCAATGGGAATGTGAGAGCAACACACCCAGGATGACCAACTACAGAAATAAACCTTCACAAGATAGAAGATATTTCACCGAAGAGAAAAAGCATTAAGAATGAGATAAATAATCTACATATGGTACAAGCTTTTTAAAGTCGTGAAAAATAGGTGACAGGTATGAAACTTCCTGATATGGGAAACACAACTACCCTAATTAATTAAATGCACTATTAAACTATAATGCAAGCCTAAGTAAACTTAAGCGTAAATATGCTATTTACTCTAACAGCCCCCTTAAGTACAACTTAGGGAGAATGAGGATGCAAAATGTAATATGGGTCCCAGTTATACAACCATGTTAGGTACCCAATTACAATTCAAAAAATAAATCTCTCACAACCGGAGAAAAGGAGAAAAACCCTATGGGAAAAAACCCCTCCCCTAAAGAGAGTAAGAAAACAAAAATGATGCATGAATGGAGGACTCAATCACACCCCCCAAGTACTACATACATCATGTATATACAATCAATGAACCCCCCCTCCCCCATAAGAGGGAAAGAGATACTATATAGTCCCCCCACAATGTGTAATTGCTTGCAAAAATGGTAAGTTCCTTAAGAAAAAACATGATCCAATGTCGACAAATGACTTGTCTTCCTTTTGGAAGAAACAAAACCATGTATAGATGTAGGTATGCTTCCCACTCCAGATAGGAATTGAAAGAAAGAAGCATGAAAATGTATGATGGTGTCTCAAAAATCTGCTCATGTGCCACCAAGACCTTGGAAGATGATGCCACGGACCAATTAGGAACATGCCTAATCACAATAGAAGGTGACAAAGAAGGTACCACTGGAAACTAATTCTAAACATTCTCCAAAGATAGTGATAGGGTGATAATAGTTGTACCAGAACTATCATCAAATAGGAGGGATATACCCTCAAATGTGTCTTCCAAGTCAGAAATATGAGATTCTACGAACAAAGAACCAATGTCCAACAAATAAGAATCCCGATCAGGAAGACAATGAGATAATGGTTGTGATGAATCACTGGACGTGCTCAATGAATCATCAACACAAGATGAATGGTCATGCTGAACAGGAATGCTAGGAGCCTCAATCAATGACTCTGCATAATGAATCACTGAAGGTGAAGGTACATCAACCATTTCTTTTATATCGGCAAATTGGGAAACTTCAGAACTTGTGAACTAGTTCAAAAAACTTAAGTTCTCTCAACGGGAATTTTCCCAATAGGGTAATTTTCCAGGGTAATTTTCAAACATTTGTGTTAAGCACATGTTATTAGCAAAAGTTTACCCTTGTGAACTTTGCCTTTAGCCTTGTGTCAACGAAAGTTCAATCCAACAAACTTTTCTTCTCTTCGTTACTTATTGGCAAAAAGTGCCAATTTTGAACCTAAACTCCCTTGTCGGTGATTATTGACAATTACAAACTTTGCTGCTTTGTCGACAAAAGTTTGAAAATTCAAACTTAGTTGTTTATCAGCAAAAGCTAGGTTAACAAAACTTTCCCTTTCCTCTTGAAAAAAGCTCATCTTTGCCTTGTTATCAGCAAATTGGCTCCAATCGGAACCTTGAAACTAGTTTGAAAGACTTAAGTTCTCCCGATGGGAACTTTCTTGATAATGCAATTTGTCTTAGCTTTTGGTAACATTTGTGGCTTCAAAATATGCTTATCAAAAAAAGTTTACATTTGTGAACCCTTGGCTAGTTCTAAAACCCTAGGTTTCCCCAATGGTTTATTCCCCAATAAGGCTTTTCCTTCGCAAAAATTCTAGCGCCTTGGCTTTAATGTTAGCAAAATGGAAAATATGTGAACCCAAAAGAAGCCTTAAGCTTTTCTCCCTTTTACACTTGGTTGGGGAATCAAAGAATATCTGAACCTGTGAACTTATAGAACAACCTAAGTCTTTTCTCTTTTGCAGTAATGTGGAGAATATTAAAACAAAAGACTTGGAAGATTTATTTCCCCTCTATCAGTTAGTCAGGTAATCGATGAACTCCCCAACTCACTAACCTACAAAAATATGCTAAGTTCTTTTCTAGAAGATTTTCCCAATGACACTAGACTTAACCATTTTGACCAAGGTAAACACATAACTTTGACCAAGATTTGACCAAGCACAACTTCTTTATTTGGAGGAATGTTAACACGGTTCAAAAGGCAAAATTGCTCAAAATCTAATTCGCTATCCATTGGTGACTTCTATTGGGGATTTTACTAAACTTGACCTTTTACTATGGATCAGGTCCTGACATTTTACCATATCGCCCAAAGTGAGAAAACACACAAGAAAAGCAAAAAATTTGGGTCCCTATTTTTCTAGGGCGAAATGGGGCATGTTGTGAGACCTCACAGCAGGTATCCCACAAACTCTCTACTTGCAACATCTTTGGATGCTCTAACACCAAAATGGTGTAGATAAACTTTCGCTCGTACAAGTTAATCTAGAATGGATACCCTGATCTTTCAACTTGTAGTAAAATTGGAAAATAAAAAGAAATAAAATAGAATTTGAAAAAGGGTTATACTATGAACACATGCAGCTAATGGAATCTTGCTATAGTCTTAATTCTGAAAATAAAAAGAATTACATAGTCTTTCGCCCTCATTAGGAAACTAAACCAAACTTTTATTAAATAAAATCAAATACAATAGTTTAAGAGATAATTATAGAAACACCCTTGTAGTCAATGATAAATATGTAGAATTCCTTTTACTTCTATTCAGCTAACTCTTTATAGTCATATGATAACTTCATACCCAATTAAGAATAAATGTAGGGAAATATATATACAATAAATTGTACAACTCAAAATATTAAAACTTAAAATTAGTAAGAAATTATAAAAGACCTATGTTTCTATTGGAAAAATATATTTACAATTTGCATAATTCTATCTCTTCCAATTTCCCTTAACTGTTGTTAACTCCTACCTATGGCTAACACTATGCAACTCGTATTAATTGTTGTTAACTCCTACCTATGACTAACACTATGCAACTCTTATTTAGAATATTATATTTTAGAAGAGTTATGTTCATCTATTCCTCTTAGAAAAAAGAAGTTAACAACTGCTTTTATTTTTAGGAGACTAATCCCAAAACAACTCAATGTTCAGTGAAAGGTCTACATCAATGTTAATTTATTCTCAATATGAATTTATCATATTATGTGCAGGTATCTTCAGTGTTACAATGTAAAGTCTTGTTCGTCAATATTTTCATAATGTTAGTGTCAACTGACTTTTCTTAAGCCACATTAATTCAATGATTAAGATACATTTTGGCCAATAAAAGTAGGACAATTATTTACTTCTTTTTAATAAGGATGAAATATAAATTTGTAATTGACTATTTAACTGTTGAAGAGTATGATATTTAAGTAGAGTGGTGTCATCTTATACAATAGAATCCTATTTAGATTGCTAACCATAATATTTGTCTAATTATTCAGCTTATAGCTTAATTGAGAACATACGGGTTATGCATCATTCACAGGCTTATTACCTGAATGGGTGATAGATTCACCAATTATGTTCAAGCCTTGTGTTTGCTGTCGCATACTATGTTCCATCTATTTTCAGATTTGCTATTGTTGATCACAAGTAAAGTTTTTTTCTTAACTTCACAAGCTAAATTTCTTAAATCGAAGTTTGAGAAGACCAGGATATGGCCAAAGCTGTAGAACAAGCAAGCACCGCAGCCAGTGTAGAGAATACAGTAATGGACGTGGGCATGCTTCCCTTGTCTTTCCTCACAAACATACCCTCGTATATGGGATAGCTATTAATTACTATGAAGATCGACAACATCACCTGCACAAACATACTCGCCATGGATGAATAACCTTCTCTCATCACACCCGCAATTCCACCTACTAACGCCATGAAATTGATCAGTGCTATGATAGAAAAAGGTATAAACAGCGCAGAGGACACCCCAAACTCAAAAATCTCTGCCTCGTATCGTTTGGCCGCTTGGCTGTCAAATACTTTGCTTGTCACCTCGAAACCCACTTTGGATATTCCAAGTAATTTACAGGCTACTTGAATAAGCCCAAACAGATAGGACGACACGCCTTTTATCATCCACATCCTTTGATCATTCCACCAACATTTTAAAGAGCCTCCTCCCACATATATATACTCTAGAGCACTGTATGCATATGCACATACTGATAAAAATACAAAGAGGAGAACCCATGGATCCCAAATCTGCAAAATATAATAGATTCTTTATTTTTTTTTTAAATCATTCTGATAATGGATTAGGGGTATAAACCAAAAGTCGATGCAAAATAATTACACAGTTATTTCTGAAGTATACAAGCTTTTTTGCATAGACTATGGAAACATGATGTCTAGAATTGTAAATTAAAATCAGAAACAGTTTCTATGAAAGAAAGTTATTAATCAATATACAAAACTCAAAATATTAAATGTGAAGGGTAAAAATACCTGAGGAAATACTGATTGGCCGGTGACCATGCATAAGGCCGGTACTGAACCGTAGCAGATTAAAGGTAACGAAGATGGAGCCCATAGAAAGTAAAAGCTGTAACACATGTTCTGTGCTAGTTTTGTATGGCGAATCCCATAAGTGAGTGGACAAAATTTGCTGGCAAAAATCTCTAGTAGACCTGTTGCCCATCTTTTATTTTGGATCAGAGTATCATTCAGATTAACAGGCGCACACCCCACAAAAGCATCTCTTTTGGGAGAGAAGAGAACAGATTTCCATCCTCTGCAGTGTATAGAAAACCCTGTCAAAACATCCTCTACTGCACAGTCGTAGAGCATGCCGACCTGTGAAAACAATTCAATGTCAGAAATTATTTGAAACAATTTGATCCATTTCATAAAAATTATCACGATTTTAACTTGTATTTGCCTTTTTCCCCCATTGGGTGTTCTCCTCGTAGCCGCACTTGGCAAGCTCTTTTGCCTCGTTCAATCTCTTGGATGGAGCTGCTTTCTTCATGCTTAAAATTGATGAACTAATAAGCTCTTGAATTAAATTTGAAGAGCTGTGTTGTCGCTCACTTCCACACAAGACATCCCTGCGGTGAACGCATCCGGTGCCCACGTATGATGTACCTTCAATTGCATCCATGCCTTTATACTGTATCTGCATATCATGATTTATAAAAGAACAGGTCAGTGGATTATATGTGTTTTTGAGCAGCAGTTGAATTTACAAATACTCACATCATAAATCCTCCTGAGATAATTGGCATACAGATCGTTTTTGGTCATGCCATGAAACCTTTGGGGAGACTGGACATAGGCAAACTGGTGCCCAGTTTGAGAGTCCATGAAAAAACACATAGCTTCTCTAAGGGCTTCAGAGTTGTTGGCATACATGTCACAGTCGAGAGTAAGAATGAAGGGAGCATTGCTCATTACAGCAGAGACTCTAATCTGCAGACACAAGATAAACAAAACAATCATTACTATGACTCATAAGGAAAGAGCTCATACAGCCAGTGTGTAAACCACAATAAAGGGAGAGTCTAACCACAATGCAGGGACAATGTAACAGGAAAATGAGATCGAATCAGGGACATTCATTTTTACCAGAACATTAAGAGCACCAGCCTTAAAATTATGTGGGTGTCCAGGTCGTTTTTCACGGGACACATATACAAGACTAGGCAAATCATGGCCCTCAACGTCAATGTCTTTGCCCCGTTCTAGCAAAACCTGTATGCAGGCGTTGAACAAAATTACACAGCAGTATTTTTTAAACTGGAGAACTAAAATAGTGGGTAAGTTGTGATTTGGTTTTGTCAAACAAAATAACACATATTCAAAACTATTTACTGTTATCTGTACGTGAATTGATAAAAACATTCCACTTGGGTACAATATTCAAGTTCCAGTTAAAATAATATAATTTGTTTAAGAGATATAATATGTTTATGACAGTGATGTATTACAGTGATTGAAAGTGTTTTTAAATATAATTGTGTGACAATTTTTAACATAAGAATTATGTTATAATTACATCTAAAAACATTTTCAATCATAATGTATTACCTGGAAATCCAGGTCTCCACATAAACAGTCCATATCTTAACCACAATATACCAAACATTTTAAACTTTTCTCTGTAAATTGTGAAAAAGGGAAAAAAGAATATATGGATTCTATTGTTCTAGAACTAATATGACTTTTGTAACCTGAACTATACTCGGGTGGTCTCGCGAAGTCATCCCCGGATTCCATTCTTTGAAGCCAACGTGTTCTTTGCATTTCTGATCTGGAACAGTGCCTCTCTCCACAGTGCTATTTATACAATATTTCATCTCCTCGTACATTTTCTGAACAAAACAAAGAGACAGAGGATTACATTTTCAAACAGTTGATAAAATTGAGTGTGTGGTGCATAGTATGTTTATTGGTTGTTGGATAATAGATATAAAATTTGAGTTCCATATTCTTGTACAATGTCCCCGGTAAAAAGCCTAATATGAATCTGAAAAAAAAAAAGCAACAAAAATCTTGAACCAAGCTCTGTAACATCATTCTATCATGATCCATTCTTATTTTAAAGAGAAGATTATTAGAATTTTCCAACAAATCATGAAGAGTGGAGATAAGCTCTATAGATGAACCATCTATGAAATAATACATCACACAGACTATTTACAGACAACGCTTTACATTTGATACCTATATTCTATATAATGAGTTATCATTGGCAATCTATAATATCTTTCTTCTAAATCTTCTACACAGATTTTTCAATATCATCTTTATCCTCTCAATTTCATGGACTGTAATGATTTTTATTCTTAAAACAAGATAAATAATTAACGAAAGTTGAAGAAAAAAAATTATGCTAAAGAGTATTAAGCTACACACCTTGACATTTTCCCATTCTGTAGTGAAGGTCAAGTTGTCATTTTCTTCGACATAATATTCAGAAAAATATGCTTCTGGGCATCTCTGCTCAAGGGAATACTTGTGGCAAAAAGGAACCCAACTCTTTGCAAAACGCGAAGCTTCCAACAGAGCATAAAAGGTGAGTGGGGATCCTCCATCATCGGATACATAACATGTCAATTTTTCTACTGGATAATTAAAAGCCAGAGTGGACAATACAGTGTTTGAAACATCGAGTGGAGGTTCTTTAACAGGGTCGGCTGTGCATATAAATATATCAATGGGAGGTAGTTCGCTCTCAAATCTGTTCATTAACAAGCATAGTCCATATTACTCTAAATAAACATATTTCTCAATCTTATAAGCAGGCCAAGACATCTATATATTTTTGTCATTGTTTACCTTTTAGAAAGTCTTTCTGGGTAGGTAAATCGATCCACAGGCCACCACCTGAAGGTCATCTCTAATACCCAATGGAGGGCGAAGCCTAGCTCTGCACAAAATATCAAAATCCAGGGTACATATCCTTCACTTGGCATATAGTGGATACGATAATATATAAGGCCCAGAATTGCACCAAAGTATACACATCCATAAGCTCTGTTTATCTTTGCAACTGGCTTCGCTACTGTGGTGTAAAGTGGGGAATCTGTGGATTCCATCTTCTTGTTCATTCAATTCAATTATTAAAACCATTTGAAACAATTTATAACAATTGGGCATTGCCAGCCTACTTAGTTGAACCTCACATCTTTGTCTAACATCAGTTACTAACCTTAGTTTGTATTTTGTAATGATTGTTGTATATATCACTAACAGCATATGGAAGCTAAACAATTGAGGTATTGAATTGTATATTAAATTCCAAAATTTCCCTCGCACGATATTTGACTACTTTCCCCTTAATTTTGTGGTGTGGGCTTTTTGTGTGTCGTGTTCCTTTTAAGAATCGGATATTTCTGCGGAAGCCTGGCCTCACATTGAGCCCTTCCTTAGGTCACAATAGCAACAGCTGTTACAATAATGACAAGGGCTTTTTTATTTTATTTTCCCCCTCTTTCCAAGGTTTTATATTTGGTTGGAGTGTTTGATAGTCACGGTTTGATTTTTGTGTTTTAGGGTTTTTGTTGTATTACTTTCAAGAGATTAGATTTTTTTTTAAAGAATGACAACAATGATAAGGATTTGTTTGACTCTTATATAAAAAGAACTCTAAGAATTATTACTCAGACTCAAATATTTTCAAATGGTTGTAATGTTTTGATAATCTTTGTTGTCTTATGCTTGACTTTTGCGTCCTATGGTTTGTGTCGTACTGTTTTAAAAGAATAATTGTTTTGTGGAATGTTGGCCTCACATTAAACACTTAGGTCATGATAGCAAAAGCTGTTACAACAATGAGAAGGACTTATTTGAGTCATAGAACACTAAGAATTATAAAATCATAACACATAAACTCAAATGTTCTCAAATGGTTGAAGTGTTTTGGTAGTCTATTTTGTCTTATGCTTGGCTTTTGCATCCTAGGGTTTCCCTTCCATTGCACTCATGTCACCACCACTTTTGTGAGACATTGTAGAGTGCCTACACACTTAATTCACTTTTACTCTTACATTTTGGGTACTGTAGGGCTCTTTTAATATGCATTATTGAATCTTCTACAACCATTGTTACATTAGACAACAAAAATAGCTACCAAGTGTGTAGAAAAATTTGTCCTAAAGGTCTATGATAAGGTTTGTCTCTAGATTAGATGTTATTTTGCCTAGTGATGCAATAGAACTTTGTTTGTAATTTTTATAAGGTCTGTTTTGTCTTATTTCTTATTTTGTGGTTTGTATCCCCTCTAAACAATACTTGCTCTCTTGGGTCAAGAATTCTTGAGAGTCCCACAACATTAAGTTGTCCGCGGTTATGAATTTGTGGAAGGGCTTCTTCCTATTTACTTTTTAGGACTTATTACTAGATAAACATATTTCTTAATCAGTCAAGTTGACAGTTCATGCAAAACACCTTGCTAGTTCTTTCTCATGGACCCAATACTTTCAAGTTTTAAAACAAGCATCCCTCAAAGTCCTTGTTGACCCCACAAATGAGTCTATGTTGAGGTGAACCTCACCTCTAACCTAGAGGAATCCATAGAGATTCAAGTTAGTGGCTTGCATTTTTCACAAAAAATGGTCACCTCTATCAATTTTCTGAACACTACTTTTGTTGTCAAGACCCAAACCAAAAAGTTAAGGACTACCTACTTATGGCTAAATCAACCTCTTTCCTGAAAACTAAGTCCTTTGTGCCACCAACTCGAGACTAATTAGTCACCTATAAGTAGAAAAAATCTTGTAGTTCCCTAAAAATGCAAGTTGGACAACCATTACTTAAGGCTTTTGTATGTCCATAAATCTGATGTCACCATAGTGGCCCATTAATATGTAGTGATTTTAGCTTTCCAGCCACCTACCATGGTATCCACTCAACTAGTTATACAGGATGTTGGCCATAAATGTTTGATGGGACACTTTGATGCTTCCCAAATGAGTACTCAACACTCTAGATGTTTTCATAGTCCTACTGAGTACAAGTTCTTGAGGGAGATTATAGCAACTCTACTTTTTCGCTTCAAGATTATTTCCATCTGCATCAATGACCTCTGCTAGGTAACCATTTTGAATCTTTAGCAGACAATGATAACAGTCATACAAAGCACTTTATGAGGATCTATCCGTATGAAAGGTATCTCTTGAAATGTTAGAAGCTTACATAAGCTTCCAATAAATTTTATGTAGAGATTATTTATTAGAAGATTTTTACATATAAATAGTATCT
The DNA here is from genome assembly GCA_027924645.1 of Cunninghamia lanceolata. Taxonomy (NCBI): domain Eukaryota; kingdom Viridiplantae; phylum Streptophyta; class Pinopsida; order Cupressales; family Cupressaceae; genus Cunninghamia; species Cunninghamia lanceolata. Next base: position 484,404 of record BSBN01000888.1, read on the forward strand.
CTTGGAATGTTAGAGATTATTTATTTGAAGTTGTTTACGTCAATCTTCCTTGACATCTATCTAGCCTCGAGCTTTTTAGCTTGTCATCTCACGAGGATGAACATGGAGCTATGTGCATGTTACTGCTCCTAGTTTACACGCCGCAATTACTACTATTAACGTGCTCACCACTAAATATAGTCTCACGGGACGCCATGCAATAACGAAATGAATCAAACTTGGCAACCTTTTTGCACTAATAAGCTTGTGACTATGCACGAAGACAGACTCGTTGATTTAAATCAAAACATTAAATAAAAAAATTAAAGCGCAAATATGTTACAGATTCAATTTAAATTCTTTAAAAAAAATTAAAAAATTATTGAAGACCGATTGCTGATTTATCTGAATAGAGACATGAATTATTCAAGCTCGTGGGAAAGGATGAGCTCCATGGTTGGGTAGCGAGATCAAATATGCAGTATGTGTAAAGAAGGCAATATTATTTAATTGAATAGATGGGCGTTTGGGTGAAAGGATAGAGGCGTATGTTGACAGGCGCAGTAGCATTTGGAAAGACGGACAATTTCATTAAATGAGAATAGACTAGGCGCCTACAATAAGAAATGGACAGTGACTCGCATTTGAGGTGTATGGATATGGAAAATAGGCGTAGCAGCATTCAAAAAAATGAAAAGTTTATTTTATCGGTACAAACAGGTATATGGGTGAAGACCGAGAGCTCGTGGAAAGATGAGAAGGCACATTGAATAGACACGAGAGGTGCGCATTGAAATTGGGACAACTTTGTTTAATGGATATGGGCACCTATGTGGATGGGAAAGTATATGCGTAAATAATGTATTGATTTAAATAAACTAGCAATGGCACAAAATGTACAATGGGTTTGCCCATAGATATTTTTAAGTAGTGTTGCTTTTTTAGAAGGAGAAGAGTAATAACAGAAAGGCGGCTTTCCATTGCACTATAATTTGGAAAAACAAATGATTGTTGGGAATGTATGCACACCAAAATTTACGTGAGGTTGCAATTTTGGGGGTGAGAAAAATAATAGAATATACACAATTTGGAGGGTGGCACAATCAACCACATAAATAAACTAGAGTACTATGGAGCCAAGGGTTCAAGAGCCTTGAGATATGCATCCTCCCTTTTGAAGATGCAATGTATTCCAATTCTAGAAATTTTTTTATTTGTTAATTTAGCTAGAAAATTGATGGGCATAGATATAAACTTTAATCAATTAAACAATGAACCAAACTAAAAATATAGAGGAAGAAACACAACTTCTAAAATAAACGATTGCTGGGAAAGTAGGCACATGAAAATTGACATGAGTGTGCATTTTTTAGGTTGATAAAAAGAATACAATACACACAAACTATAGCGGAGCACTATTAAGAGCATAAATAGAAGAGACCACTATGAAATCAATGATTCAAGAACCTTGAGCGATGCCTCCTTCCTTTTCCTAAGAGAAACATAGGCATTGTCTTGCATGTGAGCATATCGTTGGAAGGTGAAAGCAGGTGAAATGTGTATGTCTTGCAAACACTGAACACGTGAAATAACAGTGAAGAGTAAATACTAACGTTCAGTAGGACCAATGTCTATTGTGACCTTGTCAAGTGTAAGCCCCTAGGTTTTATGTATGCTCAAAGCCCATGGAATTCTGAAAGGGAGCTATTGCCGAGAAGCACGAGTCACTCGAGAAACAGGCACAAAGCATGGATCACATGAATCCCAATGTAATGCCCCACCAGGGACATTACAAAGGATTCGATTTGTAATAACAAAAGGATTCAACTTGTAATGGACATCAATTATATCGTAAGTTGAATTACTATGTTAGCACTCACATTTTGAAAGAGGATCTATTAAAGGCTGACTATACAAGATTAAATAAGAGGAGTAATGCAAGCTGACCACGTTAAGAGAAAAGCAACGATAAAAATATATAGGCCAACTTGAAAGTATATTATGGTCGACTTCCTTAGAGGAGTTAAAATAAAATTAAGAAGTTTTTGATGTGGCCGACCCTAATGTAAAATCATGGTTTAAACTAACAAAGATGGCCAACTCCTTCCTTGTTGGACGTTTATGTTTAAGAGAGTGTTTATATAAAGGATGCCTGCCTTAGAGAAGGCACGAAGATAGTGAAGAGTTGTGTCTTTCAAAAGAAGATCGTATTACTTCAAAAGGAGTAAGACGGTATAAATACAAGATGGGTAGAAAGGTTTGAATGGGGAGTATCATTCGATTCATAGCAGATTTTAGAGAAAAAATATATGTGAGGAATAATAAAAGATATCTTATATTTAGAGATGAAGAACAACAATTATCATTTGTGAAGAACAACAGTGACTATTCGTGAAGAATATTAGTCATTATCATTGAAGGAAAGTGATCATAAAGACTACTACGATCATCATCAAGTGATCAGCAAAAGAATATATCTAAGGCAGAGATAAATCTGCAATGAATATATTAGCAGTGATTTACGTACAATAATTGATATTAACATAGATAATATATATAGCAACCATTTTATCATTCTATAACTCTATCATCCTCTCATTCTATTAATCTATTAGTCCATCATTCTATTATTCGATTATTATATCCTTCTATTATTCTATCATTCTATTGTTCTATGATTCTATTATCAAATCAATCAAACCAACGAATATCTGAGATATCAATTAGCAATCAAAGAAAGCTATCTTCATTGGAAGAAAGTCATATAAGGATCAAGAAAATTAAATATATCAAGTTATATATCTTCTATACAACAAGTGTTAATAGAAAAGAAGGATATATTGCAATCCTTGAACTGAACTTGAAATCTATCAAGAGGTACACTATATCAACAATCTAATAAATTCCTAAGCAATCCCTTTTGAATTGAGGGAGTTGTTTGTAGGTAGGAAGGATGGCCCTTCTGAGTTCACGAGAGATGAAGAGGATGGCCCTCTCATGCTCTCTTCAAGTCGGCCAAGAGATGAGGAGGATGGCCCTCTTGAGCTATATAGAGGAGAATGGCCCTCCAAGGTGGACTGGGAGCCGCAAGGTAGATGGCCCCCTTGTATGCTCTTAGCAATATTGAGGATGACCCACCTTAATATTGCTACTTGCAAGTATTCCTAAGAAATTCACTATGTGATTGGCATTGAGGGATTGTGTTATGATGGATTGAACCAAATATTGTTTATGCTATGATGTCTTGATCTCATTATTAATTATGTTATGAAGTATTTCTCTCATTATTAATTATGCTATGATAGATGAATTTAATATGAATGATGCTATGAATTGAATATTGTCATAATTTATTGATCTTTAATATTTTTTTATGTCCTTTTCTAGTAGTTATTATTGTTTGCGGGCCAAGAAATTAGGTATATCCCAAAAGGGGACATTACAAGTGGTATTAGAGATTTGATCCTGCTAGCCTGGAGATCAAAGATAGTTAATGCAACTAAGACAAAGATCTCAATGAGCTTTGGAAAGAGAAAGGGAAGCATGAAAAAGAAGATGTTGTAAGCTAGTACATTGGCAACACTTTCAGGGGCAGATCTAGAACAACACAGACTGTGTGTATTCAATTATCGAAATTAAATTCGGATTCTCAATTGTGTCCTTCATCAACTATATTTCCTTCAATTCTAAATACACTTGATAACTTATTTCATACTTCATGTCTCACATACTCTCTCTTTATTAACATAGATCATTTTTTTCTCTTCCAATGATATGATCTATCATAGATTATCTCCACACTATCTTATCATCTTCACTGATTACTCTACACTTCTACAACTTGTTCAATAATCAAAGTATTACTTAAGATTCAAATTTACATTCTCAACAACATCATTGGCTTCATCTTTTTAGTCTTTCTTCAAGCCCTCTTCATCAATCAATTTTTCTATCAATATTGCTTCATCTTGGAGTATTTTGCAATCTCCAATCTTGGATTCTAAATGCTCTCAATTTCTTCTTTAGCATTAAAAATGTTTTTGTCCTTCCTTTCCACATTCACTTACTTAACTACGTCTTCATCAGTGACACTTGCAATATCTCAATCACATTGTTGTTATTCAAAACATCAGCAAATGCTTACCAATACATTCGTCTTTCATTAGTCCTTTCGAGTATTCTTTGGTCACAAATTCTCTTTCCATGGAATCACAATCATTTAATCCTTCATTTTCTTAGGGTATGTTCACAATAACATTCATTTTGTCTTCTTCTTTATCCTCATTAGATTTGAAAATTACTTCCTCTATCCTTCTCAACCTTGGGCTAATGATATTGGAAGGTAAACTACAAGATGACAAGTACAAGCTAGTGAAAGAGATCATTCTATACAAAGACGAATCCCAAGATCGAAGATGAAAGAAATAACAAGGGGGATTTCTAGAAACTCTTTGGGGCTAGATATAGAGTATGAGAATTGTGAAAGTAAACCAGAAAGATATAAAATCATTCTAGAAAAGAACAATTCATGTGTGTGTCATGCTTCTACTTTCCATCTTAATATATGAAAAGCACTTTGCACTACTTTGACTCAAAGAGATATCCATGCACAAAGGTTTTACCAACTCAATGGTTTCTTTGAAAACTTAGTTGATGCCAAAAGAGAATTTTCTTTGGGATCGACATGCTTTCTTTTCTTGGTTTCAAACTATGCAAGATGTCTTTAGTTTCTTCTCTTTGAGAATGGGAGAAAATGTGTCTGAACTTATAAACATTGCAAATTACCAACTCTTGGGTTTGTTGTTGAGAGTTTGGGAAATACAAGTACATGAGCCAAAAAATATTTAACAATAAATTGTCCTCATACCTTAGAGAATGATATCAACCTTATGACCCTAAAGGATATGTTAGCAATTGGATTGAGGCAAGTATGCCAACAACAATTTTTGAAAGACAATCATTGTCTAGAAATTACAATCTACAAGAATGATTTGATATTGGTAGGTGATTGCTTGAGGAAAAGCAATCTTGGGTAGGGCAGACTGTAATGCCCTGCTAGGGACATTACAAAGGAGTTGACTTGTAGTGGACATCAATTATATCTTAAGTTGAATTACTATGTTAGTGCTTACATTTTGAAAGAAGATCTACTAAAGGCCGGATGTATAAGATTAAATAAGAGGTTGGCCGATTATGAGTAATGCAGGCCGACCACGTTAAGGAAAAAGAAGTGATCAAAATATAAGGGCCGACTTGAAATTATATTATGGTTGACTTCCTTAGAAGAGTTAAAATAAAATTAAGAAGTTTTTTATGTGGTCAACCCTAAGGTAAAATCATGGTTTAAACTTACAAAGATGCCCGATTCCTTCCTTGTTAGGCGATTATGTTTAAGAGAGTGAACTTTGGATTAAGCACAAAGTTGTGTCACACTTTCAATCGACTTATCAGCACAAGTGAATTTAAGTATTTCTAACTAAAAATCAATTTTAGTCAAACATATGATCTTGTAAGATTCATTCTAGCTAAGTTAGATATGTCCACAACTTTTCCAACTAAAATTGTTGGCTAAATGCATATATAGCACCCCTATGAGACCAATTTACCAAAAAAATAAAATTATTTGAAAAACTTGATATTTCAACAACTTCTAGTCGTGTACATAATATTTTTTTAAAAATATAAAAATGCCCTTTTGTAGATCTATAAGTTTAGTTTTTAAAAATATATATATTTTAATAGTTCAATTATTATTTATTTTTTCCTTTCTATTTTTACTAAAAGCAGGTTATCAACACAAAACATTACGTCGATTACCATGTCAAGGAAAAATAGTAAAACTTAATAAAAAATTTGAAAAAATATAATGCACTAGATAAAAGAATCTGTATCAAGATGGTATAATTTTTTTTTCTATTTTAGATAAATAGTTAATATAAAAGTTGACATCAAATGGAAACAACTACATTTTAATACACACACATTTTATTATTTATTTAAAAATATATATTTATCAAAATTGTAAAAAAAAATATCCATGCACTAAAGTTTCAAGTTATAAATATACACAAAAAATTTGAAGAAAAAAAAATTACTATATAAAGATTGATGTCTCATTTAACTTTATTTTTTAGCATTTTATCAACAACTAAATCATAGTGTCAATTTATTAAAAACTATATTCAAATAATTTTTAAATTTTTTTCAAAAAATAGAAACATGAAATATACTAAAAAATAAATATTTTATTAGTTTACATCATTTCACAATTCAAAACATATATGTCACTTTTAGTGATTCAAGTTTAAAAATTGGATCAGCGTTGGCCATTTCCTTTATAAAAGTGTGACACAACTTTGTGCTTTTAAAGGATGCCTCTCTTGGAGAAAGCACGAAGATAGTGAAGAGTTATGTATTTCAAAAGAAGATCGTATTCCTTAAAAATGAGTAAGAAGGTACAAATAGAAGATGAGTAGAAGGGTTTGAAAGAGGAGTATCATTTGATTCATAGTAGATTTCAGAGCAGAAATATATGTGAGGAGTAATACAAGATATATCTTATATTTAGAGATGAAGAACGATGATTATCATTTGTGAAGAACAACAATGACTATTTGTGAAGAATAGAAATCATTATCATTGAAGGACAACAATCATAAAGAGTGCTTCGATCATCATCAAGTGATCAACAAGAGAATATATCTAAGGCAAAGATAAATCTGCAAGGAATACATCAGCATTGATTTATGTACAATAATTAATATCAGCAGAGATAATATATATTCCATATATCATTCTATAACTCTATCATCCTCTCATTCTATTAATCTGTTATCCCATCATTTTATTATTTGATTATTATATCCTTCTATTATTCTATCATTCTATTGTTCTATGATTCTATTATTGAATCAATCACTGTGAATATATGAGATACCAATAAGCAATCAAGGAAATCTATCTTTATTGGAAGAAAGTAATATAAGGTTCAAGCAAAAGGAAATATATCAATTTATATATATCTTCTATACAACAAGTGTTAATAGAAAAGAATGATATATTGCAATCCTTGTATTAAACTTTAAATCCATCAAGAGATACACTATATCAACCATTTAACAAATTCCTAAGTAATCCCTTTTAAATTCAAGGAGATGTTTGCAGGTAGGAAGGATGGTCCTTCTGATTTCATGAGAGAAGAAGAGGATGACCCTCTCATGGTCTCATCAAGTTGGCCAAGAGATGAGGAGGGTGGCCCTTCCATGCTCTTGAGCTTAATGAAAGAGGATGACCCTCTTGAGCTTGATTGAGGAGGATAGCCCTCCAAGGTCGACTGGGAGTTGCAAGGTGGATGGCCCCCATGCATGCTCTCAAAAATATGAGGATGACCCACCTTAATATTTCTACTTGCAAGTATTCTTAAGAAATTCACTATATGATTGGCTTTGAGGGATTGTCTTATGATGGATTGAACCAAGTATTGTTTATGCTATGATGTCTTGATCTCATTATTAATTATGTTATGATAGATGAATTTAATATGAATGATGCTATGAATTGAATATTATCATAATTTATTGATCTTGAATATTTCTAATGTCCTTTCCTAGTAGTTATTATTGTTTACAGGCCAAGAAATAAGGTATATCCCAAAAGGAGAAGTTACACGCAAGGAGGTCCTACATAGTTGTCAAGCCTAACCACAACAAAGCTTGGAAGAGTAGGAGGATAGCAAGCATGTAGGAGACAATAGCCACAACAATTCCCAATGCCCCAATTACATGTCTAGCAGCCACACACAAATTTAAAGTGAGCATAACTATTTGGGCAACACTCAAGAATCATTGAAGGTAACTTCTCATCCTCAAGGGTTGTAACATCTCCCCTTGCTTGTTTAACATTGTACCATGTAAGGGTACCCCCAATGACTATAGCATATGATTATTATGTTGAAAAACCAAGACATTTGTAGGAAACAAATGTATGGAGGAGTGGAATGTAGGAAGCTCATTAGGGGCAAGGAAAGTATCAACCTGTTACATTAGGAATTCCCAATTAGGCAAGTGTACATCGGCATTCCTAAGATTAGCTAGAAGGTGACAAAACTAGACCTATGCTGGGCTATCACCTTCTTGACAAAAGACATCTTTCAATTTATAGTTCTACAGTTTGAAAGGACTACCACAATGTTGGCCCATACAAGTTACTTGTATATAAGGTAATGTCTCAACATGTGGTAGCTGACACAAATCACCAACACAAATAATGGAACGTCCACCAAAGGGAACTTGGGTACACATGGGGAATGCTTCATGCAAACACCTATCAATTCAAGACAGAAGCCTTGGCCCAATGAAGCTCATTTCATCAATTAAAATGTGTTGAAAAAAACACATGCTCTCCTAAAATGTTGCTAATGCCTACCCTTCAACGATATTCATCTCTTTTAGCGATATCTAGAGGGCAACATGGATGGTGGATGCATTGATATTGAATGTTGCAACTCCAGTTGGAGCAAGTGAAAATAATGGTGACTGGGATGAGGGAAGAACATGAGAGAGTGCATCCCTCAATATATGAATTAAGTATGAATTTCCAGTGCCAGCAGTGCCTTGTACAATCATTTGAAGTGGAGATTTGATTATTGTCCTTTAGAAATGTGATGGATCAATATTAAAGACAACACGTTGTACCATAGACAAACTAACTACTCCAAGATGGCAAGTTGTTCCTCTATTATCTATAAGATGTACATACAATGTTCGTGTTGGTGTGAACAAAGTTATTACCTATCCAGTTTACCCCTTATAGTGTGAACTAGGCACATTATCTAACTAGTCACTAGTTAGTTCTATTCACACATGTTCACATGTTAATTTCACTTAGGAAGCATTCTAGTTATTTCTAGTTGCTTCTAGATGTTGATAGTTGTCTATAGTTGGCATCTTATCCTCTAGTTGTCTCATGTCATAAAACACTTGTCACGTGACTACATCTTACATTTCATCCTTGTCTTTATAAAAAGGCATATCATGTACATTGTAACAACAACAATCCTTTGTATTCATTGATGGAATAGAATTATTCTCTCATTTCATCTCTCTTGAGCTCTCATGAAGACCTAGATCTTGGATAGCTACCATCATAGCCAACTATTACATGGTATCAGAGCTCTAGGAAGAATCACTTCTTGTTAGTCAATTTTTGAGAGATCTTGAGTGAAAATCATGGTGGATCTTGATAGTTGAGTATTCTCTTTTCTTGCATCAAATCATGACTTAGAGAATCATAAAAACTTGATGGAAAAACTAAAGTTGTGAGGGTTTCCTCTTTGTGGCCTTGTATTGCAGGTTCATTTTTGTAGCATGCTGCTAAAATCTAAGCATACCATTGTGTTTAGGAGGTTTGAGATAGTCAAGATCACCTTTTTTTTCTAGATCAGACACCAGAGGTTAGATCTACAAGGTTTTGAATTTGGGAGGTGCATGTCAGATCTAATAGGTACCTAATCATTTGGAGTGGTTTGGGTCAAATCTGACCCTACAATCATGCTTAGGAGGCCCAAAAACCTAAAGATTGATTGTCAAATCGTCAAAATCAAAGCAGTTGTAGGAAAAGGCAAAAACTTTTTGTCCCTTCTATCATATGGATCATAGGGAATATTCCTTGCATAGTCAGAATCTTTGCCTGCATCAGTAAATTTGGGCACATTTTCATCCATCAGGTAAAAAAATTGATTGTTAGTTTAAAAAAAGATTTGCAAACAATTTTATAATAGCAGGGTTTTTGATTTTTTCAAAAAAAAAAAAAAAGTTTGTTTTGGTGATTTACCCCTGCACTATGTGTAGGGTACCCCAGGGTACCGCTAAGTACTTTTGTACCCACGCATAGCCCTATAGGGCTAAGGCACCCACTCCCTTAGGCGCATGTAGGGAGACTTTAGACTTGGGCCCCCGCAACCTTAAACCTGTATGGAGGGGTGATCCCTTCATGAGACTCTTCTCCTATGGCTCTCATGGCCTTAAAAATATTTTTAAATATAAAATTCAAAACAAAAAAATACAAATCCAAATAAAACCACCGGTAGAATCTCTGGCTATTTGAGAATACTCCCCCACTATGAAACAAATTTTCTGTCTCCTAACCTCTGACTCAAAGAGTAGTTTTTTGGCTCAGGCCTTCTAAACATGGTGGTTTTCAGAAAAATTCTAGTGATTTTGGAATCTAGAGGGCATATTCCAGTGAATAAGAGAATATTTCATCAATTCAACTACTAACATTGGGGGAGAAAATTTGGGGCCAAGCCCGATGAAGTCACTATTGAATATGCTAAAATGACTTGTATTATAGCTCAAACAATGTGGAATTGAGAAAGAGGACACTCAATTCATTCTTTCAATCATTTCCAAGCTTGGTCTTAACTATTTAATTTTTGTTTCTATCTTTTATGCTACTATGGATGCTCTTGGAAAAGATTTCACAATGCCTTCACTTGATGAGTTTGCCACATCACTCATAAGAGAGAAAGCTAAGCTAGTACGCATGGGCACATTGAAGTCTCCTAGATCTCAAGCTCTTCTTGCTAATCAAGGTACAAAGGATCAAAAGGATTCAACTAACAAAGGCAAGAAATAGAAAAATAAGTATTTCAAGGACAATGAGAAAGAAAAGGATTCAACCAATTCACCTAAGTCCTCATCCTCTCCCAAAGAGGAATCATCTAAGAATGAGAGAACAAAGTGTGCATATTGCAAGAAACTGGGACATGATGAGCATAAGTGTTATAAGAAGAAAATTGATGAGTTGACTCACATTCTTCAAAAGAACAATATCAAATAGTCATTATCCATGTCATCTAGTCCATCCTCTTCTTTGACCCCATCATCATCTACACAGATAGGGCAATAGATATTTCTAATGGGACAAACAAGGGAAAACCTGACAAGAACTCCTTACTTCTATAGGTCTTTAATCAGAGAGATGGCTTCTTGATTTTGGAGCTTCTCATCATATGGCTTATTCACAAGGGATGTTCTCTTCATTTGAGTCATGTATTTTGCCACCTATTTTGATGGGTAACAATACATACATGCATGCAAATGGAAAAGAGACTATTGATATTAGTGAGGGTACTTTCAATAATGTGTTGTGTGTAGATTCCTTATCAACTAATCTCTTTTCTATCTACTAGATTACTTATTGTGGTGTAGGAAAGATAGTTGAGTTCACTCCTGATTCAGTGATCATAAGGGACTTGGAGAGTAGAGATGTCATTGTTGTTGGGATGGCTGATTATGCATCTTGCTTGTATAAATTCTCCCATTTTTCTCTTGATGATGTTGTAGATCCATTGATTGATATTCACACTCATGCGTCAAGTGTGAATCATGTTTCTAAGGAGAAGTTTAGTCACTTGAACCTTGGAATTCTTTCATATACTTTGGTTCTTGAGACTAGTACTGAGCTACCATCTTCTCCACCTTCTACTTCTTTGGAGATCAGTATTGACATGGCTTCATCTACTTTAGTTGAGCAGGATCATTCTAGTCTTTCAGATACAACTTTGTGGGATACTTTCTTGGTAGGTATATCAAGCTTGTTTTTTGAGTCTCATATTGTAGATTTGGAGGACACACTTGAGGGGATATCTCTCCTCTTTGATGATAGTTACAACACAGTTGTTATCCTATCTACTTCATCTTTGGAGATTGTTCCTCATGAGTCTACCCAGGTTTTTGGATTGGTCACACTTCACTGCATTGTGCCATCCTTTGATTCTAATATGTGGACATTTGAGCAGTTTTCAAAGGAACCCATCATGCAACTTCTTCCCTCATATCTCTTCTTAGAAATGGAGTTTCTTCTACATCAACCTTTGGATTGGTTTCTTCCTAAGGGAAGAAATGTTGTTTGTAGGTACAAGACACTTTCTAGCGTTCATCTTTACGCACTCGCCATTGGCACATGAGCTACTTCTTTATGGGGGGACCTATAGTCTCACTCTTGCTGTCCTATGGGTGGTATTTGATTGTATATATGTGATAGAGGTAGTCCTTGGGGGGTCATGGTGAGTCCTCCTACTGTTGACCTATTTTCCTCTACCTAGAGTCAAATGGCCTACCTTGAAAATATTGTTGGAATTCCTTAGAATATGGCTCTATATGCCTTAAATCCTTCAAATTCTAGTCTTTTTCCTTGCAAAAAACCCAGAAAAACCCAGAAACCCATAGTCTTCAAAGTTTGCCTTTGCAAGGTTTTTCCATCTTTATACTTAGTTGTTTCTAGGTATGGATATCTATTGTCCAGATATTTGAATATTTTCCAATGTCCATATTTTAGCTAATATCTAAATATTATCTTAATAACTAGACCTTAGATAATATTCAGATCCTATTTGATATCTAGATCTTAGCTAATATTTGAATATTATTTTAATATCTAGACCTTAGCTAATATCCGAATCCTATTCGATATCCAAATCTTAGTTAATATCCAGACCTTAACTAAGAGCCTAATATTTCCCAAATGACTAGACCTTGGTCAATATTTAGATTTTTCCTAACATCCAAATATTTCCTAATGTCTAGATCTTCTGCAATGTCCAGATCCTTCAGTATTCACATCTTGATGACTTCATCCAATCCCCTCTCTAAAGAAATACATATGAAGATGTCATCATCAGGACATTCCACCACCAGCATGTTGTCCTTCAGTGTTCATATCCTGATGATGTCATCTAGATCCCCTCTCTAACGAAGTTCTCTATGTTGACGACATCATTAGGATATTCAGAGTTGGCATATTAAAAGTTAATATCCGGGCATCAAATATCCATGCAAATGATAGCTCCTCCATAGTACTGAGGTAAATTTGATGGGTGCATCCAGATATTTGTGAATGTGAAGACTTGAGGGTGCATGCATGAATATCCATATGCTCATTGACCACAACTTTGACCATTAATATCTCCTTCATTTTTAAGATTTTCCACATGATCCAAAAGGCAAAATTTCTTAGAATTTCATCCTCTTTCATTTGGTGAGCTTTTTGGGGGTAAATACACAATTTGAAATTTTGATCCAGGATTCAAGATCCAGATATGGATATGCATATCTCAATATCAAGATAAGTTGCTGACCCTGAATTCAAATGCAAAATTAAATGTAGATCGACCCAAGATGCAAATTTGGTCAACGAGACACATTCAGAGGCTGAATTTCTCATGAATTACAAGAATCAATGAAGATTTGATCTCCTCAGCTACCCCAAATCAGATATTTTCATTCCATTTATTGTTGTAGGTGATGTGTCGATTGATCATATTGATGACACAAATATCTTCCCATTGCTCGATGGATTTGGATATTTTCTGCATTGAAGTTTTGTAGGTAGATATCCCTCTGGAGAAGATATCTTTTGACTACCCATAGGGGTGAATTTATTGTAACACATAACTGAAGTCAATGAATCAAATGCTATATAAAGCATGAAATGTAATGTATTATGGTTGGCTTTTGGTCTAAAAAGCCATATCTCTTGCAATTGTAACCACGCCTCTTTGAGAATAGGCATCAAAATTTTAGCTTCTCATGAATTATTCTTTGCTCTATGTATTTTTTGTTTGATCTCCATCTGTGAATGTTCCTTTCCTGTAATGGATTTCATTTAGTTTCACTTACCTCTATAAGTAGTTCATGATTTGTGTACGCTAGTCTGTGTTTATTATTATTCTATGAATACATGGTTGTTTTCAGGGTCTTCCAATATTCAAACCTGGTGTATCACCTCCTGTTACTTTAAGTTCATCCCTTTTCCTCTTTTCATAAATAGTGGATAGATTAGGTTTAGTCTTAGGATCGTTGAATCTTTCATTCAACAAAGGAACCAACCTCTCTTTGGATATTTGACCTCCTTGTATAGGGTCCCACACCTGGAGGTCATCTCAATGTTTCACTGGATTGTTGGAGCCCTAAAAGCCTTCAACACTAGGTGCAAATCCATGTGACAACACCTGCTATTGCTTCTTCTTTCACTTTCATGTTTTTCTCTCTTTTGGAGAGGGATTTTTCCTATGTGTTTTTCTCCTTTACTCCGTTTGTGAGAGAATTGTTTGTACATGGATACCTAACATGGCCTAGTAGCTGGGACCCATCATATTTATCCATCATAACATCTTTGCATTTGTCTACTTCTCCCTACGTTGCACTTAAGGAGGGGTGTTGGTGTGAACAAGGTTATTACCTATCTGGTTTACCCCTTGTAGTGTGAACTAGGCACATTATCTAACTAGTCATTAGTTCTTACTATTCACATATGTTCACATGTTAAGTTGACTTAGGAAGCATTCTAGTTGTTTCTAGATGTTGACAGTTGTCTATAGTTGGCATCTTATCCTCTAGTTGTCTCATGTCATAGGATTAAGACACTTGTCACATGACTATATCATCCTACATTTCATCCTTGTCTTTATAAGAAAGACATATCATGTACATTGTAACAACAACAATCCTTTGTGTTCATTAATAGAATAGAATTATTTCCTCATTTGATTTCTCTTGTGCTTTCATGAATTCATAGATCTTGGTTGGCTACCATCATAGCCAACTCTAACAGTTCAACTAGATTCAATGAAATCAACTACAACAAATTGTAGGTGCTAAGGGATTGAACAACTACTCCAATTATGGACAATATCAAAGTCATGCCTGCCAAGCAAGCCAAGTTCATCAAAACAAATATTAGTGCCCAGGTATAGGGAAGAAAGAAGTTTCCACTCTTTAGTCATTTTCACATTTAATGCATCTATTTCACCGAGGGGTTCCTCACCATTAGATCTAGATGAACAATATAGATTTATGTGGGAAACATGCCATACATTGTAAGTCCAGTGTAGTCGCTACCACCATTCTAAAATCTCATCTGCAGAGGAGCCAATGTCATTTCAATGGAAAAAGAATCTTTATACAAAAGAAGCTCACTGCAACAGAAGGAAACAAAATCTTTACAACCCATAGCAAGAATGTTTGTGAAGTGGGGCTTCAGTTGTACCATTATAGGGATAGGGCATCTTGTCCATTGATTGTTTGAGAGTGAAGCTCTAAACTTCTAGTTCTTTTCAACCCTAATCAATGTCACCAATTCCAAAGCTACTGGGTAGGCCATCTATGCAGAAATATATGTTGAAGTGACAACATTATCTTCATCAAAAGGGTTGACCCAACATGAATGATTCTTATTCACATTCAAGGACACAAAGGGGCTCCTACACACCATAAGTGTCAATTTTAACAATAAGTGGCTACACTCCTATGCACTAATATCACGGTCAACCATAGTCTCTATCAAGAACTTGCAAAATGTAATGGTCATGGGTCTATCGAAATCAACACTAGTAGAGATATATTGCTTTGACATTTTGTCAAACACTTGGCATGAAGTCTTATTTGTTTGTTTTTTAATGTATTTTGTTTTGAACAATAGATATATGTATGCCAAATGCTCAAACTAAATGAAATTCAAGTGCACTTATGAAGGAACTCATCAAGCAAACAATCTACCACATAACTAGGCCTTATAATTCAATTTTAATGATACGTAAATCTGATTTCTGAGTATGATCAACTGCTATTACAAATCTAATTATTCATAACTGAAATAACATCAAATTACAATGTTTAAACATGCCCAAACAAGACTCAAATCTTTATTGTTCATAAATGGATCATTGCAATGTTAATCAAGGATCTTTTACATACCAAAACAATGAATTGTAATGTCCAAGTATCAACCCCCAGCTGGTTGATCACCGATGACAGTTATTTATGTATCTTTCTGACTCCAAAAAAATCATGATCTCTCCTAAACCTTGGAGTTTCTCCATAAATTTCAGACCTGCACCATTTCAATCATCGATGAACCCTTATGAAGCCTTGGCATCCAACATGTATGGTTGCAAATGAGATAGAAGGGGGTGATGACTCCTTAGGTAGCTACGACTAGGGTTACAATGGACCACACCAATGTTTCTGCCCTCAATATCTTCTAAAAATGTATCACTAGGGTTTAGAGATTAAACCCTCTATCACAATAAATAATGCATCCTTGAATATCTTTAAATAAATTTCCACAAATTTGAATATATTGCCCAATTTGTATTTGGAACAAATCTCAAAATTGGCAATCAAATCCTCTAATATCAACCTACATAAATATATCTCTCTAAAGCCCAAATATTTCTCCACATCTAAACCAATGAAGAACAAATATGAATCCTAAAGTGAATCCACCAAATGGGTAGACTTGGGTTTTCCTCCAATCCACCTAAAATCCCAAGGGTTTTCATCCTAGGGCTTGCCAAACCTATAGTTGTAGCTCACAAGGAAAACTCCAATATGCAAATAACAATTCAAGATATGAAAATGAATTGACTTCATCTCTTTTTAAAGCCACAAGTGAACTTTATAGAAATTACATCTAGAATTCTTACTTTTATTATTTTATTTTATTTTATATTTTTTGTTTTCAAAAGTGACTTATTTTTATAATTTCTCAATATAATATTATAAATTCACTTTTATAATAAAAATAGGTCAAGCTAATTAATTAAATATATAAATAACCCAAAAATGACTTAGGATTATTTATTATTTAATTAATCAAATTATTCAGGCTTATAACTCTTAACTTAGCCTATGGGAATAAAAAGAGGCTAGTGGACCATGTTGGATGATCATTCAAAAAATGGGGACATTACAAATCCTCCCCACTCATAGATTGCTTGTCCTCAAGAAATCACAACTCCTTCATAAATCATTGAGATTCCAGGATCCCATACTAATCTGAAGAATGTTCAACCAAGTTCCCACTGCTCCACTCTGATACAACTGTCATTCAACAAATCATTGTGAAGCAATCTACCAATGAATACCAATGCCTGGACCTTAAATTATTGCACCATCATATAAACATAAAATTAAAGGATTAATGTCTCTTATCAAGTCACCATCACAGGTTATCCATCTAAATTTGAATTGTTTCATATGGACTTGAAAGGTGTTCATCGTGTGTGCATAACCAAGCATGCATACCCTCTCTAGACTGCTTGCACAAATAATTGTTAGAAATGAAAGAAACACTACTTGAATGGAAATCTAATTCAAGATAAATTTTTGTAATCTTTAACTGTGTGTTATTAATAGAGACTGTAACATAGAAACAAAACTATGCTTCACAAAAATGCAAAATCATAAATATGAACACATACCACAAGGTTTAACATGGAGAAAACCCTTTTGGGTAAAACACTCCACACAGGAAAGAGGCCCAATGTTTATATTAATTTGAAAATGATTTACAATACAACAACACTTCAACTCTCTCCACTAGTCTTCAATCTGACAGCATTCCTACAACACTTGAGTACCTAAATCTATATTGCAGCAACAAACACATGTCAAATACTTATAGAAATGTATTCCAACACATCCTAGGTGTTCACCTTCTCTCTCCTAAGGTTTTCCAACTTGTAAACATTAATTACCATCTTACAAGCATCTTACACTTGTCCAAAAACAACCATGCAAAGGTTGGGTACCCAAGACTAAATCTGGCCTCTTACAACATCTTATGACACATCATAACCATCATTGATTCCACAAAAGAGTATCTTTCCAAGCTAAAAACCTTGGGCTAAATATAGCAAATATAAAATTAACATATCTGTCATATGCATCATAGAATCTCAGAATCTTATGACAACTTGCAGCTATCATAGATTCACTTACCAAACATTATGATAGTTGTCATACATGCCAAAAATAGTATATTATCCAAGGGAGCACACCTACCCTCATTTACTTTGAGTTTTTACATTTGCCAACAATAAAAGTCACTCCGTAATTACCTCCAATTACTCTGAAATTACAACTATCAATGAGACTACCTCATTCCCTTATGGGTAATTATAAATAACAAATAACAAATGGAATAAAATACAATATTGAAATTTACAAGGTTAAAGGAACCTTATTCCAACATTCTCCCACTTGACATTATACATTGTAAATTAACCCATAAGAAATCATATGAAATAATCAAGCACTAGAAACAAGGCCCATGGCCTCTTTGCACCACATGAACTTTTTTGTGCTCACAGGTTTGGTCAATGAATCTACAACATTCTCGTGAGTGTCTATCTTCTACAGTTCAATTTGTCCATTTGCAACCAACTCTCGAACAAAGTGATACTAAACATCAACATGCTTAGTCCGAGCATGATACATGGGATTCTTGGCCAAATAGATAGCACTCTGGCTATTACAACCAATCTGAATGATCCTGCAATTGAAACCAATACCTATACATAGTCTCCTCAACCAAACTGTCTCCTTAGAGACATGAGTAGCAGCCATATACTCTGCTTCTGTGGTGAACAAAGCAACTGTGTGCTACCTCTTACTCATCCAACTCACTGCTCCTCCAAACAGGGTAAACACATAGCCACTATTGGACTGTTGAGTACTTGTGACTCAGATTATAGGCATCGGCAAGAGCTGCTTTGTGTCTCAATGATCTCTTGTTCTTAGTCAATTGTCCTTTGTTATCGGCCTAATAGGCTCTATCGGCATAACTTGCTTGTGTTCCAGCGATGAGTTTGTTTCACTGATTGGCTTGACTATTGCTATTGGGCTTGGCTGAAGTTCTCTCTCCGATCACTTGTGTTACATCGATCAGTGTAACTGTAACCATCAGTGAGGTGTTATGTTGTCTCTGCGATAGTTGGTGTCTCTCCGATGGAAAGGTGTGGACCGACATACATGTAAGCAGTGTATCGGTGAGACTTGTCTTATCGACATGGGTTGGAATGCTTTCTCTGATGTGCTGTGTTACTCCAATGGAGGCCTGGCATCTATATGACTATAACTATCAGCATGGTCTAGGGCTTCTTCTCTGATGTGCATTGGTCACGCCGATAAAGGATGAAGGCTTGGATATCGGTGGGACAAGGAACCATCGGTGTGGATGGTGGACTGGTCTCCGATGAGCTTGGTCTGTCCGATGATGTTTGGCATCGGTAGGAGGAACTTCGTCGGTGAAGGAGGATGAAGTCTAACTAAAGGGCTTGGTCACTCCAATGGTTCATTGCTATTTGACTGGCTAGGTCATCGGCAACAAAAGCGCTGACGATATACTTACCATGTGTTCGTGCATATATGTTGTTGCTATATTTGTCAACTAATGCATGTGGGACTATTGAATATGAATAGTTGCAAATAGTTAAGAACTGTCGACTGGAAGTTGTAACGGTCTGAGGTAGTGGAACCAATTGTTCTCTTCTGTAATGTGATATGTAAAATGCATTGAAACAGAGGAGTGCGAACAGTGAGCGAGTACAGAGTTCAGGTGTAGGTTGATGTCCTATACTATGTGCTATCTGTGGCATGATAATAGTATGAAGGACTAACCTGAGTGTTGGAGAACTTTGTGCAGGGTTATGCTGACAGTTATTCTTCTAGAGGAGCAAGATGTAAATCTCCATGAGAGGATTAGTGCCTAAATTGTATTGTAACTATATTTTCTGTTGCTGAATAATACAACGGTGATCTGGGTTTTTGGAGTGTTGGGTTTTTTACCTGTAAGAGTTTTCCCCACGTAAATCTATGTCTTTTGTTCTATCTTTTATGTTTGATATGTCTATTGTTGAAATTAGATCTTGTTTCTTGTATTTCCTCTAAGGGTCAATGTTGGAAATGTACTATGTCTGTTTCCGCTTTGTGGCATAGTTGTGCGTGTTTTTGAAGAAATTGAAAAGAATTTAAATCTGTCAAAGACACCACTGTTCTTAGAAATATGTTTTGAGATGCTCTCATTTTCTTACAAGTGATATCAGAGCCTTGTTCTGGAATCTGCTTTGTTGCTCACATATGTACATTTGTGTGCTGCATGTGTTTGCATGTAAGAGTTCCTGGTGTATAAGGTCTGGGTATTCCTTTTGTGATGATTTCTTAGTGTGACAGGCTTGAGGAAATCTAAAGGAATCATCTGATGTTTGATCCTTGTTTTGAGTGAAATATGGTAGTTGATCTTGTTTTTCTGTTTCAGCAGTGCTTGAAGGATGGTGCAAATGAAGAGACTGGAGCTGGTCATGATGTGGCCTGAGGCTCTTAGTTGACAGTGTATAATCCTATTGCATGGGGTGGATTATGCTTTGTGGTTGTGTATCTACAACAACTTTCATATTAGGTGTCTGTGTGAGAGGCTTCCTTGTGATATGAAGAAGTTTGTGTTGCTGCTCAGCCATGGAGAAGTGTGCTTATGTTGGATATTTTTTCCTAGTATTGGAAACCATTGTTTCTGTTGCACCAGTTACATAAAGGCTATGGAGTTGATCATTGGAAGATCTAGGAGCTTCTGTAATAGCCCGATTCTCTCAGACACATGTGCATATTGGTGGTTAAGGAATTGGTCTACAAGTGGGCTTGAATTTCTTGAACTGTTGTTTTCCTTAATTGGATATTTTGCACTTGCATGTCTCAAAATCATGTTCCTTGGTTTTGAGGGTTTCATAGTTTTTCCTTAAAATCTATGGTTATGCATATTCATGATGATTCATTATTCTGGTTTAACTGTTATGGAGTTTATGTTGCAAACTTTTGGTCTTCCAGATGTGAAGTGGGTATGGATGTGCATGGGTGTTTTTCAAACACAGTGATTTTGTAGGTTCTACATGGTCAAGAGAAAAAACTTGTGGTTTTGTGAAGCTGCAGTTAAGCTATTTTCTAGACCCTATTTTTGGGGTGTTGCTGGATGAGATAGTTGCAGTCTTGTGGGAGTGTTGGTACGTGATAAGTCACTCAGTATTTCTGTGGTGATTCTTTTATGGATTCCTTAACTATGGTGCTCAGGTTGTGGACTGGTTTGGCAAATCAGATTGTAAGTAATCTGGTGTTTTTTGTCATGTTGTCTACATGGTTATTTACCTCTTGAGATCTCAGTTTTATAGTTTTTAGTGCGATAGTGAGTTTGTGTGGTGCATTGATTGGATCTATGAGTTATGTAGTTTTGTGGGCTGGCCACTTATTAAGCTACAGTGAGATAACTTGGATGTGGATTGTCTATATTCACAAGATCGTTTAGTGGTTATGCAAACTTGTTGGATGGCCTTGTTTGTGGTCACTTGTGCATTGGTGTGATTGCACTGGGATAAAAGGGTGGATAGTGTAAAGTACCTGAATAGTCAGTAATCTATAGCATGTGTGTCATGATGTCATGTATAGCTTGGATACATAGTTCAGTGTAAGATTTTGACAGTGATGTTGTATTTTCTTGGTTTGGAGATCTTGGTGCCATTTGGTTTTTTATTGATGTGTTAATATGTGGACCTAGAAGATTTTCAGATGAGAAGATGTTTGGTCATGTTGCTTGGAAAGATCGGTTGCCACAATTCAGTGGGAGCTTTAGTAATGATTGCAGATTCATCACTTAGTGGTGAATGATCTTCTTTAGTGTTATAGATGTTACTAGGAGGAGCTCTTAGATCCTGTTGCTGAAGAGGGTTCTTTCGCATTTGCAGGGGCACTATATGAGGATATCTAACATCTTGGAACCATGAAGGACTCACTTAGTCTTTGGTTGAGGTGTTGGTGGTGCTTGACATGTGATGTTGGTTTAGAGTTTTGGTTTGCTTCATGTCATGATATCTTCTTGAATTTTGCATTTGAGTTTTGGTATGATACATTGCTCTTGAGACCATGGTTATGTTCACCTAGAGCATGGAATCTTTAAAGGGGGATGGTAAGATCATGATGTCATGATAAGTTCCTAATTCAGATGATTGGAGCTTTGACAGTGGTCTGGTAACTTCTCTATGTTTGGGTACATTTATTATTTGCTTGATTACTTCATAGTGGTGTAGTGATGCAGTTGGAGTTTAGCATGAGGTGAAGGTACTCATGGATACATGGAGAATAAGGTGAGATTGTATATGCTGTGCTTAATCAGAGTTTGCAGTAGGAAGTTCAAGGAGTCTTTACCTTGGTTGAATATGAATTCAACAAAAGATCTAGAGGAGATTGTTCTTGGAGAAAGTCATTGGGACTTGGATATCTTGGAAGAACATTCTCATTCCCCACTCTTGGTCTACTCTACAAGTTTCACTTGAGAGGTATTGCCAATTGTTTCTCTCAGGTGTTTTATGCTTTCTTTCATAGATATGGATCTTGAACTACTGATATATGGTTCTGGAGGATTCATTGTGAGAGATGGATAGCATGATTAATCTCCTTGTGCATTTGAGTTTAAGATATCATTCATTGATGAGAATTGTTAGGAGATGGTTTTATGGGTTGATTTCTTGAAATGGGAAATGGATTAGTTTGATCTTCTTTGGTTTGAGAGGCTTACATCCATGTTAGTTGCATGATTACATATGTTAAATTTCATCTCTGTGAGATTGAACAACTTTGGGTGTTGTTATGGTGTTCTCTTTGGGGTTTTAAGAAGGAGATCATACTAGACATAGTTGGCATTCAGAGGTGTATGTAGAAGGATTGTCTACAGGTATATGATGTGTAGTGTTTTTCTTGGTCTTAGTTATTTTTCTGTTGGTGTGTTTCACATTACATTGGGTTGAGGTTTGTTTAGAGCTGAAGTGATCACTAGTTTGTGGTCATGTGCTTTCCCTTATGTTCTTGGGTGATAGCATGAAGGTTCTATTATCTCTTTCATTGTTGGGTGTGAAGAACTTGAGATATTTCTGGACTAGTGGTGAGATGCACAGGTTATTGATTTACAAATTTTGCATATCATGGTGGATGTTTCCTTGGTACTACATGATGTTTTTCTATTAGTGGACTTTTTATGCCATGATCTTTTTCAGATCTGCATTACCCATGTAGTGGGAGTTCTTGGATGTGTTTGGTCTTTTTTGACTGGTTGACACATGGAGCTTGTATTTGCAGTTGATGGGTGTATATGTAGGTGGCATGAGTCTGCTGATGTGAATACCTTTAAGGTATGAGTGATTAGATGGATTAGCACTTACTATGTGTACTATTTTTAGTTACGTGGGTTTTGTTCAGTTGCATGGGTGTAGTTAGTTTTCTGATTGCTATTCTAGTTGATGTTCTATCTTGTTTCTAGAGGATGGTTTCATGGATGTGTTCTGAAAGCTTTGAAGTTAGTTTTGTTAAAGCTTCTATGTAGCTTGTGTGTTCTGAAAGCTTTGAAGTTGGTTTTGTTAAAGCTTCTATGTAGTTGTAAGCACAGTGGAGTGGAGGTAGTATCATTTTTGGTTCTGTGACTTGGAGCGTTGACGGTTTCCTGTAATTCCTTCATCAAGTGGGAGAATGTTGAGTACTTGTGACTCAGATTACAAGCATCGGCAAGAGCTACTTTGTGTCTTAGCAATCTCTTGTTCTTGGTCGATTGTCCTTTGTTACCGGCCTGACAGGCTCTATCGGCGTAACTTGCTTGTGTTCCAGTGATGAGTTTGTTTCACCGATCAGCTTGACTATCACTATTGGGCTTGGCTGAAGTTCTCTCTTTGATCACCTGTGTTACACCAATCAGTGTAACTATAACCATCGGTGAGGTGTTGTGTTGTCTCTGCGATAGTTAGTGTCTCTCTAATGGAAAGGTGTGGACCAACATACATGTAAGCAGTGTATCAGTGAGACTTGTCTTATCGACATGGGTTGGAATGATTTCTTTGATGTGCTGTGTTACTCCGATGGAGGCCTGGCATCTGTATGACTATAACTATTGGCATGGTCTAGGGTTTCTTCTCCAATGTGCATTGGTCATGCCGATGAAGGATGAAGGCTTGGGTATCGGTGGGACAAGGAACCATCGGTGTGGATGGTGGACTAGTCTCTGATGAGCTTGGTCTATCCGATGGTGTTTGGCATCAGTAGGAGGAACTTCATCAGTGAAGGAGGATGAAGTCTAACTGAAGGGCTTGGTCACTCTGATGGTTCGTTGCTGTTTGATCGGTTGGGGTCGTTGGTGGCAAAAGCACCGACGATATACTTACTGTGTGTTTATGCATATATGTTGTTGCTATATTTATCAATTGATGCATGTGGGACTATTGAATACGAATGGTTGTGAATGGTTAAGAATGAACTGTCGACTAGAAGTTGTAATGGTCTAAGGTAGTTGAACTGATTGTTCTCATCTGTAATGTGATATGTAAAATGCATTGAAACAGAGGAGTGCGAATAGTCAGCGAGTACAGAGTTTAGGTGTAGGTTGATGTCCTATACTGTGTGCTATCTGTGGCATGATAATAGCATGAAGGACTAACCTGATTGTTGGAGAACTTTGTGTAGGGTTATACTGTCAATTATTCTTCCAGAGGAGCAAGATGTAAATCTCCATGAGAGGCTTAGTGCCTAAATTGTATTATAACTGTATTTTCTGTTGCTGAATAATACAATGGCAATCTGGGTTTTTCGAGTGTGGGGTTTTTTACCCGTAAGGGTTTTACCCACATAAATCTATGTCTTCTGTTCTGTCTTTCATGTTTAATATTTCTGTTGTTGAAATTAGATCTTATTGCTTGTATTTCCTCTAAGGGTCAATGTTGGAAATGTAGTATGTCTATTTCCATTTTCTGGCATAGTTGTGCATGTTTTTGAAGCAATTGAAAAGAATTTAAATCTGTCGAAGACACCACTATTCTTAGAAATATGTTCTGAGATGCTCTCATTTCCTTACATGGACCTTTGATTGTCTAAGTCACCTACCCAATCTGCATCAACGAAACCCTGTATGTCCAAAGATTTTTTAGCACTATCAGTACCAGAATAAACCAAACAATAATCAAGAGTACTTGCAAGATATTTAAACACCCTCTTCAAATAGTTCCAATGCTGTCTACCAAGGTTAGACATAAATCTGCTCAAAACTCCCACTGCTTGGGCAATATCTGGTCTAGTGTAAACCATTGCATACATCAAACTCCCTACAAGACTAGGATATGGCACATTAGACATATCCTCAAGATGATCCTTAGTCTTTGGACACATATCTAATGAAAGCTTAGTACCAATGGGTAAAGGAACTCTAACTGGGTTATAGTCTTGCAAACTAAACCTTTGCAAAATAGCATTCACATACTTACTTTGTGACAACCAAAGCTTTCTATTAACTCTGTCCCTCCTGATCTCCATTCCCAAAATATACCTTGCAGCACCAAGATCCTTCATCTCAAATGCACCTAAAAGTTGGGCTTTAAGCTCACTGATCATACCCTTAGTATTGCTGAAAAACAACATGTCATCAACATACAAAGCAATAACTAGTATAGAATCATCAACACAATGAATGTAAACACAATGATCCTCCTCACTTGTAACAAAACCCAATTTGAAACAAATGAATCAAACTTTTGATACCACATTCTGGGGGATTGTTTCAAACCCTAGAGAGACCTCTTTAACCTGCAAACCCATTGTTCTTTTCCTTTTACCTCAAAACCTGTAGGTTGTTGCATATATATTTCTTCCTGAAGATCTCCACTCAAGAATGTAGTCTTAACATCTATTTTCTCAATTTCCCAATCATAAGATACATCAATGGATAAGAGAAATCTAATAGAAGTCAACTTAGCAATAGGAGAGACTATCTCACCAAAATCAACTCCCTCTCTCTGGGAGTAGCCCTTGGCTACCAGTCTAGCCTTGTACTTCTCTAATGACCCATCTTCTCCAAACTTCTTCTTGAAGACCCACTTACAACCTATGGCCTTTCTTCCTTTGGGCAAATAAACAAGATCCTAGGTGTTACAAGAGTCTAAAGCCATCATCTCCTCCTACATGGCTAACTACCAAGACTCACTATCATCTATAGAAATAGCTTCTCTGTAGGATCTAGGTTCATTGTTAGTACTAAATAACGCATATACACAATGGAAATCTGGTGGGCTATACCTGTCAACTGGATTTCATTGTCTTGTGGATCTCCTCAAGGGTGGAGTAAGAGACTCTACTCATTCTTCTGCATGATCATCTGCACCAACTTCTTCTGTCACAACAAATTCATCTTCATCAAAACTACTTGAATCTTCTTCTTCTTCTTCACCTCCGAATCCATCATTATGTTCTTCATGAGGTGCATATTTCTTCTCTAAATCAAAGTGCACCTTCTTTACCTTTTCTTTTTTTTCTTTTGGCTGCTTAGGTTCAAAAATAGCTCTAAGTTCCCTAAAAATAACATCTCTAGAAAAGATAATCTTGCAGGTTAGTGGATTCCAAAGCATATAACCTTTGACATTATCACCATATCTAATGAATGTACACTTTTCATCCTTTGCATCCAACTTAGATCACTTTTCCTTAGGCACATGAACAAAAGTCTCACAACGAAAAACTCTTAAATGTGAAACAGAAGGTTTCTTACCTATCCACACTTCCTAAGGTGTTGAATCAAGAGCCTTACAAGGAGATCTATTTATCAAGTAGAAAGCAGTACACACAACCTCTTCCCAAAAGCATTTATCCAACTGTGCATCACTAAGCATACTTCTGGCTCTTTCCATAATTGTTTAGTTCATCCTTTTTGCAACACCATTCTATTGTGGTGTATACATAGTTGTCTTTTGTCTAATTATACCTGCATGCTTACAAAACTCATTAAATTCCTTAGAGCAATATTCCCTTCCATTGTCATATCTTAATATTTTGATCTTTAAAATTGATTGGTTCTCTACTAAGACTTTGAATTCCATAAACTTAGTGAAAACTTTAGATTTTGCTTCATAAAATAAATCCATGTAAATCCGGATACATCATCAATGAAGGTTATAAAATAACAAGATTTTCTAATAGATTCATTATCCAAAGGTCCAAACACATTCGTATGAATAATTTCTAACTTTTCTTTTGCTCTATTGCTTCTTGGAGGAAATAATTTTCTATTTTGTTTACCAAACACACAATGCTCACAGAAATTAAAGTGCTCATCAAAATAGGAGAAACCATCCAACAAATTTTTATTCTTAATAGTTTTTAAAACATTATTACTTGTGTGGCCAAATCTACGGTGCCACAACATACATGTATTTTCAGTAGTTTCCTTAGATACATAAGAGGCATTGCAAACTGTAGTGGCTTCAAGCTTGAATAGGCCTCTGAATCTCTTCCCCTTCACTATCACCAAGTTCCCTCTCACTAATCTGCAGCCATGCTTGTCAAATGTCACATGCATTCCCAATTTATTCAACTTTGACACTAAAATCAGATTTCTAGCTAATCTAGGAACATGCAAAACACTAGGGAGGGCTTTAATCCTCCCAGCACTGAAATACAACAATACCTTTCCTTTCTCAACAATTGGATATGAAGAGTTGTCACCAAGGTAGATATTACCTCCATCATATTCTTCATATGTGGAGAACCATTCCTTATGTGGGGTCATATGAAATGAGTATCCTAAGTCAACCAACCAGTGATCATTAGAAACAAGATTACATGCAAAAAGTAAAATTTCTTCACCTGCATTCAAGGACTTATCCAAATCACTCTCGCACTATTTCTTGGGATTTCTTCACTCCACATGTCCCCTTTTATCGCAGTTCCAACACTTAACTCTGTTCTTTTTACTAGGAGTTTTAGACTGACACTTGGACTTGTCCTTAGCCCCTTTTTAATCTCTTTTAGGTTCCCTTTCCTTAGACCTTCCCCTGACATTAAGAGCATCCCCTGAACTATCCAAACTCTTCTTCCTCAATTCCTATGATAGTAGCACTAAAAAAAGAGCATCCAACTTCGGATCTGCAAGGTTAGCAGTGATAGCAAGGATAACATTCTCCCAAGATTTAGGTAAAGAACAAAGAAGTAAGATACATTTATCTTCCTCACTAACCTTAACATCTATTAAATCAAGCTGACTCAATAACAAATTAAAAGAATTTAAATGCTCTGCAATTGATTCACCTTCTCACTTTTTCATGGAAAGCAATTTTCTTTTTAAATAAAGTTTCTTTTCTATACTCTTGGGTTGATAGATCTCACCCAACTGATTCCACAACTTGTGTGCAGTCTCCTCCTTTGTGACATTTAACAGGACAGAGTCTGAAAGACACAACTAGATGGTTCCCCGTGCCTTCTTATCCAGTCTATCCCATTCATCTTGAGAGACATCATCAGGTTTCTTCTCTTTTTGAACAACCAATCATTGGTTTCTTTCTTCAAACAAATCTAAACCATTTTTAGCTTCTAGAACTCATACCCCATTCCATTGAACTTCTCAATGTCCAATCGAGAGGTTGATGCAATAGTGGATGCAGCCATAATAACAACACAAGATCTACAAAATAAACACAACCAAATCTCCCACTGTAGCTATAGCTTCCACACTACCATCCATGAGTCAAAGCTGGCTAGAATCTGATACCAAATGTTAGAAATGAAAGCAACACTACTTCAATAGAAATCTAATTCAAGATAAAATTCTGTAATCTTTAACTGTGTGTTATTAATGGAGATTGTAACATAGAAACAAAACTATGCTTCATAGAAATACAAAATAAGAAATATGAACACATAAAACAATGTTTAATGTGGAGAAAACCCTTTCGGGTAAAAAAATCCACACAGGAAAGAGGCCCAATGTTTGTATTAATCTGAAAATAATTTACAATACAACAACACTTCAACTCTCTCCACTAGTCTTCAATCTGACAGCATTCTAGCAGCACCTGAGTACCTAAAATCTGTATTGTAGCAACAAATAAATGGCAAATACTTATAGAAATATTTTCCAACACATCCTAGGCATTCACCTTCTCTCTCCTAAGATTTTCCAACCTATAAACATTAATTACCATCTTACAAGCATCTTACACTTGTCCAAAAACAACTATGCAAAAGTTGGGTGGCCAAGAATAAATCTAGCATCTTACAGCATCTTATGATGCATCATAACCATCATAGATTCCACAAAAAAGTATCTTTCAAAGATAGGAACCTTGGGTTAAATATAGCAAATATACAACTAACATATCCATCATATGTGTCATAGAATCTCATAATCTTATGACAACTTGCAGCTATCATAGATTCACTTACTAAACATTATGATAGTTGTCATACATGCCAAAAATAGTATTTTCTCTAAGGGAGCACACCTACCCTCATTTAATTTGAGTTTTTACATTTGCCAACAATAAAAGTCACTCCATAATTACCTCTGATTACTCTGAAATTACAACTGTCAATGAGACTACCTCATTCCCTTATGGGTAATTACAAATAACAAAAAATAAATGGAGTAAAATACAATATTGGAATTTACAAGGTTAATGGCACCTTATTCCAACAATAATGACAACACTATTAAAATTAAAAATAAGATCTATAATCATCTTGGGAATGCTTCCGCTATCATAAATTGGTAAGATCTCATCATCATTCAACCTCCAAGTGTTGTAGTGACAATCCCATGCACATAATTCCATGCAATCAGCTGCAATCATCTATGTAAAGTCTAAAAATGGCATAATCAACATTATAGAATAGCTACTAGCCCTCAATATATAAGCTGAAAACCATTGAACTAGGTTTGAAAATTCTCTATTCCCATGATTAACTTCATGCCTTGGATTATAGTTCAGCTCAACCCCAAAATTAATATGCATATACCTCTCAAAAGGTTCGTACTGCAAGTATGATTTTTCTTTATGCTCTACCATCATAATTTCTCCCCAATGAAGTTCTAAAATTTGATGAAGAAATGCACCTAGTTGTTGCCTTTCATTATCCATGTGAACAAAATTTTCCTTAATCTCTTGTAGGTGTTGTTTTTCTTGAGTGGCTAACAAATTGGCTTCCCTAGCCATCCTTAGCCTTTCACCACACATGTTTTGGGTCCTCACAACATCATCTATGCCGTGGTTTTCAAAATCATCTTCTATGTATCTTAGATCAACAAACGCTATCTCACGGTTAGCTATCAAATCTTGATTATGAACAAGATAATGCTTCTCACCAATGCCATCCACACAAAACTTATCTATCACCTTATGATTACTAAAATCATGTGAAGATAACAGATTGTTGTTCATAATCATATAATTAGATTTTCCTTCATACTGTTTGTTGATGTCATCATAGTCCTTATGCACATCTTCTTCAATTGATGGATACCTATCATTATTTTCTGGTCCAAAAAGTGTATGCACAACTTTCTCTTCCTTAACCATAAATTGAGCCTTCAAATCTTGCAATGCTAAAAGTATTTCATCAAATTCATCAAAGTCAATTTGTTCATCACATAACAAATTCTCATTATTACCTTTGTATGTATGAACAATATCATCTTCAAATTCACCCAACTCAGTAATTGATTCCTTAAAACTATTATGTACAGATGGTGAGACAATGCTATGCTCAAGTAATGGATCATCAAGAGAATTCATACCTTCACATGGTTGATCAATAATTGCTGATTTGACAAACTCTATATCAACATACCCTTCAATCTCGTCATCGTCAAGAACACTGATGTACTCCTCACTTGTGGATGCATTAAGTGATTTTTCTTTGTCCATATCATCACCCTTCTGAAATAAACTTGTGATCACCAATTCATCTTCCTTATTGTTTCCACATGTATGACTAGGTTTCCAAACTTCCTAGCATGTGAAGCAATGTTGCTCTCTCATCAATTGATTTTTGATTTTCTTAGTATTACTTGTAGGCTGCAAATCACAAGGAAGAAATTCTTCTTTCTTCTATTTCTTATTTTCTTCTTCTTTTTCTTTTTGTAATGATAGAGAATTCTTCCTTGATCTTCTTATGTAGTTTACCAGGCCTCTTGTACCAGGTTTCAACACTACAATTAAAACCAAGAAATAATCAAACGAAACCTATTTTTAAACTCATCAGGAGTTCTTTGCTATTCATCAAAAAAATTTATGGCCTCCTATTCATATTTCCTCTTAATCAAATCTTCATCTCTACTGAAATTTATTACCATAACTCTAAAATTTTTTGAATCACACATCCACATGGGTTACCAGGATGCCAAGCTCCCTATGAATCTAGGAAGAGTCCACCTTTCCCCTAGTCTCAAGTTCCTAACTCAACACTAGAAGATACAAGCACAAATCTATGTAGTCATTGTCCATGGAGATTGTAAGCAATAAAAACATGCATGGGATTGCATGAGGACCCCATGATGATATGTAATCTTAATCACATACATGGAAGTGTGAATAATAATGCCCTCTCAACTCTACTCCTCTTGGTGACATGTGGTGTCTTGTTTTTCACCTTTGTCAATTCTTCTTTTGTCACAATATTGGTCTTACCTACATGCTTAGTTTCAACCTTTTCATGCTAATTCCACATTTTGACACCCCATTCTAAAGGTTTCTGACCCTAGGAAGCCTCTAAGTAGCCTAACAGACATAGCCCATGTATCATTTGTTGCCCATCTTTCCTCCTTTTTGGGTTGCTCCTATTAATGGTTGGATCTCCTCAGGCAACCCTACCTTTTTGCATCCTATGATCGAACTTTGATGCCCGATCACCTTCTTAGCATTTCATTAAGCATACATAACTGTCAAACTTCACTTAGGTACCTTCCTTTATGGGTCACCCTGGGTTATCTAGGGGTGACCTAGAAGCAACCTAGTGGTGACCCAGTGGTGACCCTTGTAGATTTTAAACATGATTTTCTCCTTTGATTTGATCCCAAAAAGACTCCATTTTCACCCACTTTGCATGCAATTTCAAGCTAAACATAGAGGAGGCCATAATTAACTCATTTAACACTCCCAATAAACTAAGTTTATCTCATGTGATCTATTTTAACTCCTCCTAACAACCATTCCTCCATGAGTGATAAACTTTTAATCTCATATCACCCTTCAATCAATTGAGTTCACAAGCAAATCAATTGAATTTGACTGATCAATCAAGCAAGTTAACTCTCCAATCAAAGGAGTTAACTCCTCAATCATCCCCACCCTTCATGTGCTCTCTCAACCTATAAATACCCCCCTCCTCTAATCATTAGAGGAGGCAAATTCGTTATTTCAATTCATCTTTTACTTGGCTTTTGTTCTCCAACTAGCATTCTTATGCTCATTGCAAGACATAAGTGCATTTTATTTATTGTTGTTATTTTTTCAAAGGATTCATAGCATCGTTACACTCACCAATTCTCAAGCCATAGTGCTCTTAGCTCACTATGAGATCAATTCAAAGCTTTCCAAAAGCTCATTATTTTTCTTTCCCTTTCCAATTTCTGCCAAGAGGAGAACCATGTTGCTGCCAGAGGATGAGGAGGTTTCTATACAAAAGGATTCCTAAGGTTATATCAAAGCTCATGTACTGAGCGATTCCAAGTTCCTTTTCATGTTTTTGTAGTAATTAGATAATAAAAATTTTCTCTTGAGGAAAGTAACTTGTTATTTTGCTTTTGGTAGGAATTCATAGTTTGATTTCATTTCATTGGAATAGATTAGAGAACATTTACTTTTCATAGAATAAATCTATTTTCTTTCATTAGTTAGATCTTTTCTCAATTTCTTACAGTAGATTTCAAAATCATCAAAAAAACACAAAAACATAGAATAACATTGCATTAGTTAAACTTCATCATAAAGTCCATTCATATATATTATTTTATTTATTCAATAAAAAATACAAAAAAATAGCTTGCATATCATATAGTTGCATTTCATACACAAAAATACAAAAAGACACAAAAAACTTAGGAAAACCCAAAACATTCAAACCCTCAATCTCATCATGAGGTAATAGGTAGTCACATTCACATTAGAGATGAACCCTTGATAACATCAGAAGGTAAACATTTAAAGCAATCAAAAGTTAACCCTAGGTCAACTCTAAACCTTAGGTCAATCTTTCTCAAAACAAGTCAAAGCATAAAAACTCTCTTGGAGTAACAAGTGAATGTGCCCAAGACTTAAAGGAGAGTGGGTCAAAGTAGTTCTAGAGGAACTAGAAGAAGTAAACCCTAGACCACAACTCACGCAAGAGCAATAATACATCATTAGAGTTGTAGAACAAGACATACAAATTCAACACCTCTAAGACCACGAAGCTAGATTAGAATGTGCTAGGAATGTAAACAAAGAAAATAGACATCCATCTAGGCATTTGAATTAGAGAAACCCCAATAGGAGACAAATCACAAGAGACTCTTCAGGTCATATTATCATTTCAACAAAAAGTTCCATGGAGAGATAAAGGAAAATCTAAAACAACAATAGGCCCCTAATCACGCCTACCACTCTTCACAAGGTTCTACTCCTAAGAGAACATAACAACACCCAGGTCTCACCCCCACTTGATTGGATTTTACGACAAGAGTGAAGGTGACTTGGAGGTCACCAGAAGAAAGGAGAGGGTCCATGTGCTTTGTTGGAGCTGACTCATCCATAAGTGTGCACGTGTCACATTTCAAAGAGTACATATTTTGGTGAACCTAACATGAAGAGAAAAACCTATTTGGTAGAGATTTTTGTGTTTCCATTAAACAATCTAAAATTTATTTCACATATCATTTTCACATTTCCATCTTGATCACATTCACTTTCACATTCATTTCCATTTTCACTCTCATTTCATCCATCTTCTTGGCCATCTTTTGTAAATCATTTGTTCCATTTATTCTAAGGTGTCCATGACACCCCTAAATATGATGAAACCAGAACTACACCTAGGGAATCTCCCTTCAAAGGAGCCTAAAACTCCCTCTTTTGATATGTATGTGCCTCCTAACCCAATGGAACCCATCTCAAACTACTACAATTACGAATACTTAGATTTTGAAGGTGACACAAGAGAACCTAGGTGTTTGTTAACATTCAACAACCCTGCATGGGAACAAAACTCAACAATTCAACCTAGAGCACACAAAGTACAAGTGAAATCAAAGATTCATCAAGTAGACCAACCTTCAACAAGTAGTCAAAATACCCACCTAGATGATGAGGTAAGATGCTTGGAGAGACATTTGCAAGAGGCCAAGGATGCTCAAGAGGCCTTGTGAATCACTCTTCAAGAAGAACAATGAAAACAAATGGAAAACACATGAGCTGAAATTCCAAGAAATGATGAGACAAAAATAAGTGCAATTCCTACTGACCTTATTGCAATGCTAGTCCAAAGAATTAGGAGCCTTGAGAAGGAAAGATCAATTGATGACAAGAGAGTAAGGTCTCTTGACAACAACAAAATAGAGAAAGGCTAGAGGGCATCTCAGAACCCCCATACTTGAACTTCTACTCATGAAATGGGAGTAATGATATTTTCCCAAATGGGAATCAAGCTATACAAAATCAACAAATTATCCAAACAAATCAAACTATAGAACTTGGATATCAAAGTTCACATATGGGGCTGATTTTATTGACCTCACAATTTCAAAGTGCTTTTCTAGGAACGTACCTCAAGGACTTGAAAGATCCACTTGACCATGCTATAAGAAATGCAATATTGCCACATCCCCTTCCCAAATTTCCAAAGGTCAAGGGAGAAGGAGATCCTAATTCTCAAATAAAAGGCATACACTACATCAGTAAGGGAACTCCTCATTTGGGATGGGCTTTGTCACCAAAATATTTCTAAAGACGTTAAAATAGATTTCCTTGGATTGGTGCTATCATCTTCTTGAGGCTTCTATTCACTCATTTCTACAACTTATAGGAGATTTTTTCATGGCTTTTGACATGAACATGCTTTTTATTGTAGGGATTTGCAAGTTCCTAACCATGAAATGAGAATCAAATGAATTAGTGGCATACTTTGTCACAAGGTGTAGATGTACTCTACTCACCCACAAGTGCCCCAAGCATGGATCATCATGAATTATGTGATCTCTTATTGCATGTCCTCAATAGGGATACTTGAGAGGAGGTGCAAAAATTGTCATATAAAATATCTGAAGAAGTTTTAGAAAATTCTTAAGGACCAATCAAGCTGCAATAGATAACAGAGATATAAATTGTGGTGCCAATGGAAGATTGGTAGGAGATAATGGTGTGAACAACACCTCTACTATAAATATACTCAAAAATAACAAAAATGTGACAACAAATGGGGTAACAGATCAACCCTCGATCAGGAAAAAATATGGAGATGATCAACAGTGAAATTACTATCCTTTGAATGTCAATGTGATTGATTAGCCTCAAAATAATAACTATTATCCTAGAGATAATCATCAAATGTGGAATCAGAATGACAATAGGTACTAACAGCCTCCCTATGAGTATAACCAGTTTTGTTCCTTTCACAGGACTAGGGGGCATAATACAAAATCATACAGGGAATATAATAGATTCATTGCTAGGCTACCATAGGACTAAAAACATTTATTCATCAAAATGTTCCTAAATCCACAAGAGGTGACACCAAAGAATAACAAGGATTGAAAACAAATGCAGGCTCCCATTGCTCCACAGAATGTAAACATGAAGATCTTCCAAGATCCTTTTCCCTCTCATAGAAACACTGAAACAAACAACCAAGATGCAACAACTAGTTTTGTGAGAACAACTCAAACAAATATTCTAGTCCAACTAGGGAGAAACCAGGTTATTAGGACTAGTTGAAGTATTACATGATGAAGAAAATAAACTCAACAATGAACAAAAAGAAGAAATTCATGAGCGAACAATGTCAACTATGGAATCAATTCCTTCTCCAATTGGACCTTATGAATTGATTAAGGATTTTATGAAGAGATATGCTCACATATAAATCATAGATCTTCTCAAAAATTCTTTATCTCATCGTTAAACCCTTCTTGAAACAATAGGATTAAGGTACCTAGACCAAATTACTCCTCTGCCTAGTGAAGAAATAAACTAGATTGACTTCATGTAGATCGACCCAATTTGAGCTAAAAGACCTAGGATTTTTCTTTGGTCTTAAGAAAATGCCTTCTGAGGTAGATCTAACCAAGAAGGGAGATCCCACTCTTTACTTGCAAGTATGAATCTATGATACATGCATAAAAAGGAATTTAATTGACAATGGGGTTGTCGTGAACATAGTTTTGCTTTCCCTCTTGGAAAGGATGGGATACAAACATACCATTATCACTGTCTTCCATGACACTTTTAGAGGATATGAAAACTTAAAAGTGGCCACAATAAGGAAGATTACATTACCTATTTCCTTAGGTCTGAAAACGATTCCTACAATATTCTATGTCATTGACAAGGATACCAGGTATAACTTACTACTTGGAAGACCATAGATACATCAAATGAAGGTTGTGCCTTCCACATTGTTCCAAGAAGTTAAATTTTTGCAACTCAAAAAAATTCTGTCGCAAAAGGGGACTTGAAACCCTTTTGTATAGTTAAAAATGATGCAACCAAAAATATAGGGATCCCAATTGATTACAAGCTACCAATGAACAAGATTTCTGTCCCAATTCCCACACCTCAATCAATATGAATTAAAAGGATAGAAATGCCTACAAAAACTATCAACAATGCATAAATAAGAATCTTTGAGAAAGGAGAATCGTCAAAACAAAAGGAAATGGTCCCCAAAGAAACTACGATAAAAATAATGGAGTGGTTGGAGAAAGATGGACCTCTACAATTCCCTCTAGAGTTTCTCACCATCAATGTATCCCCAAAAGATGAGTGAGTTAATGATGTTTTATCATGAATAGGATAGAACCCCATCAAATAGAGTGGCTTGAATTTGAAACAAAGACATTGGACTTAAACGGAGTAGACCCACATGCCTTCTTAGACCTTGAGGAGGATTCTTCTGAAAGCTATACTCCTTTAACACAACCAAAGGAAATAACATCTAGTGAGACACATATCAAAAACACAAGAGAAAAGAAATTCATATACACCACTTTCACCTTCTAAAGACTCTTACACACCATTGACACCATCTATAGAAGCAAAAACTCATGATCAAGAAGAAGAAAACTTGATAGATAATGAGTCAACGAATGTTCCAGAAAGTTCATCTAAAGCCTTCCTAGCCCCTCAAAGCCATGAGTAACCTTTTTCCTTTGCTGCAATACAAGAAAATGATATGGACAAGTGCGAAGCATGCTTAGTGCAGATAGAAATGGTAGACAGACTCCCAGACAAAGATGAGGTGAGTGAAGGAGAATTCCAAAAAGAACATAAGATGAAAGTGACCATAGGAATTGAAGCTCCTATCATTTTTTAATTGCCCAAGAGGTACATAAGGAATTTGATGGATATGCAATCAGAACCAAATGGAGAAACAAACATAAGCTTTGTTCCTCTAGATGAAAAAAGAGAACCGCAAACACCTTTTGAATTGTTCCAATTTTGTAGAGTATTCAAGAATGTCCTAAAGTGAAGATCTACATGTAATATGAGTTCAACTAGCTCACTGAACTTTTGAATTTTGATGGATCCTTATATTGGACTCTCTCACATCAACAAGGCTTTCATGCCCTATTGCATATAACATTAATAGGAGTAGTCCCTCAATCGATTTAACCAAAACAAAGTCAACCTTCAGGACCCTACAAGATAGGTTGGCTTGTCCTCTGAAAGAGGGGCACTAAAAATAAGAAACATGGGAAAAGGAGGAAATTTCAAGAAGATTGGAAAGGTTCTTATATGGTCAAAGAAGACGTTAGAAATGACGCTTAACTTTTTGTGCACAATGAAAGGTGAAGAATTTCGTAAGATGATCAATACCTTTCACTTCAAGAAATACAATGTCTAAAGATATCAAAAACATCATAAAACATAAAAACACCCAAAAAATCAAATATTCCAAAAATTTAAAAAAATTATAAAAATCATTAAAAAAAGAAAATCTTTCATGAATTTTAGTTTCATTTTGTTTCATCCTGCATCTTTGAGAGTGGCATGCTCTTGTTGGATTTTCATTTTAGTAAGCAGTCTAAGATTACTTAGGTATAGGTTGATCCTCTTAGCTTTTGATATCCCTTATATTCATAATTGCCATTTATCATTTCCCTATTCACATTCCCTAATGATTTGAATCAAAGCCTAGTTCTTAGCTCTACACTGATCCTAGTCTTAGAAATCCATGTTGTTAAGTCTAAACAAAGACAATCTTTAAACCTAGAGTATTCAATAGAAGCTTGCAAGTAGACCTCCCCCATTTCTTCTTAGTAGAAGGGAAGTCTGACTGGATAGTGCAATTTTTTGGTGGTGCTCATCCCCTTATCTCTCCTAGCTAAAAATGTCCAGAATATCATAACTATGAAGGAAGCAATCTAAATTATGAGTTAATAAAAATGAGTGATAAAAAAGTAAGTGTGAGAGAAAAGTGAGCTTTTAAGGAAAGCACCAAAGTAGTTGAGTATCCAAACCATCAATAAAGTTTCAAAGCATCCCATTAAAAAGAATAAAAAATATCAAAAAAGAGAGAGAAAATTTGGGTACTACAAAATATATTTAAGAAAAAAAGAGAAAATGAAAAAAAGACATACAATAAAAGATAGAAAAGAGAGAGGATTGATGATTGTCCATTCTCTCGAGTAGAGATAAATATAAGATTGAAGCTACGAGAGTGATATTCTATCAGAGAAAGTGAGGTACAAAGCACACATGCACCAACTAAGCAATACTAGGAGTTTAGTTATCTTTTGGGCCATCTTCTACTCTAGAGCCTTTTCCATTACCCTAGGTCTATCTTATTGGCCATCTTTGATCTAAGTCTAGTAAGTACCAATAAAATTTTCTACTTGTCTAAGTTGAAATCTTTTCAACATATTTTTCTAGATAAGGATCAGTATTGATCCTTCAGCAAAGCCCAAAATTTAAAAGCATTCCATCTCCCCCAGGTTTCCAATTGAGTTCTAAATCCTATCTCAGAAAGTTAAATAAATCTCATATACCAAGATAATTCACAATCCCCTAGATCAAAAATCTTACTAAAGAGCTATCATATTGTTTGTTCCATCATGCATTCATTTTACCAAAAGTTGAAAATTTGAAAAGAAATAAGTCTATGTCATAACTCATGACATTCCATAGGTTTAAAAGTATGTTGCATTTCTCCTTGTGTCCTTGCATTTCATGCATTGCATTGCATTCATATATATTCTAAAGAAGACGAAAAAAATATATCATAATCACTTTGTATTCATTGCAAAGTCTTAGAGATCATAATTAGAAAGGTTCTAAATCATCAATGAGTACAAAAGAAAAAGATAATAATGATCATAAAGAGAGTTCCAAGAGTTCTAATACAAATTTGATACAAAGTAGGGAGTAGAGATAAGGAAAAAATGCTCTATGTCTCCCCATGCAAGGGGACAAAATAGAAGTAAGAAAAACCTAGATGAACTCAAGGATGATTTTGGCCAATAGAGCCACCAGGGCTTCAAATCCTAAGTCTCCTATGACTAGAAGCATTAGAACCCCTATGG
The DNA here is from genome assembly GCA_027924645.1 of Cunninghamia lanceolata. Taxonomy (NCBI): domain Eukaryota; kingdom Viridiplantae; phylum Streptophyta; class Pinopsida; order Cupressales; family Cupressaceae; genus Cunninghamia; species Cunninghamia lanceolata. The sequence continues at coordinate 523,779 of BSBN01000888.1, forward strand.
GTCTTGTGAGAGAGAGAGAACTCTTCTAGGAGCATGTGAAGGACCCGTCATGTCAGCCTAATAAGATTGTATATGAATCCAATGACTTGCCATCTCTTGAAGGACAACATTATTGACTCTAAGTTCCATGATCCTGCCATGCAAAGAAGTAATCTCCTAGCTAGCATACTATGTAATTGCAAGAATGTGGTGCAGTTATGGTAGGAGGGTTCATAGAATGAACTATCTAGACTGTGCAGCAAGAGTAAATACAACAAAAAATAACTCAAAGATATGAAACAAATGCAGATTCATTCATTCAGTATACCATAGAATTCAAATATAGATTAGCTGGCAACATGCGGGCTTATAATTAGGGCTCACAGGCATGATTACAAAATATCAGAATTTTCTTGAGATATAGCTTTGAAGCCCTTCACACAAAATCTAAACTAAGGATTATGAATCAATGGCTAACTATCAAAATTTTCTTTCCTAGGGATCTATTACATCCTTATATATCATCTCCGGTACAAAAGATTCCTCCGTGTTGGCTAAGGAAGATCACAAACTCCAATGAAGAGCTGTAATGCGTGTACACAGATAGGTCAGACCTAATCATGTAGAACACTTTCGTAAATGTATGGAATGATGTACGGATCTAAGGGAAGGTCAGACATGAACCAAAGATCATTGAATGATGTGTCATTAAGCTCCATAAGTGGAGGAATGCTCCGCAGCTCTTCTCCTTTAGTTGGCTATCTGAGACTGTCAGGATGCTTTGTTCTGAGAAATAGTTGATCTTCTGATAGTGATAACTTTCTGGTACTTGATCCAAATTTTCTAAATTCTGGATATGATGTAGATGAATGAATCGAGATGCTAAGTCTAGCTCCATAAGATAAAAAATGCAACTGCAGTATAATGCAGACTAAAATACAGAAAATGCTACTGACTAAACTACCTAAACTAAACTAGAAAAGAAACAAACTGAACTGCAAACAAACTGAAATGCAAATATTTTTTATTGATGCAAGATTTCTCTTGAACCAGGGATGCTCCTACATCAGAATGTCTATGTGATGGCCAACCTGAGAAGGAAGATGGGCATTAACAAGAAGAGACTCATGGGAACGACCCATGATTGGAACCAAAAGATCGAAGTTGAAGTCACAAAATAGTTCCCACCATCCCATAGTAGTACCTAAAGGAAAGAAGGAAGAAAGGAAGAAAGAGTTAGTCAAAAATCCAAGTATGCAAAAATGACAATCAAAAGCAAAGGAAAGGGTACTTAGGAGGATTAACCTCTTCCCAAGATGGGTCATTTGGCACATGATCACAAATAGGATATATGGTAGCCTCCTCCACATGAGGAATCTCCCTATCCTCTCCTTCACTAACCTTGTAAGAACCACTCCAATAAAGTATTATTATAATAATTAAATAATACAAAAATGGGAATTAATTTAAACTTTTCCCAAATAAACCCAATTTATAAAAAGTAATAATTCACAATATCTCAAAAATAATATCCATTTTAAAGAATATACCGAAGCTAATAACTTCGAAGAGTACATATAGGACTATGTCCTTTTATAACATAAGTCACACCATACAATGTCCTCAATATTGTACCATATCTTTGACACTGAACCTAGTGGAGAGAGAGCATCATCAAGGAGATTTACCACCCAGCCACAAGGTTCATGCATCCCTAGTCTTACTCTTGAATGGAGAAGCCCGACCCTTCCTGAGGGGTCTAGCAAACTGAAGCCAACATGCATGAAGGAATCTGGTGCAGCATAATATATCTAACATTCTAGTATGTAAATAATGCATATGTACTTATATCATGATATGGAAAAGAGAGAAAAATAAATCAAATACTAACTATTACTAATTTGATTAACAAGCTTTGGCCTAAGCATCTTTTGAGCCACTGATGGGCATATAGGTTACTAATAGAAACCTACCATTCTCTATAGCTCCATATTCGGCACCCAACCATTCTCTTTCCCTAATTCTAATAATAGAAATGCATCATACAATTGCAATCAAACCACACTTCAACCAATTATAAATTCAGCAATGGTCATTCACAAAAGCTAATTCCAAGATATGTTTCAAACAGATAAAGATAGTCTTTATTTAATAGATAAAAGAAAATCATAATTTACTTCTAACATGTTATTTTCAATCAAAACATTATTTTCATTTCTAATAACAGAAAACATGCAAGGAGCAAGAAGAGTCCTTCCAAGTAGATGCTACACTTTGCAAGTAAATAATAACTAAAAAGATGAGGTCCCGAAAACTAGTATCGCTCATTTATACAACCATCTATGGAAGAACACTTGACATCCTCCTTCTCGGTAACCACAACATTAAAGTTGACCTACTTGCTGATACTAAAGATGGTACTCTAAGAGTCTTAACAAGGGTTACTCAAGTCTAAATAATCAACTAGCTATAGATAGAACTCACATAAGTCAAAATAACCAACCCAGGTGTGAATTAGATTACTTACTCACAACAAGATCTTAAGATATTTACTTACTAATCTGGTTCAACTTAATCCTCATATGACAAGAAAAGGCCAAGGAATTGGATGAAAAGAAATAATCTTGACTAAGATTATTCTATTGTCACATAAAGTGTTAAGTTCACAATGTCGCAAAATGATTTCTATTTCTAGGCATCTTATTTCCAAACATAACCAATCTCATCTAATAATATCAATTCAAAGAAAACTATTACAAACATTGTTTCCTCCATAGGTAGAATATAAACAAGGTTGAAATGATTTCATCTAATTATATTTATATGAAGTAAACATGTCCATGATTAAACATAGATAAACGAGATCATTATTAAATAGAGATAAACAATTTCATTATTAAATAGAGATAACAAGTTCATTATTAAATGGAGATAAACAAGTTCATTATTAAATAGAGATAAACAAGTTCATTTAGCAGCTATACACATATCATAAATATTTCTTTGTTTTCAATATATAAAAGATACAATTTTCAAATGTCAACTTTATACATTTATATCTTATATGTAATTCAGAATACATATTGAAATATATAGAAAATCATTTCTAAATATTAGAAAAAGAATCAAACTAAAAGAAGACTAAAGAAGACTATATGATATTAATAAACATTGATTTTAATAATAAACCACAAGTTTAAAATTAAGAAAAACATACTTAATTTTCCTAAACTTGGATAAAATACTACAAACCAAAAGGATAGGCTAATCCAACCACTATTTCTAAAAATCAAAAGACATAAATATAAGGAAAAATTCTAATAATGCCTTTTGAACACAATATAACTATACCTAACTCATCGCTTCGTAATCTTAAAGAAATTCTTTTATCAATGCTAAGTTGAATAGAAGCTCATGAATTTCATGATCATCTAATGACAATATTCTAACATTCCTTTCGAAACAAAGATACGCCTTTATTAAAAGAAACATTAGAGGAATAGTTCGGATCACTTAGGTGAAAGAAAAAATCAATCAAAAGGTTCGAACTTTCTCGCTATGGTGTCATCCCAAGATGTCAACAATAATGGTCTTAGATGTTTGAACAAAAGAGTGTAGAAGGTAGCCGATCTAGGTGCATTAGAGACATTATAGTTCATGAGGGAAATTGATCAAAAGAATAAAAGAACCTTCGGAGTATAACTCATCACAAGGGGTCATAATGACCGTGGTAGGATAACAACAGCTTTGCAGTTAACGCCAATGTAATAGTCTTAAAATATATGCAGGAAACAGATAAGAGAAAGGTATCTAAGAATCCATTAAAAGTTGACAGTAGAGGGTAAAATGTTGTCTAGAAAAGAAATAAAGTTATGAAGATATTCTGTAAGAAGAAAAATATGATGGATGAAAAGATACATGTAGTTTCTATTTCAAATATAGAATGAGATAAGTTATTACCTTCACACTTTGCATGTGGAAATAATACCACAACCAAAAAGGAATCTACGGTATAAATTAACACTTGAAAGGGTAACGCCAAGTCAAATGAGATAGATGATATCACTGATTAGATAAGAGTAAAAGATAGATAACGCCATGTAGGAAAATTAAATTCTCAATCGATAAATCATAAATCCAAATGGTTGTGACAAGTTTTTCTTGTATGATAAGAAAACATGCTATACTCCATGCATTTGTAAAGTCTAATAATATTAGAATGAATTGGTTCAATTTGAGAAAAGGTAAATGATGGCCATCAAAACATTCGCAGAGTTAGAAAAATATAACTTATCGCAGATGTTTGAGAAAATTCTATAAGGAGAAAGCGACATACGAATAAATTTTTAAATCCTAAAGATTGCTGGCAACACATTATATCAACTTATATTTCAAGAAAAATACTGAATGAGCGATATGTTCCATGGAGATAAAATGAAAGTCTCAAAAGATTCAAGTGATCAGATGAAGATGATAAATTTCTTAGGCTTAGCAATAACCGAACGTTTGTAAGGAAATGTAAAATTTAAGCTTAACAAATGACTTCACGGCTTCCACTCTATGCCTATATTTGAATGTGAATCTATAGGTAATGGAGATAAATACATCCGGAGACAGAGGATAATGGTACAAAGATGAAGAAATTGTCTTTGAAGATGTAGGCTCGACTGGGGGTATATATATATATATATATATATATATATATATATATATATATATATATATATATATATATATATAAATAAAAGATTGAAGACATAACATATGTTGTGGAAGAGGAATAAATTTCATTGCCAGAAGCAAAGGTGAAAAGAATATGAAATAAAACAAAGGATCTGATAACAAGACGGTGAACAGGATATAGTCTAGTGATTCACGTTTGAATGTAGAGAATACAAGAAATTTATATCACAGAACAAGCTCACAGACAAACCCAATCAATGGAGAAATATCAATGGTTGCAGAAAAATCCCTTATACAATTTGCAAGTGAAGTCTCAAACAAGGTTTAAATCTTTCAGATCAATAACCAAAATAAGATATAACTAGAGGATTTTGCAATACAATACATACCTGGAATAATTTCTGCAGTTTCACCTAATTTTGACAAACTATAGTTTACCACTTGTTTAGTGTGAAAATGGGGAATCAAGATGGAAGACTTCAAGTCCCACACTTTCACATACTAAAACATTAGGGAAGTAAGGAATAAGTTTAGGGATAAACTACCGATTTGCTATGTTCCTTTTTTTTTGCTAATTAGGTTTATGTGATTGTTTGATCAGGTTTTTGCAAGCTAGTATCTTTCACTAAGCATGAAACCCTAAATTACCAATTACACTGTAATAACTTAATTTGTGACAAAGATATCGAAATGATTACAGAACTGCAGAGTAAACAGTACAAAGATAGTGTACTTGGAAATAGAAGCTTTGATGGACTAGGGCGCTAGTGCCAGTGTCTCAGAAGTTTCTGACTGTCGGGATCTTCTGCAACAACTGTCTTAGAATCTCCAAAGGCTTCTAGATCATGAAAAAAATATCCAATTGGATGGGGGCGTGAGTGCCAGTGTCCTGAAAGTCTCGCAATGTTGAAATCTAAAACTCTTTGACAACTGTGTTTGCAATACCCATCTTCTTGTCGCTCATTTCTGTTGGATCTTGTTGAATTCAACTTGCACATGCAAAAGGAGGAAAAATAAGGTTGTGCCTATATAGGAGCTTGCCTCAGTCAAGCCTTGTTTGTAGTATTCCTACCTCAAAAATAGCTAGAGATAAAGATCTGCAGATATGTGTGCTCATCTAACAAATGTGAATGTAGAAAATATAAAACCCTAGATGACTCAAGAATCAAGGAAAGAACAACACTTTGCTTCATTCAATGAAACTTGAACACAACTTCACCTTAAGGAGATGAAAATAATGGAGACTTGCATGAACAAGAAGGCGAGGTAGTTATTTTCATGGAGGAATTCCAAGCTTGATGTTGGAGGCTTCAACCCTTCTCCCGATCATGCAAACGGTGTACAAACCCTAGGAAGAGCAAGATAGTCTCAAGATCTTGATTCTTAATCTCCATCAAAGGTCATCCCACAATAATAGGTTACACTTTTTGGCCAAACTTGACATTGAAATCAACATTTTGAACTAAATCTTCACTTTCTGACACCTATAGCCGCTAAATTGTTAGGAATTTGAAGATAATGAAAACTAGTGATTTGTGAGATTTTGTTTGTAGATTCAAAATATATATATTTTTTAAAAATTTGGAGTTAAATTGTAAAAAAATTCATCTCCTTTGATAACTAGTTTTTAATAGTAAACAACATTTTTTTAAAGTGATGTGTATTCTGTAGCACATAACATTTTTTCTACAAAGGATAAAATTCTTATTCTTTTGAATTTCAATTGGTAACACTGATATATAGGGCATGCATTTGCTTTTATAATATTTTGTTGACTATTTTTTTAAATTATATTTTTAAGTCAAACTAGTTATAATTTAGACATAGGCGTATTCCATAAAACATAACTTTTTTTGTATGTATCAAAATTTATTTTTATTTTTTTGTTGAAACAAGGACATCAATACCTAGGACATATATTTTTTTTAGATTTTTTTTTACTAATTTACTAATTTTCCATGTGTGTAGAACACAGAACTTGATGTTTGGTGAAAAACCTACATTCACAAGAAATAAAAAATAAATATAATAATGAAATTAAATATATTTAAAATTATACTTTTTAGGAAGCTTATAATAAGGACTACATACATAACATAAATTTTAAATGAATTCATTTGATGACCCAAAACATAAATCAAATGTGTTTTTTATCAGCATTTTGATAGGCATAGAGTAGACTCCATTATAGGTATGTTTTAAAACTAGCAGGCTTCTATCCAAGGGGATTTGAATCTAACGGGGTTTGATCAAACCGTTCTCTATTAAAATCCTTTAAATGGAATCTTTCAAGGCTTAAATCATTATATTTTCTAAAAATATGTGATTTCAGCAAAAATCAAAATGTCTGAGAAAGTGTAACCCATTATTGTGGCAGCACCCTCAAATGTCTCCATGATAGCAAATTCAAATAACTTCAAGAGCTTCAACAAGTTGCTTATTTTTAATTACAATTTTGGCAGAGTTTTGGCATAAAGCTTGCATATAGATTGTGTATGTTAAAATAATTTTTAAATGTCATTAAATATCTAACTTTAGGAATTTCAAATTTTAAAATAAGATGTCGACATGGCGCGAAAAATAAAAATTTGAAAACAAAATCCTAAAATGCACGGCAAGAGCTAACATCCTGCTAAAATTGAAAACCCTGAGAAATAAGATAGGATAAGGGCGTAAGCGCCAAAGTCTAAGCCTTGATTTTCTGATCGAGTTTCCCTTAAGGGGGTCCAAGAATCCCAAATCCAAACTTTCTTTTTCACCATCAGTCATCAGTTATCCTAAAACATGACATTTCTTTATTTAGACATAGGTCAATCAAGATTTAGGAAGGTCTGAAATAAATTAGGTTGAAAGGACACCAAAGGAGAGGAGCTAAACTATGAGAAATTGTACCCTTCCATGCAGGAGGACAATTTCTGACATAATATTTAGCCCCCACTTTAGTGGCCATGTGACACTACGTGCATATACAACTAAAGGAAAGTAAATACATCAATCATGAAAATGATAGCCAAAAGGATAGTATAGAGGATGCCAAAATGTTGTTGTAGAAAAGTAAGAAGCCCCCAAGTCTATAATCCTATAAGACCACAAGGTTAGGAATTGCAACCTGCAAAGGAACACTTGTCAGAAAATCAAAAATCAAATCAACCTGCAACCAACACACCAATGCGTCAATCATAAAAACTAAGGGCTTCACTAATGAGACATGATGAGGGAGGAAATCAAGGGAGATATATGCCCCCTTGTTTCTGCTTGCTTAGTTTGAAAAGGAGAAACAAGGAGAATGTCTACACGCGTTGATTTCAGGGAAACTTGATGGGAAATGCATTATGAGGGTTGTTTTGACAAAAAAATTCCCAAGCACAACACATTAGATAGGATGGAGGGTGGAACTAAGATTCCAACACAACAAATAGTGAGAAAATATGAGTTTGGCAGCTTGAGATAGAGGCTTTTGATTAAAATTGTTTACTTTTACACCTAGATAGTGATAGGAATTCTCATCCACTTACTATATGTAAGGGGAGGTTTCACTTTTCACTATTCATTCTGAGTTGTCATTGTGTAGTTTCACTTTTCACTATTCATTTTGAGTTGTCATTTTGTAGAGGAGAGAAGGAGAAGGAGGAAGAGATTGACAATGCCAACTTGACATCTGTACCAGATTCCAAGACTGGAGATGCTTTGAGTCCAAGTGGCAGAGAAACACTTCGAGGCTGAGGTAGGGTTGTGATCCTTGCTTATGTCATCATTCTTTTTGTTGTCTTTAGATTTTGTCATTGTTTGTGCCGTATAGGACATTTTAGACAAGGGTCCCCAACAGGGGTGCCCAAGTCCACTCAGGGCACCTGTGTCTCACTAGGGCGCCCTAGTCCTCCTAGGGCACCCAAGTTTGATTTGGGTACCTAGGTCCTCCTGGGACACCCAAGTCTAGAAAGGAAAAGGGCCTCAGGGGCAAGGCACTGGTTGTTGTAGATACTAAATGATAATATTATGTTGTATGTAGATTCAACTTCTCACTATTTGTCATGCAGGTTGTCCCCGAGATGCAAGAGCATACAGGTGATCGCCTGATGTTGCTTCTTCAAGATCATATCAGTACCATGACCGATGCAAAGAGAGGTCACCTATAGTTAGTAGGGATTTGGTGGGTGTGCAATATGCCCATGATTAGATTCCATTGCAGTATGCTTATGGCTTTGATGGAGAGGTGGAATGCAAATACTTCTACATTCCATCTACCCATAGGGGAGATGACTATCACACTAGAGGATGTCTATCGGATCCTACGACTACCCATACATGGAGAGACAGTGAGGATCCTAGATTGTCACTTAGCGAAATACACACGAGAGAGCCAGTTATACTATTTAGGCTGCATAGTCGCTCAGGTAGAGTGAGGGCACATTCAACTTCAGTTACTAGAGTAGGGATGCATTGACATCCCTCTTATTCAGAGGATTATGATTGTTACATTTGCATTAGTAGATGCACTGGATAGATGAGGCACTCAACTTCATGGGGGCCTTATTCACGCTATCAGGGCAGTGGAGGAGTAGGGGATAGTCTACACGTGGAGGCACAGTATGCTTGCGCACCTCTACTGCGAGTTGGGATGCTATGTCCATTATGAGGCATAGGGCTTGATGTGTTGCACTTTACTATAGGTCTGGGCCTTTGAGCACATCAGATGTACGTGGCCTATAGGTTTTCTAATAGAGCCAACATTTACTCATCCACGCATCTACGTATATCCTCTTGTTAGGTGTTGGAGACATGGTGATCTACTCTATTAGAGAGTTATATTTGATAGACTATAGCCCAGCGACATCATCCAGAGACCATATCACAAATACATAGCATGGCGAGGTCAGTGCAGGCAGTTGGCTAGGATGCAGAGGGATTGGCTGATGGCCAGTCACCTTGATCATGTAGTCATGTGGTTTAATTTTGATAGAGTGGCATGACAGTCAGATGCCGATAAGATGTCCATATGATTCATCTGAGCTATGCATGCTCTATACATATTGTAGTTAGGGTGAACAACGCCCGATGACCGATGGTGGCAAATATAGAAGTTAGTGATGATGATGGTACAAAGGATGCAGAGTTGATATTTGATGCAGATGATGTCAAAGTTACCCAAGAATACCAGATCTAGTGGTAAACAGTGCGGCCCACTCCTATCTATCCTCTCGGTCACCCCACAGGTGATCCTCGACCATGGGTCGATCACACTAGTGACACAGGGGTAGATGATAATGTTAGTGACTTTGCTAGATATTATGATCTAGATGAGGAGGATAATGATGACAACGATCCCTTCACGGTATGTCTTCAATTTTCAGAGTGAGACCGTGGTGGGATTAGTAGGAGGCAAACAACGACAAGAAGGCCAAGTCCCAACCATAGTTGAGAGCTCATGGTCTAGCTCCTATGGATGTGAGGAGATTGAGCCCACATGAGCAAGGGGAGACTAGTAGTCTTATGCCCCTAGCCACAGAGTTAGCTATGGTGTTGGTCACTCCATCAACCATCTGAGATCCATCTTGGCAAGATGGAGATCTAGGCAGGATACTTTTATATAGATGCATGTATTTTCATGATTACTTATGATGCCTATATGAAATATTGATATCTATTTTGTTTCTTTTTGCAGTTGGGATAGATGCATGGTGTGACCTTGTGAGTCATGTCATATCAAAGATAGTTCTTGTCAATGTGGCCGAGCAGCGAGTGCAAATGGAATACTCGCCACAACCATCTGCAGGGCAGCATGGAGAGATTTTTATGTCATTCATGAGATATAGAGTGGCCATAGAGGCTATCCTAGATTGCTCTACACAGAAGAGAAAAGATTTACTTCAGAGAGCTGAGCGTGCAGAGGCTGAGCTTCAAGCATAGCAGGATAAGGCTACAACAGTATCAACACGTAAGAGAGATCCTATCATGAGTGAGATCTTACTTCTTGAGCTACACCAGGTGAGAGCTGACAGAGATAGGCTTTAGGTGGAGCTAGAGAGAACCATATCTAAGAGGGATCAATAGCAACAGATGTACCAGGAGTCACATGACGAGGTGCTTGGACTGAGAGGAGAGATTAGGGGGTTACGATCACAGAGTGTCTCTAGGAGTCATTTGTGGTCCATAGCCACACATGGTCAGGCCTCCGTCATACGTACACCATGAGGTCCTAAGGGGACAAGTGACTGAGGTTCAGCTATGTGATGTATTTTATGTACTACAACATCCCATTTTGATGTATGGGATAGTTGACTTTGATGTATATTCAAATTGATGATTATGTATATATGATGTTTTCCTATTATTACTTCTAATGTCAATGAAGTGCTGCCACAATAATGGGTTACACTTTCTGGGACATCCTGCTTTTTGCTAAAATCACATATTTTTAGAAAATATAATGATTTAAGCCTTGAAAGGTTCCATTTAAAGGATTTTAATTGAAGAGGGTTTGATCAAACTCCCTTAGATTCTAACCCCCTTGGATAGAACCCTGTTAGTTTTAAACCATACCTATAATGGAGTCTCCTCTATACCTATCAAAATGCTAATAAAAAACCACTTTTGATTTACCTTTTGGGGGATCAAATGAATTCCTTTAAAATTTATGTTTTGTTAGTATGTAGTCCTTATTATAAGCTTCCCAAAAAGAATAGTTTTAAATATATTTAATTTGATTATTATATTTATTTTTCATTTGTTGTGAATGTAGGTTTTTCATCGAACATCAAGTTCTTTGTTTTACACACATGGAAAATTAGTAAATTAGAGAATTTTTTTTAAAAATGTCTAAGCCCTAGGTATTGATGTCCTTATTTCAACAAAAAAAATTGAATTTGGATACATAAATAAAAAGTTATGTTTTATGGAATACACCTATGTCTAAATTATAATTGGTTTGACTTCAAAACTTAATTTAAAAAAAATATTTAACAAAACATTATAAAACCAAATGCATGCCCTATATATTGGTGTTACCAATCTAAATTCAAAAGAATCAGAATTTTAACCTTTGTAGAAAAACAGTTGTGTTATAGAATACACATCACTTTAAATAAATGTTGTTTACTATTAAAAACTAGTTATCAAAGGAGACGCAAAAACTTTTACAATTTGACTCCAAATTTTTTAAAAAATATATATTTAGAATCTACAAACAAAATCTTACAAATCACTAGTTTGCATCATCTTCAAATTCCTAACGGTTTAGCAACTATAGGTGTCAGAAAGTGAAGATTTAGTTCAAAATGTTGATTTCAATGTCATGTTTGGCCAAAAAGTGTAACCCATTATTGTGGGATGACCCGTTGTCTAATCTATCACATGTGAAAAATGCAACTAGTGATAAATGTTATTGATGATATGGAAATGCAATTAATACTAATGTGATACTAAACAATTCTTTGTAGAACATATAGTAAAAAGCACAATGATTAATAAATTTCACACATAATCAACATTCTATGCTATACTCAGTTAATACAAAGGTGATCTTTAATAAAACATGTTTAAACAAGATACAACAATGATTAATTGCAAAAGATGCTATATTAAATGAATTAACACAAAATAATCATATCTTTTTAAAATTGAAGCTAAACTAACTAATAAGTTTGCTTTTTAAAGTAACATCTAACATATAATTTTAAGCATAAAATTTCTTGAGGTGTGCAACATTAATAGGTTCTTTAAGTGGCATACCTTGTTCGTCGGCTAGCTTATATGCTCTTAATCCAAAGGCTTCAGTAAGGACATACGGTCTAAGCCAATTAGGCTTGAACTTTCCTTTTTCTCCATGAGGTGCATTTAGATTACATTGATTCTCATACAATACCAAATCTCCAACGTCAAATGAACGATGTATGACATGCTCATTATACAATCATTGGATACTCTTCTGATGGGCCTTAAGATGCTCGAGAGCATTAATACACTGCTCATCCAACATCTCAAGTTGTTGTAATCTCTTTTCACATTCCATATCGTCATCCATAACATTTGTCAAGGAAACTCTCAATGAAGGAATTTCTAACTCGAAGGGCATTATTGCGGCAGTGCCATAAACTAGATTATATGGATTAGTTCTAATAGCCATATGAATGCTTGTTTTATAAGCCCATAATGCATAAGATAATTGAGTATGCCAATCTTTCTAATGTTGGTTAACATTTTTTTCATAAAATTTCTCTAATAACCTTGTTTTAAGATTTTGCTTCACCATTCAATTGAGGATAGTAAGGCGTATAGAAGGAGTATTAAATGCGATACTTTTCAAGAAATTTCTTCACATCCTTGTTCTTGAATTGTGTGCCATTGTCAAAAACCAAGGAGGAAGGAATACTGAATCGAGAGATTATGTTATCTTGTATAAAATGACAAATTACTTTAGCAGTCAGGGATCATAAAGGAATAGTTTCAATCCACTTCATGAAGTAATTAGTAGAGGTTATTATAAAGGTATGTCCTTCAGAAGAAGGTGGAGAAATTTTACCAATTAGATCCAGGTCCCAAATAGAAAATGGTCAAGGTGAGACTTGGGCACAAAGTTTCTGGGCAGGTGCTCGGATTAAGTGTTGATGTTGTTGACATTGCGGGCACTTCTTGACATAGGCAAAGGAATCTTGTTCCATGTGTTGCCAATAATACCCCATACATCTTATTTTTTGTACTAATGATTTTCCTCCAAAATGCCCTCCACAAGCACCGGAGTGAGATTCTTCCAAAGGTATTGAAATATTTGAATTGCTAAGGCATTGGAGAAGAACACCATTATAACTTCATCTATATAAAACATTAGAAAGAATGATAAAGCATGCTGCAAGTTTGCATAAGTGAACTTGAGCATTTTTAGATGTTGAATTAGGGATGGTTCCATCACACAAATAGTTGAATATATAGGAGAACCATTCATCAGAACTTATATCACAACAGAGATCAGTACTTGCTATGATGATATCTTCTACTACCAGTGTTTTAAGGTTATGAATGTTTAAAGTAAATTCATTAGGAGAATTGTCAGAGGATATAAGAAAAGTTGTGCTTGCCATTGCATTTGCATGTCAATTATCTTTCCTTGGAATAATATCAATTGAAAATGATGTAAATCATTTTAATAAAGACAAGGTAAAATCACGATATTGAAATAATTTGTCTTGTTTAGCTTGATATGATCCATTTATTTATCTTACAATTAGTTGTGAATCACCATATATAGTGATGTTTTTTATGTCTAAAGCCAAAGTGGTGCGAAGTCCTGCAATAAGACCTTCATACTCAACAATGTTGTTTGTACATGAGAAGTTTAGGTGGTAAGACATAGGAATTGTCTTACCTACAAGAGGAACTAGTATAACACCAGCACCGGAGCTAGTTCGACATCTCAATCCCTCAAAATACAATTCCCATTTATCATCTTTATCAATAGCTAAAATTTGATAATCAAGAAATGTTTCCTAATTTTGTATAGCATAAGGTGAAGGTGCTTTGGCTAAATGGTTGGTTAATGCTTGTCCTTTAATCATTTTTTGAGATATAATTTTGAGTTTGAATTCAATTAATAACATAACCCATTTAGCAAGGCAACCTGAAAGATCCATTTTAGAAAATAAATTTTTCAAAGGATCAAATTTTACCATTACATGTATCTCAACATTTAAAAAATAATGCCTAAGCTTTTGTGTTGTGAATACAAGAGCTACGCATTATTTCTCAATGACAGTATATTGCACTTTATAATCAAGCAATGTTCGGCTTATGTAATAGACAACACGTTCCTTGCCTTTAGTATCACATTGTGCTAATAATGCTGCAAGGGTGTTATTAGATGCTAAGGTGTAGAGGATAAAAGGTTTATCAGCAGTAGTAGGTTGTAAAACAAGAGGTTTAGCGAGATAACTTTTTAAGTCCTCAAAAGCCTTCTAACATTCTGAATTCCATTGAAATTTTGAATCCTTCTTCATTAGTTGAGTAAAAGGGTGAGTCCTATCCTCAACAAATGACCTATATCTTTGATGCAGGAGCATCACCTAAATGTTGTTCTTGAAGGTCCAAGAGACCTAGTTGATATTTTAAGGACTATTTTGTTTTGTGAGTCCTAGTTGTATGTCAAGAAAAGATCAAAAAAACATTTGGTCTTAGAAAACCATATATATAATCTTTTGTAATGTTTTCTAGCTTAGGTGTGGTATAGGGTTAAAAGTTGCAAAAACAGACATAAATGGCAAGTTTAATGACATAGACATCACAGTTTTGAAAAACAAAGACATATTCTTGAGTTGTACCTATTAGATTCAGGATAGACAACTAAGAGAGGGGCGTGAATCAGTTGTCCAAAAATTTCTTCCAATTTAAACACTTAAATCCACTTTGTAATTTAGTAGCATAATAACAATTCAATCGTGGAAACACAATGCATTTAAACCAAGAGCAACAACACATCAACACATAAGACACCAAGATTTTGACGTGGAAACCCGGTTAAGGGAAAAACCACAGGGTGATTAACCCAAGATTGTATTCTCTGTTAGAAGAATAGAAAGAACAAAATGGCACATGCCAATTTAGGGCTCACTACCTGAGCACACTGCTCATAAGAGGCCCACTACCTACAAGAGACACATTGTCTACAAAATAGTAAGTATCACATACATGAACTGGAGACTAGCATCTTCACCATGCTTGAATCAATTCCATTTAAGCCCAATACTTCTGCTCTTCCTTTTGCTCTCCTCCTCACTATCACACACTCATCTTCAATGGAAACACCTTGAAATGACTTCACAATTCCTTATTTATACAAGACAATGACTTAGGAATAATCATCTAAGTCAGAAAACATCTACAAGTACATTTGCAAGATGTGTAACCCATCCGGTTGGCCAGTCTTAGGAAGAACACCATCATCTGGAAGTTATTCTTCAATTGCGAGCTCCAACTTCAATGCAAACCACCAACATGAATTAGACATGATCCAAAGACCTCCACAAGCTTTCCTAAATCACCAAGAACATCCACACTTTATTTGCTTACTGAAATCCTTCTCTCCTTCATCTGGAACCTCAAGAACACAGTCTGTCATCACTGTCACAAAGGAATAGATGCTTCCAGACCTTCAAACCATGAACCAAATGAGTTGACACTTCAAAAAGAATTCATGAACACTCCCTCAAATCCGCATAATAGGATAATACATTTCCGGATCTCACCGGACCTGTCTGTATCACTCTGTCACCTTTGAACACTTGCCGAAGCTAGTTTTACTTGAGCAGCCACAACTTCTTCAGATCTTCATGTGAACCTCTAAAATCTCTACTAGATCACTTTAAGACACATATCTACAAACCCTTTAAACCGCATCCTTTGATCCTCATCCTATCTTGGACTTTTACCTTACTGTTTTCACTATTCTTCACTATCCCTGATATGACCAATTTTCTCAATATCCTCAGCAAACAGTTCATCCAAACCTTATCATTAATGCAACAGGATTATGTTGACATCAATGACAACACCAGTTAGGCCCATACTTGTAAAAATCTCCCGCTTTGTCATTGGTGGCTACATATGATCTAAAAAACTATTTTGACCATCAAGACAAGGACTTCTCCTTACTGTCACAACTCCCCATATTAGCAACAACCATTCACATGTCTTCTTTTCCTTTCCTGCTGCCCCTTTGATCAGCAACCACTTGTTATACACATGTCTTCTCTCCCCCTTTGACATCAATGGTAAAGGGCACATACTTGTAATTTCACCACTTCAGAGTCATACCAGCTGCTCCCCCTAAGTAGAAGCTCCCAATCATCAATCCGGACCACAAGATATGATTTTTATAACCTTCAGACTGATGCACATTAGTGCACCTTAATTTATCACTGGAGGGGCAATAACCCCTAACTTCTCCCTGAGATACTCAAAAGAGTCCTTAGGATGAGGTTTAGTAAAGATGTCTGCAATCTAATGCTTGGATGGCACAAACTCCAATTTGACTTCATTCTTGTTCACTTGCTCTCTCAAAAAGTGGAACTTGATGGATATATGTTCAGTCTTTGAATGTAACACCGGATTCTTAGATATATTTATTGCACTTGAATTATCATTTGCTTCATCCACAAAACTTGAGTACAACTACATGTTGCTACAATATATTTTTCTTTTGTAGTGGATAGAGATATTACCTCTTGTTTCTTGCTTAGCCAAGAAACCAATCTCTTCCCTAAAAAGAATGCTCCACCACTAGTACTCTTCCGGTCATCCACATCTCTTGCCCAATCCACATCTATATATGCATGAAGAGAGAAATCATGATCTTTGGGATACCACAATCCATACTCAACTGTCCCTTTTAAATATCTAAAAATCCTCTTCATTGCCATGACATGAGATTCTCTAGGATCAGCCTAGAATCTGGCAACAAGACCAACATCCTACATAATGTCTGGTCTAGTTTAAGTAAGATACAACAGTCCTCCAATCATTGACCTATACTTTTTCTGATTAGCCTTAGGTGAGTCATCATCTTTGCTTAATTTGCATCCGGTTGCCATGGGAGTATTCATTGGCTTTGAGTCTTCCATCCCAAATTTGTTCAACAATTCTTTCACATATTTGGACTGAGAAATGAAGATTCCTTTCTTTGTTTCAGTGATTTGTAGACCCAAAAATAAATTCATTTCCCCAAGCATGGACATCTCAAATTCACTTTTCATTTGATTTGCAAAGGTTTTCCACATACTATCTCTTCCTCCAAAAATGATATCATCAACAAACACTTCAACAATCAAGATATTTTCATGATCAATTTTGAAATACAAATTACAATCTGCAGTACCTTTGTTGAAACCAATCTTCAAAAGATGCTTATCCAATCTTTCATACCAAGCTCTTGGGGCTTGCTTCAGTCCATATAGTGCTTTCTTCAATTTGCAGACCATATCACCATGAGTAGACAATTGAATTCCATCCAGTTGCTCAATGTATGCTTCTTCCAAGTCACCATTTAGGAAGGCAGACTTGACATCCATCTAATATACTTTGAAATCCTTGAGAGTAGCAAAAGCAAGAAATAGTCTCACTGCTTCAATTCTTGCCACTAGAGCAAAAGTTTCTTTAAAATCAACTCCTTCTATTTGAGAATAACCCTTACACACCAATCTAGCTTTATTTCTGATTACTTCACCAACTTCATTTAGTTTGTTCTGGAAGACCCATTTGGTTCCAATCACATTCTTGTTTCTAGGTCTAGGAATAAGATCCCAAGTGTGATTTTTCTCAATTTGCATCAGTTCTTCCTTCATTGATTTGGTCTAGTTTTCATCATTGCGAGCTTCATTCACTATCTTAGGTTCAATCTTTGAAATCAGACAATACACTTCTGAGTCTTAAGCAATCCTTCTTCTTGTTTATACACCTTTTCTTTTATCACCTATGATTTGATCTTCAGAGTGGTTTAGTCTTACATACTTGGGAACTTTGGGAGTTTCTTGTACTTCTAATTCTTGATCAGACTCAATAAAACTTATCTCTTCTTCCTGATTTACCGGATCAGTCTAGATTTGAATCTCAGAGGGGGCTTGGACTCCTTCGCTCAAAACATTATTCTGATCATCTTCATCATATTCATAAAACCTTGAGGGTTTTTCAATTCCTTCATCAACCTTCACATTAGTACTTTCTATAATCTTTCTCAATCTCTTGTTATAACACTGATATGCTTTACTTTGAGTGGAGTAACCCAAGAATATTCCTTAATCACTTCTAGCATCAAACTTTTCTAGATCTTCATCTCTTTTGATGTAACATTTGCTACCAAAGACTCTAAAATACCTCATAGTAGGAGTGATGCCAAACCAAAGTTCATAAGGAGTCTTACCGGTATTGCTTCTGATTTGTACTCAATTGAGAGTATAGATTGCAATGGTGATAGCTTCTCTCTAATAGATCTAAGGAACATTTTCTTCCATCATCATGGTCCTTGATGCCTCCTGGATGGTCTGATTCTTTCTCTCAACTACTCCATTCTGCTGTGGAGTCCTAGGAGTAGACAACTATCTCTTTATTCCATGTTTCTCACAGAAATCTATGAACTCACTGGATGTGAATTCTCCACCTCTATCAGACCTTAGACATTTTAATTTTATTCCAGTTTCATTCTCTACCATAGCCTTGAATATTTTGAATTTCTCAAGATCTTCAGATTTCTCTTTCAGAAAAGTTACCCACATCATCTGAGAATAGTCATCAATTAGTAACATGAAGTATCTATCACCTTGCACACTTCTGATTCTTGCCGGACCACATAAATCAGTATGATCTAAGTCTAATAATCTGGTAGAGGATTGTTCCTTGCTTTTGAATGAGACTCTGCTTTGTTTACCCATCTGACATTCCTTGCACAAACTATTTGTAGGTTTCACCAACTTTGGAAGATCTCTTACTGCCTGAATATTGCTTATCTTGATAATATTATCAAAATTCACATGACACATCCTCCTATGCCATAACCAACTCTGATCAATTTGCACAAGTAGACAACTTTTACCAGTATCGACTAAATGGAAGATGTTACCTTTTGTTTGGGTACTGGATGCAATCTCTGTTCTGAAACTCTCAAAGATCTTGCATTTTCCATTCTTGAATCTGAGATCATAACCTTTGTCCACCAATTGTCCAACACTAAGAAGATTGTGCTTTAATCCTTCAACATACAGTACATTACTGGTTTTGTTCCTTCCATCAAAAGAAATAGTTCCTCTACCTCTGATTCTACCAGCAGAATTATCACCAAACTTTACCACTCCTCCTTCATACCTTTCCAAATCTATGAACTTATTTTTATCACCTGTCATATGGTGAGAGCATCCACTGTCAATTACCCAATCATCCTATTTTGCAATTTGGGCAGCCAGAGCTCTTTCCACAGTCTTATGATTGACAGATATAGAGGACATTGGTTCTTCTTCCTCGATGGCAATAAACATCCAATCACTTCCAGATTTGTTTCCTATTTCTAATTCATCATATGTTATTCCTTCACTATCATCTTCCTCATGAACATAGTAACAATTCTTTTGGAACCTTGATCTATTAGGATTTGGCCTTGCAAATCTTTTTGGACATCATGAGGCAAAATGACCAATCCTATTGTAGTTAAAACACTTAAAAGGCAATTTCCCTTCATACTTACCAAATCCTCTTGGCAGTCTTTTTGCAACAAGAGCTTCAAGTTGAGTAGTTTCAGCTTCTTCTTCTTCCAGGTCTTTTCTTGATTTTTCATACCATGATAGTTTCCTTGAAGAGTTCTCTCTTGGACCAAACCTTTGTTTACCTTTTACAGAGGCACTGGCTTTGAATGTTGATTTAGTCTTTTGGGGGGCATCTCCAAACTCAGCCATTTCAAATGTAACCAGTTTACCAACCAATTGATCTCTTGTGACAACTGCATGGGATCTGAATTCTTCAATGGGAATAGCTTTAATTTTATAAGAAGCAGGAAGGGATTTGAGAACTTTTCCAACAATATCATCTTCATCCAAGACTCCACCAGCACGTCTAATGCCACAAACAAGGTCATTTACTCTTGGCATAAAAGTAGTGATATTTTCATCTTCTCTCATCTTTAGATTTTCAAATTTCCCTTTCAAACTCTATAACCTTGCACATTTAACATACTTGTCTCCTTCATGCAGAAGTTCTAGTTTTTCCCAAATCTCAAAATCAATTGGTAGATCAACAACATTTGAAAGCTCTGAATCAGATAATGCGCTTAGAAGAGCTTCTATAGTCTACAGATTGTTTTCAGCATCTATGATTTCATTTTGGGTTTTCGAGCCACCCTGTGGAGGAGTATACTTTGTTGAAGCCATGTTCTAGTACTGCATTCTCATACATTGCAAGTTACATTTCATGTGACTTTTCCAAAGATTAAAATTGGTTCCATCAAACTTGGGACTATCCTTCTTGTAGGATGACATCTTGGATCTCCTCAAGCAATTAAGCTCCTTTTAGAGGAACTTGGCTCTAATACCAATTGTTAGATTCAGGATAGACAACTGAGAGGGGGGTGAATCAGTTGTCCAAAACTTTATTCTAATTTAAACACTTAAATCCACTTTGTAATTCAGTAGCATAATAACAATTCAATCATGGAAACACACTGCATTTAAACCAAGAGCAACAATACATCAACACATAAGACACTAAGATTTTGACATGGAAAACCTAATTAAGGGAGAAACCACGGGGTGATTAACCCAAGATTGTATTCTCTGTTAGAAGAATAGAAAGAACACAATGGCACATGCCAATTTAGGGCTCACTGCCCAAGCACACTGCTCACAAGAGGCCCACTACCTATAAGAGACACACTATCTACAAAATAGTAAGTATCACATACATGCACTCTCCTCCTCGCTATCACATACTCATCTCCAATGGATACACCTTGAAATGACTTCACAATTCCTTATTTATACAGGACAATGGCTTAGGAATAATCATCTAAGTGGGCAAACATCTACAAGTACGTCTGCAAGATGTGTAACCCCTCTGATCAGCTAGTCTTAGGAAGAACACCATCATATGGAAGTTATTCTTCAATTGTGAGCTCCAACTTCAATGTGGACCACCAACATAAACTGGACATGATCCAAAGTCCTCCACAAGCTTACCTGAATCACCAAGAACATCCACACTTTATCTGCTTACTGAAATCCTTCTCTCCTTCATCTGGAACCGCAAGAACATAGTCTATCATCACTGTCACAAAGGAATAGATGATTGCGGACCTTCAAACCACGAACCAAACAAGTTAACACTTCACAAAGACTTCTTGAACACTCACTTAAATCTGCAGAACATGATAATGCATTTCTGGATCTCACCAGACCTATCTGTATCACTTTGTCACCTCTGAACACCTGTCGGAGCTAGTTTTCTTTGAGCGGCCACAACTTCTTTAGATCTTCATGTGGACCTCTAAAATCTCTATTGGATCACTTTAAGTCACATATCTACAAACCCTTTAAACCATATCCTTTGATCCTCATCCTATCTTGGACTTTTACCTTACTGTTTCCACTATTCTTCACTATCCCTGATATGACCACTTTTCTCAATATCTTAAGCAAATAGTTCATGCAAACCTTATCATTAATGCAACAGGAGTATGTTGACATCAATGACAACACTAGTTAGGCCCATACTTACAACAGTACCAGCATAATTACTTTTGGGAGTTCTTTGAGATGAAATGAGTGATAATATATGCTCCGAGAAGTGGAGGAGCAAGATTTTCATGATAAACCCTATTTTTTTGACAAATTTATGACATTGTTCTTGAAAAAATAGCAAAGAATAGATTGGTACAGACTTGTACAGTCAAGTTGTAGGTCTATGTTTGCATGGGATAATAATGACATGTCTTAAGGTTTGAATTAAATTTGTTTGTTGTGATTTAATTGAGTTTTTCTCAAGTTATGATCAAAATAGTGCTTGCTGCTTTGTTCTGAAACTAGGGTTTCCAGTGATAGAAAAAAGTCTATAACTTTAGTTTGTACAGGTGAAAAATCACAAAAAAGGGTGAGAATATTCTTCATGTCATTTATCAAGAGTCCTCTAAAGGAAAATTCTAGATTCATTCATATGCATGATATATTCAAGTTTGTGTGTGTTGCTATCCAGAAAAGACTATCATAGAATCTAGTTTCTTGAGGGTTTAGTCAAAAGTGCTCTTGTTGAATTTGTCATGGGAAGGTTAGGGTTTGGTAAAACCCTATAGACTATATTGAGGGTATTGGAAGACTAAGAAGACATAATATAGAGTTATGGTACGGTAAGTACCCAATTAGGCCTTTTCTTGAGTACAGTTGGAGTGCAAGTATAGTTGGAGCCTAGGAAGGGTTTGTAGAATCAAAAAGAACATTGAATTTTCTATTACTTATCACTCTGCATCATTTTTGGTATTAGAGCCTAGAAAGATTTGGTAGTTAAATTTGTCCAAGTTAATAAGAATTCATATCAGGTTGTGTGTGAAGGTATTGGGGTACCAAAAGACTAGGCCAGAGGCCTAAGGTTAGGTATCATAAAGAAAAGAAGATGTAGTAGCAAGATAAGAAAGAAAGCCTCAAAAGGAAGGACAAGATGAAAGACAACATGATAAGCCAAGTTACAAAGTTTGATAGAGAAATGTCAAAGTTGAAAAGAGGTATTAAGCTTGTGGTCTAGTAAGGTCTTGAGGAAGAATAACAAGGAAATGTTGGGTATTGGTCAATGAGAAAGAAGGTGAAGTGAGCTATAAAGGTGATTGTTCAAAAAAGGAGAAAGCAAAGGAAAACTATCTTGGAAGGTGAAGGTGAACAAAGTTTGGATAGAAAAGAGTTGCTAAATGAGAAAGAAAGGAAACAAGTTGCAGTAGAGGTACATTGTGAGGTACTTAAAGATTTGAAGGTATGCATACAAGTAGGACAATGAAGGAAGACACAAGAAAACAAGCACATAGAGCTAGTGAAGAGGCAAATTAAACTTATGGTTCTTATCTAATGCATGTTGAATGTAATGTTTGTATAGGTGCAGTGTTGATAGAAAGGAATACTAAGAGGGGGGCGAATTCGTATTCCACAAAACCACTTCTTAATAAGTTTAGTAGCCCAAATTCCAAAGTTAATAATATGAAAGTAGAATAAGCATAGAAACAACAACCACAAAGACATAACACATGAACACCAGGATTTTTATGTGGAAAACTCAAAAAGAGAAAACCCACGGTGAGTGTTAGCTCACAATATATTATTATAGTATAGTACCAAGTTACAAGAGGCTCACTGTCCGGAGCTCACTGCCTAAGAGAAAAGGCTCATTGCCAATTAGAAGAAGAAAGAAGAAGAAGGGTGGATCACTTCCAAAGATGAACTGCTATGATTGCATCTACATATGCATAATTATAGTTCCAATTAAGGTTTTAAACACTGACTTAGAACTCTTCATTTCAATCTACCCCTATTTTTCTGCTTTTACATATGCTCAAGATCTCCCCTCATTTGTTGTGGCCACTCTATATTTACATGTTTCACATACACATACATCACATCACACTTCACACTACTCAAACACCAGAATCCATCCTCTATTTATATCCACAACTAAATCTTTCTCATGATTAGGTCAGCAAGCAAACTATGAAACATGTATACCAAGTGTTATATCCTGTCGGCTTGTTCTTGTGTTAGATCTTTAATGTGGATCAAAACCATCATGTACATGTCTTCATATGTGTTGGATCTAATCATACAATCACTTACATTTATCATCCAGCTCATATTTCTTCTCCGCATAAGGATTTAACCAGCTTATCGGCTTGTTCCTCAATAACATATATGATAGGTTCCTCTGTCACATCACAACTCATGTTATGGACCAAATGGGACTTCATGAATCATATTCAACAATCATTTTTGATCTCTTAACATGTCTTCAACTCTGAAGAACAAGATAAATTTGTATGCCAAAATGCAGATCTTAGAACTGTTACATTGTCACACTGAAACACTGTCAAATTGGAAGCTGATACTTGGAAGCTTGTAAAATATTATCTGTTGAACTTCAAAGGCTATAATCTTGGATTTAGGTAGTCTTGACATATCTCTAGGTTTCCTCAGAACCACAAAAAAAAAATATGCTATTGCGGAGGAGTGCGGACCATTTTACTATGTACTATTCATTGTCTCTATCTTAACACTATCGACCAGGACTTAGACTTTTCGCCAGATGACTTCTAGAGGAAGACAGATCTCTGGAGGAAGTCAAATCTTGATCACTAGAATATAACAAAAATAGGTAGCTATAAACATCATACCTGAACCACATATGCAAGTCTTCAATTGCGGAGGCATACTAATTCACTTTTTGTCCCTTACTCAGAATACTTCCCATACCTGGCCATTTTGGGCTTCCAAACCAAAATACTTTGTGCCTTGTTGCCAACTCAAGATTGTATGTCAGAGTAGTGTCTCTTTGCCTTGTTGCCATCAATGACAATATTCAAGTCTCCTGCAGAGCAGTGTCTCTTTGCCATGCTGATGGATTCTCTTTGCCTTGTTGCCATCAATGAAAACATTCAAGTCTTCTACAGAGTAGTGTCTCTTGCCAACAATCTCCCTCTTTGGCATTGATGGCAACACTTAGTGAAAAATTCATGTGTTGCTCGCCCTTACTCTGTACACTTTTTTTTTCTATTCTCCCTTAGATGTATGCTTATTTTTCATTGGTTTTCCTCTCCCCCTTTTCCATCAATGGAAAAGGTGTGACTTCAAGCAAAATTGGTCAAAAACGTTCAAAACTGTTATATTCTACTGAATATATACAAATACACATTTTCATCTCAATTTGTCATTGAAGGTAGAATATCATTATAGATAGTCTTTATTAGAGCTATCTCTCCATTCCATCTATTTCTTACACTTTCTAGAATATAGATGTGTTCATTTATCAGAAAAACTAACTTCTCTGCCTTCTACACATCTAATGGTGTATCAATTAGTGCTTCTGATTTCAAGGTTTCATTTGCCAAATTGGTCACAGAATCAATTTTTAAACTTATCAGTTCCCTTAGTTGGCACAACCTATCTTTGATTTCTTCCCTTTTCTTCATCAAAGAGTTCAAATCATTGTGAATATTTACAACTTGTGTTTCTTTGGCATTTATTGACTCAACTGCTAGATTATATGTCTCAAAGATATTAAGCAGTTTGAGTTCTAAGTCTTGGATTTTATCTTCTAATTCCTTTGTGATTTCTGGCCATGATAGATAAAATTTGTATATTTTACCAGCTTCTTCAATGGCACTTTGCATGTATTTTAGTCCATTATCTAAAATAGTTTTATCTTTCTCTATCATAGCCTTTAACTCAACCAATCTCTTTTCTAACTTTTTCTTTTGCAAAATTTTCAAAAGACTCAAAATGTTTACTTATAGAGTTTAATAGCCCTTTGAGATGATCAATGGAGGATAATGAGATGTCCTTTTGAACTATTGGCATCGTATTTTCTAAAACGTTGGATGCATCATTGATCAATTTACTATCTTGGTCATGTGATTTTAGCATTTCTTCTTATGCCTTGGCCTAGACAATAGATACTAATTTGAATTTCTGCATAGGTGACAATGAGGCCAGGTTGATTGGTCCTTGAGGAATTTCAAACTCATCTATATCTTGTTGTCTTTTGGAACCAACTGAGACATCTATGGTGTCTCTTGCTCTCCCAGATACTTCTTCTTGACTGTATTCTAGAGGATCCATGTCTATATTTTCTTGTTGATCAATGTTTTGTTCTGGTACATGGCTCCTTATCTGTTCCATATTCTCTTCAACCTCATCCTGTTGCTCAGGAGGCAAATCAGTTTTAGTTTAAGCCTTGATCTAACATATCCAATGTGTTTGTGTTAGGGACTTGATCACGTTGTTCCAGTCCTTGATCCTAGCTTATCTTTGGTAGAGATGTATCTTCATCATTTTCTCCTTCATTGTCATAGATAGTAGGAATATTATTTTTCTTTAATGCTGCCAAAGTGATCTCCTTTGTTTCCTTGACCAATTTATCAATTTCTCCCAACATCAATGAATTTGTTCTTCTCTTGGTCTTGAAGGCATCCTTGACCTCTTTAGAGATTTTGGCCTTCTCCTTAGGGGTGATCTCTAGACATAATCTTATCAATGAGTTTTCCCTGAGGTCAACATCCTTTTCCATAGCCACTTCTTTTCTTGTGCTCATTATATTTTCCAGGCTATGTGGAAGATTAGTAATCATTTCAATCAAAGCCTTATTGTAGATGTTTATATATTCTACAATAGCATTCTTAGTGATTCTCTTGTTTGGATCATTATACTTATCATACAACTGAGCAATGGGTTTCAGATTTCCATCCACTGTTATGGCTTTGAGAACATCTTCAAGGCTTATAGTTGCTTCCTCTGTTTGAGGCACATATTTCTTTTTCCTTTCCCCAGGTTGACCCTTACTAGAGGGTTTCTTGTTACTTGATCCAGAGGCCTTTGTGGTCTTAGATTTCATCTTTTTCACTTCTTCATCAGATTTTGTTGCTTCTTCATCAACAACTATGCTTACATGCATTCTCTTGGCCTTAGTCTTCTTTCTCTTAGAACTGGTGGCAGGAGTTTCCACACTTGTAGATGGTGTGGAACTGGAGGGAATGGATGCAGCTTCTGTAGAGGTGAATCCTCTGGTTCTTTTTCTTGACACCTCTAGCTTTTTCAGTTCACCCTTGGGTTCATCCAGAGCTCCACTTGATTCACTTTTTCTCTTTTCTTTTGCTTCCTTAGCATCTTGTGCTTTTCCCCTTGCCTTTGTCACTTGTTCTTTTGTGAACGCATATCTTGCAACAATTTCCTCTACTTCTTTTCTCACCTTCTTGGTGGATTCTGGCTTCTTGAGTTCAACAAGAAGTTTTAAACTTAGTTCTTGATAAGTGCCAATCCTCTCTTCTTTAGTGTCTCTAGGTTTGTTGAGCAGGTGTTGGGCATAGTTTTCAAGTATTTGTCCATCTACCTCATAAACCATTGGCATAATCTAGACTGTCCTAGGCTCCACAGCTTCCATCAAACATTGATCTTTTTTAACCATAAAACATATTTTATCCTGATATTTCTCAACAATTTTCTGTTGGGAATTAAGGTGTCTCAACCTTTGCAAATTCCTAATGTTGTATTTATATATCACATGTTGAGTTGGCATAGTCGGCACCTTGTGTACATGCAGCAGGATAAATTTTGGTGACTTTGGTAGCCACAGTTTCCCCCTTGAATAATTAATGGGGGTTTGGGGGCAGCGCCCCCATGGGGGCTCAAGGGCAATGCCCCTGAAACCTCAAACAACATTTATTTAATGACAAGTGTCAGTGAGTATATTTACATGAGAGAAAGGCATCTTTAGGTGGTCAAGGGAGGTTATGATATGTTGTAAGAGGAATAAGATATTTTTAGTCAGTGTATGATAGATTCTCTTATCGCTGTAAGTGATGTCAGTTATGACAGATTCTATGACAGTTGTAAGGTGCGTAAGAGCATCTATCATAGCCTATCTTGGGACAAGGCACCCACATTAGGATGGGATGTTGGACAAGTGTCCTTAGGCGTGGGTTTTTGGGCATGAGTCCATGATGGATGCCGATCTCTAGAAGGTTCCATATTTGCCTTGTAAACTCTATAAAAATAGGTGCTTGGATGGGAGATATGTAGCATTTTTGTACAGGTACTATTAAGCTGCTGGAATTTCTCCATATTTGACATTTGAAGACCCCTAAAAGAGCATTGGCTCTAAAACTATATTGTAATATGTTATTGTTTACTATAATACATTTGAGCTATGTTTTGGAGTGTGGGTTTTTTCACCCGTAAGAGTTTTCCCCACATATATATTGTCTCTCTCTATTTTGTCTACTTTCCGTGTGTATGTGTATTGCTGTAATATCTCTATTAGATGTTGTATGTTGTTGTAGTTGTAAGAACTAAAATTGAATTTGCATACATCTCTCCTCATTAGATTACTATAGGAAGCAATTTTCACACACCTAGCTTCCTTTCATTTTCTTTAGGATTCTTTCTCTTGATTGCATCATGCTTTAAAATTTTTTGAAATACCCCCACAATGCTACCTTTTTCTCATCATGGCTTCCAATGCTACTTTAAAGATTTCTAATTTGGACTGCTACCGGTTTGCTAGTTAACCAAAATAGATTCTTCATGTTTGGTAACTCATTCATAAAATAGAAGAATAGACAGATGATCAATGTACTGAATTTGAATGGATAGTTTTTGATTTCCTTGATCTTCTTTAGATTCTGCAATAGTTGGATTCTTAGCAACTCACACAAATCATACTCAGCATTCTCTTTGACCATTTGATATGTAATGTATATTGTAGTAGCGAAGACAGAGTTCTCTCAGTTTGAGAAGTAGATTTTGTAGCCTATGACCATAGAAGTAAATCTTACCGCACGGTTTGTGATGTTGTTTATGGTTAATGCCCTCTTGCCAAATAGGTCTTCAATGGCCTCTATAATAGTTTGATTCTTCACAACTTTCAAAAAGGGTACACCTCCCATGGAATTTGACCATGTTACTGCCCTAATTGCATCCTTAGTGATTTTGAAAGGCTACCCTAACCACATGAATTCATCATGAATTTGACTTAGGATATACCAAACCCATTCATCCTCTATGAAAATAGGAAACTCTACATACTGGATGAATTTCTTCTCTTCTAAGACTTTGTATTCTTCCTTTAGATCAAATTGATCATTGCTTAGAGACTTCAAGTATAGATATGAGAGTTTGTCGCCACTAATCTCATCTAAGGCAACATGGATATATGCCCTAACGTCTTCCACATACAGAACTCCATATGGTATTTTCAAAAAACCCATTGGATCAACTCTAGTTGCTTTAAAAGGATGTGTTGTGATACTCACAACACACCCCATTTTACTTCTTAGCAAAATGAGGACCCCTCCTATGGTTGTGGCTTTTTGCTTATGTGTGGGTCTGCCTCGTGGTAAAGGGAAAAAGAGGTAAAGGTTACACACCTTGTTGAAAATTGAAAAAAATTAGCATTCAGTACCAGAGTAGAATAGAGGTGAATTCTTTGTCAAAAATGAATAAGGGTTGGTTTTTGAACTATTTCAAAATTCCCAATATTTTGCAAGATATGCATGTTTTTGGTAAAATGCATTATAGAAGGGTTTTGTATGTTGCATGTACAAGGTCATTTGTATGTGAAGTCATTGTATTAGTCGCATAGAGTAGTTGGGTTTATGAATCATGGTATTTTGTATGCACGTGGTTAATGTTTTATTCTTTACATACAAGTTGGATCCGATGTGATTCGGAAGTAAAATGGATAATTGGTTAAGTCTGCATTGTATGTCAGGTTGTATGTTTGTTGAAAAGAAAGATACAAGGTTGTATACAATGCGATATACATGTCACAGACCCGAGGAGAGTATGAAATTTGGTTTTATCAAGGTATGTTTCATTGTTTGTATGTTGTATGTTTTAGGTTTGCACCTTTTGGTATACATACAGTGCAGATGTCAAAAGGGAGTTAAATCGGATGTAACTAGTGTATCGTACCTTAATGTATATTAAAAAGATGCATTCACTTTATATACATATGTGGAGCAGAAAGGTTATGCAATATGGTTTAAAAAAATGGGGAGTCCGGGATGATTATACAAAAGAGTTTGCATGTATGGAGGCTTGTATCTAATAGTAGATAAAAGTATTTTTGTTTCATCGAGATACAAATGGGAAGGTAAAGTGGGTCCCACAGGTTGTATTTTGAGGTTGTATATTGTACTAACAGATGCATATACAAGCTGATATACAAGCAAAGATACAAGGAGCCACGATACAAGGTGGATTTCAAAAAGAAATTAAATAAAGGTAAGGCTTTGTATGTTTGGGCAATTGTATGTTAATGATATACAATCCCGATATACCAGGAAATGAAAGACATCACTGGAGAGATAAAAGGTAAAGGAAGGTTTGTATGGGTTGTTTGTGTGTGTGCTTGTATCTATTTTACATACATTACGATATACAAAAAAAAGACATAAGCGTGGATATAAAGGAAAAGGGATAACATTGTTTATAACTCGTTGCATGTAGGCTTGTATATTGAAAGATGCAAATGGATATACAAAGAACAATATACAAGGAAAGATAAAAGAAAATGCGATGTATGTAGAAAGTAAACTAACGGAAAGAAGGTTTAAAATAAAATGTTGAAACAAGAATCCGAAGCCGTAGCTGCATTAATTGTTGTAATTAATGCTGATCTAACACTGAAATTGGTAAAATTTAATGGATTAGGGTAAATTAAGAGTTGTTTTTTGTTCAGATTTGTATTGCTACGATTAAAATTAAAGAAAGAAGAATTGCTACAGAATTGAACACAAATTCATCATGGGACAGAATTCTAGAAGTGAGAACAGAGTGGAAAATGGTAAAGTAAGTCAATGTTGTAAGGTTGAGCTATTGAAAGATATAGGTATTTATCTTAAATGCCGTTACAGTTTAGTTACTTGAAATGCAAAGTAAATTTCAATAATTTCATTTTAAAATGTAAGCAAGCATTAAATTACTGTGTTTGATTATTAATTAGTTGGATTGGGTTAAATAATGTGAAAGGCAAAATGGGAAAAGACAAATAGGGGGTTAGGGTAAATGTAAAAAATAGAAAATTTGTAGTAAAACACTAGGTAAGAAGGTAAAACAACAAGTTAAAAGTGCTTTTTTTATAGGATGGCCCCAAAGCAGAAAAAGGTAGATACAGGGGGTAAAGAAAAGATAAAAAAGGAAAGAAATCCCCATAAAGAAACTAAGAAAGAGGAATTGCCAATATACATAGGCATCCTTCATTTCTAGGCACAAGTGGAGTAGGGACAGACACCAACATAGGGACTTATGACGCGAGTGATGTTTTGCAGAAGATCATAGTAGCCAATGCTACACCTGACATGAGCTGTATATGGGAAAGTGGATTATATAGGGCTACAGGTTTTTTGTTAGCTATGGAAGCTAAGGATCTATGTTTAGATTGTATATACTTATATGACCCAGTTACCATGAAAATAATGTTCCATGATAGGCTCATTGTAGACTTATCTATAAAGGGGATTGCAAGAACATTTGGTCTAGAGATACATGAAAAAATGGTAGATATTGATATTGACCAGTATAATGAGGATTTCATTGAAAATGAGAAGGATTGTAGAAGCAAGATTTTCTATAGTTGGTATAGTGCAGAAAATAAGCCCAAGGCTGTGGGAAGGCTACATAAGAATCTGTATAGAATATACTTAAGGAAGAGATATATTTTATGATTACAACGTTAAGCAGATTGGTGGGATTGAGCGATGGCACTAAGAGTGAACCTTGGATGTTCACTGTTATACAATTCATGAGGGAAGCAAAGAAGGAACAAGGACATATTCATTGGGCTAAAGCTATTAGCACAGCCATATGGAGGCAGGCAATGCCAAGAAAATAAAAACTGATGCCTTTCTATTTGTCCTCGTATATATTATATTCATATGCAGCAATGGTTCAACCATACATACATGGGATTAACAGAGTTGGAACCCTAGGAAATAGCCCAGATCAGAAGCTTGTATATGAGGATTATCTGAATTTATAGGAGCAAAATGCATTAAGAAAGTATGGTTTAGTGAATGATGTATTTTATACATACATGGTCAAAATTTTGAGAGAAGAGCTAGATAAGAGATTATCTAAAGATGTAGAGGATACAATTGGTCTGCATAGTTCATGGTACATTCAATTCCAAAACTTTACTTATATCAAAACTGAGGGATTTGAAGGAAAACCTTTCATGCTGCCTAGGTATCCCTCCAACAAGTTGATTGTTCTAGAGTTCTCAAGATAGAACTTGAATGCTTTCAGAATGTACAAAAATAAGTATAGCAGGGGAAATCTTAAGCTCACTTGGTCAATTGGTAGGTATACTTGTTCAAATGAAGAAGTGGCTAGTTACTTAGAGAGGGAGTTAAGGTTTTATGGGTTTGAAGAATTTGAGTTAGCAAGATGATTTGATCCTTTTCACAGGATCCAAAATACCATTGATTCCAAATTTAAACATCAGGTACACATTGAGGATTTTTGGTTAGATTATGAGAATGATAGAGAAGTGAGGAAGAGAGCTCACAAGAGGCTGACAATAGATCAAATGAGGTCCATGGGAGACATTTATGTCCCCCCAGACATTGAAGATGATGGTAAATTATTAAATCATAGTTATGAAAGTGCTAGGCTTGCTCCCATTTGAGAGCCTGATTGGTCACAACCATGGATTACATATTTGGACACATTGTCCACACCTATTGTTTTATTCTCCAAGACATGGTTTAAGGATAGAATTGACGAGCATAAGGATAAGGGAATTGAGATTATGTATCCAAAGAAAGGTAAAAAGAGAGTGAGAGAGCATCAAGATGATCTTCAATGCTTTTATGAAAAGAAAAGGAAGACTGTAGAATCAAAGATTGTGGAGAAGGACAAAAATGCTACATTAATGGATCCTTATGCAATAGGGGTAACAATAGCGGTATCATCTAATACATTTGTAGAAGAAAAGTCATTGAGCCATGATACCAGTGCAGAGCAAGCACAGGCTGCTAAAGATTCAACATGGCAAAAGGTCATGAAGGCAATACCAATAGACATATCTAAAGGGGAATCTTCAAAACAAAATGAAGTTATAAGAGCACAACAGGTAGGTGCTAAATTGAGTGACATACCTTGTGCATCTACCTCAACAGAGAAAATACAAGTATATGCTAAGGTATACATAGAATTGGTTGAAGAAATGCTGTATGGGTCAAAAATACATGAAGCCAAACAAGTTACTGAGACTGTCAACATTGAAGATGATAGTAGTGGAAGTGAAGTTAGAGAAATGGATTTAGGGATAGGAAAAGAAGTTGACATAGAAGGAGAAGAATCCAGTGAATATTTAAATGAAGAAGAAGAACAAGACACTCAAGCTGATATGGAAGTTGAACAAGGTCCAGTAAAATGTACAAGAGGAATCATGAGCAGTAGATCCATTCAGTACATTGGTATCTCCTAAATAATAAAGGATGTGCAAGATGTAGCACATCAAAGTGAAGAATCTAAAAAAGAGGATACACCTGAGGAAGCAATAAAGGAAATCCCTACTCAAACAAAAGAAGAAACAGGAGCTGGTACTTCTAGTGTAGATGTACTAAATATTTTGAACATGTATGGGGAACAAAGTGAAGAAGAAAGGAATGTAGAAAGCAAAGAGAAATAGGGAAAAGAGACAAAAGAGGCTGATAAGATAGTAGGTTCACCCTCACATATAGAGTAGGTTGACATGCTTGAAAAGGTACAAAAGGAAGGTGAAATAGCAAAGGAAACAACTAATAAACTTGAAAGCCAAGAGAATAGAGAGAATCTTGATGGAGATAAATCTAAAAAGTAAATAGAAGATAAAGATATGACAAATGAAGAACAAGAAAATAAAGAGGAAGACTAAGAAAAAGACTCATCAAGAAAAGAAGGTCTAGAGGAAGAGGATGAAGATGGAGGAGATACATAAATTGAAGAGAAAGATAATGAGGGTGAATCTAAACAGAAAAATGATCCAATGGTGTAGGAACCAGCCCCTCAGCAGCAACCTCCTCCACAGCAACAAGAAAAACAACAACAACAACAAGAACAAGGACAAGTAGAAAGGCCTCAAGAAGAGGTAATTAATGAAGAAAAGAATATTGAAAGCACAAAAGAGGCTCCAACCTAGTTGGGTGCAGAAATAAGAAGAGAAAAGGTAGACGTACAGTTAGTACCTATAGATATCAAAAGTCTATTAGGCGATGCAATGCCTAGAAAAGAAAAGAGGAAGGCTAGAACCATGTCAGCAATACAAAGTAGTCAAGATGGATCTAGAACACTAAACTTGGCCATACCACAGAAGGAGAAAGATAAAGGAGAAATAACATTAGATGACTATAAAATACTTAATTTTGACCTAGGACACACAACAAGGGAGCAACACATAAATGAATGGGAAGATATGCACCAGGCTACAACATAAATGTTAAAGAAAGATAAGGATAAGCAAGAATATTTGAAAGGACACATTGTCCAGTTACAACAATTCATTAGGGGGATATTTGATCCCAATACTACAATACCAGAATTGCCTAGTGAAATAGTAGTTTTGTCAAAGGATGAAGTGAAAGATATGGAAAATAAGAGGCTTAAGGCCAATATTTTTGAAGAGTGGTTCAAGGCATTCGTGCAAGAAGGAGAAGAGGTAATCAAACAAGCAGTGATAGGATGGGAATTGGCTGCAATAGAAAATAATAAATGCAGTAGACTTATATATAATGGTCAATTTAGAAAAGAAGAGTGCAAGATTGAATTGGAACAACTAGAAGAAATTGAAGAGAGAGTAGATGAATTAATAAATGAACGAGTCATTACTCCTTCGATGGCAAATCAAGTGCCACAGGCTAGGTTAGAGTTAACATTTGAAGATGATAATCTTAGATGGTGCATCGCAGCCACTCATGGTTTAGAAGAGAAGTAAGACAACATGATCAGGATGCATAAGAGGATAGTTGAAAGGCTATTAGATCATGAGTGTATGGATGTACTAGCATATAAACTTCAAAGGGCATTGAAAGAATTCAAGACCATTTTTGCACCATGTATGGAGAATCCAGAAGCATATTTAAGTAAACAAATGATTGATTCAATGATGGAGGTGAGTACCAAGATGAAGAAATATAAGAAGAAGAGTGAAGGTTCAGGTAAAGAAGAAAAGAAACTTAAAGAAGGGGTCACAATGCAAGAATATGTATGGACAAGGAGTCCAGGAGGAAATTGCACCTTCATAGAAGGTGTAACAAATAATTTCAAAGTATATCTGAAGGAGTAGGAAAGTGTAAAAAGGGAGCAAACAATACTAATAAAAGAGTTGATTGAAAGGTATCTATGGGCAAGGTTAACAGGAGAGAAGAAGTCAAAGGAAGGGAATCCTATTTTGAAAAGATTCCAATGGCATCCTTTGAGGCAGAAAAGATACCATAAAGATATTTTGAGAAACAGTTAGGAACAAATGTACACCCTTGATCAAAAAAGTATGAGTACTGATTGTAGATTGGATTTTGTAGCCGCAGCAGTATGAAGCTTCAAATTCTATATAAGAAGCTCTGCTACTTGTATATTACTTACACAGGGATTTTAGAATTGTAGCTTGCACTTATAATTTGTTTGAGTATTGAAATAGAGAAGATATTTCTTTTAGTTTAGAAAGGGAGGTTGCATGTGTCTGCATCAAGGAGAACGTGGAATGTCTAGTCTCCTTGGTGTATCTGTAAAAATGTCTATAAGTTGTTTAGTAATTTTATTAATGAAACAAAGGTCATTCTTACATTGTAAATCTTATATGACTTTGTGCTTTGAATACAAGTAAACTTAGAATTTTGCGTCTATTACAGAGTGTTTTCTGACTCTTACTGATATCTGAAGTATTATTCTTTAAAATCTTGCAATCTCTGGTGTATGTTCATGAAAAATGTTTAGGACTTTACATTTGAAGATTTAAATGTGTTGATTTGATCAATTTACTGTATGCTTTAGAACGCAAGTAACAGAACATTTAAATCTTGTATTGAAATGATACTTAGTTTGAGTTTCTCTAACTTTTCTCCAACAACTGAAAATAATTAGCTTAAATGCAAAAATCTTAAGGAAATTGGCTTACATTTGAAAGAAGCGGGAAGAAATTATGTTAATATTTGGCAATTTTCATATTAATTTGAAAGACAAAGTTTGTTTCATAGAAATTCATATAAAGATTTGTATTAGAGTAGTGAATTTATTCAAAAGAATGAATACTTTGTTGATATTTGCAACAATTTGCATAGTTTGAGTATAGTAAGTCACTGATCATCTTAAATCAAGTAAGGCCCCTTGAATATTATAGTTTCACATCAACTTGCTGAATTGTCCACAAGGTCAAGACCTGACCATACATAAACTTGGGATTAAGAACTCTTAAGTGATTTCTTCATATCTTTCAAGACAGTTAGGTTCATTTTTTGAATTTTAACTTTTGTTATGAATGTGTAAAAAAAATCATCAATAGTTTTTGGCACTAGAAGGAGACCCTGATCAGAGTTAAGGTAGGATTTAAGCAAAGCTAGCTCATAATAGTGGTAGGGTGACTAGGTCTAGATCTAGTTCAAAAGATATCTTTGTACAATTACCTGATAGAAGGCAGAGTAAAGGTCCTTTGATTTGGAATCCTAGAATATCACACGTAGGAGGCTCATCTGGAATGCCTCCTGGATCACCTTTTAACATCCATAACATAGTGAGTCCTGATAGTTGTTCATTTAGATTTTTAAATCTTGGTCCAAGTCCTCGTAGAGGTCCTAGTCCACCTAGAAATCTAGGTACTCCCAGAGGTCCAAGCCCACCACGTGGCCCTGTAATGGCTTATTTCAATGTCAACTCTCCTATAACATTCAATGATTATCATGAGATGCCAAAAAATCCTGAAAAGATATGTCCTTAATATCAATTGCATCAAGATCCAGAGGATCACATTAGGATATTCAAGGAGTCATGCTTTAGAGCTAGGTTAGAATATGAAGATGTTGTGTGTAGATTGTTTCCTTACACCTTTAATGAGCAGGCTTCTAACCAGTATGTTAACCTACCTAATGGTTATATTTCTTCTTGGGTACTTATGGAAGAGGCATTTTTGTCTAGGTTTAGGGGACCGATTGACCCTTCCACCTTATATCATAAATTGGCTGCCATTAAGAGAGGTGAAGGAGAGCTGATTGATAACTTTAATGATAGGTTTCAAATGGGTTATTCCTTGTTAGTGGCTCCTTACATAGTGACTACAGATGCATTATTAGCCATGTATTATGTCGCTCTTGATCCACTAACTACTATGTTTGTCAGAAGAAAAGTTGATATAGATACAATATCCAAAGCTTATAAGGAAGCAACCTCAATAAACTAGGAAATGAGGCAAACAACCTATAATCCTTTTCTTAATGGAGGAAACCCTGGGATGCAAAGTCAAGCACAACCTTGGAATGGAGTTCCTATGCATTATACTCCATTATTGAACCCAATTCCTACATACACACCTGTGTATAATCTTCCCCTAGTCCAGACTATAGTCCCCTATACTGGTATTAGTACCAATAACAATCAGAGTAATGGTCAGTCATTCTTCCAACCTCCTCAGGATACATTTGTGGCAAAGGCACAAGAGGATAGGGAAGAGATCAAAGAAATGACTACACACCTGAGAAGATTGACTACTGAAATGACACAAGTAAGAAATAAAAATTTCTATGGTATAAATAATCAAGGATATAGTTAGAACCATAACCAAAATCATAACCAGGGTCAAGGTTCAAACCAAAACTAGAATTATAATCAGAGTCAAAATCATAATCAGGGACAAGCAATGCAAAACAAAGGACTTGCTATAGATAACAAGACCTAGGGTACTAACAATAGAAATCTGAATCAACCAAGGCCACCTAGGACATGGAACATAGGGCCAAATAATGGTACTCTATCTTCTCTATTTGAGAATTTGGATAATCAGGAAACAAAATAAATAGCTAGAATTCAAATGGCCAATGTGCAATTAAAAAATTGGTGCAAAATTCATAATACTAGTGTACATGCTGAACTAGATTGCCCTCAGTTTCGTCTGGCGGCTAGTATTTTCAATGTGGATGTACAGGTCCCACCTTTGAGTTTCTCATTCCCAAAGGTAATGAAATAGTGCCCTCAGGATTTGAGACTGCTTTAGTCTTAAAGACTTTTACGTTTGAAACTAGGGAGGAAGAGGATCAGTTGTTAGAAGATGAGCCTTACTTTTGTGAGAACTTATACCCTGAATCAGCCTTAGTATTGAATGCATTTTAGTTTCTCTTTGAAACTAAAAATGATGTGTTATACGAAATAGAGGAGGTACAGGCTTTTCAACAGTCTAACAAAAATCATACCTACAATTTGAGAACACTAGGTCTAGAGGTGCTTTCACTATTTCCACTCCTCCCAACAATTTCAATACTCCTCCAAATCAACACGCTAGTAATAACCCTGCTATACTAAAGGCTAATCATCATGTGAATGGTGGGATAGTAGCATCAAAAGTCCAAACAGGGAAAATAGAGATAGTGGAAACAATGAGGTTAATGAGTTACTTTTCTAAAGAGATAAAAAAAATCAAGGTCAGTATACCTTTATGTGAATTGTTGAAAAGTCTAAGGGTCAGAAATGCTTTCATAAAGTCCTTGGATACATCTGTGGAAGGTCAGGTCTCTGCTGATATGAATGTTCCTAGTAAAGATTCATAGTCCAAAGAAAAGAACTGTAAGAAAACTGAACAACCTTCCAACACTAATGTGATCATGTATGTAGATAAGAGGGAAGCCCCTCCTTTCTTGTTAACTATTAGGATGTTTGGAAAAAACATACATAATTGCATGGTAGATTCTAGTGCATCATCTAATGTAATGCCTTTAGGGATATGCAAAACTTTAGGGCTGACTCCTACCAAATCTACCAAGGTTGTTACACAATTAGACAAAACTGAGATCAATGTGATAGAAGAATTAATGCATATTCAAATAAAGTTAGCCTCTGATCCTAGGGTGAGTCAGTTTATTGAAATTCAAGTAGTGGATATACCTATGAATTACAGGATGTTGTTGAGTAGGGACTGGTCCAAAATATTAAATAGATATATGGCCACTAATTTTTCGCACATGTGGTTACCTTGGAGAGGTGTTCGAAATCATATCAAGATAGAAGTTGAACCCAGAATGAAACACATGATTACATAATACAATTGGACTAATGAGATATTATATGCTTCTGTTGAACCTGGTGTTTATAGAGTCACTAATAAGGAAGTGCAAATTGAAGAAATCTTGATGTTAAATTTTAGGGAAGAACCTATCAGTAAAGAAATAGTATTCATTGTGTCTGATTACAATTCTTCTGATGAGGAAGACAATGCAGTAAATAGTTTTGGTCAGATTATTAGGTAAGAAATAGAAAACTGCATTGAACAAAAAATTAGTTCAGTGCAAGTTATACAAAAGCATGTGCAGAGTCCATAATAAGCCTCATTCTGAAGAGAATTGTGGAATGTGCAAAGACATTATAGAATATCAATACATAAAGTGCACAAAAGGGATGGAACTGCATGAAGGAAAGGTTAATCCTGAACAACTAGAGATATACTTTCATGATAACATGGATGTATTAATTCTAGATCTAGAGAAAGAAACAAAGGACAAGTCTACAAATTGAGAATATAAATATGCAAGTAGGTCAAAATAAATCACCCATGAAGAAACAAGATATTATAGCACAGGTAACAGAAAGGGTGAGACATGCCAAAATAAAAGGTCAAAGGAATAAGGAAGGCATGTGGACACTAAAATGTGATGGGTCTAAGTCTAAATAGGTTGCAGGTGTGGGTGTTGAACTTATAGATCCTAATGGTAAGTCAATTCTAGCAACATATAGGCTACAATTTCCTTGTACTAATAATGTAGTAGAATATGAAGCTTTGATTTATGGACTTGTTATGGCTATCAAGAAAAAGGTGAAAATGATCAGAGTATTTTCAAACTCTGAGTTAGTGGTTAGACAAGTGAGAAAGTTATATTCATGAAATTATAAGAAGATGGTTGGTTATAGGCATAAAGTGTGGGATTTAATAGATTCATTTTTTGCCTTTAACATAGAACATATCCCTAGGGAATTGAATCATAGACCAGATGCATTAGCAGTTGCTGCTAGCACTTTGGAGCCCTTAACATTGTCAGGTTTAAAATGATTTGTTGTTGAATTAGTGAATGTCCCGAGCATACCAGATAATGTTATCATTTTCAGGTATTTGAAGGGGATCAGCAAATTGTGGATTTTCTCACTTGTAATGAAGTGTTTGAAGCTCAAATCATTGATGAACAGAAAAGGCCTGATGTGTCTTGGGATGAAGAGACATAATAAACTTGAAAAGTAAGTTCTTACCTAAAGGGGTAATTAAGTTGGAAAAGATTTTTGACTTTGATGGGGTAGTTAGATAGAAAGATTTTCCCAAAATTGAAGGGGGTGAATGTGATCCATATAACCTAGGAACAGAGAAAAGTCCACAGAATGTATTGATTGGAAAGGCTTGCTCTAAGAAGTTAAGAAAAAAAATTGTGGATGTTTTGAAAGAATACAAACATGTAATAGTATGGGCATATGAAGATTTGAAGACATATAATGATACATCCATCATAACTCATGTAAAACCCAATAAAGGAAATAGCCAATGTTGATCCGACTTTTAAATTTGAATCACTAAAAAGTGATGTATATGTTTTAAATTTTGAAATGATGTAACTTAATAAAATATTTATTTTTTAGTATATTTTATGTTTCTATTTTAAAAAAAAAATTAAAAAATTATTTGAATATAGTTTTTAATAAATTGACACTATAATTTAGTTGCTGATAAAATGCTGAAAAATGAAGTTACATGAGACGTCAATCTTTATATAGTAAATTTTATTTATTTTTCTTCAATTTTTTTGTGTATATTTATAACTTGAAACTTTAGGGCATGGATATACTTTTTTCCAATTTTGATAAACATATATTTTTAAAAAATATTAAAATGTGCTTGTATTAAAACATAATTGTTTCCAGTCGACGTCAACTTTCATATTAACTATTTATCTAAAATAGAAAATAAATTATACCATCTTGATATAGATTCTTTTATCTAGGGCATCATATTTTTTTCAAATTTTTTAAATAAGTTTTACTATTTTTCCTTGACATTGTAATTGACTTAATGTTTTGTGTTGATAACGTACTTTTAGTAAATATAAAAAGTAAAATATATATAATAATTAAACTATTAATATATATAATAATTAAACTATTAATATATATATTTTTGAAAACTAAACTTATAGATCTACAAAAGCGTATTTTTATATTAAAAAAAAAAATTATTTACTCGAGTAGAAGTTGTTGAAATATCAAGTTTTTCAAATAATTTTAATTTTTTGGTAAATTGGACTCATCATGGTGCTACATATGCATTTAGCCAACAATTTTAATTGGAAAAGTTGTGCACATATCTAACTTAGCTAGAATGAATCTTACAAGATCATATGTTTGACCAAAATTGATTTTTAGTTAGAAATACTTAAATTCACTTGTGCTGATAAGTTGACTGAAAGTGTGACACAACTTTGTGCTTTTAACCCCTAGGTTGAAACCAGATGTTAAACCATTTAGATAGAAACAAAGGCCTATGAATTCTATTTTAGAGCCTTTAATCTTTTAGGAAGTAAAAAAATTATTGTCTACTAGGATAATCTTCCTGATAAGACATTCAACCAAGGTAGCCAATTTGGTACCCATGAGAAAGAAAAGTGGAGACATTAGATTATGTGTTGAGTTTAAAAATTTGAATAAAGCTTCTAAAAAAGACAATTATCCCTTGCCTCCAATATATGAAGTACTACAAGAAGTAAATGGGGCTAAGATGATGTCTTTCTTAGATGGATTTTCATGATATAACCAGGTCTTAGTTGATAAAGAAGATAGGTTGAAGACTACTTTTACTTGCAAGTGGGGTAATTATGCATATAGGAGAATGCCTTTTGGCTTGATCAATGTAGGTGCCACTTTTCAACGAGCCATGGACATTGCGTTTATCAGGTAATTGCATTGTTATTTATATGGATGATTTAACTGTGTACTCTAAAGATGCATCCACTCATGCAGAAGATTTGAGAAAGGTACTTAAAAGATGTGAAAGGTACATGATTTCTCTTAAGCCAAAGAAATGTTCATTTGGTGTAACTAAAGGAAAATTGTTAGGACATGCCATTTCTAAAAATGGGATATCCATTGATCCTGACAGAGTAGAAGGAATAAGAAAATTGCAATTACCTAACAGTAAAAAAGAATTAAAATCTTTTTTTGGTAAGATTAACTTTTTCAGGAAGTTTATTACAGGGTTTGCAGAGATTGTGCAACCATTAAACGCAATGCTCAAGAAATATGCAAAGATAGAATGGACACCAGTAGCCAAGGCCACATTCAAAGATATTAAGGAGGTCACTTCTAATGCTTCTGTGTTAGCAAGTCCAAATTATACCAAACCATTATATATATATTCTTTTGAATCTACACATTCAGTTGCAGCGGCCTTGACATAAAAGGGAGAAGATAATGAAGAAAAGCCCATAGCTTTCGTGAGTGCACCTATGAAAGATGCACAATTGAAGTATCTAGACATAGAAAGACAAGTATTTGCATTAGTAAGGGCAGTTACAAAGTTTAGACATTACATCCTACGAAGTCAAGTTGAGGCCATAGTACCAGATGCAACAGTAAAAATGTTGCTAATGTAGATTGAGCTTGGAGAGAAAATGGCTAAATGGATTACAATATTGCAAGAGTTTGATATAGAGATCATTCCAATGAAGTTGGTTCGAGGACAGACATTAGTACAGACCATAGCAAACACATATCCAAATTTGGTAAAGAAGCAATATGTATTAAACTCTAATGATGTGTTAGGTTGGTATGATGATTTGAATACATTTCTGATATCAGGTAAATATCCAAGTAAGATGAAGTCTTCTCAAAGGAGAGCTTTAAAGATTAAAGCATAGAGATACATGGTACACGGAGGTCTTTTATTCAAGAAGAACCATGAAGGTATATATTTAAGATGTTTGAACAAAATTGAAGCAGATAAGGTACTGTCAGAGTTGCATGATAAGTATGGAACTGCTCATGGTTCTCATTTAGCTACCATGCATAAGATATTAAGAGTGGGATACTATTGGCCAATAATGTTTAAATATATAGAGGGTCATATTCGAAGTTGTCACACCTGTCAGACTATAGTAGACAAGGGAAGGAATCAGGTTAATCCATTACAGCCAGTCATTGAGTCTAGGCCATTTGCACAGTGGGGCTTGGATTTCATTGGAGTTATAAATCCTCCATCATCTGCAGGACATAAGTTTATATTGACAGTGACTGACTATTGTAAAAGGTGGATTGAAGCCACATGTTGCAAGTTTTCTACTACTGAGGTACTCATCAAATTTCTTGAAGAAAACATCATAACAAGGTTTGGAGCTCCATATTCGCTGGTATGTGATAATGGCCCTACATTTTCTTCTCTAAAATTTTTTAAATCGGTGTTTGAATATGGGATAGTTTTAAAATTTTATTCAAATTATTATCCTCAGGGGAATGGTTTAGCTGAGTCCACAAACAAGATTTTATTGGATATAATCAAGAAACTAATTGTAAAAAATCCCAGAGA
This sequence comes from Cunninghamia lanceolata, assembly GCA_027924645.1. Taxonomy (NCBI): domain Eukaryota; kingdom Viridiplantae; phylum Streptophyta; class Pinopsida; order Cupressales; family Cupressaceae; genus Cunninghamia; species Cunninghamia lanceolata. The sequence continues at coordinate 567,435 of BSBN01000888.1, forward strand.
GTGGAATACATTGTTAAAATATGTGTTGTGGGTAGATAGGACTAAGGTTAAGTCAGCCTTATGCAATGCACCTTATGACCTAGTTGTTGCAAGTATGAGGTGAGCCAGTGTTGTCATTGATGTCAACATACTCATATTGCATTGACAAGAAGGATTTGATGAGCTGTGTGCTGAGGATATTGAGAAAATTAGCCTCAGTCAGGAATAGTGAAGAACAGTGATGAGAAGAAGGTAAATGTACTGTATAGGATGAGAACCGGAGGATGCGGATTAAAGGGTTAGTAGATATGAGTCTTGAGATGCTACAGTTAAGATTTCAGAGGTCCGCATGAAGATCTGAAGGAGTTGTGGCTGCCGGTATAGAACCGGGTCCGGCAAGTATCCAGAGGTGACAGAGGATCACAAAAAGGTCCGGTGAGGTCCGGAATTGTATCATCCTAATCTGCAGATTGGACGGAGTGTTTGGGATGTCCTTGTGATGTGTCATCCTGATTTGTGTATGATTTGGAGGTCCGGAAGTAGCTCTTGCATTATGACAGTGGCGACAGACTGTGTTCTTGAAGTTCCGGATGAGGAAGACAAGAGATCCCAGTAAGTAGAGGAAGTGCGGATGTATCCGGACATTCAGACAGGCTTGTGAAGGTTCTTGGATCATGTTTAGGTTGTGTTGTTGGTCCGCATTGATGGTAGAGCCCGGAATTGAAGTTATTCTTCCAGATGAAGTTCTTGCTCTGTTTAGCCGACCGGATGAGTTGTTCATCCTGCGAATGTTCTTGTGATGGCCGACCGGATGTGTTATTCATCTTGCGGATACTCCTATGGTTGTTTGCCGACTTAGATGTTTGTTCCTAAGTCGATGTCTTGTATAAATAACGGTTTGTGAGTTCATTTCAAGGTGTGGTGTGTGGATGAGTGTGGCATAGCGAAGAAACGTGCGAAAGGCAGAGCAGAGTTTGTTGGGCTTAATTGGAACTGATCCGGACATGATAGAGATGTCATTCTCCAGTTCAAGACTGTGATTTTTATCACTTTGTAGACAGTGTGTCTCCTTGTAGGCAGTGGGCCTCTTTGTGAGCAGTGTGCTCGGGCAGTGAGCCCTTATTGGCATGTGCCATTCATTCTTCTTTATTCTTCTAACAGAGAATAATTCTTGGGTTAATCACCTCGTGGTTTTTCCCTTAACCAGGTTTTCCACGTCAAAATCTTGGTGTTCAATGTGTTGATGTTTATCTGCTCTTGTGTTTATGTATTATGCTTCCATGGATGATTATTTGATATGCTGCTAACTAACAATAAGAATCAAGTGTTTGAAAGAAGAAGAAGTTTTATACAACTGATTCACCCCCCCCCCTCTCAGTTGTATGCCCTAGATCCAACAATTGGTATCAGAGCTAAGTTCCTCTGATAGGAGCTTAACCGCTTGAGGAGATCCAGGATGTCCTCATACAAGAAGGATAGTCCGAAGTTCGATGGAACCAACTTCACTCTCTGGAAAGGTCGCATGAAGTGTCACTTGGAATGTATGGGAAAAGCATACTTGGCTATGATTTCAAAACCATATATACCTCCACAAGGTGGTCCGACAACTCTGAATGAAATCACAGAAGCTGAAAACAATCTGCGGACCAAGGAAGCTCTTCTAAGCGCATTGAATGACTCAGATCTCTCGAATGTCATTGACCTACCAACTGCATATGAGATCCTAACTAAACTGGAACTTCTGTATGAAGGAGATGAGTTTGTCAAAAGTGCAAGGTTGCAAAGTCTGAAAGGGAAATTTGAAAGATTGAAAATGAGAGATGATGAAAACATCACTACCTTTATGCCAAGAGTAAATGAGCTGGTATGTGGAATCAGAAATGCTGGTGGAACTTTAGATGAAAATGAGATTGTCTGCAAAATCCTAAGATCCCTTCCTGCTGCCTACAAAATCAAAGTTGCTGCCATTGATGAATTCAGAGCCCACACAACTTTCACAAGAGAACAACTGGTTGGCAAACTAGCTACATTTGAAATGACCGAGTTTGGAGATGATCCTCCCAAGACTGAATCTGCTTTCAAAGCCAGTGCCTATGTGAAAGGCAAACAGAGATTTGATCCGGGTGAAAACTCATCAAGGAAAATGTCATGGTATGATCAAGCAAGAAGAGACATGGAAGAAGAAGAAGCAGAAACAGCTCAACTTGAAGCCCTCATTGCAAAAAGACTGCCAAGAGGATCCGGTAAGTATGAAGGAAAACTACCCTTTAAGTGTTTCAACTGCAATAAGATTGGTCATTTTGCCTCAAGATGTCCGGAGAGATCTGCAAGATCTAATACTCACAGACAAAGGTTTCAAAAGAATTGCTATTATGTTCATGAAGAAGATGACAATGAAGGAGTAACAGATGATGAATCAGAACTAGGAAGCAAATCCGGAAATGAGTGGGTGTTTATAGCCATCAAGGAAGAAGATTCAATACTCTCTGAATCTGTCAATCACAAAGTTGTTGAAAAAGCCTTGGCTGCTCAAGTGGAAGAAAAGGATGATTGGGTTATTGACAGTGGATGTTCTCACCATATGACTGGTGACAAGAATAAGTTCTTAGACTTGGAAAGATATGAAGGAGGAATGGTAAAGTTTGGTGACAATTCTGCTGGCAGAATCAGAGGTAGGGGAACTATTTCCTTTGATGGTAAGAGCAAAACAGGTAATGTACTGTATGTTGAAGGATTGAAGCACAATCTTCTCAGTGTTGTTTAGTTAGTGGACAAAGGCTATGATCTCCAGTTCAAGAATGGAAAATGCAGAATCTTTACAAGCTCTGGAACTGAAATTGCATCCGGTACTTAGACAAAAGGTAATATCTTTCATCTGGTTGGTTCAAATAAAAGTTGTTTGTTTGTTCAAATTGATCAGAGTTGGTTATGGCATAGAAGAATGTGTCATGTAAATTTTGATAACATCATCAAGATAAGCAACACTCAGGCTGTGAGAGATCTTCCAAAATTAATGAAACCTACAAATAGTGTGTGTAAAGAATGTCAGTTAGGTAAACAAAGCAGAGTCTCTTTCAAAAGCAAAGATCAGTCTTCTACCGGATTGTTGGAATTAGTACATACTGATCTATGTGGTCCGACAAGAATCAAGAGTCTGCAAGGTGATAGATATTTCATGTTGTTAATTGATGATCATTCCCGGATGATGTGGGTTACCTTTCTAAAAGAAAAATCAGAAGCTTTTGAGAAGTTCAAAATCTTCAAAGCTATGGTGGAGAATCAAACCGGATTGAAACTAAAGTGTCTAAGGTCTGATAGAGGTGGTGAATTTACATCTGGTGAATTCATTGACTTTTGTGAGAAACAGGGTATAAGGAGACAGTTGTCTGCTCCTAAGACTCCACAGCAGAATGGAGTAGTTGAGAGAAAGAACCGGACCATCCAGGAAGCTGCTAGGACAATGATGTTGGAAGCAAATGTTCCTCAAATGTTTTGGAAAGAAGCTATCAGCACCGCAGTCTACACTCTAAATCGAGTTCAAATCAGAAACAACATCGGTAAGACCCCCTATGAACTTTGGTTTGGCATCACTCCTACTGTGAAATATTTCAGAGTATTTGGTAGCAAGTGTTATATTAAAAGAGATGAAGATCTAGGAAAGTTTGATGCTAGAAGTGATGAGGGAATTTTCTTGGGCTACTCCACTCAAAGCAAAGCATACCGGTGCTACAATAAGAGATTGAGGAAGATGATAGAAAGCACCAATGTGAAAGTTGATGAAGGAATTGAGAAACCTTCAAGATTTTATGAGCTTGATGAAGATGACCAAGACAGTGTTCAAGGAACTCAATCCTCTCCGGTGAGACAGAGTCAGCCTGATCCGGTAAATCAGGAAGAAGAGATAGGTTTGAATGAGCCTGATCAAGAAACAACAGTGCTGGATACTCCCAAAATTCCAAGGTATGTAAGACTGAACCACTCTGAAGATCAGATCATAGGTGACAGAAGCAAAGGTGTACAAACTAGAAGGAATATTGCTCAAAATCAGAATGAATGTTGTCTGATTTCAAAGATTGAACCTAAAACAATAGATGAAGCCTGCAATGATGAAAACTGGACCAAAGCAATGGAAGATGAATTGATGCAAATTGAGAAAAATCATACTTGGGATCTTGTTCCCAGACCTAGAGACAGGAATGTAATTGGAACCAAGTGGGTCTTCCGGAACAAACTAAATGAAGCTGGTGAAGTAATCATAAACAAAGCTAGATTGGTCTGCAAAGGCTACTCTCAAATAGAAGGAATTGACTTTGAAGAGACTTTTGCTCCGGTGGCAAGAATTGAAGCAGTCAGATTACTTCTTGCATTTGCTGCCTTCAAAGACTTCAAGGTATATCAGATGGATGTCAAGTCTGCCTTCCTAAATGGTGATCTGGAAGAAGAAGTCTACATTGAACAACCGGATGGATTTCAATTGTCTGATAATAATGATATGGTCTGCAAGTTGAAGAAAGCTTTGTATGGATTGAAGCAAGCCCCAAGAGCATGGTATGAAAGGTTGGATAAGCATCTTGTGCAGATTGGATTCAACAAAGGTACTGCTGACAGTAACTTATATTTCAAAATTGATCATGAAAACATTCTGATTGTTGAAGTGTTTGTGGATGATATCATTTTTGGAGGAAGAGATAGTATGTGCAAAACTTTTGCTAATCAGATGAAAAGTGAGTTTGAAATGTCTATGCTTGGTGAAATGAATTTCTTCTTAGGACTGCAAATTACTCAAACAAAAGAAGGGATCTTCATTTCTCAGACCAAATATGTGAAAGAATTGTTAAGGAAATTTGGTATGGAAGACTCAAAGCCAATGAACACTCCTATGGCAACCGGATGTAAGCTAAGCAAAGATGATGATTCTCCAAAAGCAGATCAGACAAAGTATAGATCAATGATTGGTGGATTGTTGTATCTCACTCAAACTAGACCAGATATAATGCAGGCTGTTGGTCTTGTGGCAAGATTCCAGGCTGATCCTAGAGAATCTCATGTTATGGCAATCAAAAGAATTTTTAGGTACTTGAAAGGAACAGCTGAGTATGGTCTATGGTACCCTAGAGATCCGGATTTCTCTCTTCATGCTTACACAGATGCAGATTGGGCAGGAGATGTGGATGATCGGAAAAGCACTAGTGGTGGAGCATTCTTTTTGGGGAAGAGAGTGGTTTCTTGGCTAAGCAAGAAACAAGATGCAATATCTCTGTCTACAACTGAAGCAGAATACATTGCAGCAGCAGGTAGTTGCACTCAAATCTTATGGATGAAGCAGATGCTAAGAGACATCAAAGTTGAATATGAGGAGCCTATCACAATTTTCTGTGACAATTCAAGTGCAATTAATATTTCCAAGAATCCGGTATTGCATTCTAAGACTAAGCACATATCTATCAAATTTCACTTTTTGAGAGAACAAGTAAACAAGGAAGAAGTCAGATTGGAGTATGTTCCCTCCAAGGATCAGATTGCAGATATCTTTACAAAACCTCTTCCCAAGGACTCTTTTGAATATCTCTGGGAGAAGTTAGGGGTCATGGCCCCTCCGGTGATGAACTAAGATGCACTGATGTGCATCAGTCCGGTGGCTATCACAGTTATATCTTGTGATCCGGACTAATGGGGAGCTGCAACTAAGGGGGAGCAGCTGGTATGATTCTGATGTATGAGAATTGCAAGTATGAGCCCTTTGCCATTGATGTCAAAGGGGGAGAGAAGACATGTGAAAAACAAGTGGTTGATGATCAAAGGGGGAGCAGTAAAGGAAGAGAAGACATATGAAAAGTTGAAGTTCTTGTCTTAATGGTTTTTCACATCATATGTTGCCATCAATGACAAAGGGGGAGATTGTTGCAAGTATGAGGTGAGCCAGTGTTGTCATTGATGTCAACATACTCATATTGCATTGACAAGAAGGATTTGATGAGCTGTGTGCTGAGGATATTGAGAAAATTAGCCTCAGTCAGGAACAGTGAAGAACAGTGATGAGAAGAAGGTAAATGTACTGTATAGGATGAGAACCGGAGGATGCAGATTAAAGGGTTAGTAGATATGAGTCTTGAGATGCTACAGTTAAGATTTCAGAGGTCCGCATGAAGATCTGAAGGAGTTGTGGCTGCCGGTATAGAACCGGGTCCGGCAAGTATCCAGAGGTGACAGAGGATCACAAAAAGGTCCGGTGAGGTCCGGAATTGTATCATCCTAATCTACGGATTGGACGGAGTGTTTGGGATGTCCTTGTGATGTGTCATCCTGATTTGTGTATGATTTGGAGGTCCGGAAGTACCTCTTGCATTATGACAGTGGCGACAGACTGTGTTCTTGAAGTTCCGGATGAGGAAGACAAGAGATCCCAGTAAGTAGAGGAAGTGCGGATGTATCCGGACATTCAGACAGGCTTGTGAAGGTTCTTGGATCATGTTTAGGTTGTGTTGTTGGTCCGCATTGATGGTAGAGCCCGGAATTGAAGTTATTCTTCCGGATGAAGTTCTTGCTCTGTTTAGCCGACCGGATGAGTTGTTCATCCTGCGAATGTTCTTGTGATGGCCGACTGGATGTGTTATTCATCTTGTGGATACTCCTATGGTTGTTTGCCGACTTAGATGTTTGTTCCTAAGTCAATGTCTTGTATAAATAACGGTTTGTGAGTTCATTTCAAGGTGTGGTGTGTGGATGAGTGTGGCATAGCGAAGAAACGTGCGAAAGGCAGAGCAGAGTTTGTTGGGCTTAATTGGAACTGATCCGGACATGATAGAGATGTCATTCTCTAGTTCAAGACTGTGATTTTTATCACTTTGTAGACAGTGTGTCTCCTTGTAGGCAGTGGGCCTCTTTGTGAGCAGTGTGCTCGGGCAGTGAGCCCTTATTGGCATGTGCCATTCATTCTTCTTTATTCTTCTAATAGAGAATAATTCTTGGGTTAATCACCCCGTGGTTTTTCCCTTAACCGGGTTTTCCACGTCAAAATCTTGGTGTTCAATGTGTTGATGTTTATCTGCTCTTGTGTTTATGTATTATGCTTCCATGGATGATTATTTGATATGCTGCTAACTAACAATAAGAATCAAGTGTTTGAAAGAAGAAGAAGTTTTATACAACTGATTCACCCCCCCCCTCTCAGTTGTATGCCCTAGATCCAACACTAGTTTATGGGATTGATCCCATATTTCTAGTAAATTTAAGAATACCTATCTAGAAGTTTGCTAATGAATATTTAGGGTTTGATGATCACAGAGAAGCCATGATAATCCAAATGTTACAATTAGATGAGAAGAGAGATCAAGCTATTGAAAAGTTTGCCAAACATCAAGTAGTTGTCAAATGATGGTTTGATAAAAGAGCAAGAGTCAAAACATTCAGATTATCAGACTTAGTGTTATGTTGGGATAAAGCACCTGAGAAGAAAGGAAATCATGGAAAGTTTGACAAGTTATGGTTAGGTCCATCACAGGTCATAGAGATAATAGAAGATAATACATTCATTCTTAAGACCTTGACTGGTGAAGATGTGCCATTACCTGTTAATGGCCAACATTTGAAACATTACTTTCAGGCTTGAGGTGAGGGTAGTTGGTATGTTATGTATCATAGTATAAATAATGTATAGTTTTGTTTTGTGTTGTTTTATTTTGTTGTGTGGGTCTGTGTGTTGTGTTTCCTTGGTAGGGATGTTTGTTTTGTTTTGGAGTATACAGGAGTAGATTAACAACCACTAAAAACAATAAGAAAATTTAGAACATTCAGGGTAATTATTTGAAACTTGTGCATAACTTGTTGACTGTCATGAATGTAGAAAATAGTTTGACTTGTGAAAATTTGTATTCAATAACTGTGGGTTGAGTATTCAAGGGAAGTTTCTCACAATGACACACCTAAAATCTTGTGGTTTGTTGAACATACCAGTGTAGGTGTTAGGTGAAAAATCAGAGGTCACCCTTGCTACCATTATAATTTTCATCTTAATTTCAGCAAGTGATCACACCTTGCATCATGAAGTTACAATGGTAATATCTTATAAAGTCTTTATCTTACACAAAATATAAAAAAAAAAGTATAATAATAAGTAAATAAATAAAATGGATTTTACTGAAAATCCAAATTAAGCCATCTAAGTAACTCTACCGGGGCTATAGACGCTTGCTGGCAGTGGGGATCTACTTAGGAAAATTGTAATGATAACCTTGTCGGGGCTAGAGACGCCTATTGGCAGTAAGGCTCTATTCTGTTGGCTATGAGGGAATGACATCAACTATGTAGTTTAATATCAGTCACTAGTTTATTCAACTTATTTTCAAGATGAGGATTATTAATCACATGCACCCACTTAAACTCAATTGGGAGATTCATGCACCTTATTGAATACATTAAGTCTCAAGTTAAATAATGATTTGCAGAAAAGAAAGTTGGAACTTATGAATTTATTTCATTTAAGATGTCTTTAATGGTTTTAATTTAATTGTTTTCTTTGGTTGCTAGTTGTTGTGATGCTCACAGCATGCCCCATTTTACTTCTTAGCAAAATGAGGACCCCTATTGTGGCTGTGGCTTTTTGCTTGTGTGTGGGTATGCTTGGTGGTAAAGGGAAAAAGAGGTAAAGGTTACAAAACTTGTTGAAAATTGAAAAAAAATAGCATTAAGTACCAGAGGAGAATAGAGGTGAATTCTTTGTCAAAAATGAATAAGGGTTGATTTTTGAACTATTTCAAAATTTCCAATATTCTACAAGATATGCATGTTTTTGGTAAAATGCATTATAGAAGGGTTTTGTATGTTGTATGTACAAGGTTGTTTGTATGTGGAGTTGTTGTATTAGTCTCATACAGTGGTCAGGTTTATGAATCATGGTATTTTGTATGCATGTGGTTAATGTTTTATTCTTTACATACAAGTCGGACCCGATGTGATTTGGAAGTAAAATGGATAATTGGTTAAGTCTACATTGTATCTCAGGTTGTATGTTTGTCGAAAAGAAAGATACAAGGTGGTATACAATGTGATATACATGTCACGGACTCGAGGAGAGTATGAAATTTGGTTTTACCAAGGTATGTTTTGTTGTTTGTATGTTGCATGTTTCGGGTTTGCACCTTTTGGTATACATACAACATAGATGTCAAAAGGGAATTAAACTGGATGTAACTAGTGTATTGTACCTTAATGTATATTGAAAAGATGCATTTACTTTATATACATATGTGGAGCTGAAAGGTTATGCGATATGGTTTAGAAAAGATGGGGAGTTCGGGATGATTATACAAAAGAGTTTGCATGTATGGAGGCTTGTATCTAATAGTAGATACAAGTATTTTTATTTTGTCGAGATACAAGTGGGAAGGTAAAGTGGGTCCCACAGGTTGTATCTCGAGGTTGTATATTGTAGTAACAGATGCATATACAAGAAAAGATACAAGGAGCCACAATACAAGGCAGATTTCAAAAAGAAATTAAATAAAGGTAAGGCTTTGTATGTTTGGGTGATTGTATGTTAACGATATACAATCCTGATATATAAGGAAATGCAAGACATCACTGGAGAGATAAAAGGTAGAGGAAGGTTTGTATGGGCTATTTATATGTGTGCTTGTATCTATTTTACATACATTACGATATACAAACAAAAGATACAAGCATGGATATAAAGGAAAAGGGATAACATTATTTATAACTCATTGCATGTAGGCTTGTATATTGAAAGATGCAAATGGATATACAAAGAACAATATACAAGGAAAGATACAAGAAAATGTGATGTATGCAGAAAGTAAACTAATAGATAGAAGGTTTAAAGTAAAACGTTGAAACAAGAAGCTGAAGCTATAGGTGCATTAATTGTTGTAATTAATGTCGATCTAACACTGACAATGGTAAAATTTAATAGGTTAGGGTAAATTAAGAGTTGTTTTTCTTTCAGATTTGCATTGCTACAAATTAAATTGCATAAAGAAGAATTGTTGTGAAATTGAACACAAATTCATCACGGGACAAAATTCCAGAAGCGAGAACAGAGTGGAAAATGGTAAAGTAAGTCAACATTGTAAGGTTGAGTTGTCAAAAGATACAGGTATTTATCTTAAATGCCATTACAGTTCAGTTAGTTAAAATGCAAAGTAAATTTTAGTAATTTCATTTTGAAATGTAAGCAAGCATTAAATTACTGTGTTTGATTGTTAATTAGCTAGTTTGGGTTAAACAATGTGAAAGTCAAAATGGGAAAAGACAAACGGGGGGTTAGGGTAAATGTAAAAAATAGAAAATTTGCAGTAAAACCCTAGGTAAGAAGGTAAAATAGCAAGTTAAAATTGCATTTTTTACAGGATGGCCCCAAAGTAGAAAAAGGTAGATATAGGGGGTGAAGAAAAGATAAAAAAGGAAAGAAAGCCTTGTAGAGAAACGGAGAAAGAGAAATTGTCAATATACAAAGGGTATCCTTCATTGCTAGGCACAAGCGGAGTAGGGATGGAAACCAACATAGGGACTTATGACGCAAATGATGTTTTGCAGAAGATCACAGCAGCTGATGCTATACCTGACATGAGATGTATATGGGAAAGTGGATTATACAGGGATGCAGGTTTCCCATTAGCTATGGAAGCTAAGGATCTATGTTTAGATTGTATATACTTATATGACCCAGTTACTAGGAAAATAATGTTCCATGATAGGCTCATTGCAGACTTATCTATAGAGGGGATTGCAAGAACATTTGGTCTAGAGATACATGAAAAAATGGTAGATATTGATATCGACCAGTATAATGAGGATTTCATTGAAAATCAGAAGGATTGTAGAAGCAAGATCTTCTACAGTTGGTATAGTGCAGAAAATAAGCCCAAGGTTGTGGTAAGGGTACATAAGAATATGCAAATAATATACTTTAAGGAAGAGATATATTTGATGATTACAATGTTAAGCAGACTGGTGGGATTAAGGGATAGCACTAAGTGTGAGCCTTGGATGTTCACTGTTATACAATTCATGAGGGAAGAAAAGAAAGAACAAGGACAAATTCACTGGGCTAAAGCTATTAGCATAGCCATATGGAGGCAGGCAATGTTATGAAAACAAAAATTGATGTTTTTCTATTTCTCCTTGTATATATTATATTCATGTATAGCAATGGTTCAACCATACATACATGGGATTGATAGAGTTGGAACCCTAGGAAATGGCTCAGATCAAAATCTTGTATATGAGCATTATCTAGATTTACAGGAGGAAAATGCATTAAGAAAGTATGCTTTAGTGAATGATGTATTTTATACATATATGGTCAGAATTTTAAGAGAAGAGTTGGATAAGAGATTATCTAAAGATGTAGAGGATACAATTGGTCTACACAATTCATGGTAGATTCAATTCCAAAACTTTACTTATATCAGAATTGAGGGATTTGAAGGAAAAACTTTCATGTTGCCTAGGTATCCTTCCAACAAGTTGATTGTTCTAGAGTTCTCAAGATAGAACTTGAATGCTTTCACAATGTACAATAAAAAGTATAGCAGGGGAAATCTTGAGCTCCATTGGTCAATTGGTAGATATACTTGTTCCAATTAAGAAGTGGCTGGTTACTCAGAGAGGGAGTTAAGGTTTTATGGTTTTGAAGAATTTGAGTTAGCAAGAAGATTTGATCCTTTTCATAGGATTCAAAATACCATTGATTCCAAATTTAAACATTAGGTACACATTGAGGATTTCTGGTCAGATTGTGAGACATTTATCTCCCCCCAAAAGTTGAAGATGATGGTAAATTGTTACATCATAGTTATGAAAGTGCCAGGGTTGCTCCCATTGGAGAGTCGAATTGGTCACAACCATGGATAACATCTTTGGACAGATTGTCCAAGTGTTATTTTATTCTCCAAGACATGGTTGAAGGATAGAATTGAGGAGCTTAAGGATAAGGGAATTGAGCTTACGTATCCAAATAAAGGTAAAAAGAGAGTGATAGAGCATCAAGATGATCTCTAGTGCATTTATGAAAAGAAAAGGAAGATTGTGGAGAAGGACAAAAATACTACATTAATGGATCCTTATGCAATAGGGGTAACAATAGTGGTATCATCAGATACATTTGTAGAAGCAAAGTCATTGAGCCATGATACCAGTACAGAGCAAGCACGGGTTGCTAAAGATTCAATAGGGCAAAAGGTCATGAAGGCAATACCAATAGACATATCTAAAGGGGAAACTTCAAAACAAAGTGAAGTTATAGGAACACAACAGGTAGGTGCTAAATTGAGTAACATACCTGGTGCATCTACCTCAGTAGAGAATAGACAACTATATGCTAAGGTAAAAACAAACTTAGATGAAGAAATGTTGCTTGGGTCAAAAATGCATGAAGCCAAACAAGTTACTGAGACTGTCAACATTGAAGATGACAATAGTGGAAGTGAAGTCAGAGAAATGGATTCAGGGATAGGAAAAGAAGTTGACATGGAAGGAGAAGAATCCAGTGAATAATTAAGTGAAGAAGAAGAACAAGACACTCAAGCTAATATGGAAGTTGAACAAGGTCCAGTGTCTGGACTAGAAAATGTACAAGAGGAATCATGAGCAGTAGATCCATTTGGTACATTGGTATCTCTTGAAATAATAAAGGATGTGCAAGATGTAGCACATCAAATTGAAGAATTTGAAAAAGAGGATGCACCTAAGGAAGCAGTAAAGGAAATACCTGCTCAAACTAAGGAAGAAACAAGAGCTGTCACTTCTGGTGTAGATGTACTAAATATTTTGAACATGTATGGGGAACAAAGTGAAGAAGAAAGGAATGTAGAAAGCAAAGAGAAACAGGGAAAAGAGACAAAAGAGGCTGATACGATAGTAGGTTCACCCTCACATATAGAGCAGGTTGACATGCCTGAAAAGGTACAAAAGGAAGGTGAAAAAGTAGTGGAAACAACTAATAAACCTGAAAGCCAAGAGAATAGAGAGAATATTGATGGAGATAAATCTGAAAAGCAAACAGAAGATAAAGATATGACAAATGAAGAACAAGAAAATAAAGAGGAAGACTGAGAAAAAGACTCATCAAGAAAAGAAGGTCCAGAGGAAGAGGATGAAGGTGGAGGAGATACATAAATTGAAGAGGAAGATAATGAGGGTGAATCTAAACAATAAATTGATCCAATGGTGTAGGAACTAGCCCCTCAACAACAACCTCCTCCACAGCAACAAGAAGAACAACAGCAACAACAAGAACAAGGAGAAGTAGAAAGGCCTAAAGAAGAGATAATTAATGAAGAAAAGACTACTGAAAGCACAAAAGAGGCTCCAACTTGGTTGGGTGCAGAAATAAGGAGATGAAAGGTAAAGGTACCATTAGTACCTATAGACATCAAAAGTCTATTAGGCAATGCAACGCCTAGAAAAGAAAAGAGTAAGGCCAAAACCATGTCAGAAATACAAAGGGATCTAGATGGATCTAGAACACTAAACTTGGCCATACCATAGAAGGAGAAAGCTAAAGGAGAAATAACATTAGATGACTATAAAATACTCAATTTTGACCTAGGACATACAACAAGGGAGCAACACATGAATGAATGGGAAGATATGTACCAAGATACAACATAAATGTTAAAGAAAGATAAGGATAAACAAGAATATTTGAAAGGACACATTGTCCAGTTACAGCAATTCATTAGCGAGATATTTGATCCCAATACTACAATACCGGAATTGCCTAGTGAAATAGTAGTTTTGTCAAAGGATGAAGTGAAAGATATGGAAAATAAGAGGCTTAAGGCTAGTATTTTTGAAGAGTGGTTCAAGGCATTCGTGAAAGAAGGAGAAGAGGTAATCAAACGAGCAGTGACAGGATGTGAATTATCTCCAATAGAAAAGAATAAATGAAGTATACTTATATATAATGGTCAATTTAAAAAAGAAGAGTGCAAGTTTGAATTGGAACAATTAGAAGAAATTGAAGAGAGAGAAGATGAATTATTAAATTAAGGAGTCATTACACCTTTGATGGAAAATCAATTGCCACAGGCCAAGTTAGAGTAAAGATTTGAAGATGATAATCTTAGAAGGTGCATCATAGCCACTTAGGGTTTAGAAGAGAATGAAGATAGCATGAACGGGATGCATAAGAGGATAGTTGAAAAGCTATTAGATCATGAGTGTATGGATGTACCAGCATATAAACTTCAAAGGGCATTAAAAGAATTCAAGGGCATTTTTACACCATGTATGGAGAATCCAGAAGCCTATTTAAGTAAACAAATGATTGATTTAGTGGTGGAGACGAATGCCAAGATGAAGAAATATAAGATGAAGAGTGAAGGTTTAGGTAAAGAAGAAAAGAAATTGAAAGATGGGGTCACAATGCAAGAATATCTAAGGACAAGGAGTCCAAGAGGAAATCGTACCTTCATAGAAGGTGTAAAAATTAATTTCAAAGCATATCTAAAGGAGTAGGAAAGTGTAAAAAGGGAGCAAACAATACTAATAAAAGAGTCAATTGAAAGGTATCTGTGGACAAGGTCAATAGGAGAGAAGAAGTTAAAGGAAGGGAATCCTATTTTGAAAAGATTCCAATGGCATCCTTTGAGGCAGAAAAGATACCATAAAGATATTTTGAGAAACGGTTAGGAACAAATGTACACCCTTGATCAAAAAAGTATGAGTACTGACCATAGATTGGGTTTTGCAGTAGTAGTAGTATGAAGCTTCAAATTCTATATAAGAAGCTCTGCTACTTGTATATTACTTACACAGAGATTTTAGAATTGTAGCTTGCACTTATAATTTGTCAGAGTATTGAAATAGAGAAGATATTTCTTTTAGTTTAGAAAGGGAGGTCACCTGTATCTACATCAAGGAGTACGTGGAATGTCTGGTCTCCTTGGTGTATCTATAAAAATGTCTGTAAGTTGTTTAGTAATTTGATTAATGAAACAAAGGTCATTCTTACATTGTAAATCTTATATGACTTTGTGCTTTGAATACAAGTAAACTCAGAATTCTGCATCTATTACAAAGTGTTTTCTGACTCTTACTAGTATCTAAAGTATTAGTCTTTAGAAGCTTGCAATCTCTAGTGTATGTTCATGAAAAATGTTTAGGACTTTACATTTGAAGATTTAAATGTGTTGATTTGATCAATTTACTATATGATTTAGGACGTGAGTAACAAAACATTTAAATCTTGTATTGAAATGATACTTAGTTTGAGTTTCTCTAACTTTTCTCTAACAACTAAAAATAATTAGATTAAACACAGAAATCTTAAGGAAATTGGCTTACATTTGAAAGAAGCACGAAGAATTTATGTTAATATTTGGCAATTTCATATTAATTTGAAAGACAAAGTTTGTTTCATAGAAATTCATACAAAGATTTCTATTATAGTAGTGAATTTATTTAAAAGAATGAATACTTTGTTGATCTTTGCAACAATTTGCATAGTTTGAGTCAAGTAAATCATTGATGATCTTAAATCAAGTAAGGCCCCTTGAATATTATAGTTTCACATCAAACTGCTGAATTGTCCACAAGGTCAAGACTTGACCATATGGAAACTTGGGATTAAGAACTCTTAAGTGATTTCTTCATATCTTTCAAGATAGTTTAGGTTCATTTTGTGAATTTTAACTTTTGTTATGAATGTGTAAAAACAATCATCAACAGGATGTTTCTTGAATTTAGGTCGTGGTCACTTACTGATATCCACTACTTGAGGTGTTGCCATTTCTACAGATAATCAAGAAAATTTCATAAATGGTTTCAAACTGTAAATACCTTGTTCCACTGAGCTAGGGTTTCCTTTATCTGAATCACTCTAAATCCTTTAGATCTTAATTGTTGTCACTTAAGTTTCACCTTAGTCTCTCCTAGATGTCTGATATCTTGAATGCAAAGTGATTCTGAAATCAAATAAGTCCCTTTTTATCCTTTGCATGACTTGAACTAAGTCATCATAAATGTTCATTCCCAAAAAGCTGCATGTCTTCTTTGATATATACATTCGATCAAGATTGCTCCATAATGTGCCACATTGACTTCTTTTCTTCTAGTTTTTCTTTTAAGATATTTGTCACATCAAATTCCATTATATACCTTCGTGTTAGATTCTGGCATTGACTTTCTGGCTGGGGGTTTTAGATTTTCAACACTGCTCCCCCTGAGCCAGAGCACCCAATTTACCTCCCGTAGGAAGTATTTGCATCAAATGCTGGTGCAGATCTATCATCTTCTTTAATTACTTCTTTCTTGACCGAGATCTTGTCCATTTCCTTCTTGGTTTCAATGGATCAACCTTTTCTTTTTTGTTATCATTCCTCTGCTTTGTTTTCCTTACTTCAACATAGTAATTTCTCTTCACATTCTTGCTTCTGTAGAATCTTGCAACATGTCCAAACTTGTTGCAATTGAAGCATATAATGTTTCATTGTCCTTGATTCCTTCCTTTGAATGAATTCTTCCTTGATCTGTATTGATTAGCCATGTGTCCAAATGTATTACATGCAAAACACTTTCCATTGAATGATTGATTATTCCTTGCATGGTAAGGCCCATTTCTTCCTTGCATGGTAAGGCCCATTTCTTACCAGATTTATGCATTCATTTGATCTGTGACCAATTTTCTTGCAATTGAAGCATTGACTAGAGAATGATGAAATATTATGATTTACTCTACTCTTGCATTGAGTATCTTTATGACCAAACTTATTGTAATTAAAATAGTGGCCTTTGAAAGATGGATACCTCTGAGTGTTTGGATGTCTGACCGGAGGTCTTCTAGGTCTTCTTCTTTGATTTCTAAACTGGTTTTCTCTATTTTTCTTTGAATCAGTGTTTGTTTGACCAGATTTTTAAATTTCTCCTTTCTCAAATCCCAAACCTTACTTGTCATCAGTACTCTTTTGACTAGCAATCATTTCATCAAGCTTTGCACTATTTATCTTGAACTTTTCTTCATAGCTCTTGGCCTTTTCTAGGTCTGTTTTTAGACTCACAATTTCTTTTTCAAGTTTGGTATAATCTTCTAATCTTCTTTTCACAATTAAATTCAGATCTTCTTCTACTTTTGTTCTTTTTATAACTTTTGTTTCCAAATCATTCAGGACTTCATTTGCTGATATCAATTGATCACTAACTTCTTTGTACTTGTCTTTGAGTTTCTTGACTTGTTCTTTTAACTTTGAGATACATTCATCAACTTGTTGCAAGTTTTCCTTTAGATCCCTGACTTCTGCCTCAGATTTTTCAAGATCCATAAGGGTTGCTTCTAGTTCCTTGTTGCTTTCATAATTTCTAAATCTTCTTGTTGCCATGATTACACTACCCTAGATCTTCCTCAAGTTATTAGACTTCTTCCAAGGAACCTTGCTCTGACACCAATTATTGATAGCAAAGAATACTGAGATGGGGGGTGAATCAGTATTCCACAAAACCACTTCTTAATATGTTTATTAGCCCAAATTCCAAAGTTAATAATATGAAAGAAGAATAAGCATAGAAACAACAACCACAAAGACATAACACACAAACACCAGGATTTTTATGTGAAAAACCCAATAAGGGAAAAACCATGGTGAGTGTTAGCTCACAATATATTAATATAATATAGTACCGAGTTACAAGAGGCTCACTACCTTAGGGCTCACTACCTAGAGCTCACTGCTTAAGAGAAAAGGCTCACTGCCAATTAGAAGAAGAAAGAAGAAGAAGGGTGGCTCACTGCCAAAGATGAACTGCTATGATTGCATCTACATATGCATGATTACAGTTCTAATTAAGCTTTTAAACACTGACTTAGAACTCTTCATTTTAGTCTACCCCTTTTTTCTACTCTTACATATGATCAAGTTCTCCCTTCATTTGTTGCTGCCACTCTATCTTTGCATGTTTTGCATCCACATACATCACATCACACTTCAAACTACTCAAGTACCAAAATCCATCCTCTATTTATATCTACAACTAAATCTTTCTCATGACCAAGTCGACAAGCAAACTGTGAAACGTGTACACCAAGTGTTATATCATGTCTGCTTGTTCTTGTGTTAAATCTTCAATGTGGATCCAAACCATCATGTACATGTCTTCATATGTGTTGGATCTAATAATACAACCACTTACATTTATCATGTAGCTCATATTTCTTATCCACATAAGGATTTAACTAGCCTGTTGGCTTGTTCCTTAATAACATATATGATAGGTTCCTCTATCACATCACAACTCATGCCGCAGACCAAATGGGACTTCATGAATCATATTCAACAATCATTATTGATCTCTTAACATATCTTCAACTCTATAGAACAAGATAAATCTATATGCCAAAATGCGGATCTTAGAACTATTGCACTGTCACACTGAAACACTATCAAACTGGAAGCCGATACTTAGAAGCTTGTAAAATATTATCTGTTGAACTTCAAAGGCTATAATCTTGGATTAGGTAGTCATGACATATCTCTAGGTTTCCTTAGAACCATAGAACAAAATATGCTATTGTGGAGGAGTATGGACCATTTTACTCTGTACTATTTATTGTCTCTATCTTAACACTATCCACCCAGATTTAGACTTTTAACCAGATGACTTCCAGAGGAAGTCAGATCTTGATCACTAGATTATAACAACAATAGGTAACTATAAACATCATACCTAAACCACATCTGCAAGTCTTCAATTGCGAAGGCATACCGATTCACTTTTTGTCCCTTACTCAGAATACTTCCCATACTTAGCCATTTTGGGCTTCTGGACCAAAATACTTTGTGCCTTGTTGCCAACTCAAGATTTTCTACCAAAGTAGTGTCTCTTTTCCATGCTAATGGATTCTCTTTGCCTTGTTTCCATCAATTCCAGCATTCATATCTTTTGCAGAGCAGTGTCTCTTGCCAACGTGCAGACCAAGGAGAGAATGAAGAGGATGAAGAGATGGATAGAAGTAATGAGGCATATGAAAGAGAAATATAATTTTGGAGTCTTGTAGTTGAGAAGATCATTAGGATGAGGTATAAATAGCAAGCACAAAATAAAAGTGTCAAGACCAAGAAACATGGAGTAGATCAAGCCAAGCATGGAGAGGATCAAGAGGAGGTCAAAGAATAGCTACGTATGCAGCACAATTGGAAGAAGAGAAAGAAAAGAAGACCATCATTTCAGATGGAACTCAAATTTCTTTTCCCTGGGGAGTATGATGCAAGAGCATCACCTGAATGTTGTTCTTGAAGGTCCAAGAGACCTAGTTGATGTTTTGAGGACTATTTTGTTCTGTTAGTCCTAGTTGTATGTCAAAAAAAGATCAAAAAATGGTCTTAGAAAACCATATATATAATCTTTTCTAATGTTTTCTAGACTAGGTGTGGTATAGGGTTAAAAGTTGCACAAAAAGGCATAAATGTCACGTTTAATGACATAGACATTAGGGTTTTAAAAAAATGACATATGCTCAGGTTGTAATTTCTTTTGGGAGTTCTTTGAGGTGAAATGAATGATAATATATGCTCCAAGAAGTGGAGCAGCAAGATTTTCATGATAAACCCTATTTTTTGACAAATTTGTGACAGTTTTCCTAAAAACCAACAAAGAACATATTGGTATAGACTTGTATGTTCAAGTTGCAATTTTGTGTTTACATTGGATGATAACGACATGTCTTAAGGTTCAAATTCAATTTGTTTGAGGTGATTTCATTGAGTTTTTCTCAAGTTATGATAAAAATAGTGTTTGCTGCTCTGTTCTAAAACTAGGGTTTCTAGCGGTAGAAAAAGTCTATAAATTTAGTTTGTATAGATGAAAAATCACAAAAATGGGTGAGAATATTCTTCATGTCATTTCTCAAGAGTCCTCTAAAGGAAAATACTAGATTCATTTATATGCATGAGATATTCAAGTTTGTGTGTGCTGCTATCTAGACAAGACTGTCAGAGAACCTAGTTTCTTGAGGGTTTAGTGAAAGGTGCTCTTGTTGAGTTTGTCACAAAAAGGTTAGGGTTTGGTAAAAACATATAGAGTATATTGGGGGTATTGGAATCCTAACAAGGCATAATATAGAGTGTTGGTATGGTAAGTACCCAATTAGGCCTTTTCTTGAGGGTTTAGATCTAGTAAGCAAACTAGTAAAGAAAAGTTACAGGTACAGTTGGAGCCTAGGAAGGGTTTGTAAAATCAAAAAGAACATTGAATTTTCTATTGTTTATTACTCTACATCAATGTTCCCTTGCAAGCTATGAAGTTGAGATATGTTTTTAGGTGTTGGCATGTTAACAATCGCATCAATCTTTTTTGTATTTACTTCAATATCACAAATTCAAATTGTAAATCCCAATAGTTTTACATTGTCTATGCCAAAGATGCATTTATGGGGATTTAATCACATGTTGTATTTATTTATTTGCTCAAAGATCTATCAGAGAGTCATGGTATGATCTTGGTGATGAATAGACTTCACCAAGATGTCATCGACATAGTCCTCTAAGATATTGTGTATGTAATCATGAAGGATAAGAGTCATAGCCCATTGGTAAGTTGCTCTAGCGTTCTTAAGTCCAAATAGCATGACTACCCAACAAAATGTTCCCCAAGGTGTTATAAAACATGTTTTATATTGATCTTAAGGGATTATAAAAATTTGATTATATCCTAAAAATCCATCCATGAAGGAAAGTAGTTCATGTCTAGCTATTGAATCAATAATCATATCAATGTTTGGAAGAGGGAAATCATCCTTCAAAGATGCAAGGCTCAAATATCAAAATTTAGTGCACATTCAAATACATCCAACAGGTTTAGCAATAGCCACTATATTCAAAATCCAAGGTGAATAGTCAATAGGGAGGATGCAACCATCTTGTAAAAGCTTTTCTATCTCAACCTTAATGAGTAACGCAATCTTAGGATTCATTTTATGAATCTTTTGTTTAAATGTCTTAGCATATGTTTTTAATACAATATTATGTGTTACAATCTGAGGATCAATACTAGGCATATCTGAATAATTCTAAGCAAATAATTTAGAAAATTCATGTAACAACTTTGTCATATCTTCTTTTCTTTTGTATTGTTGGGTGAATATTTTGTCTTCAACTAGCTAAAGGCAAAATGGTTATATCAACCATAGTGTAATGAGATAAATCTCTCCTCTCAGCAAGGGGAGGTTCCCTATTAAGTATTACAAACTTATTTACACTAAAAACTAATTTCGGGGTGAAATCATGTCATCCATTTCTCTTTTTTCAGAAATGATGTTTACAATATAAAATAGCACTTTCACAATAAAAATCAAAATAACCAAGAAACTCATGAAAGCACAAAGTCTATCGTTACTCCTTTTACTGATTTATAATTTAGAACCAAGTAGGATAAGGTGCAACTCAAAGTCTTCACCGAATACTATGACAAAATATATGATCACAAAAGATAATAGTAGTTCAAATCCTTTCCCATATCTTTTACTTCAAAACATAAAATCACAAGCTAAAGATAATTTTTGCAACACAAAGTCTCCAAAATTAGCTTTAGAACATCTCCCAGATTATTCACACTCACACTACAATTTGATCAAGTAGATAAGATAGTATAAGGAAAAGAACATAAGAACAATTTCCAATACACCACAAATTATTCCAATGCAAAGATTGAAAGATTGCTTACTTTTCTATTCACTTGATAAAATATGATTTACAATTTGAACACAAAGTCTCAAAATGCTCTTCAATTTGGTGGAGTTTCAATTCAATAACTAAAAGATGGTAATTACAATGGGGGTCATCTTTATTTGTAAGAGAATTTGAGAGCAAAAATAGGAAAAGAACAACTAACTATGACTTATTCAACAAAGGAGTCCTTTTTGATTTGGGACTTCCTACGTTTTTACATGTAATTACATATGAGAAAAGTACATGTAAATATGTCCAAAATTATTTCAAAAGTACATTTGAAAAATAGAAAATAAACTAAGTGATGAAAAAGTTGCTTCAACTTGCACTGCCTTCTTTCTTCATGTGCCAGTCATACATAGTAAATGCAGCTTGCATCCCCAAACTATCCAGACTAACTGTGTTCTTGAAAATCATCTGGGCTCTAACTATTGCATCTCGAATTGTGGTAATTGATTTTGCATGGCTAGTTAACTTGGCCTTTAGATTATCCAAAGTTAACTGGTTATCAAGAATATTATCCACAGAGGCTACTAAAAATGTTTTGTCCTCAAACTCCTTCTAAAACATATCCTTGAATTCCTAGATCATCTCCTCTATAGAAAGAAATTGGTTATCCTTTGACACCAAATTGCATGGCAGCTCCTCCAACTTGTGTAAGAGACTAACATCACTTTTGTCACTTGGCTTCCTTGCAGTTTCTAATTCATTGATTAGATCTTTCAGCACGCTGCTCTAATATGTCAATGCCTCCTTAGTCTCAGTATATGAATCCCAATTTGGAATGACACCAATTGATATAAAAGTAATTATTTTCAAATTCCTCATTTCTACCCACTTATCATGATTATGTTCTAAATGCTCAATATCTTGAGAAATAGCATCAATCAAATCATCAAGTTCTACCCTAATTTTCTCCATTTTGCTTGTTTTCTAAGCTAGCTCTATAAGAAGAGAGATTCCCTATGTGCGCATCCTTTCCAAATATTCTTCAAGAACTCTTCCCTTAAGGTGAGTCTTTTCATCTTTTTGGATGATAGGATCTTCAACAGAAATGGCCTAAGGAGTCACTAATTCTGAATTCAAAGTAATCTTCCTTACCACTACAGTCAATTGCTCTACCATTGCTTTATAATGATCTTTCATCTCGTTCTCTTTATCAAACTTCTGAATCAAAATATCCATTGCCAATTGCATGTCAGTCTTTGCACTCTCATGTGTTATTTTCCCAGCTCAATCCTAGAAATAGAGTAATCATTCATACTAAAATTTTCTATGGTAGCATCATGTGGGGGCCTTGCAATCTCTACAAATTTGTGATGCAGAGGTAGGAGGACCAAAACTATCCTCAATAACATTAACAAATCAAAGAACTAATCCAATTTCTTTTGTTAGGTTGAAGAGAACATTAATACAGACTTTTCATCCAATTTTCATGAAGATCCAATGGTAGAAGAGAAAGTTATGACTCTTTTCCCAAAACTACAAACCCTAGGCAGCGTTTAGACCTGCCCTCACCAAAAATGCCATAACTTATTCAAATGTTAATGAAATTTGATGAAAAAAAAAGAAATAGAAAGTAGGCTCAATTATTTCCAACCATATATGGATTGCTCTTGTATATGTCTGTACAAAACCATACCAAACGCTGCAACAGGACTGTTGCAAGAAAAATCAAAAAATTACAGTCCATAAAACACTCATATCTTTCACAAAACTAAATAAAAATGCATGGGACAAGAAGCAAATGGAAGGTGGTTGAAGGATCTAACATTTTCAATCTATTAGACATCTATTCAATTCCATACAGGGCTGTACAATAGCAAAAGACAGCAAATTGCTAAAGGAAAATACAGGAAAACATTGTTTTTTCTCATTCCATGCTCAAATCTTCAACCACCCACCATTTATTTGGATGTTACAAGGCCTTTTAAAGGCATTCCTTACTTGACTCTTCAGTTCCTAACTTCCTTGGAATGAACTAAGAGCCAAACGACTCTTCACCTTCCACACATTTTACATACTTTTTCCAACTTTACATAGACAACCCTTACATAGTTTGCAATATTTTGCATATTTGAAACTCCTATTGACCTAAACACATAAAAATGACTTGATTAACCTTATACAATGATGAATCATTACAAATTTAATAAAAATCAAAGATTTGACTAGGGCAACATTAATTTGCCAAGGTGCTCCTGCACCAATTTGTGCCCTTTGTCTCCCAGCACTATTGAAAGAATTTTTGGTTTCTTTCGAGTCTTAACCTTAGCAGGCACCAGCTTACCAAAATCAAAGTCATCTAGAGAGATGACTTGTTTCTTTCTTTTAGGCATATATGTGAACAACCATGGAGGAAGCACATAAGTACTCACATTCAGATCCGGTTCCATTGTTGGTGTTATAGGAACTGTACTGGCACTGGAAGTAGAAACAATAGGTGGAGTATTAGTAAACACTACAACTGCCACATTCACATTTGAAACTTGCTTAGAACCCAATACAAAGTGATCAAATATTGAAGAATCTCCAATATCAAAAGATGAGGAGGATAGACTAGGAATGGACCCAGAAGAACAAAGAACAACATTAAAAGCAATTTGAGGATTATCAAAAATTATTTTTGAGGGTGATGGAGATTTAGAAGATGAGATGTCGATAGGTGAAATAGATAGAGGAGAAGAGACTCTCATATCCTGTGATACATCCTTCTGTGGAAACAAAACTTGATCTCCTTGTTCTTCTCCCATTTCTTCTATTGATCTGTTTTCAACCTCCATTTCTTTGGTAGTTGGCTAATCAATATTTTGTTTCTCAATTTCCATTTCTTCTACCTCAGATTCTTTCTCAATAGCCTTTGACTTCTTTGACACAAATTTGATCCTGGGTTTATGTGGTTTGGAAGAAGAGGGAATGTCACTCGTATTCTTTATCCTATTCTCCACCTTCTTACTTGTTTATTCTTGGACTTTGGTCTCTGATCCTGTAAGGAATTCTTTCAAAGTAATTCCCTTACCTTCTAACCACTTGTTTGTGTTAGCCAATATAGGTTCAAACCTTTTCCTTAGAGAAGTCAATACTTTCTAAGACCTGTTAGTTCCCAAATTGGCAGGGGGTTTGCTACCTCCAATGCACAGGCAGATTCGGCCAATAGATATGGGAGGTTACGTGAGCTACCTCCCCTTCACTTCTAATTCTGCCACACCAAGGGGGTATCCCTATAGCTAAAGATTTAACTTTGACTCGCCCAATGAAACAAAGATTTAGCTTTACAACAATATGTAGAATACTCTCATGTTTGGACCAAAATATGCATGATACATCACAAGTTTGGCAACATTCTTGGACATAACTAACTAGTTGAGGATGAGAGTATGCAGGGGTCCTATTCCTACTCCTACAACTAACAGGTTGGAATAATAGAATGATTTGTTTTAATGTTATGGATGCAAGATAGAGGGGGTTTTGGATAATAACTACTAATCCAGAAGCAGACCGGTGCCTATCTCAGGGTAAGGAGTCAACTAGATGTATACAAGAGAACAACTTGCAACTGGCATTCAAGTTTCAAGGGGTTAGGACTGGTATTTGCCTTACAAACACCACCCAAGGATAAGTATTTAATTGTCTCTACTTACGTACATCCCATTTGACATACAACCTTCTCCATACTCAACCTAAAACAATTTAATCCACTCCTTGAATGGAAGTTAAAGATTAAGCATGTGATATAGAAATCCATACCCTAGAATCTAAGAAATCCTTAACCACTAGATTCAAAAGAAGAGAATGCATACAACACATGGAGACAGACAAATAAACACATGCAATAATGCATTTTTCATATAAAATGACAAGAAACTAAACACATGTTCAAGGTGCACTCAAATGCAACTCATAAACTCCAACAGAGATAAAATAGCCAGGAAAATGCTCTGTCTTTTGTTATTTTCCCCCAAAAATGCCCCAGTCTTCAACCACCACAAATGAGTAACACAGTTTGCCCTTTATAGCAAAGCTATGCCCTCAGCAATTAATTACAGGGCAAAATTCAAAAATCTACTAGATACAGTGCATCATCTGAATGACGCCCAAAATATCAATGTAGCAGGTAGAAGAAGAGGCGAGGAGTAGTTGGACTCTAGATGTGTGCAGCCACCTGAGGGTTTTCCATTAAAATTAGGTGGTTGGCAAGTCAACAATCGGCCCATGCCTCTACATTTCACCATTAATGGCCCAGCTACTAGTAGCTCCTCCTGAAATGCAGCATCAAACACATAAGATGTTTTCCCACCT
This sequence comes from Cunninghamia lanceolata, assembly GCA_027924645.1. Classification (NCBI taxonomy): domain Eukaryota; kingdom Viridiplantae; phylum Streptophyta; class Pinopsida; order Cupressales; family Cupressaceae; genus Cunninghamia; species Cunninghamia lanceolata. Next base: position 593,390 of record BSBN01000888.1, read on the forward strand.
AAAATACAGCCACAGATACAAAGGAATCCTTTGCTGCTGAGAGTTTAAAAGATGGCCATCGATCCTCCTCCCTTCACTAAGATCTGCGGCCTCAAAACATGTTGAAAAGTCACTCACCAGTTAGAACGTGCCACGTAGGCACCCTGGGTTTCCATCGCTAACTTTTCTGCCATCGCAACATGCATTTTACTGCTTTTCACCACTTTGTATATGCAAGAGAACATGCATATACAAACAGCTGCCTACATACAAGTGCAGACCCCAAATTCTTATAGAACAAATTGAAATTGCAATCAGGTCCCGCCTTGCACATCATTTTTTGCATATCTCATTTGTATATTGCAGATACAAACGTAATATACATTCTGCGGATGCCAGCCATTTTATCCACTACAATACATTCTTCATTTTGCGTCCAAGTTGTATTTAATTCATTGCACTTCTAATTGTATATCAGCATATACAATGCCATAGACATGCAAGCCACGAATGCCAGTGCTGAATTTGCCACATTTGACTATTTAGTCGGGTCCAACTTGTACATCGCAAATGCATATTTGGCTTGTATATTGCGCATACATTGCAAACATACAAACAAAACATACATTCAAGTGAATCCGAGCCCCCATTAATTACATTGCATACTTTTTTTTTTAGATCCGACCAATGCATCTTAGGAATGCATGTTCCCCTTGTATGTGCGAACATACAATCGCACCTGCATATGCATCCAGTGGGCCCCATCTTTTGTATATCAGCCCCTTGATCTTTTCACTTTGCATATAGCAAATGTATATTGCATATACATTCTATTTTGTATGTGAGGTGGACCCCACCACATGCATCTCCTGCTTTGTCTTTCACCGAATCTACAAAACCTCTTGTATCTCCTCAATGTACATGTTTCTTCTTCCCATGCATCGGCCAATGTATCTTTCACTGTAGCGAATGTACATGCACCTCTTTGTATATTTTTCATTGTATGTTTCCATTGTATCTAGCCATTGTATGTCTGAACATACAACACAAAATATACATGCAACCTGATATACAAGCAGGGAATATTCCCAGGATCTGCGATAGATTCCTCAATGTATATGCACCCCTCTTTTTTTAATCCTGATATGCATACAAGAATGCATATAACTGATTTTCTGTCATTTTTGACAGCCAATCAAAATTTCTGCAAGCCCACCAATGTATATTTGCATTTAAACATACAAACCCCTTTGTATATACAAAGACACATGCATTTACAACTATTTTTTGCACTTTTTTAACTGCAAAGGCCAAAAGACTTAGAATTTTTTTTGGATTTTCTAGGAAGGTGCCTACATATTTAAATGCTTGAAACCTAAATATTTATGTAGGCACTAACATAGGCTCTATCTAGGGACGTATGCATCTTGCAGGCATGGCGAGAACCATAGATCTTTGGGATGCAAACCGGTCCCTTATTCATTGGGCATGGAGTCAAACACATACCAACCTGCATCACAAAACATATTTAGTTAAAATTTACTTGGTGGCCCCAGGCCACCAAAAAGGAAAAAACTAGAATTTTCCTCTGTCAAACACTTGATTTTCTTCTAATCTCACTGGGTCAAGTCTGAAGATGTTGCCATGATTTACCCACAAACAACCCTTGTCATTTACATATTCAACCATCTTATTTAGCTTGTCTCTGTCAACCTTATGCAAACAACCTTCAGCATCAAGCAACATGTGAATGTTATATTTATCAAATAATGCATATTCATATGAAATATAACACATGTTATCATCTATATCAGCAACATGCATTGTAAAATGATCTCCCAGTTGGATTGAAAATTGAAAGCACTTATAGTCCATCATATAGCTAGGATCATCAGGTCTCACTTTATCATAAGTTGGCATATCAAAGATAAAGCTCTCAAATCCATATTTGTTCACTTCATGCACACAATCTTCAGTTGCACCAAACTGGAAAGGATCAAATTCAGGCACCTCTCTACAATAACCTTCATAATATATGTTAGTCTCCCTTTCATCAAGATGAAAATCAGAATCCTCATCAATAACAGTGCTTGGATTATCACCATACTCAAACAAATCCTCATCATCATATGTATCAAAAAAGCTTGATCCAAGTGTTTTAGTTTCATTATAGTATGCTACTGGTTCATGGACAGCAGAGCATGCATTTTGATTACCAATGAATTCCTTGTGGGGAGGAGTATCAGCCTGTGTGTCATAAACAAAACTATAATAAAAAAAAGAACAATCATGCTCAGCACTACTACTTGTTTCAATCTCTGATTGCTCTTCATCATCTCCATGTGTCTAAATAAAAAGCAATGATTCAAACATGGGACTGCTCCTTTGTTTGCTTATTTCTTCTCTATCTTGTGCACAATACTCACAATCATCTCCACAAACCCACTCAATCAAGCACTCTTTGTTGTCCATAACCTCATCATTGTTTTCAGAACTAGACATCTCAACCTTGAAATGGGAGTCATCATTGATCCTCTCTTTAGCATCCTCAACTGGTGAGCAATCCAGTTGAGCACTGTTATCAACATTATGTTAAAAAATAGCAGCATTGTCAATTGTGATCTTTTCATTTTCACATTTATCTTCAAATGATGCCATGATCACTTGGTTATTTGCAGCCACACAACTGCTACTCACACCAAAGCCCATGGACAAGGAATTCAGTATGTGCTCATTCCTTTTTTTTTCTATATTTTCTAAAAACTTGTATGTCATCTGCATAGTTGTTATATTGAATTCCCTCAACAATGCACTAGAGCCCTCTTCAAAAACTTCAAAATATATGCCAATGCAGGCTAAAGTATCATGTCTAAAATCTTCAGGAATTTGTGAAAGGGCTACTGCAAACCTATGACTAAAATCAGTAGTGGGCTCTTCATCTTGTCTTTTAATTTCCATCAATCTTGCAACAAGATCAGCAGGTTCTCTTGCAAATTCTTCTCTAAAATAGTCAACAAGTTCATCCCAACAGGCAAAATATCTCTTTGGAAAGATCAAATACCAATATCTAGCTCTAGTACCAAAGGATCTAACAAAAAACCTTATCCACATATCCTCATCTCTAAATGAGTGTCTCTCCATAAATCTATGGAAGTTTTGGATATGTGCACCCCCATCACACACACTGTGTCCACTAAATCTAGGCATCTAATTGTAAATCTAAGCAGGCATACTTTCAACTTCATAATTGACCCATGACAAATCTAGTTGGTAAAGGATCAAAAGGGCTGGCAAAAGGTTTAGCATCGTAACTAGCAGACACAACATTATTACTATTTTATTGAGCCTACCAAGCCTCTAAGGATATCAACCTATTCTTTATCTCTTCAATTTTTTTACACAACATTTCATCCCCCTCCTGGCTGAGTATGGGTGAATACATGTTTGGATTCATATAAGTTTTACTTTCAGATGTCTTATGTCTGCCTAAGACGTAAGGCTTCCCCTTGGGATTCAGCTTATGCAATAAAACAACAAATACAAGTGGGAAGAAACCATGTACCTTTTCTCATCCAGATGCTAAAGTATTGAATAGAAAATATTTTATCACAACAACATACATCAACATTTTATGTGCACTGAGAACTTTTTTGCAGAGTCGCCACCTCTCCAAGGAGGATAATTTAAAAAAAAAAACAACTGAAAGCTCATCACAAAACAAATATTTTTTCTGAGTTCGTTCCACCAGAAGAGCACCATTATTCATAATGGAATCTTTGGATATGTAGCAATGATTTCATACCATTTGACTCTTTTCCCCAACGGAGTCGCCATTTCTGTTAGTTCCCAAATCGGCAGAGGGTTTGCCAGCTCCAATGCACAGGCAGATTTGGCCAACAGATATGGGAGGTTGCGTGAGCTGTCTCCCCTTCACTTCTAGTTTAGCTACACCAAGGGGGGTATCCCTACAACTAAAGATTTAACTTTAAGTCACCCAATGACACAAAGATTTAGCTTTACAACAATAGGCAGAATACTCTCACGTTTGGACAAAAATATGCATGATACATCACAAGTTTGGCAACATTCTTGGACATAACTAAGTGGTTGAGGATGAGAGTATGCAGGGGTCCTATTCCTACTCCTACAACTAACAGGTTGGAATAATGGAATGATTTGTTTTAATGTTTTGGATGCAAGACAGGGGGGTTTTGGATCATAACTACTAATCCAGAAGTAGACCAGTTCCTATCTCAGGGCAAGGAGTCAACTAGACGTATACAAGAGAATGAATTGCAACTGGCATTCAAGTTTCAAGGGGTTAGGACTGGTATTTCCTTACAAACACCACCCAAGGATAAGTATTTAACTATCTCTACTTACATACATCCCAGCTGACATACAACCTTTTCCATACTCGACCTAAAACAATTTAATCCACTCCTTGAATGGAAGTTAAAGATTAAGCATGTAATATAGAAATCCATACCCTAGAATCTGAGAAACCCTTAGCAACCAGATTCAAAAGAAGAGAATGCATACAACACATGGAGACAGACAGATAAACACATGCAATAATGCATTTTTCATATAAAATGACAAGAAACTAAACATATGTGCAAGGTGCACTCAAATGCAACTCATAACCTCCAACAAAGATAAAACAACCAAGAAAATGATTTATCTTTCATTATTTTCCCCCAAAAATGCCCCAGTCTTCAACCACCACAAATGAGTAACACAGTTTGCCCTTTATAGAAAAGTTGTGCCCTCAGCAATTAATTACAGGGCAAAATTCAAAAATCTACTAGATACAGTGCATCATTTGAATGGCGCCCAAAATATTAATGCAGTAGGCAGAAGAAGAGGTGAGGAGTAGTTGGACTCAAGATGTTTACATCCACCTGAGGGTTTTCCATTAAAATTAGGAGTTTGGCCAGTCAACAATTGGCCCATGCCTCTGCATTTCACCATTAATGGCCCAGCTACCCGTAGCTCCTCCTGAAATGTAGCATCAAATGCATAAGATGTTTTCCCACCTGAAATGTGGCCATAGCTACAAAAGAATCCTTTGCTACTAAGAGTTTAAAAGATGGTCGTCGATCCTCCTCCCTTCGTTGAGATCTGCAGCCTCAAAATACATTGAAAAGTCACTCACCAATTAGAATGTCCCACATAGGCACCTCAGGTTTCTATCACTGACTTTTCCACCATCGCAACATGCATTTTGCTACTTTTCGCCCCTTTTTATATGCAAAAGAACATGCATATACAAACAGCTACCTACATACAAAGCACGGACCCCAAATTGTTATAGAACAAATTGAAATTGCAATCAGGTCCTGCCTTGCACATCAATTTTTGCATATCTCATTTGTATATTGCAGATACAAACGCAATATACATTCTGCGAATGCTAACCATTTTATCCACTGCAATACATTCTTCATTTTGCATCCGAGTTGTATCTAACTCATTGCACGTCTAATTGTATATCAGCATATACAATGCCATATACATGCAAGCCGTGGACGCTAGCACTGAATTTGCCACATTTGACTATTTAGTCAGGTCCAGCTTGTACATCGCAGATGCATATTTGGCTTGTATATCACACATACATTGCAAACATACAAACAAAACATACATTCAAGCGGATCTGAGCCCCCATTAATTACATTGCATACTTTTTTTTTAGATCTAGCCAATGCATGTTCCCCTTGTATGTGCGAACATACAATCGCACTTGCATATGCATCCGGTGGGCCCCATCTTTTGTAATCAGCACCTTGCTCTTTTCACTTTGCATATAGCGAATGTATATTGCATATACATTCCATTTTGTATGTGAGGTGGACCCCACCACATGCAACTCCTACTTTGTATGTCGCCCAATGTACAAAACCACTTGTATCTCCTCAATGTACATGTTTCTTCTTGCACATGCATCGACCAATGTATCTTTCACTATAGTGAATGTACATGTGCCTCTTTGTATATTTTTCATTGTATGTTTCCGTTGTATCTAGCCATTGTATGTCTGAACATACAACAAAAAATATACATGCAACCCGATATACAAGCAAAGAATATTCCTAGGATCTGCGATAGATTCCTCAATGTATATGCACCCCCCCTTTTTTTAAGCCTGATATGCATACAAGAATGCATATAACTAATTTTCCATCATTTTTTACGGTCGATCAAAATTTCTACAAGCCCGTCAATGTATATTTGTATTTGCACATACAAACCCCTTTGTATATACAAAGATACATGCATTTAAAACTATTTTTTGCACTTTTTAACTGCAAAGGCCAAAAGACTTAGAATTTTTTTGGGATTTCTGGGAAGGTGCCTACATATTTAAATGCTTGAAACTTGAATATTTATGCAGGCACTAACAAGACCATTGGATAGGAGGAAGAGGAGAACCAGCAATCTATTTAGTGTTATACTTAGGATCAATTAGCTCTTCATCATCCACCAGGTCTTCAGGAATATCAGCCAATCCTAGATACACAATCTATTCCAGAGATAACCTGCTATAGTCTAATTTTTTGATATCCTCTCCTATCCTCAAGTCCACCCAGATGTCTTCAACCATTGTTTCATGAAATTGGGTCTTCCTTTTGATCTTGTCTTTTACACTCCTGTAATCAAACCTTGGTCTTCATTTGAACTATTTCATGGTCACTAGCTACATTTCAGTTTCCATGGCTCTAGCCTTTGCGGCAGTTGACACTGAGAACCTGCCAACTTCTACTAGAAATCTGAATCCTGGTTTCTTGAGTTCTATTTTCTTATTATGTACAACAATCATTTGTCTACATAATTCCATTAGAACAATTTTATCTTAAGGAAACCTTGGCAACATATAAGGATAACCTTGGAAAATATCAACCCTTAAATATGAGAAAGTCTAAAATTGTAAGAACATGCATCAATAATCATTCACCACTGACTAAGCTTCATCTAAAACTCTTCTTTGCTCTAACTGAGGGTTGAAAAGACACAAGAACACTGTGAAGAAAGCATCATTTACCCTCCTAAAGTGGTGAATAGAATCTTTCAACGTCAGTTGAGTGTAGTATTGATACACAGGAACCACTCTCCTATCTCCTTTAGATGTCAAACTCAGAAATATCCTCATTGAGGCTGCTATATACACAAGGTAAGAAGTCAAATAGAATTTGAAAGTAGCGGATACCTTAGTCAGTCGCTCGTGTAGAGCATTGCCGATTTGTTCACCACAAAAGATGGCTTGCTTGCCTTGAAGTATAACCTTGATAAAAGGGTACATCCATTCATGGAAAAGAGAGGAAGAATCCAGTTCCCTTATCCTGCTAAGAAGAGTTATGAGATCACCAACCTCCTCAATAAAATCACTTTTGGGAAAACTCCTTGGCCACCTTGATAAGTTTGAACTTGAAGTCTTAAGCCATTTGGTGTTAATTGTCTTCTTAGCCTTCTCGAAGTTCTTGTCATATTCTTTTTAAGCTTCAGCAAAATCTAGTTTCACAACTTCTGTAGTAGCACAACACATGAAAACTTTATCAATGAATTCTGGATCCAATCTGATGATCACATTGCCATTCGTATCCATCACTACCCTAGTGTCTTTGTTGTAGAACTGAGCACATTGAAGAACAAACTCAATATTATGAGCTTCCACTAGGAAACATGACACCAAGTGAATGTTGCTATCAACAATCTTTTTCATCACAGAACTAGGGTTATCAGACTTAGTTCTTTCCACAAACTTAGCCATGTCTACATGGCCAATCTCTGTATCCTGAATGTCATTAGCATTGGAGGTAACCGAGATGATTGGAAAAACATCGTGATACTTATACTTCATTGCTTTCTACTTCTTTGGAGACAACTCAGTCATCTAAAAAACTAACACTAGAAGGATGTCGACGAAGAGAGAAAATCTGCGGAAGAAACTACAACAAAAATCCATGATCATGCAATTAGGGGAAATAATGTTAATCTAAAAAAATTGCATGTGGACAATCACGACTACGGGGATACACTTGAAAGGGCTAGAGCACAAGCGGGTTGAAAAAATGGAAGAAAGCAAGCTCAGGAAAGTAAATTTCAAAATCTCTCAGAGTTAGAGAAAATTAAGAGAGTCAATGCACGAGCGGCAAAATTTGCCACCCTTGCATTAGAGGGATAAATGGCAAGTGTTAGGGCTACAAATTTTGCTGACCTTGCATGTTGGGAAACCTTTTCATGTCCAAGCAACAATTTTTTCCGACTATGCACAAGGATGGATTTGCAAGTGAGGTACATGCAGAAGCGGTGAAAAGGTCCAGCTATGCATGTTGAAGGAAAAACTGATGTATGTGGAAGGTTGGCGAAAAGGGCCACCATTGCATGTGTTTTAGGAAGATGTGTTTGTAGGGGTGGTCAATTTGACGGCCCTTACATATGAGGGAACAAGCAAGTTTGATCGGATATGCATAAGCAGAAAAAATGCCCGCTAATGCGTATGAGGGAAAAGCTGGGTTCTAATGTGAAGTCGGTCAGAATGACCACTCATGCATATGAATTGAGGTTTTATTCCTATGAAGGAGCAGCAATTTTTAAACGCCTCTTCATATAAGGTGAAATGAATAAGGTATATGCACTGTCGACTCTTTATACCAACAATACATATGTACCGAAAGAGCAAAGAATGTGAGAGCAGCGGATTTCGATGCCCTTTCATTCAAGGCGATAGACCAAGATAGAAAGAACAAACCTATAAAATCTAACACAATAAACATAAGGTTTATTCAAAATGGAAGAATTCACCTATGAAAATAAAGAAAAAGAAGAAGAACCCTAAGCTTTTGCTAAAATAACCTATATAGGAATTCAAACGTGACAAGGCCAAGATATACATCTTACTATATATGGCAAAACCTAAATGAAAAATATAAACAAAAAGGGAAAGAAAGAAATGGGCTTACCTTCAAAAATGAAAAACCCTAAATGCAGGTTGGAAAGGCTAAATCCATGAGAAAATCTGAAATCCATGAGTTTCATGAGAAGGAAGATCTCCAAGAGGTATCACAGTTTGATCGTGATTTTGAAAATAAGAGATGAACAAATGAAATAGATTAAAACAAGTTAAAAATGTTTTAAATTGGGTATTAATGCCAACATGGGTAGCATTAAATGCCACCATAGTTCAAAGATCCCACTGAGATATGCTTCATCGGTGAAAATGACCGCTTCTACATATTAAAGTTCAACATGTATGAGTGGTGGATACAACCGCTTAAGCATATGCAAAATTGACAAGGGGCATGCATGAGCGACAGATTTAATCGCTCCTACATGTTAAGAAAGAAACAAGTCAAATATGTATTAGTGGAAATTTTGACCGACATTACACATTAAAACATTAATGATATGTAAGAGCAGTAATTTTGATCGCTTATGCATATTATGACTTAAAAACTTACTAACACCCTAAAATGATCAAAATTGATATTTTGATCGATTTGCAACCTAATCAATTTTCATGAATTTTGAAGAATCAACTTAAGGAAATGTTGCAAACTATTCCAAGATGTCAGATGACTTCATACAAGGCCAAGAAGACTTGTCTTGATTTGCGAACTTAGAGTGTAGGCTATGAAATAGACAAGTTTCATAGGGGTTGTCTACAAAATTAAGCACAGCTAATTTTGAGAACAACAACTAGCTATAACTAGGGATCTTCCCTTGATTGAACTTTGAAACAATTGAAGGGAGAAGAATCTAGTCTCTACGTGCCTTCATCCATGTGATTGGGCCATAGAGTCAAACTACCAAAAAGAAAAAGACACGAAAGACTAAACATAAATGAAAAATAAAAACACAAAACTATACAAATGTACAAATGAACTTATTTTATACTTCAAGGATTGAAGTGATTCAGATGTTGTCCACTATGAGGTAGCAAGAATGGCATTCCATCAAGATACTTCAACAAGAGGCTATTTTCACCACAAGTTGATGAATGACGAATGGGCCTCTCCATAGGGAATCAAACTTCCCATGCATCCCTTTTGGTTCTCTCTTATTGTCCCATAACAAGACTTGATCTCCAATTTTAAAATCACGAGCCCTTGTCTTCTTGTCAAAAAGCTTCTTCACCTAAATTTGATGTTCAGCAATACGGTCTACTACCATAGCTCGTTGTTCTTCAAGTTCAGTAAGGTACATGATTCTTTTATCAATAGAACCTTCAAAAGTTTTATCTTCTACTACCTTTTCCAATTTCAATGTTGGTAACTCCAAAGTAATAGGTATCTCTACATTCAAACTATATAGAAGCTGAAACGGTGACATACCTATTGCCCTTTTGGGGGTAATCCTGTCTGCCCATAAAGCATCAAACAATGCTTTATGCCAAGTTCTCTGATTATCTTGCACCAATTTCTTGATAATAGTAACTAGATTTTTGTTATTAGATTTTGCCTGACCATTTCCTTGTGGATAATAGTCTAAAGAGTGAGAAAGAATGATCCCATGTTCATAGCAAAAGCTAGTAATCTTGTTTGAAGAGAAACAAGTAGCATTATCCACTACAACTTTGTTTGGAACTCCAAACTGGGAAATAATATTTTCCTTAAGAAAATTACATGCCACTTCAGAAGTAGAATGCTTTACTGGGATAGCTTCCACCCACTTGGTAAAATAATCAGTTGCAGTGAGAACAAAGTTGTGTCCCACACTTGATGGTGGGCTCACAGCACCAATGAAGTTGATGCCCCATTGCTGAAAAGGTTCTTCAATTACAACTGGCTTGAGTGGTAATGCAGCCAACTTAGGCCTTCCAACAAACTGTTGACATAACTCACACCTATGTACCTAATTGTACGCATCTTGAAACAGTGTGGGCCAATAGTACCTAGCCCGTAGAATCTTATGAGCTATCACAAGCATAGAAAAATGTCCGCCACAAGCCAAATTGTGAAAAGACTCCAGAAGTCTATTTTGTTGTGCTTTATCCACACAATAGAGAAAGACTCCGTCAAGGCTTCTTTTATACAAACCATTGTCCCATATGACATAGTTAGCAGCCTTCAATTTGATAGTTCTATTTTTCTTATAGGATAGATGAGAAGGACACTCACCATAGGTGAGAAAATGAGCGATATTTGAATACCACTCATCTATAGTAGTGACAAAGAGAACAGTTGGCACATCCTCAACTTCTTCTTCATCTCCTGTTTCTTTTGGTACATTGTCGGTAATCAACTGACACAAACCTTGGCCACGCACAAGCTTGGTAGGTTTGATATCAAGTTCAAACTCTTGAATCTTGGCAATCCAATTACCTCTTTTGGTTCCAAACTCTTGTTGAGTCAGAATCAACTTCACTGTTGTGTCTGGCACCAAAACAATAGAATGTGAATTCAAAATATAAAATTGAAAATGCTTTACCGCCTTGACCATGGCATAAGCATGTTTCTCCATATTTGAATATTTCAATTCATGAGCCTTCAGAGGACAACTCATAAATGAAATAAGAGATTCCACACCTTCCTCATTCTAGTGAACAAGAATGGCTAAAAGTGTATGCTCAGAAGCATAACTGTATACTACAAAATCCTTGGTATAATCAGGACAAACTAGAATCAGAGCATGAGCTATGGCCCTCTTGATGTCATCAAATGCTGCTTTATCTTTTGTAATCCAACAGAAAGTAGTCTTGCCCTTCATCATGTTGACAATGTGACAGGTTTTCTCTGCGAATTCTAGAATGAATCTCCGTAGAAAATTCACCTTTCTGAAGAAAGAGTGAATTGTAGTCTTACTAGCAGGCAAAGTAAGACTCTGGATAGACCTGACTCTTTTTGAGTCAATTGTAGTACCTTCTCTAGACACAACATGACTGAGAAGCTTACCTTCTGTAATCTTGAAAACTAATTTCTTAGGGTTAAGAGAAATACCATTTTGTCGACATCTTTCCAGCACCTGTCGCAAATGATACGCATGATCTTGATGTTGTTTGGAGAAAATGGTCAAGTCATCAATATATACTACAATGAATTTCCCCATCTCATCTCTGAAAGCGAGGTCCATTGCTCTCTGGAAAGTAGCACTAGCATTGATCAAACCAAATGGCATCCTATGATATGCAAACATGCCCCAAGGTGTTGTGAAAGCAGTCTTGTACTGATCTGCTTTGCTGACCTTTACTTGATTATATCCCTAAAAATTGTCCAACATAGACAGCATCTCTGAACCAGTTACAATTTGTAACACTTGGTCCATGATGGGTAGGGAGTAGTTATCCTTTAGAGAAGACTGGTTGAGATTCCTGCAATCAATGTAAATATAGATTTCTCCATTCTTCTTTCTTACAGGGACAATATTCGTGATCTAGGTAGAATGATGAATAGGAAAGATTATTCTTACATTCAACATTTTCTAAATCTCAAAAAGAATAGTACCTAATATTTTAGGATTATATTGCCTCTGTTTCTGCTTGTGAGGCAATGACCCAACCTTGAGAGGAATTTCATGTTGAATTTTCTTAGGCCTGAAACACTTCATATTATCATAAGAATATGCTAGAACATCAATGTAATGACAAAGAAGTGTAGTGAATTTAAATTTCTCATTGGTAGTGCAACACTTCCCAATGTTGACCTTTTTGGGATCTACCTTAGAACTCAAATTTACTTGTTCAAATTCCATAGATGAACTTGAATCAAGTTGTTGTTTAATGTATTTGTCATGCTTATCAAATAGCTTTTCTAGAGAAACCAAACCTTTTGGAATCTTATTCACTTTTAGTTGAAGAAACTCTTCACCAATTTGTGAATCTATTTCAAAAACATATTCCCATGGCAGAGATTCACTACCTTCAAAATAGAACTCATCAAAGCTATCCATCTTTTCCAAGAAAGCTATGATTTGATTATCACCATTGAACACCTACCAATGGTTAGCATTATCTGGTACACTTGGTCAGAAAACCAACTCAATTGTGTACTTGTTACCTTTGAAGTCCTTATGGGGAACCATGAGGGTGGCAGAAATAGCTAATTAATTAGCACGATCATTAAACTCTCTCGGTACTGTAGAAATGTTGAAAGCATCAAAACCTTCGTTGCAATCCCAAACACGGTTGCAGTAATGCCTCAACCTTTCATTTTTGGTCTGATAAAGATTTCTTACTTGACATACCACAAGTTCAGCATCACCTTGAGCATGAAGATTTTTAACACCTTTAACACAAGCAGCCTCCAATCCAAGCAATAATGACTTGTCTTCAGTGGTGTTATTGGTATTATCAAACTGTAGCTTATAAGAGAAAGGAAAGATATCACCTTGTGGAGATATCAAAACAACTCTGACTCCAGATCTGGTGGAAGAACAATTGCCATCAAATTCTTAAACCCAAACATCATTTGAATTTCTTACTTTGGTGTTTCTGTTACTAGTAGATTCTTCTTCATCAGAAAGTGAAGATTTTGGCATCACTATGCTCTGATCTAAACTTTCCTTTGATTTAATAGAAGTATCCTCTGATTCTACATATGAAATGTTAGAACTCTTATCTAATGAACTAGAAGTATTTTTAGTAGACAAGAAAAATTTACCCATTCCCGAAGACTCAAATAAAATTTGGGCTTTGGGATTTGCAGTTTGTGTAACAATATATTTTGCTTCCTTCTCAGGAAGAAACTTTTTCATGATGCCTTTAACAGGTATCCTTGCTTTGGATAGGTCCATGTTCATTTCTCCACCCACATCTTTACAAAAATTACGCCTGAGCAGAATGCCATAAGAAGCTGGAACATCAACCACTAGAATAGTCATCTTGATCCTCTTGTCTAGAAACGCTGCAAATGCAAATTGAACATCTTTGATTTGGCCCAATAAAAACACTTGTTTATTTTCCATGGAGAAACATCTTCCAAAGGTCTTTGTTAAGGTGAGACCAAGGGCATCCACTAGTTTGGCAGGCATTACTTTATCGGAGGCCCTAGAGTCTATTATATAATTGCTCAACTTGTGACCATTTACCAATAGAGAAATGTAGAAAGGTTCTATTTTCCCTAGGGCAACAAGGGGAGTAGTGACAAGATTACTTTGGATGGATTTGTTCTTTGAGGAGTCATGGGAAACTTTGGGAGGATCTTGTCCTATAGGGACAATCTTGTTTTCAACGTATTTAGCTAAGCTATCAAACTGTTCAGGATTAGCTTGTAAATACTCAACCTTAGACATTTGGATTTTGGTTTTCCTAGCATTATCTATTATGTCAAATACCTGAAATGAAATAGATACCGAGGAAGGAAATCCATCATTCTGAGTTTTATTAGGGGTAGTACTGGTCTGAGGGATAGAAGTAGAAGACACGGGATTGTTAGATGTACTTACTTGCTTATCGACAACCGAGTCCTTTGACTGGAAAGGCAATGGAGTTCCCCATCTAGCAATTGAGATCATTGGCTAAGGTTCCTCTCTTGTCTTTCCTTTATCAGCTTGTTGATTTGAATGATTTTGAGACCTAGTAAAAATAGAAAATGCTCCATCATATACATCTCCTTCTCTTTCAGCTTCATCTTGGTAATTCAGAAAGCCAGTGGTAGAGTCACCAGCGAATTCTTCTTCTCCTTCTGTAAAAAGATTAGCATCATTCTCCTTATCCAACTTAGGTTGGAAAGAATGATCATGTTCTGCTTCATAATAGCCAACTACTGAGTTGATCAGTGTTGCTTCAATGGCAAGCTTCCCTTGTGTGGGTGGAAGATGATTTTGTTGCCCTTGATTTTTGGCAGCATTGCCTTGATATGAATTGTTAAGAAATATTCTCCTTGGTATATCCCTATAAGAAGGAGGAGTGGACATACCTTGAGACATTTGCCTTTTCAAAGCTAGCAGCTCATTTGCTAACTTTTGCACCATAGGATCTATGGTGCTTGTGGAAGGATTATCAATAGAGGGTTGACCTTTCTTTCTGTTGGAATCTTTTCTTATCTTACCCACAAGGATAAGATCATCTTCCACCTCTGTAGCCAATATTTGAGTTGTAGGAAGATTTGTAGGGCTAGCCCGCCTTAGCAGAAAGCTTACCTTAGGAAGTTGAGTATTGATAAAGAAACATTTAAGATTCTTTGTCGTTGGCTGAGCAGTTGGAGGAATCCTATTTGTTAGCTTATTGAACTTAGCGATGAAGTCTTGCATGGTTGCATGTGGCTCTTTCTTCATCTGCTTTAGCTATGCTAACAAGGCATGTGCATCTTCCACAGGTTTGAACCTGGCTTCGAACTTGGTCTTGAGAGAGTTCCAACTCTTTATAGTTTGAGCTTGAAGATGGTAAAACCAATCTGCAGTAGCACCTTGCAGTGTTTCCACAAAAAGTCTTACTGCTACATCTTCATGTTCCACACCTAATTCATAGCAAGCTATGCAGAAAGCTGTAATGTCTTCATCCTGGTGGACTTTCCCATTGCCATAGAACATAGGAAAATTCTTCCTCGAACTACGAGGTAGTTCATGCAATGGTGGAGTTAAATTCAAATGACCAAAAGTGTTACCCCAAGGGCCTTGAGCTGCCATGGTGCACTAATTAAAGGGTGGGATAACAAACCTCTATTTAATATGAATAGACAAAACTCTATTAGTACTAGAACTAGACACTTCACCTGGTATTGGAGACTTGGCGTTAGTAGGAGGAAAATGCCTAGTTTGCTGAAGTCAAGGTCGTGGAGGCAAAAGACTAAAGTTATTTTGCTACATCAACTCAAATACAGGATCAATAATACCTTGAGCTCTCTTGCTTCTTGTACACCGTGAGTCTACCAGAATGCAATGTACTCAACAAAATTTTGAAAACATCTTGAAATAATGGAAAAGAGCTGTAGTGCTTCAACTCAGAGTGTGAGGCTTCAAGTTGCGCGTTCCTTCCCTAGTAGAGTCACCAAAAACTATTGGGTGAATATTTTCTCGTCAACTAAATGAAGCCAAAATGGTTATATCAACCACAGTGTAATGAGATAAATCTCTTCTCTTAGCAAGGGGAGGTTCCCTATTAACTATTACAAACTTATTTACACTAAAATCTAATTTTCAGGTGAAACCATGTCATCCATTTCTCTTTTTTCAGAAATGATGTTTACAATATAAAATAGCACTTTCACAATACAAATTGAAATAACCAAGAAACTCACGAGAGCACAAAGTCTATCGTTACTTCTTTTATTGATTTACAATTTAGAACCAAGTATGATAGGGTGTAGCTCAAAGTCTTCACCAAATACTATGACAAAGTCTATGATCACAAAAGATAATAGTAGTTAAAAGCCTTTCCAATATCTTTTACTTCAAAATATAAAATCACAAGCTAAAGATAGTTGTTGCAACACAAAGTCTCCAAAATTAGATTTAGAACATCTCCCAAATTATTCACACTCACACTACAATTTGATCAAGTAGATAAGATAGTATAAGGAAAAGAACATAAGAACAATTTCCAATACACCACAAGTTATTCCAATGCAAAGACTGAAAAATTGGTTACTTTTCTATTCACTTGATAAAATATGATTTACAATTTGAACACAAAGTCTCAAAATGCTCTTCAATTTGGTAGAGTGTCAATTCAATAACTAAAAGATGGTAATTATAATGGGGGTCCTCTTTATTTATAAGAGAATTTGAGAGCAAAAATAGGAAAAGAACAACTAACTATGACTTATTCAATAAAGGAGTCCTTCTTGATTTGGGACTTCCTATGTTTTTACATGTAATTAGATATGAGAAAAGTACATGTCAATATGTCCAAAATTATTTCAAAAGTGCATCCGAAAAATAGAAAATAAACTAAGTGATGAAAAAGTTGCTTCAACTTGCACTACCTTCTTTCTTCATGTGCCAGTCATACATAGTAAATGCAGCTTGCATCCCGAAACTATTTGGACTAACTATGTTCTTGAAAATCATTCGAGCTCTAACTATTGCATCTCGGACTGTGGTAATTGATTTTGCATGGCTAGTTAACTTGGCCTTCAGATTATCCAAAGTTAACTGGTTATCAAGAATATTATCCACGGAGGCTACTGAAAATGTTTTGTCCTCAAAATCCTTCTGAAACATATCCTTAAATTCCTGGATCATCTCCTCTGCAGAAAGAAATTGATTATCCTTTGACACCAAATTGCATGGCAGCTCCTCCAACATGTGTAAGAGACTAACATCTCTTTGGTCACTCAGCTTCCTTGCAGTTTCTAAGTCATTGATCAGATCTTTTAGCACACGGCTCTGATATGTCAATGCCTCTGTAGTCTTAGTATATGAATCCTAATTTGGAATGACACCAATTGATATTAAAGCACTTATTTTCAACTTCCTCATTTCTACCCACTTCTGATGATTCTGTTCTAAACGCTCAATATCCTGAGAAATAGCATCAATCAAATCATCAAGTTCTACCCTGATTTTCTCCATTTTGCTTGTTTTCTCAGCTAGCTTTGTAAGAAGAGAGATTTTCTATGTGCGCATCCTTTCCAAATATTCTTCAAGTACTCTTCCCTTAAGGTGAGTCTTTTCATCTTTTTGGATGATAAGATCTCCAACAGAAATGGCCTCAAGAGTCGCTGATTCTGAATTCAAAGTAATCTTCCTTACCACTACAGTCAATTGCTCTACCATTGCTTTATAATGATCTTTCATCTCTTTTTCTTTATCAAACTTCTGAATCAAAATATCCATTGCCAATTGCATGTCAGTCTTTGCATTCTCATGTGTTATTTTGCCCAGCTCAATCCTAGTAATAGAGTAATCATTCATACTAAAATTTTCTATGGTAGCATCCTGTGGGGGCCTTGCAATCTCCAAAAATAGACTAGGAATGGACCTAGAAGAATGAAGAACATCATCAAAAGCAGTTTGAGGATTATCAAAAATTATTTTTGAGGATTATCAAAAATTATTTTTGAGGGTGATGGAGATTCAGAAGATGGGATGTCGATAGGTGAAATAGACAGAGGAACTAAAATAGGTATGTTAGACAAAGGCGAAGAAACTCCCATATCCTGTGATACATCCTTGTATGGAGACAAAACTTCATCTCCTTGTTCTTCTCCCATTTCTTCTGTTGATCTATTTTCAACCTCCATTTCTTCGGTAGTTGGCTCATTAGTATTTTGTTTCTCAATTTCCATTTTTTCTACCTCAGATTCTTTCTCTACAGTCTTTGACTTCTTTGACACAAATTTG
Source organism: Cunninghamia lanceolata (assembly GCA_027924645.1). Taxonomy (NCBI): domain Eukaryota; kingdom Viridiplantae; phylum Streptophyta; class Pinopsida; order Cupressales; family Cupressaceae; genus Cunninghamia; species Cunninghamia lanceolata. The sequence goes on from BSBN01000888.1 coordinate 611,591, forward strand.
ATCCTGGGTTTATGTGGTTTGGAAGAAGAGGGAATGTCACTCTTATTCTTTGTTCTATTCACCACCTTCATACTTGTTTGTTCTTGGACTTTAGCCTCTGATCCCGTAAGGAATTCTTTCAAAGCAATTCCTTTACCTTCTAACCACTTGTTTGTGTTAGCCAATATAGGTTCAAACCTTTTCCTTAGAGAAGTCAATTCTTTCTGAGAGCATTGGATAGGAGGAAGAGGAGACCTAGTAATCTGTTTAGTGTTATACTTAGGATCAATCAACTCTTCATCATCCACCAGGTCTTCAGGAATATCAGCCAATCCTAGATACTCAATCTGTTCTAGAGATAACCTGCTATAGTCTAATTTTCTGATATCCTCTTTTATCCTCAAGTCAACCTAGATGTCTTCAACCATTGGTTCATGAAACTGAGTCTTTCTTTTGATCTTGTCTTTTACACCCCTATAATCAAATGTTGGTCTTCATTTGAATTGTTTCATGGTCACTAGCTGCATTTCAGTTTCCACGGCTCTAGCCTTTGCGGCAGTTGACACTAAAAACTTGCCAACTTCTACTGGAAATCTGAATCCTAGTTTCTTGAGTTCTATTTTCTTATTATGTACAACAATCATTTGTCTACATAATTCCATCAGAACAATTTTATCTGAAGGAAATCGTGGCAACATATAAGGATAACCTTGGAAAAAGTCAAGCCTTAAATATGAGAAAGTCTGAAATTGTAAGAACATGCACCCATAATCATTCACCACTGACCAAGCTTCATCTGAAACTTTTTTTTTCTCTAACTGAGGGTTGAAAAGACATAAGAACATTGCAAAGAAAGAATCATTTACCCTCCTAAAGTGGTGAATAGAACCTTTTAATGTTAGTTGAGGATAGTACTAATACATAGGAACCACTCTCTTATCTCCTTCAGATGTCAAACCCGGAAAGATCCTCATTGAGGCGACTATATACACAAGGTAAGAAGTCAAATAGAATTTGAAAGTAATGGATACCTTAGCCAATTGCTCATGTAGAGAATTGCTAATTTGTTCATCCCAAAAGATGGCTCGCTTGCCTTAAAGTATAACCTTGATAAAAGGGTACATCCATTCATGGAAAAGAGAGGAAGAAGCTAGCCCCCTTATCCTGCTAAGAAGAGTTATGAGATCACCAACCTCCTCAATAAAATCACTTTTGGGAAAACTCCTCTGCCGCCTAGATAAGTTTGACCTTGAAGTCTTAAGCCATTTGGTGTTAATTGTCTTCGTAGCCTTCTCAGAAGTCTTGTCATATTCTTTTTGAGCTTCAGCAAAATCTAGTTTCACAACTTCTGTAGCAGCAGGACACACAAAAACTTTATCAATGAATTCTGGATCCAATCTGATGATCACATTGCCGTTCGTATCCACTACTACCCTAGTGTCTTTGTTGTAGAACTGAGCACATTGAAGAACAAACTTAGTATTATGATCTGCCACTGAGAAAGATGACACCAAGTGAATGTTGCTATCAACAATCTTCTTCATCACAGAACTAGGGTTATCAGACTTAGTTCTTTCCACAAACTTAGCCATGTCTACATGGCCAATCTCTGTATCCTAAATGTCATCAACATTAGAGGTAACCGAGGTGATTGGAAAAACAACTTGATACTTGTACTTCATATCTTTTGACTTCTTTGGAGACAACTCAGTCATCTAAAAAACTAACACTAGAAGGATGTCGATGAAGAGAGAAAATCCATAGAAGAAACTGCAACAAAAATCCATGATCATGCAATTAGTGGAAATACTAGTAATCTGGGAAAATTGCATGTCGACGATCATGACTATGGGGATATGCTTGAAAGGGCTAGAGTGCAAGTAGGTTGAAAAAATAGAGGAAAGCAGGCTCAGGAAAGTAAATTAAGAGAGTGAATGCACGGGTGGCAAAATTTGCCTCCCTTGCATTAGAGGGATAAATGGTAAGTGTCAGGGTGGCAAATTTTTCTGACCCTGCATGTTGGGAAAACTTTCATGTCCGAGAGGTAATTTTTTTTGACTATGCATGAGGATGGATTTGCAAGTGAGGTACATGCAGAAGCAGTGAAAGGTCTGTCGATGCATGTTGAAGGAAAAACTGATGTATGTGCAAGGTCAGCGAAAAGGGCCACCATTGCATGTGTTTTAGGAAAATGTGTTTGTAGGGGTGGTCAATTTGACTGCCCTTACATATGAGGGAACAAGCAAGTTTGATCAGATATGCATAAGTAGCAAAAATGCCTGCTAATGCATATGAGGGAAAAGCTAGGTTCTAATGCGAAGTCGGTCAGAATGACCACTCAGGCATATGAATTGAGGTTTTATTCCTATGAAGAAGCAGCAGATTTTAAATGCCTCTTCATATAAGGTGAAATGAACAAGGTGTATGCACCGTCAGCTCTTTATACCGATCATACATATGTACCAAAAGAGCAAAAAATGTGAGAGCGGTGGATTTTGTTGCCCTTTCATTCAAGGAGATAGACCAAGATAGAAACAACAAACCTATGAAATCTAACACAATAAACCTAAGGTTTATTCAAAACGGCAAAATTTGCCTGTGAAATTAAAGAAAAAGAAGAAAAACCCTAAGCTTTTGCTAAAACAACCTATACAGGTATTCAAACGCGACAAGGCCAAGATATACATCTTACTATATATGGAAAAACCTAAATGAAAAATAAAAACAAAAAGGGAAAGAAAGAAACAGGCTTACCTTCAAAAATGTAAACCCTAAACACAGGTTGGAAAAGCTAAATCCATGAGAAAATCCAAAATCCACGAGTTTCATGAGAAGGAAGATCTCTAGGAGGTATTGCAGTTTGATTGTAATTTTGAAAATAATAGATGAACAAATGAAATGGATTAAAACAAGTTAAAAAGGTTTAAAATTGGGTATTAATGCCAACACGAGTAGCATTAAATTCCACCATAGTTCAAAGCTCCCAGCAAGATATGCTTCATTGGTCAAAACGACCTCTTCTACATATCAAAGTTCAACATGTATGAGCGGCAGATATGACCACTTAAGCATATGCAAAATTGACAAGGGGCATGCATGGGCGGTGGATTTAACCGCTCCTACATGTTAAGAAAGAAACAAGTCAAATATGTATAAGCAGCAATTTTGGCTGACATCGCACATTAAAACATGAATGATATGTAAGAGGGGTAATTTTGACCGCTTATGCACATAATGACTTAAAAACTTCCTAACACCCTAAAATGATCAAAATTGATATTTTGATTGATTTGCAACCTAATCAATTTTCACAAATTTGGAAGAATTGACTTAAGGAAATGTCTCAAACTATTCCAAGATGTCAGATGACTTCACACAAGGCCAAGAAGACTTGTCTCGATTTGCAAACTTAGAGTGTAGGCTATGAAACGAACAAGTTTCGTAGGGGTTGTCTACAAAATTAAGCGTAGCTAATTTTGAGAACAACATGTATTTAAGCAATCACCTATAGGGATAACTTTTTCAGTGTTATCATTCTGCATGAAAACATCAACAGTCTTTCCATTAAGTAGAGTACTATGGTCTAGGAGATCGGGTGATTGTGGTAACTCTTCAGATTCTTCCTTAGATTTTAGAGTGGTATTTATCATGTTAGTGGATTTTCTAAAATATGCAGCACTATTCAAACAATAAGGTAATCCATGTTTATGATGGTAATGGGGAATATTGTTGTAAGCACCCAAAAATTCAATTATCGCTTCATCGGTTGAAAAGGTATCCAACAGAATATCTCCTTAAGGACAATTAGTGTCAATCATCACAGTAAACATCAAATTAAGCTTTGATATTGGTATTCACATTAAGAGTAGGACGTTTACAGGCCTTAGATTCCTTGAAAGGATTATATCCAATGCCACTTGAGTAATGTCCTGAAGCAGATTCTATGGGTACTCAAATTCCTTGTTGATTGATACCGCAACCATTACCTACATAGTCATAGTTCTTGTAAAGGATCTAAAATCCTCGACCATAGAGAGAAGCCATTTCCTTGGAAGAAGGTGGGGCTTCATAAGTCTCATAATCTGTAGTGTAAGTAAAAGCATGATCCATGTTTGTTACCAAAGAAACTTTCAAATTTAAATTTTTAGAAGATATCGGTGCAACTTTTGATGTTTCAGGAATAGGATTGTTAGTTTTATATTCACCTATGGAGGGGGATGTAAAATATAATGAACCCCAATCATCACCAAGAAATGCATTCAATTGTTTGGACTCTTGCGCAACACTGTCTGTGGAGTTGACAAGTCAACTTTCAGATTGTTTAAGATCTTGTGATGAACAACTTGTTTTTGCGATTCAATTTGTAAACAATTATCTAGTTCAGGATCAGCATCAATAGTATGAAGTTTGTCTTTATAAACAAATTTGATCGAACGATGAAGGGTAGAAGGAACTGCCCCTAATGCATGAATCCAAGGTCTACCAAGAATCATGTTGTATGATAAAGAACCAGGCATGACATGAAACAGGGTATGATGAAGTCACAGGCCGAACTTGTACATGTAAAGTTATACTGCCTAAATATTGTCTTCCCACGTTATCAAAAGCTTCAAATACTTATCCTATCCAATTTAATCAACTTAGATGTATTGAATTTAATCTTAAGGAATAAATTGATGCCACAAACATTAAGATCTGATCCATTATAAATCATAACTCATTTGATAAGTTTCTTATTTATTGTAATGAATATAATCAAAGGATCATTCTAATTTTAAACTTCAAGGGTTGGCAACTCATGTTGTTGAAATAGAATGTCTATTTTTGTCGTGTGCATATAATCTAAGAAAGTTTCTACATCATTTGGTTTGATAGTAGGTGGCACAATCACCTTTTGTAAATCTTCTTGGAGCATTCCATGGTAAGTAGGCAAAGTTTGTATAAGTTCCCAAAGAGAAATTTTAGTAGGAGTAGCATGAAGCTGCTCAACAAGATCATAGTCTTGACCAACTTTTTGTGTTAAATGAGGTGCTTGAGGAAGCATAAGTTGAGAAGCTGGTAAAGATATCAGAATTATTGATTGTTATTTTCTTTGTTTGTTATTCTGAGTGTTATATATATGAGAAACCATAGTATGACTACGTTGTTGTGAATTTCAGTGTGTTATTTGTTTAGCATAGTTATAAATGTAATCAGAAGGTCGAGAAGAAGGTGGGAGACCTCTAATAGTGAGAATTGGTTTAGAGTGTGGTTGAGCCACATGTGAACACAAGGTGACCACTATTTTTGGTTTCATAGGTTCTTATTGAGGTTTACGAACATAGACTCCATTTACTAATCTTTGAAACAATGATGGTTTAGGATTCGTAGTGGAATATTCAATCAAGATAAAGTCCTCAAGGGCTTCATCTAACATATTGAAGTCATCACAACTAAAAGGATCATCATACACATGAAAGTCATGTAAAAAGTAATCTAACATTATCGCATGTTCTAATTAACCCAAGACTTAAATGTAAAAAGATATAGTATGAACTTTGTGAAAATGAAATAAAATAGCACTATACAATACACAAAGTTGTAATTTCATGTTCTTTTAATGAAAGGATAAAGAAATCACTTAAGTTTCAATGTATGTACTTGCACCAAAGAGGGTTTGCAATCTAAATGTGATTTAGGACAGCAAACTAATTCAAATTTGATGTTTGAAAAGGATGCAAATTCTTTAGAGCACGGATTCACCAAAATGTTTAGTGTGAAAATAGGGAATCAAGATGGAAGACTTCAAGTCCCACACTTTAACACACTAAAACATTAGGAAAGAATGGAATAAGTTTAGGGATATACTACTGATTTCCTATATTCCCTTTTTCTGCTAATTAGGCCTGTGTGACTGTTTGATCAAGTTTTTGTAAGCTAGTATCTTTCACTAAGCATGAAACCCTAAATTACCAATGAAACTATAAAAACTTAATTTCTGACAAAGATATGAATGAAATGATTATAGAAATGTAGAGGAAATAGTATAGAGACAGTGTACCTATAAACATAAGCTCTAATGGACTAGGGCACTAGTGTTAGTGTCCCAGAAGTTTTTGACTGTCAGGATCTTCTACAACAACTGTCTTACAATCTCCAGAGGCTTCCAGATCATGAAGAAAATATCCAATTGGATAGGGGTATGAGTGCTAGTGTCCTGAAAGTCTCACAATCTCAAAATCTGAAACTCTATGACGATTGTGTCTATAATATGTCTTCCTATTGCTCCTTTCTATCAGATCTTGTGAAATTCAACTTGTACATGCAAAAGGAGGAAAAAGAAGGTTGTGGCTATATAGGAGCTTATATTAGTAAAGCCCTATTTTTGGTATTCCTACCTCAACGATAGTCAAGGATAAAGATCTACAGATGTGTGTACTCATCTAACAAATGTGTATGCAAAAAATACAAAACCTTAGATGACTCAAGAATCAAGGAAAGATCAACACTTTACTTCACTCAATGAAACAAACACAATTTCACCTCAAGGATATGAAAACAATGAAGACTTGCATGAACAAGAAGGTGAGGCACCCGTTTCCATGGAGGAATTCCAAGCTCGATGTTGAAGGCTTCAACCCTTCTCCTGATCATGCAAAAGGTATACTAACCTTAGGAAGAGAAAGATAGGACCTCAAGATCTTGATTCCTAATCTCCATAAAATGTCTACATGATAGCAAATTCAAATAACTTCAAGAGCTTCAACAAGTTGCTGATCTTCAATGGCAATTTGGGTGGAGTTTTGGCATAAAGATTGCATATAGATTGTATATGCTAAATGATTTTCAAATTTCTTTAACTATATAACCTTAGGAATTTTAAATTTTGAAATAAGATGTCGACATCGCACGAAAAATAAAATTTTGAAAATAGAATCCTGGAATGCACGTCGGGAGCTGACATCCCGCCAAAATTCAAAACCCTAAGAAATAGGGTAGGACAAGGGTGCGAGTGCCCAAGTCCAAGTCCTAATTTCCTGATCAGGTCTACCTTAAGGGGGTCCAAGAATCCCAAATCCAAACTTTCTTTTTCACCTTCAGTCTTCAGTTATACCGAAACACAACATTTCTTCAATTAGACATAGGTCAATCAGGGTTTAGGAAGGTCTGAAATAACCTAGGTTGAAAGGACACCAAAGGAGAGGAGCTAAACTATGAGAAATTGTACCTTTCCATGCAGGAGGACAATTTCCAACATAACACCAATAAATCTTCTTTTTCCACATTCTCTACTTTTTCGTCATTTTCTGCTTTTTCACACAAAGGTTTTCTTGATTTCCCCCAAACATTATAATCTTCTTCCTATTTTAAAGATTTTTCATTTGGCACGGAGCAAGAATTCAAAAAAAAATAGTAAAGACAATAAATGCCAAATTTTGTTTCCTAACACTCATTTTTTTCTAAAATTATCTAGGCCTAACTTAGAAAACTTTCAAGGAAATTATTTCCCAAGATTCCCTCTAGAAGCTGCCATATACTAAAAATAAAAAAGGCCTAAAGGAATATTTTTAAAAGATATTAAACTATCCAAAATAATTAATTCAAACAATAATATTGGGACTATTTACAATTTTGTAAAACAATTTAAATATTATTCTAAATGTAAATAAAATGAATGTAATTATTTTCATATTCTGAAATTGGACTAAGTGGTGTGTGGATAGGTCCCTTCAACACAAGTCACTGTCAGTCAACTAAACTCCCTCTGCCTTGATGATACTATCTCTCCATCTAGAGAGTGAGATTATTCCTGTAACACACACACAAGCCAAAATTAGTCAACAATCGATTAAATAATAATAATTAATTATTGAAAAATAAGGGCTGTGACAGACCTCATCATGATCCTCTCCCTCTAGATCATAATCCTTGTCGAAAGAATTAGAATCATCAAGAGCAATCAATCCATGAGTTGTATGAACTGGTCTAGTAATCAAAACTCCAGGGGTCAAGGAAGTCCACATAATCATCACCTACTTGGAACCTCCCATCTCCTAAATAGACCTATAGTAAATGGGAACTATGGGCATGTCCTCCAGAAATTCATCGCCTAACTGTTGTAAGACTCGGTCGATGTGATGTAAATAAATAAAAACCATTTTGATTTGAAAGCTGAATCACACCCTTATAGTACAATCTAATCTATTTGTCACCAGGCCATCTTCCCTCCATTTCAATATAGGGATCCAAATTCATGTTAGCATTATTCACAGTGGCCACTACATGTAAACTAGCATCAAAATGGCCAAGTTGGCCCCATCTTGTAGCTCTCAGAATCCTAGGATTAGGAAGTGGTATCTCCCTCTAAAATGGTCAAATGTACTCATAAATCCATGTCATGTGATCAAGGAGGGATGACTGAAAGCAAGAGCCCCTCGATGCGTAATATGATAAATATATTGGTAGACAATAGCTAAGATCTCAACACCCCATGCAAACACAATATCATGCTCTATACACTGGATGATTGGTGCCCAACACCATCTAAGTCTACATGATACCTTATCTCTTGACAAATTTGAAGTAGTCAAACCAATGAGGTACTTCCTCAAAGGAGAAATAGGGAGACAAGGAACTGAAGTGAGTTGGACCCCTATGCATGTCTCTAAGTAAGATACTCCCATAATGGAAGTCGACACTCATCTCTTAGAAAGAGAGTCACTCTTAGGAAGAACAAGTGGTTGTCTCCTCATAGGAACTCCTATAATGTGGTAAACATCACAAAGTGTAATAATCTACTCCCCTAAAACCTATGAAAATTTGAAGGTGTTCTTGTCAGTGTCCTAGTAATTCAAAATGTCATAGTAAATGTGAGAGGAAGCATGAACAACTGGAACATGACATATCTTGTCAAGCCCCACCCTCTTTAGAATACCATGATCTCTAGAAGAAAGGGACCCATAAGAATCTGAAAGCCATTGAATGTGTCTTTCCTGCCAAGAATGAAGAACCATGTGTTAGATCTCATCAAACTTAGAAAATTACAAAAAATGCATATATTAATCACAAAATTTCAATAAAATGACAAGATTAGTGTTGAGATTAGTGAAAAATAGAGTCATAGAAGAATCACAAAACATCAAATTTTAGTCAAAATCAAGCAGGCAAAGTTGCCCCTTTTAGCAGGCCAAATCTCCCCAGGTGACCTTGTTGACAAACCAGATCTCCCAGGGTGACCCTAGTGAAACATCTAGGTCACCCTAGGATACCTACCTTGATGAAAGGGGTGACCCATGGGTGACCCTATCCCACACCCCAACATGCCAAAAATTTATAGAAATAATAAAAATTCTACACGATTTCGACAAACAAAAGGACATTTATGTTCTAAACGATAAAATAGACATATTGTGACAAAAAATGGACAAAAATAAAATCATTTGCAAGAAAACTAACAAAATTCAAAATAGGGTTTCTATGGTAGAAAATCACATTATTCGTACTTGATTCTTAGTGAAAAAAGGATATGTCTCCTATGTTTCCATCACCTCGATGGAATATTTCTAACAATTACTCACATGCACGATTCTGTCAATAATGGACACCACTTCAAAAATTCCTTCACTCTTCTTGTCTTGTAGTTTAGTTTTCAATTATGCATTTAGGAGTAATTTCTTTCTTTTGTAGTGTTTTTGTGCCTTTTTATGCATGTTTGCATCCTTATAGGTCACCATTGGCAAAGCAAACAAGTCAAACTTGTGACACAACTCATGGTATATTTGTTCATTTGTAATTTCATGGTTTATTATTAATATATCAAATATCGAACTAATACTAGTCCTTGCAAGTGCCTACCTTTCATGTAGACTATCGTCCTCAAGGGGGAAAATATGTAAGCACTAAGATCTAGACCCCATGATAGTATGTAATCCTAGTCATGTACATGGAAGAATGAATAATAATACCCTCTCAGTAGTACTCCTCTTAGTGACACATGGTGTCTTATTTCTCCCCTTTGTCGATTCTTCTTTTGTCGCATTCTTGGCCTTGCCTACATGCTTAGTTTCCATCTTTTCATGATAATTCCACCTTTCAACACCCTGTTTTGAAGTTCTCTGACCCTAGGAAGCCTCTAAGCAACCTAACAGGTCAAACCCATGTCTTAGTATTTCCCAACTTTCCTCCTTTTTGGGTTTCCCCTATTATTGGCTAGATCTCCCAAGGCAACCCTACCTTTTTACGTTCTATGACTTGAGTCTGATGCTAGATCACCTTCTCAACCTTTCATTAAGCATACATAATTGTCAAACTTCACCTAGGTGCCTTCCTTTGTGGGTTACCCATGGGTCACCCTGAGCGACCAAGGGGTTGCCCAGGGTGACCTAACATAGTAAAAGGGGCGACCCTTGCAAATTTTGAACGCGAGTTCCTCATCTGTTTTGATCCCAAAAGACTTTGTTTTCGCCAAGTTTGCATGCAATTTTGAGCTAAATATAGAGGAGGAAATTATTAACGCATTTTGACACTCCCAATAAAATAAGTTTATCTCATGTGATCTATTTTAACTCCTAAAATTAATTCCTCCATGAGTGATAATCTTTCAATCTTAGATTACCCTTTAATCAATTGAGTTCACAAGAAAATCATTTGAGTCTGATTGATCAATCAAGAAAGTTAACTCTCCAATTAAGGGAGTTAACTCCTCAATCATCCCCACCCTTCATGTGCTCTCTCAACCTATAAATACCCCTCCTCCAAGCATTAGAGGAGGCAAATTCATTATTGCAATCCATCATTTTCTTGGCTTTTTCTCCCCAAATAGCATACTTATACTCGTTGTAGGTTGTAGGTGCATTTTATTTATTTATTTATTTTGTAAAATCCTTCAAAGTCTTCATAGAATCATTATAATCACCAATTCTCAAGCCATAGTGCTCTTAGCTCACCTTGACCTCAATTAAAATATTTCCAAAAGCTCATTTTTTACTTTCCCTTTGTAATCGCCACCAAGAGGAGGAGCATGCTACTACAAGAGGATGACGAGGTTTCCATGCAAAAGGATTTCTGAGGGTAGTGCCAATCTCATGCGCCAAGCGATTCTAGGTTCCTTTTCATGTTTTTGTAGTAATTAGATAATGAAACTTTGCTCTTGAGGAAATAACTTGTTATTTTTCTCTTGATAAAAATTCATAGTTTTCTTTCACTTCATTGCAATAGATTAGAGAGGATTTACTTTTCATAGACTAAATCCATTTGCTTTCACTAGCTACATCTTTTCTCGATTTCCTAGAGTAGATTTCAAAATCATAAAAAAAACACAAAAACATAGAATAACATTGCATTAGAAAAACTTAATCATAAAGTGCATTCATATAGAATTATTTTATTTATTCAAGAAAACACAGAAAAAATGCTTGCACATCATATACTTGCATTTCATACATAAAAATACAAAAAAGCACAAAAATATTAGGAAAACCCAAAATGTTCAAACCCTTGATGTCATCATGGGGTACAATAGGTAGTTAGATTCACATTAGAGATGAACCCATAATAACATCACAAGGTAAAAATTCAAACAAATTAAAAGCTATCCCTACATCAACTCTAAACCCTAAGTCAATGTTGGTCAAAACAAGTCAAAGCATACCAACTCTCTTGGAATAACAAGCGAATGTGCCCAGGACTTAGAGGAGAGTGGGTCAAAGTAGTTCTAGAGGAACTAGATGTGATATCCTGATGTTAAGGCATTGTTTAATTTAAAGATTTAAACATCATGATAAGATGGTGAATTTTCTTTGGGGTATTTGTCATGTCCCTTCCATAGCCAATTTGAATAATTGCGTATGTATTAATATTTAATAAATATATATAATTATATATGATATTTAATAAATAATATTAACTAATATTATTATATAAATATAATATATAAAATATTTATTTAAAGATATATTATTATATTATCTAGAAATAAATATAATTTATAATTTATATTGGTATAAGATAAACCTTAATAAGACAAAAAGTGCCTTATCCAAGCAATTCATAATTAATATATAAGGCAACGGTAATATGAGATCATAAAGGATTGATCCATATGTAAAATCATAAGACAAATATTTATAAGTGATTATGTTATAGGAAGCATCATACAATGAGGGAAGACTTACGTATGAAATAACATGCTGGGAGCAGCAGTAAGCAGTGATATATGTCTTAAAAACAATGATTGGTTATAAGGGAAGTTAAGATGCAATGACATGTAATAAGCAACGATTATTAATTTAAGAGGTGCAATTCATTTAGGACAAAAGTATCAATTAAATAAGGGATCAGTTTGATATTAATCAAAGGTAATAACAACAATGATTATGTATTGATTAAGTCTAAGGCAACAATCAACATTATTACCAAACAATCATGTCCCTTTAAAAGGTTATCTCTCTTCAAAGAGATACCTATCTTCATAGGAGGTTTGAGGTATAAATTTAGATTGGTGTGAGAGAGGGACAACATATAGCAGGATTCAAGAATAAATATAATATACAGATATACAGATCTGCAAGGAAGATATATAGAAAAAGGCATTAAATTGAGGAAGGGTCCAATAATCTACTTGTGGTAGGATCTATATGGGAATATAATGTATTGTTTAGATATGATCATGCATATTGTTATTTATAATTTATGATATCATCTTCATGATTCATTTTGTATGCCTGATAGAATTATTTGCAAATATGAAACTGATTAGTTTATTATGCACATACCTTTACCATGATGGGAGGAGGGAAGATTGTATAGGGTTATAGTGACGGGGCCCTCTTCTAGGTACGGAACCTAGGAGGGGACAGGATGAGCCACATGGGCTAAAGGAGTAATGCCTTTTAGTTCAAAGGGTACTACCTTTGGGCTTAGGAGAGTTGGGCTACGAGGACACCCTTTTGAAACCTCACTCCCTATCATGGTATAGCAATATAAGGAGATCAATCATGAGGAAATGAGGAAGATGGCAAGGTGAGGGGATTATAGATAAATTAGAATCCTCACTAGGTAGGCCACCTCATATGAATGGCATGGGCCACATGAGGCCAAAGGGGTATTGCCTTTAGGCCTAGAGAGGCTAAGACACCCTACCACGTGATGGCAAGATGAGGGGATAATAGATAAATTAGAATCCTCGCTAGATAGACCACCTCATATGGATGGCATGGGCCACATGAGGCCAAAGGGGTACTACCTTTTAGTTCAAAGGGTACTACCTTTGGGCCTAGAGAGGCTAAGACACCCCATCAAGTCACTCTCTTCCATGTTCTCCCATGGTTGAGCATCCCTAAGATAAGATATTAACTAGATTAGCAAATTTACTATGGACTCACTGATGTTTAATCATGATACTCTATTTGATAAGTTATTATTGTAATTGATTTCTAATTTGTTTGCAAGAATTAAATTAGGCCAAGGTACTCTCTAAATCCATTGTTTGCTTGGGAAATTGATAATTTAGGATAAAAATTATTATATTCTTATTAGGGACATTACATAAACTAAGATTTGTCTTGCTTACAATATTTGATTGGTAATGTGTAATCCTAACTTGTGATTCTAGGGAAAGATTTAGGGTAATCCCAAAAGGGGACATTACAAGTGGTATTAGAACATCCTTCTTGCCATCTTGTGTATACTTTAGGTAGTATGTGTATTGATGTATGCCTTGTGCCTTATGTGTATTCAAGTGTATACCTTGTCACTTATGTGTATTCAAGTGTATACCTTGTGACTTATGTGTATTCAAGTGTATTCAAGCATATACCTTGTGAATTATGTGTATTCAAGTGTATTCAAGTTTATACCTTGTGATTTATGAGTATTTGAGTGTACATTCAAGTGTATACTTTGTGACTTATGTGTATTCAAGTGTATACCTTGTGATTTATGTGTATTCGAGTGTATTTAAGTATATACCTTATGACTTATGTGTATTCAAGTGTATTTCTAGTGTAAACCTTGTGACTTATGTGTATTCAAGTGTATACATTGTGGCTTATGTGTATTCAAGTGTATGCTTTATAATTTATGTTTATTCAAGTGTATGGTTTGCAACATACATTCATGTGACTTACATGTATTGGTGTGTATACTTCATGACTTATTTGTATTCAGGAGTATACTTCATACTTTACGTTCATTCATATGTGTTGTGACTTACATGTATTCATGTGTATCCTTCATGTCTTATGTATACCTTGTGATTTATGAATATTCATGCATATACTTGGTACATGCTTCATGCTTCATGTATTACGGGCATTTATGCATATATCCTACATGTTTCGTGCATTACGTGTACTTAGTGTATTATGTGTATGCTTCATGTGCTTCATATTTCATGTATCACACCTCACATGTATTTATGCATATACTTCGTATGTGTATGCTTTATGGTAACACATGTATTTATATGTATGCTTCATGTACAATGTTTCCGTAAGAAGTTTACTCCATGTGTGTTTAAGATTACTTTATGCTTAAAATTATGAAAATGCCAAATCTAGCAAAGCTTTAGTGGTCAAGACCCTTCTTGGGTTGAGAAGCACTAAATTTACTTGGGTAATAATGAAAAAAGGGGAATCATTTCTTTGTGAAGAAACCATCAATAGGAGATAAATCAAACAATCAAGATAGTTGAACCTAATAATATAAATCGACTTCCAATTCTCAAATGAAAATCTACACATCGCCACCACTAGTTGTCACTAAAAGATGGATTAAGATTATCTAACTTGCAAACTTCGAGGTACACTAAGGTATCATCTTGACCTAGGATGGTAAATCTCTTAAAAATCAAAACAACAATTTTGAGAGAATGTAATAAAGACAACTAAATTTCTTTAGGAACCTATAAACTAGGAGAAAGATCTCAAGAGAAATGTTGGAAACTTATCGAAAGATACCAAAAGGTAAAACCACAAGATAACAAGTACAATACCAAATCTCATGTTCAAAGATCAAAATGTCTTTTGGGTTCTTTGTCCTAAGAATGAGAGAAAACTTGTCTTAAGTTATGAACACCACTAGTTACCAACTCTTGTGGTTGAGAGATATAGGGAAATACAAGTGCATAAACCAAAAGAATGGGACAACAAATTGTACGAGCATATCTCAGAGAATGTTAACATTGGCAGTTGAATTGAGATAAGAATACTAACAAAAAATTCTTCAAAGAGATTGATTTATATTCCTAATGACTTTAGAGGGATCCTAGAGATAATTTCTTGAGGACAAGCAATCTTGGGCAGGGTAGATTCTGATATCCCAATGTTAAGGCATTGTTTAAATTAAAGATTTAAACATCATGATAAGACGGTGAAGTTGCTTTGGGGTATTTGTCATGTCCCTTCCATAGCCAATTTGAATAATTGTGTATGTATTAATATTTAATAAATATATATAATTAATATATGATATTTAATAAATAATATTATTATATAAATATAATATATAATACATTTATTTAAAGATATATTATTATATTGTTCTTGAATGCTTTTGGATTTAACTGTGTGCAAGTTTTTTCATCAATGTTTTGGATCACACTTCATGATCCATCATCAATTCTAATTCTCTTCTCTAGCTTCTTCCTGATGATGGATCACGGAGTGTGATATGAAACGTTAATGAAAAAGCTCGCACACAGTTAAATCTCGAAGCATTCAAGAAAAACATCATGGACCGTGGAAATCTAATGTCTATTATACTATTATATTATCTAGAAATAAATATAAATTATAATTTATATTGGTATAAGATAAACCTTAATAAGACAAAAATTGCCTTATCCAAGTGATTCATAATTAATATATAAGGCAATGGTAATATGAGATCATAAAGGATCTATCCATATGTAAAATCATAAGACAAATATTTATAAGTGATTATGTTATAGGCAACATCATACAACGAGGGAAGACTTACATATGAAATATGAAATAACATGTTGGGAGTAGCAGTAAGCAACAATTCGTTATAAGGGAAGTTAAGATGCAAAGACATGCAATAAGTCAATGATTATTAATATTAATATGGATTATGGAAGTGATTAGATAAGGGATCAGTTTGATATTACTCAAAGGCAATAATAGTAGCGATTATGCATTGATTAAGTCTAAGGTAGCAATCAACATTATTAACAAAGAATCATGTCCCTTTAAAAGGTTATCTCTCTTCAAAGAGATACATCTCTTCATAGGAAGTTTGAGGTATAAGTTTAGATTGGTGTGAGAGAGGGACAGCATATAGTAGGATTCAAGAATAAATATAATATACAAATATACAAATTTGCAAGGAAGATATATAGAAAAAGGCATTAAATTGAGGAAGGGTCCATTAATCTACTTGTGGTAGGATCTATATGGGAGTATAATGTATTGTTTAGATATGATCATGCATATTGTTATTTATAATTTATGATATCTTCATGATTCATTTTGTATGGCTGATACAATTATTTACAAATATGAAACTGATTAGTTTATTATGCACATATCTTTACCATGATGGGAGGAGGGAAGATTGAAAAAGGGGTACAGTGATAGAGCCCTCTTCTAGGTACGCCACCTAGGAGAGGACAGGATGAGCCACATGGGCCAAAGGGGTATCACCTTTTAGTTCAAAGGGTACTTCCTTTGGGCCTAAGAGAGTTGGGATACTAGGACACCCTTTTGAAACCTCACTCCCCTATCATGGTATAGCAATATAAGGATATCAATCATGAGGAAGTGAGGAAGATGGCCAGGTGAAGGGATAATGGATAAATTAGAATCCTCACTAGGTAGGCCACCTCATATGAATGGCATGGGCCACATGAGGCCAATGGGGCATTGCCTTTTAGTACAAAGGGTATTGCCTTTGGGTCTAAAGAGGGTAATACACCCCACCAAGTGATGGCAAGATGAGAGGATAAAAGATAAATTAGAATCCTTACTATGTAGGCCACCTCATATGGATGGCATGGGCCACATGAGGTCAAAGGGGTATTACCTTTTAGTACAAAGGGTACTGCCTTTGGGCCTAGAGAGGCTAAGAGACCCCATCAAGTCACTCTCTTCCATGTTCTCCCATGGTTGAGCATCCCTAAGATAATATATTAACTAGATTAACATATTTACGTTGGACTTACTAATGTTTAATAATGATACTCTATTTGATAAGTTATTATTGTAATTGATTTCTAACTTGTTTGCAGGAATGAAATCAAGCCAAGGTACTCTCTAAATCCATTGTTTGCTTGGGAAATTGATAGTTTAGGATTAAAATTATTATAATTCTTATTAGGGACATTATTTAAACAAGGATTTATCTTTCTTATAATATTTGATTGGTAAGTTGTAATCCTAACTTGTGATTCTAGGGCAAGATTTAGGGTAATCCCAAAAGGGGGCATTACACTAGAAGAAGTAAACCCTAGACCACAACTCACACAAGAGAAAAAACACACCATTAGAGTTGTAGAACAAGACATACAAATTCAAAAATGCCTCCAAGACCATGAAGCTAGATTACAACATGCTAGGGACATAAATGAAGCAAATAGATATCCATCTAGGCATTGGAATTAGAGTAACTCCAACAAGAGACAAATTACAAGTGACCCTTCGGATCATATTATCATTTCAACATTAATTTCCATAGATAGAACAAGGCAAATCCAAAACAATATTAGGCCCTTGATTGGGTCGATCGCTATTTGTAAGGTTCCGCTCTCAAGCAAACAAAATAATCCCTGAGTCTCACTCCCACTCGATTGGCTTCTACCATGAGAGAAAAGGTGACTTGGAGTTCACTAGAAGCAAGAAGAGGGTCCATGTGCTATGTCAGAGTTGACACATCCACAATTGTGCACGTGTCACATTTCAAAGAGTATAGAGACAACACCTAATGACCTGTAGAAGAAAATGGCTAGAAGAGAAAATATGAAGAAAACCTATAAGTAGTAAATGCAACAAAAATTTGGGTTAATGGACTTAAATCTGATGTCCCTAGATGTTGGAGTTATTATCCAATCATGTTAGTCTTGTTAAGTTTCATCCACACAATCCCTAGCTTTAAATGATGGGGATGCTTCTAACAAAAAATCATCCCCTCATCGTACTGAGATGAAGTGATTAGCGGGTGGCAAAGTGGAAGTAAGAGGGCCATGAAATAAAGGTGCATTAATGTGTTTGAAAACCATGATATCGACGATGACCCAATCCAATCATTGGCTAAGAAACTACCCCTAACAAGGTGAAGTGGGAGCTACTCCCAGCTAAGCTTCATAAATGTGGACATGACCCTAGAGTTGGGCTGTTAAAAATAGGAATTATGGGACATAGGGAGATATGTTGAGGAAGCTCACAACCATCCAGTTTGGGAGTCTATAACATAAAATGTTATGCTGCTCATAGGACTTTTAGAGACCATAACTAACCAACACTTCCTCCTCTTTCTCTTTCAATGATGTTTCAAAATTCTAGGGGATAGGACCTGGGTCGAACACTTTGCAGTTTTGGTTTTGATCAATCCTTGAGTTTGCAAGCCAGTCTACCACACCATTTTCCTCCATATGAAAGTGTGAAATTTTGAATTCTAAAAACTAAATTAGTTTTCCCCAAGCTACATGAATTAAATAATTCAGATGCCATTTCATGGTTTTATTTCATTTCAGAGCATTTATAATAATCATGGAGTCCCCTTCTATCCATAAATGCTTTAATTTCTAGTCTAAAGCCATATCTAATTCTCTTAAGAGGGTAGAAGCTTCAACTTCATTATTTGTCCCCCTAGAAAGCTTGATTGCTTTTGCCATGATGAGTTTTCCTAAATAGTCCTTGATAATACAACCTTCCATTAAAAGGCCTAGATTCCCCCAGAAAGCACCATCAAAATTTATCTTGAGAAAAGGTTCAGTTGGAGCTTTCCATCTAACCAAATTGTGGTTGATCTTGTTTACCTTAATACTAATTAAGTCATGCATAGGAGGGGGTGAAGGAGCTGCCATATTTTGAGGATTGAGTTATGCCAACATGTGAACTGACTATTTGATTTGTGTGTTGTTCAACACATGTGTGACATTATAACTTTATAATTGCTCCTTCAATCTTCAAAAGCACATGTTCAACTAGGGAAGATTGTTTCCTAAAGATTCTGAAGTTTCTTTCCTTCCAGATGTGCCATATAACCACTGAAGGACTAGCTTCCCAGATACACGCAAATGTTGATTCCTTGTATAAAAACGACCATCTAATGAAAATATTGAAGAGAAAATATGGAACCTGGGGTTTTCCAATCTAATTTATTACAAAACCAACTCCAACACTTTTGTCTAAACTTGCAATTGACCAAAAGATGGTTCACATCTTCTTCTACCTCTCCACATAGAACATAGGTAAATGATGGAGATATGCCAATCTTTTTCTATCTTTTTCTTGTCAAAATCTTTTTATGTAGGCCAATCTTTTTCCTGTATCTCATATATTTTACTATTGTTGTCTCCCTTTGATAAACTATGAATCTATAACCCATTGTATAGGCACCAGTCTTAAAAAATGAAATCAATCATATTCCATAAAATGAACAAAATATTCCACTAGTATTGTAGAAGTAGGTTGTAGTTTGTATGCATTCCTATGATTTAATATTATCACCAAGGAATATATTCAATGAGCCTTTCACATACTTATCCTAGTGAATCATGTATGCATACTTGCATCTTGCCTTTGTGTAATGATGTATTTATCATCTTAACAAGAGGTTAAATGATATGTAGTTAGTTTGTCTTGACATGGTGACAATTATAGGGGTCAAACATACATGGGTACATAGCTACTATGGTTTCAAACATGTGTATTTTAGTTAGTTAAAAACCCTATTAAGGCATACCTCTAGGAACACCCTTCTTAGTTCATTTGCACTTAGAGTGAAGAGGAGATTACTCACTCCTAACAATTGGCCCTTAATCATCCTTAGCATGTTGATGATTCTCTTTCTCACCTTCTTGATGACATCCCAGGTCTAAGAGGTGAAGATACACTCTAGGGTTTTGGACTTGTAGTTTTGGGAACCAACATACCTCAACTATCTTAGGCTCTTTGTATAGTACATTTAAGGGCCTTCCATCCACTAGTAACTTTGTGAAGTCTCCAAGGGATTTCACTTTCTCTCTTCTAGAAATTCTATACCTTGGGGCTAATCCTAAACTATATAGGTTTCCTCTTTGAAAATAGCTCTTGCAAACAAGATGAGTATTTATTCCCACCAATCTTTTTCACCTTCTCACAACCCTTGAATACCTTTATTTTAGCATTATTTTTCAAATTTTTCTATTATTGTTTGCTCACACTACTTCAATGTCCACCATAGTTCCTCCAACTCAAACTCTAATTTTGTGAAGATTCCTCTGCTCGTCTTGTGTTTGCTTCCGCCTTTTCACTTCTTCCAACTTGGTTATCCTCTTTTTCACATAATGAAACAACTCTACCTATACATTCATATCCACAACCACAATTCTCCTCTAAGAATTTCAATACTCTCCTCAAAAACAACAACTAAGGGTATCCCACAAACTCTCTACTCGCAACATCTTTTGATGCTCTAATACTAAGATCTAATGTAGACAAACCTTAGCTCCTATAAGCTAATCTCTAATGGATACCTTGATCTTACAACTTGTACTTAAACTGGAAACTAAAAAGAAAAAAAATAGAATTTGAAAAAGGGTCACACTATAAACACATGCAGCTAATGAAATCTTGCTATAGCCTTATTTTTTCAAAATAAAAAAATTCCATAGTCTTTGTTAGTGCAAAACTTTGATATATATTCCTTAGCCTAAGTAATATATTTGCACATGGCTTTAAGCAAACTCAGGTGGTTAGGTGTCAACTTGGAGAGTTTGACACAACTCTCCAAGATATGTGTCGACACTCCTTTTCCACTTGGTGGAAACCTTCTTGCCACCACTCCTTGAGTCTTGGGATCGGCTTCTGATTCAACCCAATGACTCTTCTCCTATGTGTACAATGCTTTGGTGATAATCTATTAAATCTAGATTTTGTAATCAACATTTGCTTAGTTGATCTTAAATTCTTATATGGTATCAGAGCTTGTCTAAGCTCATTTGCTGGTTCGTTTGGAGCCACAGACAGATTTGGAGGTGTGTGAAGGACAAATCACTCACGGTTTGGGAAAAAAATTTATGATCTCTTGAAAACTTAATTTTGGTTATTGTGTGCAAAATAGCTTTGTGGTTGCAATATTGTGTGCAAATATCTGGTGTTGTGATCATTTGGCCAAGGGTTTCAACGTGCCTGGTTCGTGGGTGTGAAGATTTGTGGTGTGTTTTTTTTTTTTTTTGCGTAATGGCCTATGTTGATCCTTTCACACCACTGCTCTTTGTTTGGATCTCCATTGGGAGTTGTCACCATCTGCTTGCTATTTTGGCCTCATTGTCTGTAGATCTGGTGTCGTATTATGTTTACATCACATGTTGCAGGATTTTTGGGCATATTTCAAGGTCCTCTTCGAATTTGTTTTTGAGTCTCATTCTTTAGCTCTTCAGTTCATTTGGCCCTATCGAAATCATTCTCACCTGCCAAAGTTTTTTGGAGATCAAGCACTGATTCACAGATCTTCCCACATGATTTATAGTGCTTGGAGATCACGGCTTGCCTTTTGGTGAGTTTTCAATACAAGTCAACACCTTTTTCTTTGATGCAAGCCATCGACTTGAAGGTTGCCATCGCCATCATTATCAGATCCTTTTTACCTTAGGAGTTTGGAGGTTGGGCCAGTCCAGGAGCGAACCCTCTATCTCTATTGGGATTCAAAGTGCTAGTCCTCTTCTCAAGTTTGGCCATTCAAACAACCTCAACATCTCTACGCCATGTCTCAGGCTCGAGTTGGCCTACAAATTGGCCTTGAGGCCTTTCCTTAGCCACCATAACCCCTGTGAGGTGTCAAATCCCATGCAGATCTGAAGGCGTTTGCAGAGCCAAAGGCTCGATCTGAGTATAAAATGTTTTTTTCTTGTAGGGCAGAGGCCGATTCAAGAGCTAATGTCCCTAATGTCTCTGTAGGCATGGAAATCTACCTCCAATCTCTGTAAAAAGTAGCACCATAGCCCCTCATCTAGCTGTCATAGACATTTTTGGCTGCCACATTTTTCCATACGCCTCTAGTTCAGTTGGGCAATGCTGCCTCATTTCTATGCAAGCGTGATGGGATGGTGAAGGGCCATGATGGAAATCAAATTTGGGAACTAATCCTGCACCAAAACCTCCATTTCAGACTTGTTTGAAATCCCTGGATGCCATTTCCCTCTGCTTGGCTTCCCCTTCCATTTTTTTGGGCTTTTTTCCCTAATTGCCCTTCTCAACAAATTTGCCCCTAAACTTTGTTTTTTTGAATGTATTTAAAATTATGCTTTCATTTTAAAACAAAATAGGCATTTAAAAGCATTTAAAATTATGCTTTAGGGGGCTAATTTAAAACTTTGAGAAATTTAAGGTTCTTTTAAAAATTGTTAGTGTCAAATTATATTTTTTGTAAAAAGGCTAAGCATTAGGGCTTAATTATATCGACCTACTTAGACCTATAACACTATATGATAAAGTGCCAAAATTGGGAGGGGTATTTAACTCTTGTATTTTCATTTGTTGAAGGTGAAGGGTTATTCATGCACTAATCTTATAAAGTGTCGCTTTCATATATTATTCTGGGGGGATTATACATAGGCATTTTATAATCACTGAACTAATATAAAGTTTCAAAGGGGGTAAATTATTTAAGTCAACTAATGGGGATAAATAACCATCCATCTGTCATCACTTTACAAAAGGAAAACTACAACTCCTAACGCGATGGTATCTTGGGGCACTGTCGATAGATTCACCTATTACCACATTTGTATGAACTTTTTCTTGAACCAAGTACATATTGGCAAAATAAGAATAATCATGTCTTAGGATTAATTTATTTAAATGTTATGAACCACACTCAATGGGTTCCTCTATCACACATTAACTACCCTAGAATTGTTTGGACCAAACTATGAGAAATGTATGGAGACCCTAATGGACCTCCATTCCCAGATAATACTTCTATAGACATACTTATTTCCCTTGATGATGTTGATGATCCTTTCTATGATGATGATATTGAAGATGAACTTGCATATTGGGAGTCTTGAGTGTACTGATGACATAGAGACATACCCGCTTTCTTCTCCTCTCACTACACCTGCATTGGCAGATATTCTACCACCTCCTCTTGTTGCTTCATCTGATTTTGGAGTCGCTTCTTCGAGAGCTTCCAACACTTCCTTGCAACAAAAAAAATATATCAGTCTTCCTAGTTTTGTTGATTGGGACATATTTCTAGCTAACATTTTGTGTCTATTTGTAGAGTCCCACATTGCTAACTTTGAAGCACACATTAAGGACATCAGTCTTCTCTTCTATGATAGTTTCGATGAAGCTGCATCACCATTATCCTCTTTAGATATTCATGCTCTACATCCGTCTACACATGGTTCTAGATTATCATCATTTTCATCTATTAGGCATGCACCTAATTTGATTATGGCATCCTTCGGCATTGACATGGGGACATTTGAGCATTCTTTGAAGATATCAAAATGGGCATCATCATCTTTGGATCAACTTTAGCATGATTTAGGATCATACATACATCTTCCAGCATGGGAAGCTATCCTACATCTTCAGTTGGTTTCATTTCTTCTCAAGGGAAGGAACATTGTTCGATGTTCTTGGATCTACATTTGCATCCTTTGTCGAGTATTCAACCTCACTGTAGCAAGACATGTATTATGTGGGGTCTCATGAACCTCCTATCATTTTCTCTCCTATGTGGGAAACATATATTGTATTCAGTGATTTAAAATTAGTACTTCCTCACTTGTATGATTTTCACGCATCTTTTCTCTCTTTTGGAGGGTAGTTTTTTCCCATAGGGTTTTCTACATTTCTCCACTTAATGAGAGATTACTTTGTACATGGGTACCTCAACAGGCCTAGTAGCCAGGACCCATCTTTTCTGGTACCCACTTAAGCTATGCTTAAGGGGGTGTTAATGCAAAAATTTAATATATATTACTTAACCTAAGTAATATATTTGCACATAGCTATAAGCCACCTCAATTGGTTAGGTGTTGACTTGGAGAGTTTGACAAAACTCTCCAAGATATGTGTCGACACTCCTTTTCCATTTGGTGGAAACCTTCTTGCCACCACTCCTCGAGTCTTGGGATTGACTTTTGATTCGACCAATTGAATCTTCTCAGGTATATGTACAATGCTTTGGTGATAATCTATTACCTCTGGATTTTGTAATCAGCATTTTCTTAGTTGATCCAAATTATTATAGTCTTTGCCCCTCATTAGCAAATTGAAACAAACTTTTGTTAAAGAAAATCACACACAATAGTTTAAGAGAATATTATAGTAACACCCTTGTAGTGAATGACAAATGATGTAGAACTCCTTTTACTTCTATTCAGCTAGCTCTATATAACCATATGATAACTTGATATCTAATCAGGAATAAATGGAGGGAAGTATATATACAATAAATTGCACAACTCAATATATTAAAACTTAAAACCAGTAAGAAATTACAAAAGGACTATATTTCTATTAGAAAAAAAAATATTTATAATTTGTGAATTATATATATATATATAGATATATTATTGCTAACTCTTTCCTATGGCTAATACTATGCAACTCTTATTTATATTATTTTATTTTACAGGAGTTATATATATATGGAGAGAGAGATTGTTGCTAACTCTTACCTATGAGTAACACTATGCAACTCTTACTTATAATATTATATTTTACAAGAGTTATGTTCATCTATTCTTTTTAGAAGAAAGAAGTTAACAACTTCTTGTATTTTTAGGAGACTAACCCCAAAACAACTCAATGTTCAGTGAAAGGTCTACATCAATGTTAATTTATTCTCAATATGAATTTATCATATTATGCCCATATATCTTTAGTGTTACAATGTAAAGTCTTGTTCATCAATACCTTCATAATGTTAGTGTCAATTGGGTATTCTTAAACCACACTAGTTCAATAATTAAGTAAATTTTGGCCAATAAAAGTATGACAATTACTTACTTCTTTTTAATAGGGATGAAATGTAAATTTGTAATTAACTATTTAACTGCTGAAGTGAAGAGTATGATATTTAAATAGTGGAATAGATGGCTAACAATAATATTTGTCTAATTATTCAGCTTATAGCTTAATTGAGAACCTACGGGTTATGCATCATCAACAGGCTTATTGCCTGAATGGGTGATAGATTCACCAATTTTATCTTAAACTTCACAAGCCAAATTTCTTAAATTGAAGTTTGAGAAGTCCAAGATATGGCCAAAGCCGTACAACATGCAAGCACCGCAGCAAGTGTAGAGAATACAGTAATGGACGTGGGCATGCTTCCCTTGTCTTTCCTCACCGACATACCCTCGTATATGGGATAGCTATTTATTACTATGAAGCCCGAGACCATCACCTGCACAAACATACTCGCCATGGATGAATACCCTTCTCTCATCACACCTGCAATTCCACCTACTAACGCCATGAAATTGATCAGTACTATGATAGAAAAAGTTATAAACAGCGCAGAGGACACCCCAAACTCAAAAATCTCTGCCTCGTATCGTTTGGCCGCTTGGCTGTCAAATACTTTGCTTGTCACCTCGAAACCCACTTTGGATATTCCAAGTAATTTACAGGCTACTTGAATAAGCCCAAACAGATAGGACGACACGCCTTTTATCATCCACATCCTTTGATCATTCCACCAACATTTTAAAGAGCCTCCTCCCACATATATAAACTCTAGAGCACTGTATGCATATGAACATACTGATAAAAGTAGAAAGAGGAGAACCCATGGATCTGAAATCTGCAAAATATAATATATTCTTTATTTTTTAAAAATCATTCTGATAATCGATTAGGGGTATAATCCAAATCGATGCAAAATAATTTACACAGTTATTTCTAAAGTATACAAAATTATTTGCATAGACTATGGAAACATGATGTAATTTGTAAATTAAAATCAGAAACACTTTTATCAATATCATGGACTTCATAGAAATACTATGAAGAAAGTTATTAATCAATATACAAAGCTCAAAATATCAAATGTGAAGGGTAAAAATACCTGAGGAAATACTGATAGGCCACTGATCATGCATAAGGCCGGTACTGAACCGTAGCAGAGTAAAGGTAATGAAGATGGGGCCCATAGAAAGTAAAAGCTGTAACACATGTTCTGTGCTAGTTTTGTATGGCGAATCCCATAAGTGAGTGGACAAAATTTGCTGGCAAAAATCTCTAGTAGACCTGTGGCCCATCTTTTATTTTGAATCAGAGTATCATTCAGATTGACAGGCGCACACCCCACAAAAGCATCTCTTTTGGGAGAGAAATAGACAGATTTCCATCCTCTGCAATGTATAGAAAACCCTGTCAGAACATCTTCCACCGCACAGTCGTAAAGCATGCCGACTTGTGAAAAGCATTCAATGTTAGAAGTTCTTTGTAACAGTTTGATCCAATTCATAAAAATTATCACGATTTTAACTTGTATTTGCCTTTTTCCCCCATTGGGTGTTCTCCTCATAGCGGCACTTGGCAAGCTCTTTTGCCTCGTTCAATCTCTTGGATGGAGCTGCTTTCTCCATGCTTAAAATTGATGAACTAATAAGCTCTTTGATTAAGCTTGAAGAGCTGTGTTGTCGCTCACTTCCACACAAGACATCCCTGCGGTGAACGCATCCGGTGCCCACGTATGATGTACCTTCAATTCCATCCATTCCTTTATAATGTATCTGCATAGCATAATTTATAAAAGAACAGGTCAGTTGATTGCATGTGTTTTAGAGCAGCAGTTGAATTTACAAATACTCACATCAAAAATCCTCCTGAGATAATTGGCATACAGATCGTTTTTGGTAATGCCATGAAACCTTTGGGGAAACTGGACATAGGCAAACTGGTGCCCAGTTTGAGAGTCCATGAAAAAGCACATAGCTTCTCGAACGGCTTCACAGTTGTTGGCATACATGTCACAGTCCAGAGTAAGAATGAACGGAGCATTGCTCATTACAGCAGAGACTCTAATCTGCAAACACAAGATAAACACAACAATCATTACTATGATTCATAAGAAAAGAGCTTATACAGCCAGTGTGTAAACCACAGTAAATGCACAGACAATGTAACAGGAAAATGAGATGTAATCAGGGACATTCATTATTACCAGAACATTAAGAGCACCAGCCTTAAAATTATGGGGTTGTCCAGGTCGCTTTTCACGGGACACATATACAAGACTAGGCAAATCATGGCCCTCAACGTTAATATCGTTGCCCCTTTCCAGCAAAACCTGTAATTATCATATAATACATCTAAAAACATTTTCAATCATAATCTATTATGATAAAATTTATTGTTAACCATAATATACCAAACTTTTTAAACTCCTGAGAAGGAAAAAATATATGAATTAGATTGCTATAGAACTAATATGACTTTTGTGACCTGAACTATACTAGGGTGGTTTCGCGAAGTCATCCCGGGATTCCATTCTTTGAAGCCATTGTGTTCTTTGCATTTCTGTTCTGGAATAGTGCCTCTCTCCACAGTGCTATTTATACAATATTTCATCTCTTCGTACATTTTCTAAAGAAAACAAAGAAAAGATATTTATAAACTATGTTAAAAGTTTCCAAACTAGATGATTATATATACCTAAGTTTAGAGACAAAATGTTACATTTAAAACAGTTGATAAAATTGAGGGTGCATAGTAGATAGATATTAAATTTGAGTTCTATATTAAACATATTATAATTAAAAAATTAAATATTATAATTTGGTTATAAAATTTAAATCATGTATTTACACCAACTAAAGAATATTTTTTTAATATTTAAAAAATTAAAATAAAAAATATTTTATATTGTTAAAAATTTTATTATAGACTTTAAAATAATATTTAAAAAATTTGATGAAATTCTGTGTGTAATCAGATTTTATTTTTAATTGTATTTATAAATGAAAAGTGCATTAAAAATATAAAAATACAGTAAATTTGAGGGAGTGCTAAGTTGCTATCTGTTCAATCAAATTGAGTTAAATCAAATCTAATGGATTTAGTAATTTTTATAGAAGTCAAACATTCTAACCAATACATATTCTCTTTTATAAATATTTTGTTTAAGAAGAATATATAAATCTGATCAATACATGAACTATTTTTTTATAAAATTAAAAATATATTAATCAAGAAAGGGTCAACAGGCCAAGATTACAAAAGAGAATAAGAAAACAAGAAGCATCAAGAGAACAAAGTAGAAACAAGATTATTGATGCTCATCTGAATCATAATCGGATTTTGCATCAGGAAGATTATAAAAAATTCTTGTACAATGTCCTACATAAAAAAGCCTCGTATGAATCTGACAAAAAAAGATAAAGAAAGTCTTGAGCCAAGGTCTGTAACATCACTTATCTATCCTCCATAAAAAAGCCTCGTATGAATCTGACAAAAAAAAGATAAAGAAAGTCTTGAGCCAAGGTCTGTAACATCACTTATCTCTCTTTTTGTATAAGGGTCTGGACCTTTCAAAATCCCTGTTTACTTTAATCAAAAACATCATTCTATCACTATCCATTCTTATATTAAAGAGAAAATTATTAAGATTTTCCAATAAATCATGAAGAATAGATGAACCATCCATGAAATAATACATCGCAGAGACTATTTACAGACAGCGCTTTACATTTGATAACTTCATTCTATATAATGAGTTATCATTGGCAATCTAAAATATCTTTTTTCTCTCCACTTCATGGACTGTAAAGATTTTTATTCTTAAAACAAGATAATTAATTAACTGAAGTTGAAGGAAAAAACTATGCTAAAGAGTTTTAATCTGAAGGAAAAAAATTATGCTAAAGAGTATTATTTCCAACATAAGCTACAAACCTTGACATTTTCCCATTCTGTAGTGAAGGACAAGTTGTCATTTTCATCGACATAATATTCAGAAAAATATGCTTCTGGGCATCTCTGCTGAATGGAATACTTGTGGCAAAAAGGAACCCAACTCTTTGCAAAACGCGAAGCTTCCAACAGAGCATAAAAGGTGAGTGGCGATCCTCCATCATCCGATACATAACATGTCAATTTTTCTACTGGATAATTAAAAGCCAGAGTAGACCATACAGTGTTTGAAACATCCAGTGGAGGTTCTTTAACAGGGTCGGCCGTGCATATAAATATATCAATGGGAGGTAGCTCGCTCTCAAATCTGTTCATTAACAAGCATAGTCCATATTACTTTAAATAAACATGTTTCTGAATCTTATAAGTAGGCTAACACATCTATATAGTTTTGTCATTGATTACCTTTTAGAAAGTCTTTCTGGGTAGGTAAATCGATCTACAGGCCACCACCTGAATGCCATCTCTAATACCCACTGGATGGCCAAGCCTAGCTCTGCACAAAACACCAAGATCCATGGTATATATCCATCACTTGGCATATACTGGATACGATAATATATAAGCCCCAAAATTGCACTAAAATATATGCATCCATAAGCTCTGTTAACCTTTGCAACTGGGTTCGCTACTGTGGTGTAAAGTGGGGAATCTGTTGATTCCATTTTCTTATTGATTCAATTCAGTTATTAAAATCATTTGAAACAATTTATAACGATTGGGCATTGCCAGCCTACTTAGTTGAACCTCGCATCTTTGTCTAACATCAGTTAGTAACCTTAGTTTGTAAATATTTCAGTACCCGTAGTTTGCAGTTTGTAATGATTGTTGCATCTACTACCAACAGCGTATGTAAGGTGAAGAATTTAAGTATTGAATTGTAGACTAAATTCCAAACTTTCCCTCGCACGAGAATTGACTACTTTCCCTTGTGGTGTGGGCTTTTGGTGTGTAGTATTACTTTTAAGAGACCGGATATTTTTTGTGGAAACCTGACCTCACATTGAACATTTAATTAACGATAGTAACAGCTGTTACAATAATGAGAGGGGTTTTTAATTTTTTTTTCCTCTTTTTCTCGAGGGTTCTATATATCAAACCCGTTGGAGTGTTTTGATAGTCTATGTTTGTATAATGTGTTTTAGGTTTTTGTTGTATTACTTTCAAGAGATCAGATTTTTTTAAAGAATTACATCAATGATAAGGATTTGTTTGACTCATATACAAAGAGAACTCTATGGATTATTAATCATAATATACAAACTTAAATGTTTTCAAATGGCTGGAATGTTTTGATAATCTTTGTTGTCTTATTCTTGAATTTTGTGTCGTAGGGTTTGTGTTGTATTGCTTTAAGAGAATAGATTTCTTTTTGTGAAACCTTGGCCTCACATTAAACACTTAGGTGATGGTAGCAAAAGTTGTTACGACAATGAGGAGAACTTATTCAAGTCATACACAAGAGGACACTAAGAATTATAAATCATATCATGTAAACTCAAATGTTCGCAAATGGTTAAAGTGTTTTGGTAATCTATTTTGTCTTATGCTTGGCTTTTGCATCCTAGGGTTTCCCTTCCATTGCACTCATGTCACACCACTTTTTTGAGACATTCTAGAGTGCCTACGCGCTTGCTTTCACCCTTACTCCTTCACTTTGGGTAGTGTAGGGCTTTTGTCATGTGCATGATTGAGTCTTTTACAAATTAGGGAGAAAAAATGCCTAAGTGTGTACAAAATTTTTTCCTAAAGGTTTATGATAAGGTTTGTCTCTAGATTAAATGTTATTTTGCCTAGCGTGTCCCTCAAAGTCCATGTGTGGATTGAGCTTCATGAGCTCCTTACATATGTGGGCTTCCTAGAACAAATTATTTATCCATTAGGTCATTTATTTATCATGAGCTAAAGAAATTCTTTAATAGTTGCCCCACAAATGAGTCTATGTTGAGGTGAACTTCACCTCTAACCTAAAAGAATCCATAGAGATTCAAGTTAGTGGCTTTGCATTTTACACAAAAGGTCGCCTATATCAATTTTCTCAATGTTGCTTTTGTTGTTAGGGCCCAAACCACAAAATTAAGGCTACCTATTTATGCCTACATCAACTCATTTTCTAAAAACTAATTCCTTTGTGCCACAACAAAAATGCTATGATGAAGCATTTTGGAGCTCGGCTAATTCATGGGTAACAATTTTCCCAATAAAAAGATGGCAGCAATGTGGAGCACATGTTGCCCTCTCAGGGACACTTCTCATCGAGGAACTATATACGTTGACCTTTACATTATGTATATACAACTTGAACTTAATATAGATCATGGACCAATTCAATTCATGAGAAAGCAAATGGGAATCACAAGTTCTAGGTAATTCTATTTTTTTTTCTCGTTTATTTTGATTTTGTAATTTAGTACAAACAATTACCTATTATCAAAACATCTATTGTTTTTTAATTTTTACAATTCATTACAAGCATGAACTCTATTTAATTACATTAAACTAAATTTATGCAAGCACTTGTACACATACTTTAGCATTTGAATTGAATTTTTATTTTTCTAAACAAAAACAATAGTTGTATGGCCATGCTTAAGATCTCAATATTAATAAGAAGAAAATAACTTCACTCCTTGAACAAATTACCAAGAAAACCAATAAACTTATATAAAAAACAAATAGAATTATCATGGATTTTACGAGAGTTGTAAAGGCACATTTACCATGCCCACTACCTATATATCATTTATCTAGATATATATAGTTTCTTCCATATTTCTACAACTTCCTTGAGTGGAAGTATATTTATGGGTTGCCTAACATACATAGTATGGTTAAAGGTGCAAGGATCATCAATCAATTTAATTGTATATATATTCCAATATCGTCTGCATCTACCCAAACACTGTTGAGTACACAATATATATAAGAAAAACAATAAATAGCACTCTCCCTTAAAGTTCTGCTTTATATAAATCATTCTAACTATAGACATTGTCTTTTTACATTTCCATCTCTATAGACAAGCGTCCAGCACTTTAGGAGCACTCTACTTACATATCATCCACTTTAATAGTCAAACAATCAACAGCAATTTTACACTTCATTCACAATAAAAAGTTGTAAATATTTGTTGTATTTTAATTGGTCAAAATTAACCTTTGACTGTTGAAATGGATGATATTTACGAGTAGCCCTTTAAGAAGCATCATGTGTGCTTCCAACAAGGATACTCAACAAACATATTTGAGGACACGTCTGAGGAACAGGACCTTCTTCCATAGCACATCAATCGTGAATAATCAGGAACCGTAAGGAGGACGTCATGTTCGAAGCAAATGCGAGGTATGGGCGTTAATGAAAACATTATGGAGAGGAGTCAGGTCATTGATTCCGATCTGTTCCTCGTTCTAATCGCACTGATGACAGTCCTTGCAGTCTTGGCAGGAACTTGCGTGCTCTGTAGGTTTTGTTATAAGGTCCGCCAATCTTAGCTGTGGCTCTAAATATCACATAGCAGGCATAGAATTATAAACATTCCTTGAAACTGTCCGTGCGTGTGTTAAAAGCAAAAAGCGAAGAATCCCATGCCGCTAAACGCCATGAGATTCCTGGCTGCTATATTATTCGTTGCGTAAAGAGGTGATGAAGTGAATTTGTTTGCGACCGTGATGAGATTCCTGGCTGCTATATTCCATCCAAAAGCAATCCGTCCGTAAAGTTTGTTTTCTTCTTTTTCAGCAAATTTTTCCCTCTATGAAGCTTTGACGTGTACATCCAAATTTGCATGCACACATTTGATGTATGAAGACTTCAGGAGTAAAATAAGAAAAAATAAAGCTTCCTGGATGCAAAAGTACTAATGCAGTGACTGTATACTTTCGCATATACAAAGTTTGGTGGGAAAAGCGTAGAGATTTTATGCTAAAAGTTTGATATGGTGTCTGCGACAAGTAATTTCTGATTGCCTGCGGGATGTCTCGGTGTCTGCAGCAGCCCACGATCATTTTCTTTTATAATAATCAAGACATTTTGCCTTCTACCTCGGGCCAAGCAAGGAAATCGAAATGTGTAAGATAAGGTTTTAGGGAGAGGACCTAGTAGTTGAGCACCCTAACTTCACGCCTCTCAAAAGTATATGTAGTAATTTCAAATCATTCCAATAATTTTATAGTAGTTTACTTGGCAAGGCCCCTGCTTATAACTAAGGTTTCAGGGTCACATTATCAAATATGATGCCACATCAACATGCTTTTTGTTGAGGTGTCAAATAGTTCCCAAAAAAAGGGTAGACCAATAGGTGTGCATTAAGTCATGTTTTGTTGGTGTGCTCATGTGGCATCACATGATTGGTTGCTTTTTAGAACTAAAGGGCACATTTCATTCAATTATTAGTACTTATAGTCAACACTAACAACCTTAAAGTCACAACTACTAGTGCTAAACTTTTAAAAATACTGGGCATTAAATGCGCAAATACTATCTCAACCATTGGAACTATCTCAGGTATTGGGTCTTTTCCCCTTACTCAACTGTAGGTAGCAAAAATCTTGCAGCTCCCAAGTAATCCAAGGTGCACAACCATTCATCAAAGTTTTTGTATGTCCATAAATCTGATGTCACCATAGTGGCCCATCAATATGCAATGATTTTGATTTTTCAACCACCTACCATTGCATCCATTCACCTAGTTATATAGAGCATTGGACATAAATATTTGATGGGACACTTTGATGCTTCCCAAATGAGCAGTCAAGATTCTAGGTGCTTTCATAGTCGTCCTAGTGAGTACAAGTTCTTGAGAGGAGATTATAGCAACTTCATTTTTTTTGCATCAAGATAATATTTGTCCACATCAATGATCTCTACTAAATAACCATTTTGAATCTTTAGAAGACAATGATAATGGTCATCCAAAGCACTTCATAAGGATCTCTGCATATAAATGGTATCTCTTGAAAGGTTAGAGGCCTCACATAGGGTTCCCAGAATTTTTTTGGTAGAGATTACCTATCAGCAATTGGGTTGGTTTGATATTCTTTATTTACAAGAAATTAAAGTTAGAGCACCCATCATTAAAGGCAATATGCAACATGAAAAGAGAAATGCCTATGGTGACAGGGGCACTGACATTTAAAAAGACAGACAATTTCATTCCATGAGAATAGACTAGGCACATGGGTTGAGAAAGGTGCCTACAATAAAAATGGGCAGTGACACACATTTGGATATGCATAGCATTTTAAAAGACATAAAGGTGTACGGATATGGAAAATAGGTGTAGTAGCATTCAAAAAGATGAAACTTTTATTAGCTGATAGGCTTATATGTGGGCCTTTTTTTTTCCATCAAATAAATTAACAAATCAAATGATTGTGTCATTTAAATGTCCCGCACTATTGGTGTAACAACTATTCAGTCCAATCCTACTATTTGCCAACATCCCTGACACTCTCCAGATGTAACATTCTCTATACAGATTCTCTATCTTTTGTTATTCCCTCCTCATTGGGGGTTAAACTATTATGAGTTCTTTTTGGAGGAATATAGAATGTGAGAGAGCGTAAGCTACTATACGAGATATAGTTGTTCATATACTATAACAAAATTCTTATTCTGGGTTTTAATAGTAATAGAGCTATCCCCTGCTCTATGGGACATAGCCTTTGGTGAACCACATTAAAAAACTTTGTTCTTCTTTTTCCTACTATCTATACGTGTGTTTGATTTACTTATATGTATTTAGTTTTTATTTGTTTTATTCCTCAACAATTGGTATCAAAGCTCAGTGACAGAGCTAGTTGGAAATATGTGAAGAATTTCTGAAAAAATGGAGGAAGTAGTTAAATGGAAGATTAAAATAGTTTTCGAGACATAACTTCGGTTTGTGGAAGCTTCATATTCGCACTTTGCTGATTTGGAAGGATCTTCCTATTCCACTATAAGGGAAGTCTAAGAAGCTAGAGAAGATGTCGGATGATGACTAGAATGTTTTAGACCAAAAGGCAGCTGCAACTATTATTTTATCACTGTCCAGCAATGTCCTCTTCAATGTTGCCACTGAGACAACAACTAAACAGATTTGGGATAAGCTGTGTGATATGTATGAAAGAGCTTTAGCAACAAATCGAGTTTTCTTGTTGAAGAAAGTGGTAAACTTGAAGATGAAAGAAGGTAACAACATATCAAACCATTTAAATGAATTTAATGTTGTTATCGGTCAATTACTTTTTGTCGATGTCAACTTTGAAGAAGAAACGAGAGCCATGTTGCTTTTGTGCTCTCTTCCCGATAGCTGGGATAGTGTGACAATGACCATAAGCAATTCGGTATCTGGAAAAAAGTAGATCACAAGAAGGGGAGGATAAGAAAAAAGAATCCATGTTGAGGTATGATGATGTTGCTGCTACACTTCTCAATGAAGATATGAGAAGAGGGCAAAACAGAACAACTAGCGATGCCTTGACTGCTGTTAGTAGAGGAAGGCCTCAAGATAAAGGCATAAATAACAACAGAAGAAGGTCCAAAACTGCAAGAAGATCGAAGTCCAAGGGCTGAAATGGAGAATGTTGGTTTTGTGGCAAAGTGGGTCACACAAAAAAGAATTGTTGGCATTACAAAAAGGCACAAGAAAAGGTAAATGACAATGAAGCCTATTGGTGCCTGCATAAACATTCAGGTTTTAGGTTTTCATCTGCAGGCCCCTTCACAAAAACTCCAAAAAATTCTAAGTCCCTTGGCCTCATTTTATGCATATCGGGCTTTGAATATGCATTCTGGACATACAAAGGTGGAATATACTTTGGAGGTTCCCAGAATATTCTGTGGATGTATCAAAATGTTTGCATGTGTATTGTGTTGTATGTTCGACATACAAAAAGTAGATACATTGACGGGCTTGAAAAAAGAGTCAAATCGGCTTCAAAAGGCGCAAAAGGTAGTTGTATGCATTTTGTATGCATATCAGGTTATACATTGTAGGTATATTCCATTGAAGATTCCTTCTTGTATATAGGGGTTTGTATGTTGTATATTTGGGTATACAATAGGTTTATACAAGCGGTGGATGTCAAAAAAGATTCAGATCAGGCTAAATGGTGGTTGGGTCCGCAGGTATGTGCAAAGGATTGCATGTATGTTTTGTTTGTATGTTTGAATATACATTCGCAATATGCAATGTCAATATACAATGGAAAACATGCAAAGAAAAGATACAATTGGTGGGGCCCGCGGCTATGCGAAGCAGAATGTACATCGGGTTTATACAATAAAAAATGTATGAAGGGGTAGATATACATTTTCTACAGTGAAAGGGTTCATCGGCATGACAAGGGTTATCAGCGACCAAGTTCATAGTTCTTCCTACAAGCCGATACAAAGGATACATACAAGGGTGGTTGTATGTTGGATGTACAAAGGCCGATATACATTTGGTGGGACCCACTTCATATACAAGTCGCATTGTATATGTGACATGCATTCGCCACATACAAGAGGAAAAGTAAATGCAAGGCGGACGTGACAAGAAGGTTAGCTACATTGGTGAAGTGGATGAAGTCCGCGGGTTGTATATTGGGATTGTATGTTCCCAATGTACATTCGAACATACAAGCAGAAGATACAAGTGAAACATACAAGCGAGAGTGGTGAAAAAGTCAACAATTTAAAATGCATGGTGGGACCCGCAGGTTGTATGTTTTGCATTGTATGTGCCACTATACAAGCCGATGTGCAATGAAAAAGATACAAGCCAGATTTCAAAAGGAGGTATATTCTGATTCATAATGATTTGAAGTCTGCGGCTTGTATATATGTGTGTGTTGTATATCACGGATATACAAAGGAGGAGATACAAGCTGGACTCGAATGTATTTTCAATTCAATTCATAATGATTTGGGGTCTGCCTTGTATATTTGTGATTGTATGCATATGCTTTTGCATATACATTGGGCGAAAATGGCAAAAGGCAAAAAGGGCAAAATAAGAAAGGGAAAAGTCAGCGATAGAAGAAAGGGGTGCCTACATGGCATAATTTGATTGGCTGGTGACTTTTCAACAGGATTTGGAGCCGTTGATCTTAGCGATAAGGAGGAAATCAATGGCTAGTTTCAAATTCTCAGGAAGCGAAGGATATCTTGTGTGCGCTACATCTTTTTCAGTTGGGAAAACAAAAAACTTCAGAGGCACACGAACCATTGCTTCCAGCTACGGGTATATGGGCCAGAAATGGTAAATTTACAGAAGTATGGGTCTTGATTGATAGGCCATCTACCATGTTCGATAAAAAAATCTCCATACGGTGGCACATCTCCCAATCCCACCTGCTCTCTCCTCTGTTCCTCTTTGCTGCATTGAATGTTTTTGGGTGCCATTTTTGGTGCATTGTATTTGGCAGCAATTTTAAGTGACCCTGTGATTAATTATGGCTAACTACAAGGTCTTGCTTTATAAGCAAACCTTGTCACTCATTAAAGGTTGTTGAAGACTTGGGCATTTTTGGGGGAAAAATAACGAAAGACAGCATTTTTTTGGCTGTTTTATCTCTGTTGGAATTTATGAGTTGCATTTGAGTGCACCTTGCACATATGTTCAGTTTCTTGTCATTTTATATGAAAAATGCATTATTGCATGTGTTTATCTGTCTGTCTCCATGTGTTGTATGCATTCTCTTCTTTTGAATCTGGTTGCTAAGGGTTTCTCAGATTTCTAGGGTATAGATTTCTGTATCACATGCTTAATCTTTAACTTCCATTCAAGGAGTGAATTAAATTATTTTAGGTTGAGTATGGAGAAGATTGTATGTTAGCTGGGATGTATGTAAGTAGAGACAGTTAAGTACTTATCCTTGGGTGGTGTTTGTAAGGCAAATACTAGTCCTAACCCCTTAAAACTTGAATGCCAGTTGCAAGCCATTCTCTTGTATATGTCTAGTTGACTCCTTGCCTAGAGATAGGTACCAGTCTGCTTCTTGTGTAGTAGTTATGATCCAAAACCCCTTGTCTTGCATCCAAAACATCAATTCAAATCTTTCGATATTCCAACCTGTTAGTTGTAGGAGTAGGATTAGAACCCCTACATACTCTCATCCCTAACCAATCAGATATGTCCAAGAAAGTTGCCAACCTTGTGATCTATCATTGAGATCTTGGTCCAAACATGAGAGTATTCTGCCTGTCATTGTAAAGCTAAATCTTTTCATCATTGAGTGAGTCAATGTTACATCTTTAGCTATAGGGATACCCCCCTTGGGGCGGCAGAACTAGAAGTGAAGCGGAGGTAGCTCACGCAACCTCCCATATCTGTTGGTTGAATCTACCTATGCATTGGAGCTGGCAAACCCTCTGCCGATTCAGAAACTAACAAAGCCAACACTGCATATGACAAAGAAGAAGGGATTTTGGTTTTATCAGCAAGTGATACTTCTGTGGATTCATGGGTGTTGGATTTTGGTGCCTCTTTCAATGCTACTCCATGCCGGGAGTTTTTCACAAACTATCAAGAAGGTCAGTTTGGTGACTTTTTCTTGGTGATAACAAAGCATATGAAATAATAGGCAAAGGTAATGTAATGTTACAATAGAAAAATGGAAATAAATGGATTTTGAGGGATGTAAGACATGTTCCCACGTTGAAATGAAATCTAATATCCGTAAGTCAGTTCTATGCTCAAAGGTATAATATCAATTTCTCATTAGATTCTTGGAAGGTAACTAAGGGAGCCTTGGTGATAGCAAAAAGAAACAAATTAGGTAGTTTATATATGCTAGTGAATAAGGCTAAAGTGGGAGTTGCAATGGCAATTGTGGATAGTGGTTCTAATCTTTGGTATAAAAGGCTCAGACACATGAGAAAAAGAGGGCTTGAAGTTATGTTAAGGAGGGATCAACTTCTTGGTTTGAAGTCCATTGATTTGGAGTTATGTGAGCATTGTCTCCATGGAAAACAAAGGTGAATTAACTTTTTGAAGACTGGTCATGACAAGTGGACAACACCTTTGGAGCTTGTACACTTCGATGTATTTAGCCCTATGCAGGTAACTTCTTTTGGACAAGATAACTATTTTGTCTCTTTTATTGATGATTGTACTCATAAAGTGTGGGTTTACATAATGAATAGAAAATCATAAGTTTCTCTAAATTCAAAATTTTTAAATCCATGGTTGAGAATCAAACTGGGCATAAAATTAGATGTTTACAAACTGATAATGGGGGAGAATTTTGTTCCTTGGAATTTGATAAATTTTGCATAGATAATGGCATTAGATGGATCAAAATAGTCCCATTCACTCCTCAAGAAAATGGTACAATCAAGAGGATGAATAGAGCCATTCTTGAGAGGGCTCAATGTCTGTTGTCTAATGTAGGCCTAAGCAAGGAATTTTGGACAGAGGTGGTTAACACAACTGTTTATTTAATTAACAGAAGCTAGTCATCCAGATTGGACTTTGATATGCCCGAAGAGACATGGTTGGGAAAACGGATTTCATATTCTCATCTATGTGTTTTTGGTTGTGAAGCATTCTCTCATGTCCCCAAGGAAAAGTGAACAAAAATGGACTCCAAGTCAAAATGACACATATTTGTTGTCTATGGTGAAGAGCAATATGGTTTTCACTTGTGGGATCCAATTACCAAGCAACATGTTTGTAGTAGGGATGTGGTGTTCAATGAAAAAGTTTTCCTTTCTCTACAAAACTAGAGAACATCATCAAATGACTATATACAAGTTGATATGCTTGAAAATGCCTCTAATGGGAAAGAAACACAGCAAAATTATGTACCAAGCCTGATGCAGGAGAGATTGAATGATTCACAACCTACAGTGCAGCCTATAGAAAGGTCTACATAGGATGTTGGAGACCACATGTAGCTTGTTGGAAACTCCACGTAGGTTATATCAACTTCAATGTTGCCTTATCAGACTCCCATGTAGCCAATGAGAAAGTCTACTTAGGCAGAATAGACTTCATTGCTGCCTTTTAATAGTCTAACACAACATTTAGACCATTCACAGCAAGTTGAAAAGTCTTTGTAGTCTATTTTAAAAGATATGTAGTCTCCTTTTACCACGTAGCAGTTGACACCTCCTACTCAGCTCTTTGAAGTGTCAAATCAATTGGTATCTCCTTCATACACAAACACATAGCCTATTGCCATTTCATCACTGCCTATTGATCAAATTTTAACGCAGCCAGTTCATTTGCTACCTTCAATACCTGGAACGCAACAATTTGTTGAAATTCCTACACTGCTGGAAGAATTTTCTAAGGAGCCTTTGACAAATGTTCATAGTGTACCAAGTCTAGCACCTAAAAATCTGAGAACTGGAAATGTACAGATACAGGGGAATTTTCTAGAACAAGGTACTTTGACAGATCGAGCACCTCAATTGAGGAGGTCTACCTATTAGAAAAAGCTTTTAACAAAGTTTGATGATTATGATTTATTGCTCTCTGATCAGGCAGAGCCAACTAGTTTTTGAGATGCTTGCAATGAAAACAAGTGTGACAAATGGACAGAGGATATGCAAGAAGAAATGGCCTCTTTGCAAGCCAATGATACTTTGGATTTGGTGAAGCTCTTGCCTAATTGCAAGCCATTAAATAATAAGTGGGTGTATCAATTGAAAGAGGAAGATGGAGGCAAACAATGCTATTGGGATAGATTGGTAGTGAAAGGTTAGATCAGAAAAGGGGATTGATTTCAACAAAATCTTCACCCATTGTCAAAATAACCACAATTCATGCAGTTTTGGGTATGGCAGCTATGTGGGATGTTGAGCTTGAACAATCGATGTCAAGACTGCCTTTCTAGATGGAGATGTTGAAGAGGATTTGTATATGGAGAAGCCTGAAGGTTTTACAAAATAGGGGCAAGAGCATTTATATTGCAAGTTGAAGCATAGTTTATAAGGGCTTAAGCAATCCCCAAGGCAATGGTATTGCAAGTTTGATAGCTTCACGGCTGAGCATAAATTCATATGCTACGAATCAGATCCATGTCTTTACTTCAAGAGGCTTGCAAATGGTGAGTTTGTCATACTTTTACTTTACGTTGATGAAATGTTGGTAACTAGTAGCAACATGAGGGTTGTTATGGAATTGAAGCAACATTTAGCTCAATGCTTTTCTATGAAAGATTTAGGGGCAGCCAAGAGGATTCTTGGCATGACAATATTCAGGGACATAGAAGAAAGAAATCAAGTTGTCTCAAGAGAAATATATTGCCAAAATCTTGGACAGGTTCAAGAATGCCAAGCCTGTTAGTACTCCAATGGCTAATCACTTTCGTTTGTTGTCAGCAATGTGTCTAAAACTCAAAAAGATCAAGAACACATGAAGGGTGTTCCTTATTCATCTATAGTTGGCAGTCATATGTATGTCATGGTTTGTACTTGTCTGGATATTATCCATGCAGTGAGAGTTGTGAGCAGATTTATGAGCAATCCAGGTAAACCTCATTGGTAGGTAGTATAGTGGATATTACAGTACCTAAAATGTACTTTACATCATGTTTTATGTTTTAGAGGACAATATACTTAGCTGTGAGAGTATGTTGACTTTGATGTGGCCGGAGACTTGGACAAACGAAGGTCTACAATAAGTTATGTGTTTACATTTTTCAGGGCTACAATTAGTTGGGTTTCACATTTGCAATAGGTGGTTGCACTCTCTTCAACTGAGGATGAACATATTTCTCTCACCGAAGGAGCAAAGGAGATGATATGGTTACAATGGTTATTGGGTAAATTACAGTGTTACAAGCAATCTATTTTCACTTTGTTTTGTGATAGCAACAATGCTATTCACTTGGCAAAGAACTCCACTTTTCATACTAAAACCAAGCATATAGAGTTGTGATATCATTTTATTTGGCATGTCCTTGAAGACGATAATTTGTAGGTAAAGAAGATTGACACGAAAGTGAATTCGACAGATGCTTTGACAAAGATTGTTCCAAGGGAGAAGTTGGAGTTCTGTAGAACTTCTCTTGGCATTGTCAAGTTGTGACAATAAGATTGAAGTGGGGAATAACTCTGTGCAGCTCTCTTATAGCCATGATTGGACTTCAAGTGGGAGATTGTGGGTGTAATGTCTATGCAGTCCAATCCTACTATTTGTTGATGTCCCTAACACCATCTAGATGTAACATTCTTTGTACAAATTATCTATCCTCTGTTATTCCCACCTCATTGGGGGTTAAACTATTATGAGTTGTTTTTGGAGGAATAAAGAATGTGAGAGAGCATAAGCTCACGTATGAGATATAGCTGTTCATATACTGTTACAGAATTCTTATGCTAGGTTTTAATAGAAATAGAGCTATCCCCTATGTGGACGTCGCCATTTGGTGAACCACGTTAAAAAACTTTGTTCTTCTTTGTGTTTTTGTCTGTATGTGTGTTTGATTTACTTATTTGCATTTAGTTTTTATCTATTTTATTCCTCAACACCCACCAGATACTCTGGGTGCTGTAGAACATATCTTGTAGAAAGATTTGTGAGAAAGGTTTGCATCTCAAAAACCACCCACGATCTTCATGTCATGAGTACACTAATTAGAAGAAAAAAATCTTCAAAAAGATTTGTAACTTCAGAAGATGACCCACAAAGTCACATCATGAATGACGGGATTATCAAAAAGGAATATCTCAGATATTAAAGTGAAATGCAAACACAAGGCTTCCAATGTTACAAATGGTGCTCACTAAAGGTGCTTCTAATGTTATCAGTGTAGATTCTGAACTATTGCTACCAGTGTAGATTCATTCCAGTGTGCTTAGACTGCATGCACATCATGAATCCCAACATTCAACAATGCATGTTTACTAGAGAATCCATCGACTAGCACTAAACAATGGGCATTTAATAATAACCTAAAAATTATTGCAATGAATTCAATTGTTAGGGAAATTCAATCTGCAAAATCAATTTGTCTAAGCTAAAGGTCACGAAGGAGAAAAGGTTAGTGATCAAAATTTTTGGGGTATAGACTGCTTTATGAACCTTTCTTTACATACAATTCTTATCAATATGGTAATATTAGTTTTAATACAAACATGGGATGATATATGTATCTATAGACACTCAAAATAATTTCTACATAAATTCTTCTAAGACTTGGATGCCATAGATATTTAAAGTCAAAATTACAAGTCTTATAATTTTCTTCACAAACATTAGTAGCTACAAGAACAACAAGGCTCCATTAATTCACATCACAAGATAACAATCCAATTTCAAATTGCAGGTAAGTTTGCCCTATAAAAGACTCACAAATAGTGTATGTTCACACATAGTCCTCTCACAAGTATTTACCTGGTAACAAATTAGCTATTATAAAAGATTTGAAAATAGTGTATGCTCACACATGGTCTTGTAACAAGTGTTTAACTGATAACAAACAAGTAAAATTTACTAGTTTCTATTACAAATTATTGATCTTAAAAACCTTGTAGTAGAATTTAATTTCTTAAATGAGTGAGAATGGTATTAAAATTGAGCATTTTACTTCTTCTTCCAAGTGTTAGTGTCAAAAAGAGAATAATGGTTTTCAGATGCTTTTTCGATAGTTTCCACTAAGTACATAACAATCTATTACAGCTAAGAGTATTGGCCTTTCTTGAAACAAAATCTTGTATGTATCCAGCATAGAAGGGAAGAGAGAAGTTAAGATTTTCTACACAATCAAACCACCATGATCTAAAAATATATAAATGGAGATTTCGATGCCTATAGAGGAAAGAAAGTATGCCCAACATTTATAATAGTTTAGATGCACATTTGGGACACCTCCTATGATAATGAAATTCAAAAGAGCTTTAGGAGTTTTCTGTTGAAAATGGAAATAATAGCTTGTTTAGGGCATGCTAGCTAATTTTAAACCCTCAAAAGAAAGAATAAGAGTAGAATATTTCCAAGAAAACATCTTGAAGGATTAGTCTGTAAGTAACTTGCATCATATAAAATTATTATTTAAGTTAATAAAAGTGGGAAATATAAATTAATTAAAGTTAGGAAGAGAGTGGACCCACTTTGATCTTCTTTATTCTGATTATTATTTTAAATTAAATTTGTTTGCAATTATTGAAAAATACTTTTTAACACTTTTGTGTTACAACGTCTGGGAGAGTAAAAACTCAAGTAATACTAATCTATAATAAACCTAGTCAAATTAATAATCCCTTTAAAAGTAGAGAGTCTTTGATAATATTATGTGAATGCAATTGTTAATAGTCCATCTTTTAAGAGTTTAAGTGGGGAATCTGGAAGCATTATGGCAGTTGGGTATTTTTAGAGGGAGGGATGATCTTTCTTTTTTTGTTTGTTGGTTAGCTAATATGCTAAAGCCTAAATGGAAGGAGAAGCTTACTCCATTTGTGCAACTCATTTTCATCAAAAAAAATTTTAGGTGGTAGCCTTGGAGCTAAAGAGCTGTAAAACTTATATATGGTTTCAGTCAATAAGCAAAACA
Organism: Cunninghamia lanceolata; assembly: GCA_027924645.1. Classification (NCBI taxonomy): domain Eukaryota; kingdom Viridiplantae; phylum Streptophyta; class Pinopsida; order Cupressales; family Cupressaceae; genus Cunninghamia; species Cunninghamia lanceolata. Next base: position 656,118 of record BSBN01000888.1, read on the forward strand.
TGTTAGGGTTTGTTTTAAGTATATGCCTACTAGAAGATACCACAAATTACTTTTAAGAAACTAGATTTTAGGGAAAGGAGAAGAACACTCTTACTCTCTAGTCATATTTAAGGGGAGGAGAATAGCTAGGATGTCAAAAATATTATGGGGATGATGAGAATAACATGCTTTTGAGGAGATTGGTAAAAACATGTCAGTTTTCCAAACAGGGTTTTGGGATGAATTCAAGTGTTTAAGCTAATACATGCCTTTCATTCAACATATAAAGAATCCATACATGGTCACTATTGTTGGCATTGTTATATGATTAGGCAGGAGAACATTGGATGGTCAATCTATTCATTGTAGTTCAATCTAATTGAAATCATAAACATTTTAATTTATATCTCTTAAACCTATGCTTATGATTAAGCATACCTAGATATGATTCTAAGACATTTTTTATTTAAATTAGATGTTGACCCTTAAGATATCCAAATTGTAGTCTCAATGGGAAGTAAAGTGAAATGGTACATGTGGATTTCTTTGGTTTCCATCTCCATAACATAAGACCATAGCTATTGTTCAAGCCCAGTTATTTACAATGACCAGAACTCTACCACTCTATAAATTAAATCTTCAGTAAATCTCTTGTGCACATGTTAACATGGGTGAAGAGCCTCTACAAAGGAATTTCCTTGTGAAAATATTTTGGGACTGAAGGATGTGGGAAATGGATCACCTTACTTGACACACAAGTCTTGGGAGGGGTGAATAAGTACATACCATTACTTATCAAAATACAAATTTGTAATCAAAGTATGTATAAATTTATTGTTATATAATTATCTTTAAGGGAAAAAGTGGGATAATGATAGTTTGTCTAAACCAAATGATGTAGGAGCATTGTCAAATTTTGATTTCTCATTAGTTGTTGTTTTAGTTTTTATTAAGTTGATTGTTAGTATTTTGGGGCTGTTTGTTTCCCTCACATCATTGGTTGTATCAGCATCTTAGATGCAATTACACATTGGTTAAGAAGGATGTTTGGGATGTTAGTATTTGGGTCACTAGCATTTGAAATGGATGTGTGGAGTCTTGTCGCAATAGAGGGGAAAAGAGAGGAGGCTGGAAAATTGCTAGAATGACAGTAGGAGGCCAGTTAGCAAGTATGAACTCCAAATAGTGAAGGAATAATGATAACAAATGAGGATTGAAGGGACTGTGAAGAGAGTGGAAAAGAGATAAGCCAACACTGAGGAAAATGGAGTTCACTATTGTGAAGGGCAGGGTAAATTCCCATTATGAAAGGAGACATGTGGATAAAAATTACCAACAACAAATAACAGGCAGAGGGTAGAGAAGGAACCACTGGTTGGAGGTTGCTATCGGGTAAAGGAAAAGGAGAATCAAAACAGAGAGAGGAGAGCTTTGGGAATCATGCTGAGGGATTGAAGGCCCAAGTACATCAAATTGTGTAAAGATTGATAAGTCTAAGAATAGATGACTGTGTTGTCTCTGTACTTATGAATAATACTGAATTTGAATAAAATATTTCTATTAACATAGTTTTTATAATTAAATTTCAATCACTTGAATGCTAAGACATTCTTTTCAAACTGTATTTCATTTATTTTCTTGAGTTCCTATCACTGGAAGGTTCCTGTCACTATAATTAGTTTCATTTGTGGTTCCTGTCACTGATTCGACTATGGGAAGTTCCTATCAATGTTGTCTTGTCAGGGTTGCCACCATTTTAGGATTAGAGGGTAGGTGTGAATGAATTTCCATCACCAAATCAATTCCTTCTTTCACCTTCTAAACATTAAGGAAGTAGGAACCAAGCTTGCTCACTATGAGGGATCAAGCTATGGATTTCCTAGGTCCTTATTATGATAGATATGACTGAATGGATTCTTTGATTAGGTTTCTACGAGCTTATGGCATTCACAAAACATGATACCCCAATTATCAATTATGTTGCAACAGAATGGTTTCTGACAAAGGTATTGAAAAACATATTACAGAAATATAGAATAGAGATCACAAAGAGTTTGTACTCAAAAACTGAGGGCATATTAGAAATGAGGGCCCACTCTTCTTTCTTGAAAGTTTTCGATGACTGAAATCTATTAGGTATCATAGGTTATTCAAAGGTTTCAAGATCCAAAATTAAATGCTTAGTTAGACTAGGGTACCCGCTCTTTTGTCCCAAATATTTTGTGATGCTGAAATTCAAAGTTTTGCGATGACTGTATCTATAATATCCATTTTTTCCTTCACTCATTTTCACCAGATCTTTTTGAATACAACTTGCACATATAAAAGCAGGAGAAAGATGGTTGTGGCTATATAGGAGCTTGCCTTAGTCAAGCCCTGTCTTTGGTATTTCTACCTCAACAATAGCTAATGATAAAAGATTTGCAAATGTGTGTGCTCATATATCATATGTGTATGCAAAAAATGTAAAACCCTAGATGATTCAAGCATCAAGGAAAGATCAACACACTATTTCACTCAAGGAAACGACAACTAAATCACCTCAAGGAGATGATTGTAATGAAGACTTGTAGAAAAAGAAGGTGAGGCAATCGTTATCCATGGAGGATTCCCAAGCTTAAGTTGGAGGCTTCAACCCTTCTCCCGATTGTACAAAGAGCTTGATAAAACCCTAGGAAGAGAAAGATAGTCTCAAGATCTTGATTCCTAATTGCCATCAAATATCTCCATGATAGAAAATATCAATATCTTGAAAGAGCTTCAACAAGATGTTGATCTTCAATAGCAAAAATGGTAGAGTTTTGGCATAGTAAGCTTGCACGTAGATTGTGTGTCATAAAATAATTTTCAATTCTCTTGAAATACCTAACCTTAGAAATTCAAATATTTGAAATAATGTGTCAACATCACATGAAAACCAAAATTTGAAATCACAATCTCGAGGTGTACAATGGGAGCCGACACCCCACTAAAATTTAAAACTTGGAAAAATAGGGTAGGACAGGGGCGTGGGCACCTATGTCTAGGCCCTAATTTTTCCTTTAGGTTTGCATTTAGGAGGTCTAGGATGTCCAAAATCCAAAGTCTGTTCTCAGGTTCAGTTGTTATTTGCTTCAGAATATGAAAATTCTTCAATTAGATATAGCTCAATTAGGGTTTAGGAAGGTCAGAAACAAATAGGGAAAGTTGATGAGAAATGTGTTGTGAGGGTCATTTTTGCAATCAAAATCAAAACACAATGCATTGGGTTAGATGGAGGGCGGAACCAGGATCCCAATGCAAGAAACAACATGTGAATCCAAGTTCGGCAGCCCAAGATAGAGGCTCATGAGTAAAATTGTTCAATTTTGCACCTAGATAGTGATAAGAATTCTCATCCATTTACTATATGTAAAGGGAGTTTTCACTTTTCACCATTCATTCTTGTCTTCATTGTGTAGAGGAGAGAAGGAGAAGGAGAAAGAGACTAGCCATGCCAATTCGATGTCTATACAAGATTCCATGACTAGAGATGCTTAGATCCTGAGTTGCAGACCGACGTATGGAGCCTGAGGTAGGGTCTTAAACTTCACTTCTATCAACTTTCTTTCCCATTTCTTTTGTTTACTTAGATTTGTGTGCCAAGTAGACCTTCTTTGATAGGGGTTCCCAACCAAGGCACCCAAGTAAATTCAGAGCGCCAATGTCCTCTCAAGGCACCCAGGTCCTCCTGAGGTGCCCATGTCTTCCTGGACATGGCACAAAATGATGTCTTAGATGTTTCTTGATGATTTTATGATGTGAACTGATTCAAATTTGAATGTTTGACCTATAGGATGTTCTCAAGACATGAGAGCACACAGGCGGTTGCTTCATGATGCTACTTTGAGACCACGCCAACACTATGTCTAACGGGGAGAGGGGTTTCTTGTATGCAATTGATCTTTGGTGAGTGTTCATTATGCCCATGATGAGATTTCATTGTAACATGTTGATGGTGCTTATGGAGAGGTGGAATGCAAATACATCTACATTCCATCTACCAATAGGCCAGATGATAGTTACCTTGGAGGACGTCTACCACATCCTACGACTATCTATCTAAGGAGACAGTGAGGGTCCTAGAGCATCGCTCAACAAAGTACACCTGAGAGAAAAAGTTATATTTCTTAGGTCATACTATCACTCAAATAGAGCAAGGACACATCGCACTTTGATTGTTAGAGTAGGGATGCACTAACAATCCCTTAGTATGGAGGATCATGATCTCTATTATCGCCTTGGTAGTCGCATAGGATGGATGAGGCACTCACCTTCACAGGGGCCTTGTTCATACTGTTAGATCGATGGAGCAGCATAGGATGGTGTATGCATGGGGGCACAGTATGCTTGTGCACCTCTACTACAGTTTGGGATGGTATGTGCATTATGAGACACAGAGCCTGATGGTGTGCACCCTACTATAGGTCTGGATGTTTGAGCATATCAGAGGCACATGGCCTATAGGTTTCCCTATAGAGATGACATGGACATTTCCACATGCACATGCTTATCCAATCATTAGATGCTGGAGATATGGTAATATGTTATATTGGAGAGTGGTATTTGATAGGTTACAATGCAGAGACATTATTTGGAGACCATATCGTGGCCACAAACCATGGATGGATCAGCACAAATAGCTATCGAAGATGCAGAGGGATCGGTTGATGGCTGATCACCTCAAGCACATAGTTGTCTAGTTTTTCTTTGATAAAGTAGTGTGATAGTTTAGATGCAGACATGATGTTCCTAGGATGCATCTGAGCTATGTCCACTTAGTACACAATGCAGTTAAGGTGGATTCTACCCCACGACTAACGATAGCTGATATAGTAGTTAGCGATAATGATGGTATAGAGGATGCATAGCTACTATCTGACGAAGACAATGTCAGTGTTACCTGAGAATGTCAAACCTGGTGGAAGACAACACAACCTGCTCCTATCTTCTCTCCTGGTCACCCCATAGACAAACCTCGACCATGGATAGGTCATGTGAGTGACATAGGAGTAGAGGACGACATTAGTGATTTTGCTGGCTACTATGATCTTGATGAGGATGAGGATGATGATGAGGAGGAGGAGATCCCAACATAGTATTTCTTCAAAGCGTGATCATGATAGGATCGACAAGAGGTAGACAATGATGAGGAGACTGAGCCATTTCAAGCAGGGGAGATGAGTAGTCGTGTTCCCCCAGTTGTAGAGCCAGCTACAGAGCTTATTATACTAGCAGCAGTTTGGGATCCATCCTGGCGAGATGAAGATCCAGGTGAGATATTATATGTTGATATATTATTTTGCTGATTACTTATGATGTATGTATGAGATATTGATATTGATTTTGTCTTTCTTTTTGCAGTTGGTATAGATGCATGGTGTGATTTTTTGAGTCGCATCATAGCAGAGATAGTCCCTGCCGATGCAGCCAAGTAGCGAGTGTGGATGGGATATTCGCCACATCAATCCATAGGGTAGAATGTGAAGATATTTATGCCATTTATGAGATATAGAGTGGCTATGGAGTCTACTCTAGATTGGGCTATCTAGAGAGTTGAGCACGCGGAGGTGGAGCTCCAAGCGCTACGAGATCAGGTTGTAGCAGTACCTTCATCTGAGAGAGACCTTATTATGGCTGAGGTCTTACTTCCTGAGCTATGTCAGGAGAGAGCTAAGAGAGATAGGGCTTAGCCAGAGAGAGATCAGTACCATCAAACATTTATTGATTTGTAGGGTGAGGTGTTGGGCCTAAGAGGTGAGCTCAAGGGTCTACGATCACACAGTGCCTCTAGGAGTTACTCATGGTAGATGGCCACACATGGGTAGCCCTCCATCACATGCACACCAGTAGGTCCTGAGGGAACTGGTGATCAAGGTTCCACTATGTGATGTATCTTATATACTATGATGTCCCATTTTGGTGTATGGGATAGTCGACTATGATGTATATTCAAACTAATGTTTATATATATGATGTTTCTATTGATGTTTGTAATGTTATTGATTTATGACATGTGGTTTATATAAACTACAACTAGAAATAAATGTCAATGATTATATGGAAATATAATTAATGCTAATGTGATACATACTAATCAATTATTTGCAGAAGATATAGTAAAAATCCACAATGATTAATGAATTTCACACCTAACTGAAATATTATGCTATATTTAGTTAATACAAAGGTGATCTTAATAAAGCATGTTTAAACAAGATATGACAATGATTAAGTGAAAAAGATGTTATGTTAAATGAATTAAGACAAAATGATCTATTTTGTTGAAATTGAAGTTAAACTAATAAATTTGCTTTATAAAATAACATCTAACATACGATCTTAAGCATAGAATTTCTTGAGATGCACATCATTAATAGGTTCTTTAAGAGGTGTACCTTGTTCATCAACTAATTTATACACTCCTAATCCAAAGGCTTCAGTAGTGACATACAGTCCAAACCAATTAGGGTTGAACTTTCCTTTTTCTCCAGGAGGTGCATTTTTATAACATTGATTCTCATATAGTACCAAATCTCCAATGTCAAATGAATGATGTGTAACATGCTCATTGTATGATCATTGGATGTTCTTCTGATGGGTTTTAAAGTGCTTGAGAGTGTTGATATGTTGTTCATCAAGCATCTCAAGTTCTTGTAGTCTCTTTTTTCATTCCATGTCATCATCAATAATGTCCTTTAGGGAAACCCATAATGAAGGAATTTCTAACTCTAGAGGCATTATCGCATCAGTACCATAGACAAAAGATTATACTGTGTATTTCCAGTAGCCATACAAGTGCTTTTTTTGTAATCCCACAATGCATAGGAGAGTTGAGTATGCCAGTCCTTTTGATGTTTATTAATAGTTTTTTGTAGAATTTGTCCAATAATTTTATTTGAAGCTTCTGCTTGGTCGTTTGATTGAGGATAGTGAGGCATAGAGAATCAATGTTGAATGTGATAATTTTCAAGAAATTTCTTCACGTCCTTATTCTTAAATGGTGTAACATTGTCAGAAACTAAGGAGGAAGGTATACCAAAATGGGAGATGATGTTATCTTGTATAAAATGACAAATTACTTCAGTAGTTGTGGATCATTTTGGAACGACTTCAACTCACTTTGTAAAGTAATCAATAGTAGTGATGCTTGAGAAGAAGGTGGAGAGATTTTATCAATTAGATCCAAGCCCCAAATAGAAAATGGCCAAGGTGAGACTTGGGCACGAAGTTCCTTGGAAGGTGCTCAGATTAAATGTTTATGTTATTGACATTGCGGATATTTCTTGACATATGTGAAGGAATCTTGTTTCGTACATTGCCAATAATACTGCATACATAATAGCTTTTGTACTAATGATTTTCCTCCAAAGTTCCCTCCACAAGCACCAGAGTGAGCTTCTTCTAAAGCTATCGAGATCTTTGAATTACTAAGACATCAGAGAAGAACACCATTATATCTTCATCTATATAAGACATTAGATAAAATTATATAATGCACCACGAGTTTGCATAGGAGAACTCGTGCATTTTTAGATTTTGAGTTAGGAATGGTGCCATCATGCAAATAATTGAATATATGGGAGAAATATTCATCAGAATTTGTGTTACAATAGAGGTTAGTATTTTAAGATGTAGCCTCATCTAATGTAGGTGTTTTGAGATTATTAATGATAAAGAGATATTTGTTAGGTGAATTGATAGGGGTTATAAAAGATGTTGCACTTGCCATTGCATCCACATGTCAATTGTCTTTCCTTGGAATAGTGTCAATTGAAAATGATGTAAATTGTTTTAATAAAGATAGAGCTAAGTCACAATATTGAGATAACTTATCTTATTTATCTTGATATGATCCTGTTATTTGTTGCACAATTCATTGTGAATCACCATATATATTGATGTTTTTAATGTTAAGAGCCAAAGCAACACGAAGTCCCACAATGAAAGCTTCACACTCATCAATGTTGTTTGTGCATGAGAAGTTCATACGGTAAGATGTAGGAATCGGCTTACTAGAAGGAGGTATTAGTATGACACCAGCACCGGAGCAAGTTCAACATCATGAACTGTCAAAATACAATTCCCATTTATCAACTATATCTATATTTAGGATTTGATTATTAGGAAATGTCTCCTAATTTTGTATAGCAAAGGGTGAAGGTGCTTCAGCTAAATGGTCGGTTAATGCTTGTCCTTTAATCACTTTTTGAGAGATAAATTTGAGATCAAATTCTATTAATAACCCATTTAGAAAGGTGACCTAAAAGGTCTGTTTTAGCGAAAAGATGTTTTAGAGGATCAAATTTCACCATGAGATGAACTTCAGCATTTAAGAGATAATGATTAATCTTTTGTGTTGCAAAGACTAGAGTTAGGTATTGCTTCTCGATAATAGTATATCACACTTCATAATCGAGCAATGTTCAACTAATGTAATAAACAACATGTTCTTTTTCTTCAGTATCATGTTGTGCTAATAACACTGCAAGAGCATTATAAGATGTTGATGTGTAAATAATAAAAGGTTATTAGTGGTAGTAGGTTGTAAAACAGGAGGATTAGCTAGATAACACTTTAAGTCTTTGAAAGCCTTTTGACGATTAGAATTCCATTGAAATCTTGAGTCCTTCTTTAGTAGTTGAGTAAAAGGGTGAGTCCTATCTATGAGTTGTGAGATAAAATGACAAATGGCCTATATCTTCCCTTACAAACTATGAAGTTGAGATATGTTCTTAGGCGCCGGCATATTAACAATCAGATCAATCTTCTTCATGTGTACTTCAATACCATGATGTGAGACTATAAACCCCAATAGTTTTCCACTGTTTACGCCAAAGATGCACTTACAAGGGTTCAAGCGCATGTATTTCTTTATTTGCTTAAAGATTTGATGGAGGATTGTGACATGATGCTAGTGGCAAATAGATTTTGTAAAAATGTCATCAACATAATCCTCTAGGATATTATGCATGTAATCATGAAAAATAAGAGTCATAGCCCATTGGTAGGTTTCTCAAGCATTCTTTAATCCAAATGCCATGACCACCAAACAAAATGTATCCCAAGGTGTTATAAAAGCTATTTTATATTGATCTAGAGGATTGATGAAAATTTGATTATATCCTGAAAAATCATCCATGAAGGAAAGTAATTTATGGCCATCTATTGAGTCAACGATCATATAAATGTTTGACAAAGGGAAATCATCTTTCAAAGAAGCAATATTTAAATCCCTAAAATTAGTACACATCTAAATATGACCATCAGGTTTAGCAATAGCCACAATATTCGCAATCCAAAGTGAGTAATCAATAGGGCAGATAAAACCAGCTTGTAACAACTTTTCTATCTTAGCCTTAAGTAACAATGAAACTTTAGAATTCATCTTACGGATCTTTTGTTTAATTGTCTTAGCATCTAGTTGTAATACAATGTTATGCATTACAATCTGAGGATCAATACCAAGCATATCCAAATAATTCAAAGAAAATAAACTTGAAAATTCATGTAAAAGCTTGGTCATATCTTCTTTTTCTTCTATACTTAAAAAATCACCTATAGGGATGACCTTTTCAGTGTTATCTTTCTCCATGAAGACATCAACAGTCTTTCCATTAAGCAAAGTACTGTGGTCTAGGAGGTTGGGTGATTGTGGTAGTTCTTTAGATTCTTCATTAGATTTTAGAGTAGTGTTTACCAAGCAAGTAGACTTCCCAAAATATGCATTGTTATTTAAATAATAAGGTAACCACATTTATGATGATAACGAGGAGCATTATCATAAGCTTCTAAGAATTCAATTATTGTTTCATCTGTCGAAAAGGTATTCAAAGAGAAATCCCTTGGAGGACAATTGGTGTCAATCATCTTAGGATATATCAAATTGAGTGTTGATATTGTGGTCACATTAAGATTAAAATGTTTATGGGCTTTGGTTTCCTTGAAAGGATTACACCCAATGTAGCTTGAGTAATGTCACGAAGCATATTCTCTGGGTACTCAAATTCCTTCTTGATTAATACCGCAACCATTACCTACATAGTCACAATTCTTATAGAGAATCTGAAATCCTCGACCGTAAAGAGATGCCATCTCTCTAGCAGAAGATACAGCCTCATAGGTATCATAGTCTGTAGTGTAAGTAAGAGTGTTATCTACATTTGTTACCAAAGAAACTTTAGGTTTATGAATAGAGCTTTTCGATGAAATCGATGCAACATTTGATGTTTCAGGACTAGAGTTGTTAATTTTATGCTCTCCTATAGAGGTAGAAGTAAAATCTAGTGAACCCCAATCATCACCAAGGAATGCATTCGATTGCTTAGAATAACACACCACATTATCTATGGCAAGAGGAGTTGACACATCAACTTTCAAGTTATTTAGAATCTTATGATGAATAACTTGATTTTGTAATTCAATTTGTAAACAACTATCCGGTTCAAGATTAGCTTCAATAGTATGAAGTTTATTTTTTAAAATAAACTTGATTAAACAATGAAAGGTAGATTGAATTGCCCCCAATGCATGAATCCAAGGTCTACCATGAATCATGTTGTATGACAAGGAACCAGGTATGACATGAATCAAGGTAGATAAAGTCACAGACCTAACTTGTATAGGTAAAGTTATAGTGCCTATAGACTATCTTCCAACATTATCAAAACCACAGATACTAAGTCTATCCGGTTTAATCAAATAAGTATCAACCTTAATCTTAAGTAACAGATTAATACCACAAACATTAAGATCCAATCCATTATCAATCATAACTCTCTTGATCAATTTCTTGTTATTGTAATGAAGTAATCAAAGGATCATAGGGATTTTGAATTTCAATAGAAGGCAACTCATGTTGTTGAAACAAAATGTCTATTATTGTCACATGCATTCAATCTAAGAGAGCTGCTACATCATTCAACTTGATGGTAGGTGGTATAATCACCTTTTGTAAATCTTCTTGGAGCATTCCATGGTATGTAGGCAAGGTTTGTATAGGTTCCCAAAGAGAAATCCTAGCAGGAGTAGCACAAAGCTGCTCAACAAGATCATAATCTTGACCAACTTTATGTATTAAATGAGGTGCTTGAGGAAGCATAGGTTGAGAAGCTAGTAAAGATACCAAAATGCTTGATTGTTGTTTTCTTTGTTTGTTATTCTTAGTATTATATGTATGAGCAACCATAGTGTGACTAGGTTGTTGTGAACTTCAATGTGTTATTTGTTTAGCATAGTTATAGATGTAATCAAGAGGTTGAGAAGAAGGTGGAAGACCTCTAATAGTGAGTACTATTTTAGATTGTGGTTGAACCACATCCGAACATGTGTTGACCACTATTTTTGGCTTCATAGGTTCTTCTTGAGATTTAGGAACATAGATTGCATTTATTATTCTTTGAAACAATGATGATTTAGGAGTCATAGTGGAGTATTAAATTGAGATAAAGTCCTTAAGGGCTTCATCTAACATATTGAAGTCATCACAAATAAATGACTCATCATAGACATGAAATTCTTGTAAAAGTAATCTAACATTATAACATGTTCTAATTAATCCAATACTTAAATGTAAAGCAAGATAGCATAAACTTTGTGAAAATGAAACAGTATATCACTATGCAAATCACAAAGTTGTAATTTCAAACTCTTTTAATGAAAAGTGAAAGATATCAAGCAAGTTTCAATACATACACTTTTCATAAAAGAGGGTTTGTAATCTAAATGTTATTTAGGACAGAAAACTATTTCAGATCTGATGTCTAAAAGGATGCAAACCCTTTTAAATCATGGGTTCACCAAAAATGTTTACAGAAAAAAGTGGGATAATGATAGTTTGTCTAAACCAAATCAATTCCTTCTTTCACCCTCTAAACATTAAGGAAGTAGGAACTGAGCTTGATCACTATGAAATATCAAGCTATAGATTTCTTAGGTCCTTATTGTTCTAGCTATGACTAAATGGATTCTTTGATTAGGTTTCTACAAGCTTATGACATTCACAAAGCATGAAACCCTAATTATCAATTATGTTATAAAAGACTAGTTTCCGACATAGGTACTGACAAATAGATTACAAAAATGTAGAGTAGTGATCACAGAGAGTTTGTACCTAGAAACTGAGGGCATGTTAGACATGAACAACTGCTCTTCTATCCCAAAAGTTTTCGATGACTGAAATTTATTGTATTAAATATCAGAGGGTCTTCAAAGGTTTCTAAATCTATAATTAAATTCTTAGTTAGACTAGGAAACATGCTCTTCTATCCCAATATTTCACGATATCAAAATTCAAAGTTTTACGATGACTGTATCTATAATATCCATCTTTCTGCCACTCCTTTTCTCTGGATCTTTTCGAATACAACCTATACATACAAAAGGAGGAGAAAGATGGTTGTGGCTATATAGGAGCTTGCCTTAGTCAAGCCCCATCTTTGGTATTTCTACCTCAACAATAGCCAATGATAAAGATTTGCAGATGTGTGTGCTCATATATCATGTGTATGTAGAAAATGTAAAACCCTAGATGACTCAAGCATCAAGGAAAGATCAACACACTATTTCACTCAAGGAAACAACAACAACATCACCTCAAGGAGATGATTGCAATGAAGACTTGTAGAACAAGAAGGTGAGGCAATTGTTATCCATGGAGGATTCCCAAGCTCAAGTTGGAGGCTTCAACCCTTCTCTTGATCATACAAAGGGATTGACAAAATTCCTAGGAAGAGCAAGATAGTCTCAAAATCTTGTTTCCTAATCTCCATTGAATATTTCCATGATAGAAAATATCAATATCTTCAAAGAGCTTCAATAAGATGTTGATCTTCAATAGTAAAAATGGTAGAGTTTTGGCATAGTAAGCTTGCATATAGATTGTGTGTCATAAATGATTTTGAATTCTCTTTAAATACCTAACGTTAGAAATTCAAATATTTGAAATAATGTGTCAACATTGCGTGAAAACTAAAATTGGAAATTAGAATCCCAAGTTGTACGGCAGGAGCCAACACCTCACCAAATTTCAAAACCTAGAAAAATAGGACAGGACAGGGGTGCGGGCGCCCATGTCCAGGCCCTGATTTTTCCTCTAGGTATGCATTTAGGATGTTTAAGATGTCCAAAATCCAAAGTTCATTCTTAGGTTCAGTTATCAATTGCTTCAAAATATGACATTTCTTCAGTTAGATATAGGTTAATGAGGGTTTAGGAAGGTCAGAAACAAATAGAGTGAGAGGAAACCAAAGGAGAGGAGCTAACATATGTGAAATTGTGTCATTCCATGCAGGAGGATAATTTCTGACATAACAAATTAATTATGTAATATTAAACATTAATTCTTAATATTTATAAACAGAATATGAAACGTTACGTTTAATTTCCTATCCATGTATCCCTTGAACCTCCTATGGGTTCAAGTGCTAGTTATATTCAGAGTTTGGATTTTATTTTAGTGTGAGCTTTGGTGTCATAATGGCCAAAAATGTTGTCTCATGCTGTAAAAAAAATTCACGCCAAAAATTTTCTAAACTCGTCGGTTGGTCTCCCACCAGGGAAAAAATTGTGTCGAAAAAGTCTTATGTCATTTAAATGTCCCCCTCTGGATACTCTATGGTTTCTTTTTTTTTTAATTTTTTATTTTCAAAGGAAAAGGAAATGGAAATGGAAAATGGTTAAAAACAAATAACTCATCTGAGCATATCAAATTGCAAGATCTAAGGTGAGATGAAGGGGAGCATGAACATAAAACAAATTAATGATTGAGGGAAAAAGGTATTTGCATGATCAATTCTTTATTTTTCTAGCACAAAAACTAAAATCTGTTTGTTGCAATTTCATTAAGCATAGAAATACTAAAACCCCATTACTTGCCTTTTACAATGTTGTGCTATATATCATATAGTTGGGAGCTAAAAAAAGAAATTTTTTTATTGCATTCTTTTTATGTTTGGAAAAAAAATAGAACTTTTTCAAGTTGACAATTCATTAACTTTAGAAGACTTTCCTTTATTGTTGGCCTCAAATTTTAGATTTATGGTATTGAAACTTTGCATCAAGAAAGAGAACAAAAATAGACAATAGATTGGGCATTTACAAATTACATAATACCATTCAACAATGCATGTTTACTAGAGAATCCATCTACTAGCACTAAAGAATGGGCATTTAATAATAACCTAAAAATTGTTGTGATGAATTCAATTGTTAGATGGGGGGAGGGAAATCAACCTGCAAAATCAATTTGTCTTAGCTAAAGGTCACATAAGAGAAAGGTAATCGATTGAATTTTTTGGGGGTATAGGCTACTCTATGAACCTTTCTTCACTTACAATTCTTATCAATATGGTAATATTGGTTTTATTACAAACATGGAATGATATATATCTATAGACTCTCAAAAGGAATTTCTACATAAATTCCCATAAGACCTGGATGCCATAGATATTTAAAGTCAAAATTACAAGTCTTGTAATTTTCTTCAAAATAGTTAGTACCGACAAGAACAGTATGGCTCCATTAATTCACATCACAAGATAACAATCCAATTTCAAACTATAGCTAATTTTGCCTTATAAAAGACTTACAATAGTGTATGTTCACACATAGTCTTGTAACAAGTGTTTAACTAATAATGAATTAGCTATTATAAAAGACTTGCAAATAGTGTATGCTTACACATGGTCCTATAACAAGTGTTTAACTGATAATAGACAAGTAAAACTTACCAGTTTCTTTTGAAAATTCTTGAGCTTAAAAACATTGTAGTGGAATTTAATTGCTTAAATGAAAGAGCATGATACTAAAAATGAGCATTTTACTTCTAATCTTTAGTGTCAAAAAGATAATAATGGTTTTCATATGTTTTTCACCTATAGTTTCAACTAACTACCATAACAATTTACTATAGCTTAAATTCTTGTATGTTTCCATTGTAGAAGGGAAGAGAGAAGTGGAAATTTGCCACACAATCAAACTACCATGACCTAAAAAGTATAAAAATGGAGATTTTGATTCTTATATATGAAAGAGAGTATGCCGAGAAATTGTAATAGTTTAGATGCACATTTGGGACACCTCGTATGATAATGAAATTTGAAAGACCTTTAGTAGTTTTATGTTGAAACTGCAAGTAATATCTTGTTTGGCACATGCTAGCCAATTTTAATCCCTCAGATGAAAGAATAAGTAGAATATTTGTGAGCAAACATCTTGAAGGATTAGTCTGTAAGTAACTTGCATCATATAAAATTTTTATTTAAGTTATTAAAAGTGGTGTTGTTATATGAAACCTAATAAGACTTGGAGGCTAAATTTACCCCACTTTTATCAATACGGTTTCCCCCCAAATTATTTAACGGGGTCAAGGGGTAGCACCACTTGTGGGGGTTTGGGGGCAAAACCCCCAAGATGTGGTCAAGATGGTGTTGGGAGTTATTTTTCTATTGGCTGACATAAAAAAACCCTATTTTTGTAATCGATATGAGGCTTGATAAAAGTGGCTAAGGGTTAGGGTTTTCGTTGATATTGTATTATAGCATTTTACAGCGGTATTGTGTTGCAAGGATTGTTGGTTGTAATTAGTTTGATCTATTGGATATTAATATTGGACTCTCTATTGGTAGATGTAGCTAGAGTTTGCGTGAGCCACGTTAAAACTTGTCTCTTGCTATTATTATTTCTATGTATTTTCATTCATCTATTTAATCTTTATTTGAATTTAATTGATATCTTTGCATGCAATCCCTAACAAGTGGTACCAGGGTTATGTTCGATTATCATCTGTAGGAAGGTCTCACAGTTGAGAGCAATGGCAGATGAGGGTAAATTGAAGGTAGATAAATTCAATGGACAGCAGATGGAGGATTGTCTCTATCAGAAGGATTTATGGAGTCCATTGGAAGGAATAGCCAAGAAATTGACAACAATGATTGATGAGGATTAGAATCTTCTGGAAAAAAGGGCACTGGAAACCTTTCGGTTGTGCCTAGCACCATCTATGACATTGAATATAATAGAAGTGATGACAACAAGTGAACTGATGAAATCTTTAGTTAAATTGTATGAAAAACCCTCAGCCTCAAATAAGGTATTTCTCATGAAGTGTTTGTTTAATCTGTAAATGATTGAAGGTGGATCTATAATAGATCATTTAAATGAGTTTAATATGATTACTAGTCAGTTAACTTTTGTAAAAGTAAAATTTGACGAAGAGGTGAGGGCTCTCTTGATATTATGTTCTTTGTCACAAATCTAGAATAGCTTGGTAATGGTTGTAGGTAACTCTGTCTCTGGTTCAAATACTTTGAAATTTGATGATGTTGTTGGTGTTATCCTTAGTGAGGAAATATGATGAAAAAGCTCAGGAGGGTCCACATCAGGTAGTGTTTTGAATGCAGGAAGCATGGGTAGATCAAAGGAGAGAGGAAAAGGTTCTGGAGGTCATGGGAAGTCACAAGGAAAATCAAAGGACAAGAGGTCCCAATCCAGAGGATAGAAGGATCGCTGGTACTAAGGGAAACTAGGTCATCTGAAGAAAGATTGATGGTCTTAGAAGAATAAAGGAGACAAACAAGAAGGCAATAAGGAGGCAAATGTGGTAAGCAATAAATCTGAAGATGATGCTTTGACTCTTTCCCTAGATAATATTGATGATTCATGGGTTTTAGATTCAGGGGCCTCATTTCATGCTACGTCCCATGGAAGTTATTTATTTTATTATGTCCAAGGGGATTTTTGGTTGGTTTATTTGGGAGATAATGAACCTTGTTAGATTGTCGGAAAGGAAAGGATCAAGATTAAGTTGCAGAATGAGAATCATTGGCTACTACAAGAGGTAAGGCACGTTCCAAGGCTGAGTAGGTATTTAATTTCAATAGGGTACCTAGCTAATGAAGGTTGTATTGTTACATTTACTAATAAAAATTGGAAGGTTCAAGAGGTGCCTTAATAGTAGCAAAAGGTGTGAAAGTAGGCATCTTATATCTTTGTATAGGTCATACTGTTCCTTCTACTTTAGCTATTGTAGAGAAAAAAGAAACAGGTTCAGGAACAGTTGCTGCAGGTTCACAAGAAGAGACTGAAACAGTTGCTACAGGTTCTAAGACAACACTGTGGCATAATAGACTTGGGCATATGAGTGAAAAAGACATGAAGATACTTCATTCTAAGAAAGTTTTACCAGGTCTGAAATGCATTAATATAGATTTTTGTGAAAGTTGTGTGTATGACAAACAAAAGAGAGTTAGTTTTCTCAAGGATGGGAAGCAAAAGAAAGATGAAAAGTTGGAGCTTGTGCATATAGATGTATGGGGACCAGCTCATGTATCTTCTCTTAGTGGCTCTTGGTATTATGTTACATTCATAGATGATGCAACTAGGAAGGTTTGGATTTATTTCCTTAGGCATATATCTGATGTATTTGAAACATTTAAGAAATGGAGAAGCTTGGTTGCGAATGAGATAGGTAAAAGATTAAAATGTCTCAGATCTGATGATGGTGGTGAGTATTGCAGCAAGAAATTTGAGGATTATTGTTTCTTTAATGGAATTCGTAGGAAGACTCCATAGGAGAATGGAGTGGCTGAGCACATGAATATGGCAATAAAGGAGCATGCAAGGACCATGACATTGCATGCTAGGCTACCTTTAAACATGTGGGCAAATGTTGTCAACACTGATGTATATTTAATTAACATAGGCCCTTCAGTTCCTTGGGGTTGTGGTATTCTAGAGGAAACATAGATAGGTAAGAAGGTGAGTTATTCTTTTCTTAAAACCTTTGAATGTGAAGCATTTACACATGTAGATTCTGAAAATAGAACCAAGCTGGATGCAAAATAAAAAAATATACCTTCTTATGATATTTTATATCAGGGTTTAATTGCGTAGTTTTTGAGTCAAACACATGACCCATATTTCATGAGTAGTGGTTCACATGAACCCATCTCTCATGTTAATGAATTTGGTTATAGGATTTGGAATTTTGAATATCAAAAAATTGTGAGAAGCAGGGATGTTCTATTCAATGAAAAGGTGTTTTACAAAGATCCGTTGCAACAACATGAGAAGAAAGAAAAAGATTATGTGGTGTTGGATGATACTCTAGATAGTGATGTTCCAGTGGTTCCTCCTGCTCCGCAATAGCAACAAGAAATACCATAAACTCCTGTGAATGTTAGACAGTCAACAACGCTAAGTAGACCTCCTGAAAGGTTTTCTCCCTCTTTGTATTCTATTTTGTTAATAGATGCTGGTGAACTAGAAGGGTATGATGAAGCTATGTAGGTGGATACATGTAGGTTCAGTGGGAGCATGCAATGAAAGAGGAAATGTACTCCTTGTTGAAAAATTAGACTTGAGAATTACGTAAGCTACCGGCAGGTAAAAAGGCTTTACCAAACAAATGGGTTTATAAGTTGAAAGAGGAAGATGGGGGTAAGAAAAGATTTAAAGCCAGGTTAGTTGTAAAAAGGATTTGCATTGAAAAAGGGCATTGATTTTGATGGGATTTTTTCTTCAGTTGTTAAGATGACTTATATTCATATAGTTTTAAGTATTGTGGCTACTAAAGATGTGCATTTAGAATAGCTAAATTTGAAAACTATCTTCCTCCATGGTGATTTGGAGGAGGAGATATATATGGAACATGCCCAAGGATTTAAGGTCAAAGGTAAGGAGAAATAGGTGTGCAGATTGAAGAAGAGTTTATATGGCTTGAAACAAGTACCTCAGCAATGGTATTTGAAATTTGATAGTTTTATGGTTGAGCAAGGCTACAACTAGTGTAATTTTGACCATTGTATTTATTTGAATAGGTTGGATAATGACAACTACATTATTTTATGTTTATATGTTGATGATATGCTTGTAGCAGGGTCTAACATGGATCACATAAGAGAGTTAAAACAACAGTTAGCACAATCATTTTCTATGAAGGTTTTGGGGGCAGCACAATAAATCCTTGGTATGAAAATTTACAAAGATAGGTAGAATAGAAAATTGACTCTATCTTAGGCTGATTATGTTGAAAAGGTATTATAGAGATTCCATATGGAGAACGCAAAAGATGTTAGCACACCTTTGCCTAGTCATTTGAAATTGACTAAGGAGATGTGTCCTAAGACATAAGAGAAGGAATAAAAAATGTCCAAGGTATCATATGCTTCAGCTATAGGATGTTTAATGTACACCATGGTATGCATGAGACTAGATATTGCACATGCTGTAGGAGTCGTAAGTAGGTATATGAGTCATCTCGGATTGGAGCATTGGAATGCGGTAAAATGGATTCTCAAATATTTGAAAGGTGCATCCAATAAACACTTATGTTTTGGGGGCTCTAATACTGATTTAGCAGGCTATGTGGACTCAAATTTGGCAAGGGGTTATGTCTTTACTATAGGTGGGACATCGATGAGTTGGATCTCCAAGTTGCAAAAGGTGGTTGCTTTATCCACCATGGAGGCAGAGTATGTAGCTGTAATAAAAGCAAGCAAGGAGATGATATGGTTGCAATCTTTCATAGAAGAATTGGGTAAATAATAGTCTAACAGTTTTTTGTATATAGACAGTCAGAGTGCCATACATCTTGCAAAGAATTTTGCCTTGCATTCAAAGACTAAACACATATAGTTGAGGTATCACTTCATTTGGTCAGTGTTGGATGATGGACAGTTATGGCTAGAAAAGATACATATAGATGAAAATCTAGTGGATATGTTTACAAACGTAGTGAAAAGGGAGAAGTTGAGCTCCTCTTCAACTTCGGTTGGTCTTCAAGACTGAAAACAAAAAATTAGAACATCAGAGTCCAAGGTGCTTATTTCTAGTGGGAGCTACAAGGTCAGCAGTGTTATGATCAGTCTCCAAGTGGCAAATGATATGATGTGGAGTCTGACCAGTCTCCAAGTGAGAGATTGTTGTTATATGGAGACTAATCAGACTTAGAGGCTAAATTTACCCCACTTTTATTAGCATGGTTTCCCCCCAAATTATTTAACAGGGTCAAGGGGAAGCACCCCTTGCAGGGGTTTGGGGGCAGTACCCCTAAGACGGGGTCAAGGGGTAGCGCCCCTTGCAGGGTCCAAGGGGTAGTCCCCAAACCCTATATTTGCAACCAACATAAGGCTTGATAAAAGCTACTAAGGGTTAGGGTTTTTGTTGATATTGTATTGTACCATTTTGCAGCGGTATTGAGTTGCAATGATTGCTAGTTATAATCAATTTGATTTGCTAGATAATAATATTGGACTCTTTGTTGGTGGATGTAGCTTGAGTTTGGGTGAACTATGTTTTTGATAATATAAGGCGGCTAAAATGAGGGACCGAACCCTTACAAAATAGCAAAAAGAAACCCCAAAGGCATCAGTACAAAAGAGCCTCAAAATAGTTACAGCATAATCTACTTACCCAGTATAAATGGCATAGACAACAACACCAGACTAAAGACAATATACATGAAGTAACAGAGTATCACCAGCATAAAAGAAACAAGAACTAAGGAGGAAGATTCTCTCCTTGTTTAACCATGGATTCAATGAAGTCATCCAACTTTTTAGAGTTCTCATCAGTGTCAATAGCAATGGTAGCCCCAAGATCCTGCAGCACAGAAATATTAAGTAAAATAGTACGCCTGAGCATAGTGGAAAAAGTCTGTTCCATCTTCTCAACATGGCCCCTCAGAATAGCAATGTCAGTCCCATAACTAGCATCAGTCTCTGTTTCATCATCGGCTTCCTCCACTAACATCTTTCCCGCTTTGCCAGCATTACCCGCAGAATCACCAGCATCCCCACCAATAGCCTCCACCTCTTTATTCCCATTCTTACCATCAGCATCCTTAGAAATCTCCTGCACATCCATAACCTTAGCCTCATCACCCTGGGTGGACTCGTCAGATGCACTCTCAGAATAATCAATAAGTTTGACCTTGGGCACAGGTTTTCCAGCAATCCCCCCTAACCATCTAACCCCTGAGGAAAAGCCCTCCTTAATATTCTTCGCAGATGGATGAGCTTTGGGTGAACTATGTTAAAACTTGTCTCTCATTATTATTTCTATGTATTTTCATTCCTCTATTTAATCTTTATTTGCATTTAATTGATATCTTCTACATGCAATCCCTAACAAGTGGAAAATATAAGTTAATTAAAGTTAGGAAGAGAGTGGACCAACTTTGATCTTCTTTATTCTAATTTATTATTTTAAATAAAATTTGTTTGAATTTTTTGAAAAATACTTTTTGACACTTTTGTACTACAACATTTGAGAGAGTAAAAAAACAAGTGATAATAATCTATAATACACCAAGTCAAATTAATAATTCTTTTAAAAGTAGAGAGTCTTTAATAATATCATGTGAAACTAATAATATTTGACTACTACTTTATAAAGTAAAAAATATTCAGTTGACATTGTAATTTAAATGAGTAGCATGCAATTGTTAATTGTCCATCTTTTAAGAGTTGAGTGGTGAATCTGGGGGTCTAACTTCAAGATTTGCTTAGAGTCAAAGAGCATTGTGGCAATTAGGTATTTTTAGAGGGAGGAATGATATTGCCTTTTTTGTTTGTGGGCTAGCTAATATGCTACAGCCTAAATGGATGGACAAGCTTACTCTGTCTATGCAACTCATAGATTTTCATCACAAAAATGTTCAGGTGGTGGCTCTAATTAGCTGATAGGCTTATATGTCGGGGATTTTCCTCCTGCTAAATTGTTAACCTCTCAGCAATTTTTTTTCCCATCATTTGAATTAAGAAATCAAATAAAAATCTCAAATATTCATAATTGTATAGATATGCGGCACAATTATCACTCCACATTGTATGACATCATGATGGAATCCACTAGAAATTATGAAAGAAAAGGATTTTATTTTGGGTGTTTACTGCAGCAGTTATTCAAAATACCCATCTATGATGTTTTTATTGTGGAGGCTGTGCCATCGTGTATATTTATTATTCTGAGGGAAGTGTTCAATTTTTTAAAATAATGTAAAATTAAATTTATTAAAATGAGGGAAGGGTTTAACTTCTTTTAAACTACATAATTTATAAAATATATTATTTATTATTAACATTATTAATTAATATTTTAAATTATTTTAGAAATATAATTAATTAGCCGATAGTTAGCCGATAGGCTTATATGTGGGAACTTTTGCTCCTACCAAATTGTCAGCCTCTCGACCATTTTTTTCACGTCATCTAATAACTAGAAGATCAATAGTTGCTAGGTTTTTATGCACTTATCAAAGACCGTAATCAATTGGTGACATTCTCCACGTACGAATTATTGTATTTGTATACATCTTTTCATACAAATTTTGAAAGGGTATTTCACTTCAAACAAACATCAATTATTGTCATCTGAAGAAAAGCTGTGTGGTGTGAGAAGGTGCTTGGGATGTAACTTTTTGTCATTTTTCTCTACCACTTAGTCAATTCATAAGTGTTGAAAAAGTTCAAAAGTTGAATTAACTTTCAACATTTTCTAAACCAAGTCAAGTCTTAACACTCATAATGAGATCAGAATTCTTATAAAAAAAATAGAAGATAAATACATGAAATTGACACTAATTTAGGCAAATATTGTAAAGAGGTGAATTTTCTTTTAGGATTTGAAGTATCTGTAGATGTATTATGATGCATCTTTGGTATTAGAGAAGGTCTAGATAAATATTACTTTGCAGTTTGCTACAAATTTAATGTTTTGTGCAAAAAGGAATTTTAGTGAGCTTCAGAGTGCATTCCATATAGTGTGGAGTGCATATACAGACCCCAAACAATATGATTGATAGAAAATTTGAGCCAATTTATGCAAATAGAAGATAAATATTTACCTTTTCTATCTTTAAATTATTTTTGTTGTATACACACCAATATGTTATATTTTATAAATTAATATAAAAATCTATCATTTAAAAAAATAAAAATATTTTGACCCCAACTTCTTGCAAAACAAGAGACACTCACAATTTATAAATGCTAGAAAAAATATATATTTAAATATAATACTTTTTTTTAATATAGTTTAAAATTACATAAAAAGATAATATGCATTAATTTAAAAAATAATTAAAATTTTAACTTTAATTTTATTTCAAAAGCATTGTTTTTATATCATATTAATAATTATATGGTAAGATAGTTTATTTAGAGCATAACTATTTTGAAACATTAATAATGTAATTATTGCTTTGAGTTTTCACCACAATTTTTTATTAAAGGGGTAAAACGGGTTTTGAAGGGACCCCAAAGCCCTACAACCAAATGCTGCCGCAAAGATAATACATTGTAGAATAGAAGCCAAACATAAAAAAAAATAGCAAAAAACAAAAAAACCTAGATAGAGTAATAAAATATACTAACAAATAACATATTGTAGTCCAGTATCCACCCATTTGTCTAGTACTTGTCAACATAATAACATATTCTTAAGAGTTTCCATAGCAGCCAGTTCTTGTTTGTAGAATTTTTCATGTAGTTTAGTGAAGCCAAGTAGCTCATCCTTTTCCTCCTGGAAAATCTTCTTTTTACTACCTCTGGTTCTTTAGATTGGGCCCCCCTACTTAATACTCTTGCCATATTTACCTTTGTTACCTGTATTTTGTTGTTTAACTTCAGCATATGTCTCTTCCCCCTTACCCATCATGTGTTCTTCCCTTATATCCTTGACCTTCTCAGTAAGAATCCTTATAAGGTCTTCCACACTGTTCTGAATGGTGCACTTACTAATTTCTAACATTCTTTCCAGGTTTTTCTTAACATCTTTCATTTTAGTTTCCACCTTGCTCATGCATGTATCATGATCATGGCTATGAGACACTAGATCCTTCTCTAATTGGTTGACCTTTGGAATGGTCTCCCAAGACATAAATTTTCTCATCCATTTTGTCATTGATCTCAACTCCCCTCCCAATTCTTGGCTGGATTGCAATTAACTTGATATTGATCCTATATAACTCAATAAAAAATTATTTTGTTAACCTGTATTGATCATTCATTAACAGCCTCCTTCACCATATCTAGAGCATCAAAAAACTCTTCCCTGTTTGAGGAAGAAGACACAAGGAATTGGAAGTTCTCGGGGAGCTTGCTACAGGGGTATGAAATAGGAGGAAAAGTGACATCTATCTCAAGATCATCATACCCTTGACTTTAGGGTTCTCGGCCATCCCCATTTTCAACTTTAGCTTGTGAATTTTCTTACCTCTCTCAGCAATGTTCTACTTCTTTGGGTTCTCCCCATCATCATAGCTCTACTTTCCCTTCTTCCTTTTACCCTTCTTCTAATTTTCCCCTTTCTCCTCCGTAAACCCTTCAACCCCATCTCACCCTAAAGCAGAACTAGTAGACCGTGAGTCCTCCCCTATTTTACCCTGTTTGGTCAAAGTTTTCTTTTCATAGGTTCTTTTTCATTTTTTAGATTTTTCCTTCTCCTTAGCATCAGAGGAATGAGGGGTGGAAAGAACTTCCACAAAGTCCTCTTCCCCATCCCAATTACCATCTGCATCATCTCCCCCATTCTCACCTTTCATGGAGGCAGAATAGTCAACAATGGGAACTTTACCTTTTTCTCAGCAGTTCTCTTCATCTCTACCATAGGATCCATGGCTTTAATATGCTCCATGATGAGTAAAATTAAATCCTCATGTGTAACATGCATCCTAGGGTTTCTTTGATGTTCTTTTATTGCAAATTCCATGGAATATAATAGGTAGAAAGGAAAGGAAACTAGCAAATGATGCCTGAAATGGATAAGAAGCATGAAGTGATAACTGTAAACAATGGTGAACCTGCCTTCCAGAGTCACATAACGCATGTGATTCTCCGTTACTTCTCTAGGTGGGTTTGATATACTTTCTCTCATAATCAGCTAAGTTGAACTTAACCAGCAAATTCATCGCATTGCCTTTAAAGAAAGATTTTAGTGCTTCCTCTCCTGCTCTATGGTCCCTAAAGAATTTCCTTCCCTCCATAGACAGCCCTGTTATCCCAGCTATGAACTCTTTGGAGATTTTAGTCTCAACTCCATAAGCTCTCACTTTTCTTCCCTGCCACCCTTTAGCAAACATATTAGTTGCTATAGGATCTGACCCATGCAATTTCTCCATAAGGAGAAAAAGGCCCCCTTCCTGCATGATTTTCCATAGATGGGGCTGCCTGCGGACCGCATCACAAGAACAAGATTCAATCATATTTCTGTCTCCTCCCATTTTTGTCTCTTTCCAAATGTCTCTATCAGAAGACTCCAACGTTTGCTTAAGACAAAGCACTTTCCTTTTTTTTTTATCCAGCAAGGTGTTCTCCCCACCCAAAAAGCGTGTGAGCTTCCATAGAGTTATCATGAGATTAACTCTTGGATGCAATGCAATAATTGTCCTGATTACCTTCATTTATCACTAATAATTTTGCCTTACTTGAAAAATATGAAATCTTTTCATAACATTTGATGTCTCGGGATGTCACCCTCTCATTGGCTATAATGTCAGCCATCCCATTTCCTTCCTAGAATATATGGGAAATTAAAAATTTATCAAAGGAATTAATCATTTTAATAAAATCCTTTACTGTCATATCAATGGTCCAACTTGGGGATTAGATTTCCTTCGACACTCGACTATATTGATGGAGTCCCCCTTGATCCAAACCTTCTTATAAACTCTCTCATAGGCGAGCTTTATGCTGTGGTAGGCCGCCGCACCTTCAGTTTAGTGATTAGATCAAATGCCCAATGGAAGTACCACATCTGAAATAAACCTACCTCTGTCATCTCTTAACACTCCCCTGCTTCCAGCTGGCTTGGGATTCCCTTTGGCTGCCCTGTCAAAATTGACCTTAACCCACTCCAAAGGTGGGGTCTTACATTAACCTGATCTCTAGCTTTATTAATTCTCTTATACGAGATTGAAGTATCATTCGTTAAGCCCCACTTAAAAGACATTTGTTTATCATAATTAAAAATGATATCCTTCAGCTCATTTTGATTTTTGTCCAACATGCTTTGAGTGAAATTTTCTTTGATAGCTCTTTTAAGCTTCACCATCACTTCGTCAACTAGCAAAGCTGTCTCATAGAAGACACTATTATTTATTTCTTTCCAAATTCCCCATGCCACATGGGGAAGGGTAAGGGACCTGAGGAACCTGAGAGCTAAATTCTAGGAAGGAGTTTTCCACTAGTTGACAATATCCTGTAAGGAGTTAGGGAAATCCCAGTCCAAGTTCCATAAAGAGAGGATCTTGCCACATATTTCTCTAAAGAACTCACAACTAATTAGCATGTGGACTACTGATTCCAAGTAATTTAGGCATAGAGCACACCTATTAGGAATAGAAAAACCACATTTGCACAAGTTATCAATGGTGAGGATCTTATTCTAAGCTAAAAGCCATAAGAAGATATTGATTTTTAGAATGAGATCCAAATTCCAAAGATTGGCCTAGAAAGGAGTAGCAACCTGACCCTAAAGTAGCATCTCAAACCTAGACGCCACTGAGGAGTTCCATGAAGGGGATGAACTCTAAACCACCTCATCCTCCATCTGTAATCATGGTAGGTGGAACTGTGAGAGGAAGACTTGAAGGTCTTTGAGAATGAGATTTAACTTCGATAGATTCTTCCATTTGCCATGCTCCATGTAATCCACAACTCTCTTACCCAAGGTTTTAATGCAGAGCTCCCGCATAGGTGTGGCACACTCCACATCATCTAGCTTCTTTTCCCCATACCATAGGTCTTCCCATAGCTGAATTGATAATGTTTTAAATGATTATGTGATATCGTGAGTGTATGCATTTCCTTGCTTCGACTATATATATTGGATTAATCTATTTGCTCATGTGCGTGAGTGATTTTCAAGGCCATGCAAAATCAAAGATTGATCCCACACCTAGTGTGATTCTTGTGTTAGACCGATCTAGTCCCAAGAGGGGCCAAGATCATGTGTGATTTGTATGATGCTTTTGTAAATGTCTGTATTTTATTATTTAGCTTAGATTTCACCTCTTTTATATTGTTTATTGAAGTGTTGTAAAAATATGTGATTTAATATACACCACTTGGTGTCTTTTAATTCTGATGGCCATTTTATGTGATTTTCTACTTCCTAAACTATTTATTATGGGCTAAAATTAATCCTAGGTGGTACCCCTAGGGTCTAGGGCCCATTTGAGCATGCCAAACCCTAGGGTTACCTCTGTCAAGTCACTTTAACTTCAGCTTGAAGTAAAGTGACTAAATTCAAATTTGAATTGGAGTGGAGGATGAGTCATGCCTTGAAACATGACCCATTACCCTTTCCAAGGAATGGAATCCCATCACCTTGAAGACTTGGGGAGTCTTCAAGACTCCCAAGTGTGTGGAACCTTCCTCCAATGCTCTCACACATGTGTGAGAGCATCTTGGAGTGAAGGGGCTTCCTTTAGAGAATAACGTGATGACATGTGCCATCCCTTATCCTCTTGGAGCCCATTTTAAGAGATGCTACATCTCCACCTTTACTTTCACACACGTGGAGAGGGTGAGATTTGAATGGATGGGAGGGTGACACATGTCACCTCCACATTCCATATTCCTTGCAAGTGGTTTGGGAAGAGGAAGGAGAAGGTGACACGTGTCACCTTCTCATTCCTCAAGGATTTGGAATGAAGCCTATATTATTTCCTCTTTGTGAGAGGAAAAGGGTTCCTTCATTTTCTTGTTTTTGGCTATTTTTAAAGGTGTTTTTTTGAGAGAGTTAGAGAGTTGGAGATCTTGGAAGGAGGCTTGAAGGAGAAGGTTGGAAAGCTCTTCTACAACCCTCTTCCATTATTGGGATTTCAAAGGTAAGCCTCAAGGCACAAGAGACTTTCTCATGTATTTTTACTTTTATTGTGTGAATGATATTGCTTTGTGTTTTGTATTTGTTGTTGTGTTGGGTTTTATGGGTCTTTTGAATGAGACTACCATTCTTGGTGTGTCCATTAATGTGAGGGATGGGAGAGGAGTGAACCTCCTCGAGGTCACCCTCTTGGGTATTGTCATATTGTGTCTTTGAGGGCAAATTTGAGGAGTATGGTTGTTATTTTTATGGCATGAGTGCCTTGGTGTGATACATTTCATGCAAGAGATTTTATGCTTGAGACCTTGTTTTGAAGTATTATAATTTTCACTGAGGTATTTTTAGGCTTGAGGCCTTGTTTTGGAATCATGCAATTTTGTTTGTAGGAGTGAACCTCTTGAGTAGAGTGATGTCCACTCTCCTACCTTGTCAAACCTATTTTTATGGATTTTTTGTTGTTTAGCCTTGATAGGTGGTCTTCTTGTTGTGTTCTTGCTTCTTGTTGTGTGTTGTGGAGTGTACCCATGTGAAGATTGACCTCCAAGCTCGGGGGTGACCCACTTTTAGGTCTATGGAAGGGTGGAGAGTGTTTTGGTGGCTTGGAAGTATCCCTATTGTTTTAGTTTTTGTAGGTTTGAGCATTGGAGCTTGGATGGTGTCTTATGACTTATGTTTTTAAGTTTTTGTTTGGTTGTTGAAGCCTTAGCCATGTGGGCTTGTTGCAGAAATTTTGCATGAGAGAATGAGCTCTCTTATATGTGTTGTAGACTGAATATTTTACCCATGTATGCAAGTAATTGGTGATATGAAGTTGTTGTCCTTATATAAAAAATGATTGTAAAAGAAGATGTGACTGCTTTACGTTGCTTATGTTTCAAAAGGAAAAGAAAAAAATGTGCATTTATGTTTGTTGGTTTGTATCTATTGTTCAAAGAAAAAATATATAAGCATATGTTGAAAGGAACTTGTCACTGTTCAATCAATAGTACTGTTATTTCTTTTTAAAAAATGGTGTAATCTCCCATAATTATTATTATGAGAAATTGGATAGATACCCTTACCTATGTGTATATCTATGTCATTCTATTTCTTTAAATGTAAATGTTAAGATATTGGTTTTTTTATCTGAGTGCTAATGTATAATAACACACACACACACACACACACACACATATTTAAATATACATCTATATATATAGATATAAATATTTCTATATATATATATAATTCATATTTCTTTATATATGTCAAGGATATTTTTCATTTGCTGGGTAATGTATTTATTAGTAAGGTAGATTTTAAAGAAAATGGGCATTGTATATATATATATAGTGTAAAGTAGTTATGCAAAATAAATATATAACTATGAGGATGTATATACAGTTTATTTCTTATATATATATGAATAATCAATGATAAATTGTATGCATACTATTTATTTTTGTTTGAGACCTGTTGATAAATAAAATTTAGGGCATTTAACAATCCTTGTGCATTGTTAAACTAGCAGTTTTGGTGTTTTAAAAAAGGTAGCAATGGATGGGCAGCGGCTGGGCCGCCATCCATTTTGTTGTTACCATTGTAAGTGTAGAGGGGGTGGGGGACGAACCCCCCACCCACTCCCCGCCATTCAGTGGGGGATGGATGGGAGGTCCGCCCCCCATCTTCCTTTGCTTTTGTTGAGCATTGCTCAGAAAACCCTAAATGATTAGCGGCAGCGCCGCCCATATCCCGCGACCTACTCAATGTTCGACCCACCATTTGGCTTCCTACAATTGCATTATATTTACTTGTCTCTGCAGTAGAAAAAAAATTGTAATATATATATATATATAATGCATATATTCCTCTGGTTTGAAACTAGAGCCAGAGAAAAATGCGGATCTATTATTTACAACAGAAGCCATAAATGAAATTTTAACTATACCTCTGTAGATGTTCCATGGCTGTCCAAAATCAAAGGGATCCCTGCCAAAAAAAAATAATGATTGAGGAGAAACAAAAGATAAGAAAAATAGATAAGAAAGAAGAAATGAGAAGAATAATAGAATGAGATAAGATAATAGGTTTAGGGTTAGGGCATCAGAGATTTTAATATTCTTTTGTTCTTTTACGGCTTTGGGAATTTTATAGTTTGTTTTTAATAATGGGGTTGAGGGGGAAATTTGATATGGGGAATTTATTAATATTAGAAAAAGTGAACATGACTCTTTTTTTTATTCCCATTCCTTTGCTTTTGGATTGGTATTATAGACTCTTAATATCTCTAACTCATATAGTATGGGTTAGTGAGTGTGAATTTATAATTTATTAATGTTAGACTTCATCCAATCTTAGGTTTGCTAATTCAAAGAGCGGGATAGATTACATTTAAACTATGCCTTTAATATTGCCTAGGGATTAATCTTTTATTGATGGAAATAGACAAAAGGTTAATTAAAATATTTTATTAAACTCTAATTAAAAATTTTACAATGGTGTTGGAAAATTATTTTAGACTTTGGGGCTTTGCATTTTATTAATTTCATACCTTATTGATGTAAATAGTTTATTAAATTTAATTTAACCTAGGCATTTAATCAGAGAGGTTAATATGAGATGATTAATTAATCAAGCGTGATTGTTTATGCTTTTGCATTTAACTATTTTTATTGATTTATAGTAGGAATTTAATTTTAAATAATTCCCATGTACACCCGAGAGGCATTATGTTGCCAGATTTTTTCAGAATCCTTGTATGGTTATATAGATGAATTATATATGCATTAGTGTTATTTTCATGACTTAGATATGTTTAAATTAATTATATTTGTTCTAGTTCCTAGGTTTTGATTTCGACACATGTCGAAATCACATCACACATTTAGGAAACTTAGGGTTTGGATCAAATCGATTCTAACCCTAATGGAAATGCTCCTCATGTCACATAAACCCCCTTAGTAGGCTATCATCTCGCAGGGGTTGTGAAAGGTATTTGCATTACCACAAAGTTGGATTGACATGTTTACGCCTTATGTGTATTACCATCGAGCATGCTGATGCATGCAAGGGGGTTTCTAGGGAATTGTAATTTTTTTTTTTATATTTCATGTCATGACCACATGACAAATGTGGACATGACACATGTGTTGCATGTTGTTACCACAAGAAAAATGTAGGCATGACATTTGGTAACAAAGCCCAAGTTTAAACACTAGGCTTGTTTGGGCACATTATTTATTCTACAATTTTGATTAATTTGTAAATACCTTGTTCATGTAGGATGCCACCTAGATCACGACGAGAGCATTCATGCACCACTGACTCTAGAGGAGTCAAGATTCATAGCGATTCATCAGCAGAGGCACAGGCCCCACAAGTATTGCAGGCACCATAAGCACCTGATTTAGGGCCACAGATTCTTCAGGCACTATAGGCAGTCTTAGATAGATTACCATCATTTGTAGTAGAGCCACATGTAGAGCCGCATGTAGAGCCACATGTAGAGCCTCATGTTGAGCCGTGTGTGGAGCCACATGATGAGCCACGTGTTGAGTCATGTGTATAGCCATGAGTGGAGCCACACATGGAGCCACGTGTCGAGTCATATGTAGAGGTACCAGCCATAGCTGAGGATGGCACATCAGCACATAGATCTCGTAGTAGGACCCCTCTACGATATGAGGAGCACGAGGAGGGAGTACAGATTGAGCATGTTTATCATGGGGCATGACTATGGTTAGCAGGACGAGGTAGATGCACCATTCTGAGGACACAAAGACCATGGAGACCCCATTAGGGATTTACTTAGGCTTAATCCACCAACTTTTGCAGGGACCATAGAGGGAGCCAAGCCTGAGGCCTAGCTCATCAGCTTAGATAGTTGCTTTGCATTGCGTCCCTATTGAGCAACACAAAGGCATGCATGGCGGTTCATCTTTTAAGAGACACAGCGGTGACATGGTGGCACACTAATGAGTGTAAGCATCGCTTATCACTAGATACTCTTATATGGGACACCTTCACTGAGTGCTTTAATACGCGTTATCTTTCAGATCACTATAGACAGTGCTAGATTCATGAGTTCTATGACTTGCAATAGCGAGGTTCCACTATAGCACAGTATGAGAGTAGTTTCATTGAGATATCATGGTATGTAGAGTACCTCCATGATGAAAAAATTTTGGTTCATAAATTTATCAGAGGTTTGAATCATGGGATCTTAGGACCAGTGTGTATGGCAAATCCCCAGAACATGAGTGAGGCTATCGAGAAGGTGTACATCACAGAGGAGATCCAAGGGAAAAGTCATAGCTCACGTCCCTAGTATCAAGACCATAGCCAGTAGCTGCATCAGGACTTCCACCAACCACCCCCACCTCAGAGGGGAGGATTTAGTTTTGTACCGCTACCTCCTAGATCTCCACAATAGTAGCGTCAGCATCAGCAGAGGTCTAGGCCACAGCAGAGGGCACATGGGGGTCATAATCGTGGATGGAAGCAATAGGGCCCATGTAGAAATAAATGATAGTAGGGACCATTTGTGGGGCCCTCTAGATCATAGTAGTCATTTAGAGGTTCACAGGGTTCCATGGGTCTACCTAGGTAGCAACAGTCGAGTAGGACACAATCAGGATAGGTGCAAGCTCAAGGACCATGTTATGTTTGTGGTGGAGCATGTATTTAGCCATAGAGTGCCCATAGGGCTATATGATAGGGGGACAGCCTTGTGCAGGTGGATCTAAGCAGATAGTTGGTGATGTCGGTAGGTCCCACTGCATGTTTGTAGTGGTTGATAACTGCCAGGATGACTTTCTGGCCTCCGTGATCGAGACTATAGTTATGATTGGGGATGTCCCCATTGCTATTTTATTTGACTCTAGTTCTACTGATTCATTTATCTCTCCATCATTAGTGGAGCATTGTAGGATTGTGGCCTCTATGCAGGGCGATAGGTGGGAGGTTGAGTTGGCCACAGGGGCCAAGATGGCAGTGGATGCTTTGGTTCAGGGTTGTGACATATCATTGGGAGCCTTCACTACATTAGTAGACCATAGGGTTATTCCCTTATGATCTTATGGTGTGGTGTTAGGCATGGATTGGCTTGCAACTCATAGAGCTAAGCTAGATTGTTACAGGAAGGCGATTGGTTTCTTAGATGACCATGGCACGACAGTCAAGATATTGGGCATTCAAAAGCCCACGACTATTCGCATCATCTCCACTCACCAGCTTAAGCGCTGCATGTAGAATGGATGTCAGATGTTCACCATTATTGTTAGTGATAGGTCAGAGGATAAGCCAGAGACATCATTAGATGATCATCCCATTTTGAGAGAATTTGTCAATGTTTTTCCACCTGAGTTACCAAGGATGCCACCTCGCAGAGAGGTAGACTTTCACATTGACCTTGTGTCTAGTGTCGAGCTAGTGTCTCGTGCACCCTATAGGATGACTACCCATGACCTCAAGTTACAGTTGGAGGAGTTACTCAAGAAGGGGCACATCTGACCTAGCATCTCACCTTGGGGTGCACCGGTCATCTTCGTGAAGAAGAAGGATGGGTCTCTTCATCTATGCATGGACTATAGGCAGGTTAATAAGGTGACAGTGAAGAACCATTATCCTCTGCCTAGGATTGATGATCTTTTCGATTAGATGTAGGGAGCTAGGGTGTTCTCTAAGATTGACCTAAAGTCTAGCTATCACCAGTTGCGCATCACAGAGGTAGACATCTATAAGACCACCTTCTGGACTTGATATGGCCACTATGAGTTCACTGTGGTACCCTTCGGCTTGATGAATGCCCCTGCAATGTTCGTGAGTCTCATGAACGGGGTGCTCTACACTTATTTGGACTGATTCACGATTATATTCTTAGATGATATTTTTATCTATTCTCAGACTGAGGAGGAGCACGAGGAGCACTTATTTCAGGTTTTACAATGCTTGAGAGAGCAACATCTATATGGCAACTTGGCAAAGTATGCCTTTTTTAGATTAGAGGTGCAGTATTTGGGGCACATCCTATCTGGCAATGATATCTCCATACATCCATCAAAGATTAGGGCTATCAAGGATTAGCCAGCACCCACCCGCATGACAGAGGTCAGGAGTTTCATGGGGTTAGCTGGGTATTACCACAGATTTGTTGAGGGCTTCTCCAGGATAGCACACCACATCACATCCCTTCAATGGAAAGGGAAGAGTTACACATGGACTGAGCAATGCGAGAGGGCCTTTGGGGTCCTCAAGGAGCATCTAACCAGTGCTCCTATCTTAGCAATTCTTGATCCAGCAGTTGATTTCATGGTTTGCACAGATGCTTCATTAGAGGGATTAGAAGTTGTAATTATGTAGGGGGTTGAGCAATTATGTATGAGTCATGAAAGCTCAAGACCCATGAGCTGAACTTCCCCATGCATGACTTGGAGCTCGCAGTAGTAGTTCATGCTCTTATGTGTTGGAAGCATCTTATTTTGGGTCATCGTTTCAAGCTACATTCAAATCATCACAGTCTACAGCATATCTTCACATAGCCTAATCTAAATGGCTTTGGATGGAGTTCCTTTGCAAGTACGACTTTGATGTCCACTACAATAAAGGGAAGGAGAACATGGTTGCCAATGCATTGAGTCAAAGGTGCCACGAGATCCTGACCTTGACACCGAGTGTAGATTTGAGAGGACACATTATATAGCATCTACCAGAGGATGAGTGGTTTCTTGAGGTACAGTAGGAGATCCAGTCATAGAGGGCCCTTGTGGGCAAGTTTACAGGTTATTCTCTAGAGGCAGATGGGCTCCTTAGACATCGACAATGCATCTATGTACCTCATACAGGTGATCTACGTGCATTAGTTTTACCAGAGGCTCACCAAGCACCTTATGCAGGACACCTAGGGTTGAAGAAAATGCATGTCGATTTGTGACTGTTGTATCATTAGGCAGGTATGAGACGGGATATTGTAGAGCTCATTGCTTGATGTGTTGAGTACCAGAGGGTTAAGGCCGAGCATTAGCATCCAGTAGGTCTTTTATACCCTCATGAGATACTAGAGTGGAAATGGGACACCATTACCATGGATTTTATAGTTGGTCTTCTTATGTCATCTTGTTGCTATGACACCATCATGGTGACAGTTGACAAGTTGACCAATGTGGTGTACATCTCACTTGTATGTACGACATACAATGCACCGGCGGTGGCAAGAGTATTCTTGGATGACATTGTGAGATTGCATGGGGTAACTCATCTCATTATTTCTGATAGGGACTTAGTTTTCACAACAACCTTTTGGAGGGCATTGCAACAGGCGTGTGGTACACAACTCAACTTCAGCTCCACTTGTCACCCTGAGACAGATTGTCAGATGGAGAGGGTGAACCAAGTATTAGAGGATATGCTCTGCATGTACGTGATGGACCAATAGTCTAGATGGGAGGAGTATCTATACCTAGTTGAGTTTGCTTACAATAATGGGCATCACATCTCATTGGGTATGCCTCCCTATAAGGCCTTGTATGGTAGACCTTGCAAGACACCGTTGAGTTGGGACCATATAAAGGACAGGGTTGCTATAGGGCTAGAGCTGGTGTAGGATATGAAGCAGTAGGTGACCTTGATTAAATAGAGAAAATAGGAGGCATAGGACCGACAGAAGAAGTATGCCGATGCTAAGAGACTAGATCGGAGCTTCTTAGTTAGTCACAGAGTTTTCTTTGAGAGTGTGGCTGCATAAGAGTCCAATCCATTATAGAATGGGCTCTAGGCTCACATCATAGTTTGTTAGGCGTTTTGAGATTTTGGAGAGGATAGGACCCATATCCTACTGTTTAGCCTTGCCACCTAGCCTGTCGTGCATCCACGATGTGTTCCATGTGTTTGTTTTGTAGCGATATATATCTGATTTATCTCATGTATTGGACTAGGGTGCTCTACAGGTAGAGGTGGATGAATAGTTGGCTTTGAAATCAATTCGCATATTAGCTCGTCAAATGTTGGGCCTTTGAGGTTTGAGAGCTAGACAAGGTTAGGGTTTAGTGGGACAGATATAATGAGGTCACAGTGACATGGGAGGATGCAGTTAGGTTGAGGACCCTTTATCCTCTCCTCTTTAAGAACTTCCAGGAACAAGTTTAATCTTGGGGTGGGGAGGGCAATGTGAGGCCTATTTATTTCACTCTCTTATTTTTCTTATTCCATATTTAAGTTGATGACATTTAGACATTTGGGACTGTTGATTCTGATATGCAAATTCTCTAGACTCTATTCCCTTATTTTGTTTGGCTATATTTAGTAGATTGTGATGTGACTATATCCTGATTTTGATTCACTAATGATTATTAGACATGTGAAATATATTTTGATGATATTAGAGATGCTAGTTGTGAAATTACTAAATGAAATTATTATGCAATTTTGATCTGGAGATATTGTTTAGAAATGTAGTTATAAATCTCATTTATGATACTATGTGATTTTAATAATGTTTTAAATGATTATGTGATATTGTGAGTGTATGCATTTCCTTGCTTCGGCTGTGATATATATATGTTGGATTAATCTATTTGCTCAAGTACGTAGGTGATTTTCCAGGCCACAGAAAATCAGAGATCGATCCCACACCTAATGTGATTCCCATGTTAGACTGATCTAGTCCCAAGAGGGACCAAGATCATGTGTGATTTGTATGATGCTTCCATAAATGTTTGCATTTTATTATTTGGCTTAGATTTTACCTCTTTTATATTATTTATTAAAGTGTTGTAAAAATATGTGATTTAATATACACCACTTAGTGTCTTTTAATTTTGGTGTCCATTTTATGTGATTTTCTACTTCCTAAAGTATTTATTATGGGTTAAAATTAATCATGGGTGGCACCCCTAGGGTCTAGGGCCCATTTGAGCATGTCAAACCCTAGGGTTACCTCTATCTAGTCACTTTAACTTCAGCTTGAAGTAAAGTGATGAAATTCAAATTTGAATTGGAGTGGAGGATGAGTCATGCCTTGAAACATGACCCATTCCCCTTTCCAAGGCATGGAATCCCATCAGCTTGAAGTCTTGGGGAGTCTTCAAGACCCCCAAGTGTGTGGAACCTTCCTGTAATGCTCTCACACATGTGTGAGAGCATTTTGGAGTGAAGGGGCTTCCTTTAGAGAATAAGGTGATGACATGTGTCATCCCTTATCCTCTTGGAGCCCATTTTGAGAGACGCCACCTCTCCATCTTTGCTCTCACACATGTGTGAGAGCACATGTGGAGAGGGTGAGGTTTGAATGGATGGGAGGGTGACACATGTCACCTCTACATTCCATATTCCTTGCAAGTGGTTTCGAAAGAGGAAGGAGAAGGTGACACATGTCACCTTCTCATTCCTCAAGGCTTTGGATTGAAGCCTATATTATTTCCTCTTTGTGAAAAGAAAGGAGTTCTTTCATTTTCTTGTTTTTGGATATCTTTGGGGTATATTTTTTGAGAGAGTTAGAGACTTGGAGATATTGGAAGGACGCTTGAAGGAGAAGGTTGGAAAGCTCTTCTATAACCCTCTTCCATTATTGGGCTTTCAAAGGTAAGCCTCAAGGCACAACAACCTTTCTCATGTATTTTTACTTTTATTGTGTGAATGATATTGCTTTTTCTTTTGCATTTGTTGTTGTGTTGAGTTTTATGGGCGTTTTGAATGAGACTACCATTCTTGGTGTGTCCATTCATGTGAGGGGTGGGAGAGGAGTGAATCTCCTTGAGGTCACCCTCTTGGGTATTGTCATATTGTGGCCTTGAAGGCAAATTTGAGGAGTATGGTGGTTATTTTTTTGGCATGAGCGCCTTGGTGTGATATATTCCATGGAAGATATTTTAGGCTTGAGGCCTTGTTTTGGAGTATTATAATTTTCATGGAGGTATATTTAGGCTTGATTCCTTGTTTTAGAATCATGAGATTCTGGTTGTAGGAGTGAACCTCTTGAATAGAGTGATGTGCACTCTCCTACCCCCTCAAATCTATTTTTATGGATTTTGTATTGTTTAGCCTTGATGGGTGTTCTTCTTGTTGTATGCTTGCTTCTTGTTGTACATTGTTGATGCAGGAGCATCCCTGGTTCAGGAGTAATCTTGCATCAACCAAAAAAATTTGCATTTAAGTTTGTTTGCAGTTTAGTTTATTTCTTTTCATTTTCCAGTTTAGTCTTGGCAATTCAGTCAGAAGCAGTTTCTATATTTTGGTGTAGTTGTATTTCAGACCTTGTAGAGTTGGACTTAGCATCTACATTCATTCATCTACATCATATCTAAATTCAGAGATCTGTAAACCATTACCAGCAAGATATCGCTATCAGAAGATCGACTATTTTCTCAGAGTAGAGCATCCTGATAATCACAGATAACTAGCTAAAGGAGAAACTTGCGGAAGCATTTCCTGATCTATTGAGCCTAATGACACATTATTCAATGATCTTTGGTTCGTGGCTGACCTACCTAGGAGATCTGCACATCATTCCATTCATTTTCTAGAGGAATTCTATGCAATTAGGTCTGACCTATCTGTCTACACACGTTACATCTCTTTATTGGAATTTGTGACCTCCCTTAGCTGACGCAAAGCAATCTATTAATCTGGATATGATAATTATTGATGTAATAGATCATTAGGAAAGAGTATCATAAGTTACTAAGTTCTAGATAGATAACTTATTCATTTTTTGGCAAAGGAGCTTCACAGCTTTATGTTGCACATGTATGTAATTAGGCCTGTGAGCCCTAATTGTAAGCTTGAATGTTGTTAGCCGATCCCTATTTAAATTCTATGATATACTGAGTGACTAAATCTGTATTTGTTTCATTTCTTTGAGTTATTTCCGTTGTGTTTACTCTTGTTGCACAGTCTGGATAGTTCATTTTGTGAACCCTCCTATTGTGACTGCACCAAGTGGTATCAGAGTGAAAGTTTGAATCTTTTGGAATGAATTGAGTGAAGTTGGCGAGGGAATTCCATAAGATCTTGCTGTGGACAGATCATCGAATTGAGGTAGGTTACTTGTGTTGCAACCAATTGCCGAACTTGAGGCAGTTTACACTTGATCCTAAGAAGAATGCCACCGAGGAGAGCTGTTGCTATTGGAACAATGGTTGGTAGAATGGATGAGATGATGGAGATGATGAAAAAAATGTGAATTTGATTAGATGTTGTTGAAGAAGATAGGAGAAGAGGATTGACACCAGAACCTAATGTTGAAAGTGATGATGAAGAAGAAGAATCGGATCAAGTAAAGATGCTGCGAGCTATTTCAAATATCGGAAAGAGACCTAGAGTTGATGTGCCAAACTATATTGGTAATTTGAACCCTAAAGAATTGATTGACTAGATAAATGACATGGAAGAATACTTTGAATATGAGGAAGTTAAAGATCTAGAGAAGGTAAAATTTACGAAGACAATGTTTAAAGGACATGCTGCTATATGGTGGAAAGAAGTTTAATTGGAAAGAAATAGAAGAGGAAAAGAAAAGATTACAAAATGGGATATGATGGTGACAAAGTTGAAAAATTAGTTTATACCTACTGACTATGAGTTGGAACTGTTGAAAAGATTGCAAAACCTAAGACAAAAGGAGAAATCTGTGAACGAGTACACTGTATAATTTCATAAAATGATCATAAGGATAGGACATAGTGAAGCAAGTAAGGAGAAAGTGGCTAGATATATCAATGGACTGAGATTGAACATTCAAAGGGAACTAAGCTTGGTGAGGATGACATCTTTGGAAGAAGCATATCAGTTTTCCCTGAAAGTTGAAGAGAAACTATATAAGAGGCATGATTAGAGATAGAGAGGAAGAGGAGGTAAATTTCAGAGAGGTAGGACTCATTCCAGAGGAGATAGTTTATTTCCAGAGTAGAACAAGTTTGACAGCCCATTTAATGCATACTAGAGAAATGATAGAAATTTTCATCCCCGAGGCAACTATAATTCATACCAAAATGAAGGGCACAGAAGAGAAGGAAGAGGATTGGATAAGAGAACATTCAGAGGTACTTTTTTCAAGTGTGGAGGTGAAGGACATAGAGAATTTGAATGTAATTAGGGTAGTACAAGTAAGTGGACATAAAATAGTGGAAGAGCAGCCTATGTGGAAGAAGAACCTATTGGATCACCTAGTTCAATTGGCAAACCTAAGAAAGGAGAATCACTTGTAATGAGGAGAGAACTATTTCAAGAAGAAACAAATGAGGAATCACCATAGAGGAAAAACTTGTTCAGAACTAGATGCAAATTAGGAGGTAAGTGTTGTAAAGTTTTAATTGATATTAGTAGTTAAGATAACCTAGTTTCAGAGGAGATGGTGACTAAGCTGAAGTTGGAAAGATTGAAACACCCTAAGCCATATTAGATAGCATGGATTCTGGATGATCATAAGGTACTGGTGAGTGATCAATGTTTGGTGAAATTTCATATTGGATCTTATCATGATGAAATCTTGTGTGATATTATGCCTATGGATGTTTGTCATATCTTATTGGGTAGACCTTGGTAGTATGATAGAAAAGCTATACATGATGTGAGAAAGAATACATATACTATAATAACAAATGGAAAGAGAATTACTTTGATTCCTTTGGAGGATGATCCTAAAGATGTGGTATGTGGAAATGCTAGAATCTATTTGGTAGATGGAAGAAATTTTTTAGATGGTTTGAGACATGAGAATATGTGTTATGCCTTGATTCTTAAGAAGCCTGAAATATTGAAGAAAGAGACTGAAGAATCACAACCTAAGGAGATAAAAGAATTACTGACAGAATATGAAGATATCATATCAGATAATGTGCCTGATGGATTTCCACGTATAAGGAGTATCAGTCATCAGATGGATCTTATACTAGGAGCAAGTTTGCCTAACAGAGCAGCACACTGAATGACACCGATAGAAAATGAAGACTTGAATAAATAGATACAAGAGTTGTTGAGAAAGGGTTTGATCAGAGAAAGCTTGAGTCCTTCTGTAGTGCCTGCAGTGTTAGCACCGAAGAAGGATGGAGAATGGAGAATGTGTACTGACTCTAGAGTCATAAACAAGATCACAGTTAAGTATAGATTTCCTTTACTAGGATGGATGATATCATGGATTGTTTGAGTGGAGCAAAATATTTCACAAAGATAGACTTGAAGAGTGGATACCATCATATTAGAATTAGAGAAGGTGATGAATGGAAAACTGCTTTTAAGACAAATGAAGGATTGTATGAGTGGCTAGTAATGCATTTTGATTGACAAATGCACTAAGTACTTTCATGAGGTTGATGAATGAAGTCTTGAAGAAATTCTTGGATAACTTTGTGATAGTATACTTGGATGATATTTTGATTTTCAGTAAGACAAAGGAAGTACATTTATGGCATATTAGACAAGTTTTCCAGAGGTTGATAGAAGAGAAATTGTTGATAAACATAAAGAAGTGTAGTTTCATGAAGAAAGAGTTAGTATATTTGGGATTTGTGATTTTTACAGAAGGATTGAAGATGGAACCCGAGAAAGTGAAAGCAATTGTTGAGTGGCCTACACCGGAGAGCATTGGAGAGGTTAGATCATTTCATGGATTGGCTAGTTTCTACCGGAAGTTCATTAGAAATTTTAGTACAGTTTGTAACCCTATGATAGAGACAATGAGAGGTGACAGAAAAGACTTTAAGTGGATGTCTGGAGCAAATAAAAGTTTTGAATTATTTAAGTAGAAGGTGACAGAGCAACCTATTTTGGCATTACCAGATTTCAATAAGGTATTTCAAGTAGATTGTGATGCAAGTGGAAGTGCAATTGGAGCAGTATTAAGTCAAGAAGGTAGACCTATAGCTTATTTCAGTGAGAAATTGAATGATGCAAAGAGAAGATATTTAGTTTATGATCAAGAGTTATATGCCATAATTTAAGCCTTGAAGAAGTGGAGACATTACTTCTTGCCAAAGGAGTTTGTGTTGTATACAAATCATCAAGCTTTACAATATTTGAACAGTCAAGGTAAGTTGAATCAGCAACATATGAGGTGGGTAGAGTACATGCAGAGTTATACATTTGTGTTGAAGTATAGGAGTGGAAAATCAAACAAAGTTGCTGATGCATTGAGTAGGAGAAGAAACTTGTTGACAGAGATGAAAGTTGAAGTGTTGGGTTTTGACGAATTGAAGAATATGTAGGGAGACACTAATTTTGTAGAACCTTGGAAAGCATGTATAGAACCTATTGTGATAGATAGGAGAAAGTGGTTGGACTATTTCATTCAAGAAGATATGTTGTTCAAAGGAAGTCAGTTATGCATACCTAGAAGTTCAGTGAGAGACAATTTGATTAAGGAGAAGCATAATGGTGGATTGGCGGGACATTTTGGCATTGATAAGACAGTGGCTTTGGTGAGTAAAAACTACTTTTGGCCTCAGATACATAAGGATGTTTGGATATTTCTGCAGAGTTGTATAGTTTGTCAAGTTACAAAAAGGAGTAGTCAGAATACTAGATTTTATAAACCTTTGATAGTATCGGAGAGACCTTGGGAAGACATAAGCATGGATTTTGTAATGAGATTTTTTAAGACACAGAGAGGACATGATTCAATATTTGTAGTGGTTGACAGATTTTCAAAGATGGCTCATTTCATACCTTGCAAGAAGACAACTGATGCAGTGCATGTAGTTGACTTATTTTTCAAGGAGATTTTGAGATTGCATGGATTACCTAATAGTATAGTTTCAGACAGAGACACAAAGTTTGTTGGATACTTTTGGATGACACTTTGGAAGAAGATGAAGACATATTTGAAGTTTAGTTTAGCTTTTCATTCACAAACTGATGGACAAATAGAGGTAGTGAATAGGATTTTGAGAAATTTGTTGAGGTGTTTGGTTGGAGAGAAGGAAGGAAGTTGGGATTTGATTCTTTCCCAAGAAGAGTTTGCATACAATAATTTAGTGAACAGGAGTATCAGAAGAACACCTTTTGAGATTGTTACCAGAAGAAACCCTAAAGGAGTTGTAGAATTGAGAGATGTTAGTATGGAAGAAAAGAGAAGTGTAGAAGCAGAAGAATTTGCTGATCACATGAAGATAGTACATGATCAGGTTAAGAAGCATTTGGAGAATATGAATAATAAGTACAAAGAGAAGGCTGATGAGAAGAGAAGACATCAAGAATTTGAAGTTGGAGATGAAGTGATGGTGTACTTGAGAAAAGAATGATTTCTAGTTGGGACATATAACAAGTTGAAGATGAAGAAGTTTGGACCTTGTAAGATACTCAGAAGATTTGATTCATGAAATTCATATGAAGTAGAATTATCAGAGACATTGGGTCTATCACCTATTTTCAACATTGCAGACCTATATCAGTATCATGAAATAGAGTTTAGTGACAGCATGGAAGAAGACTTGAAGAAGCAGTTACCACAACAAGCACCGGAATAGATTGAAGACATTTTGGATAGTAGAGCTATACGTAGCACTAGAGGAAGACAATACAAAGAATATCTTGTAAAGTGGAAAGACAGACTGGAAGAAGATTCATCATAGATTTCTCAGGCTGAGGTGGACCGTCTTGGTTCTCCCCTAGCCCCAGCAAAGTGAGGGACTCACTTTTTTAATAACCCTGGATGTCTAATGCAGGAGCATCCCTGGTTCAAGAACAATCTTGCATCAACCAAAAATATTTGCATTTTAGTTTGTTTATAGTTCAGTTAGAAGCAGT
Organism: Cunninghamia lanceolata; assembly: GCA_027924645.1. NCBI lineage: Eukaryota > Viridiplantae > Streptophyta > Pinopsida > Cupressales > Cupressaceae > Cunninghamia > Cunninghamia lanceolata. The sequence continues at coordinate 699,657 of BSBN01000888.1, forward strand.
TTCTGTATTTTGGTCTAGTTGCATTTCAGACCTCGTGGAGTTAGACTTAGCATCTACATTCATTCATCTACATCATATCAATAATTTAGAGATCCGTACACCATTACCAGAAAGATATCACTATTAGAAGATCGACTATTTTCTCATAACAGAGCATCCTGATAATCACATATAACCAACTGAAGGAGAAACTTGCAGAAGCATTTCCCAATCTGTGGAGCCTAATGACACATTATTCAATGATCTTTGGTTTGTGGCTGACCTTCCCAGGAGATCCGCACATCATTCCATTCATTTTTCGGAGGAGTTCTATGCAATTAGGTCTGACCTATCCGTGTACACACATTACATCTCTTCATTAGAATTTGTGACCTTCCTTAGCCAACACAGAAGAATCTATTGATCCAGATATGATATATATTAATGTAATAGATCCTTAGGAAAGAATTTCATAAGTTACTAAGTTCTAGATAGATTGCTTATTCATTTTATGGCGAAGGAGCTTTAAAGCTTTATCTTGCGCATGTATGTAATTAGGCCTGTGAGCCCTAATTATAAGCCTACATGTTGCTGTCTAATCTCTATTTGAATTCTATGATATACTGAGTGACTGAATCAGCATTTATTCCATTTCTTTGAGTTGTTTTCATTGTGTTTACTCTTATTACATGGTCGAGATAGTTCATTCTGTGAACCCTCCTACTGTGACTACACCAATTGTGGAGTGTACCCGTGTGAAGATTGACCTCCAAGTATGGGGGTGACCCACTTGCGAGTCTATGGAAGGGTGGAGAGCATTTTGGTGGCTTGGAAGTATCCCCATTGTTTTAGTTTTTACAGGTTTGAGCATTAGAGCTTGGAGGGTGTCTTATCACTTGTGTTTTTAAGTTTTTGTTTGGTTGTTGAAGCCTTAGCCATGTGGGCTTGTTGTATAAATTTTGCATGAGAGAATGAGCTCCCTTATATGTGTTGTAGACTAAATATTTTACCCATGTATGCAAGTAATTGATGATGTGAAGTTGTTGTCCTTATATCAAAAATGATTGTAAAAAAAGATGTGACTACTTTATGTTGCTTATGTTTCAAAAGGAAAGGAAAAAATTGTGCATTTATGTTTGCTAGTTTGTATCTATTGTTCAAAGAAAAAAAATATATAAGCATAGGTTGAAAGGAATTTATCACTGTTCAATCAATAGTACTGTTATTTCTTTTAAAAAAAAGGTGTAATCTCCCAAAATTATTATTATGAGAAGCTGCATAGATACCCTTACCTATGTGTATATATATGTCATTCTGTTTCTTTAAATGTAAATATTAAGATATTAGTTTTTTAATCTAAGTGCTTATATATATGTGTATAAATATTGTTATATATATATATATATATATATATATATATATATATATATATAATTTATATTTCTTTTTATATGTCAAGGATATTTTTCATTTGCTAGGTAATGTATTTATTAGCCTCCTACAATTACATTATATTTACTTGTCTCTGTAGTAGCAAAAAAAAAGTTATATATATATATATATATATATATATATATATATATATATATATACTCCTCTGGTTTGAAACCAAATCCAGAGAAAAACACAGATAATATTTTTTTTGTTCCTTTAGAGCTTTGAGAATTTTATATTCTTTTTAATAATGGGGTTGAGGGGGAAATTTGATATGAGGAATTTATTAATATTAGAACAAGTGAACGTGACTCTTTTTTTATTCCCATTCCTTTGCTTTTGGATTGGTATTATAGACTCTTAATATCTCTAACTCATAGAGTATTGGTTAGTGAGTGTGAATTTATAATTTATTAATGTTTTCGCTAAGAGGCGAACTATAGTCGCAGCAGGGGTGGAGATGAGAGCATTCATTTTTTGGTTGTAATTATAAACCAAAAAAAAAAAAATTAAATAAAAATCTAAAAAGAGCCCAAGAATCTTGGTGCATTATTGTTCAGACCGCCATAGCTAAAATTAGAATATGGCAGAGGTGGTGAGGCGTTTCATTTATGTGAGGTGTTTTATTATGTAACGCCTTTATGGATGCACTCTATAAACAGGAGATTGTTGTTAGATTGTTGTTGCCGCCATTGAAGAGCAAATCGGGTCCTCTATACGGGTGCTCTGGAGGTTTTGATGACCCAATTGGAACAAGAGAAGGCAGAGCGAAAGCAAAGGAAAAAAGAAAAGAAACTACAGAAGGTGGCGGCGAAGGCTCAAAAGAAACTACAGAGAAAGTGTGAAGACAGTTCTTCATCATCCTCTGAGTGTAGCGACGGTGAATGTGAGGAGATCAACATGACAAATCTCTGCATGAATCGGATTCCTGAGTAGGTGGTTTCTTCTGACGCCATGTCTGCTAGATTTTTGGAAAGCCCTCTAAATATAGGAGGATTGGATCAGGAATTTGCAGAGACAAAGGAAAAACTGGGGCTGAGCGGAGTGGAGGGGAAGCGACAGGTACAAGTGTGCATGCGAGGTAAGTGCAAGAAATTGGGGTCTGAGCATCTGTTGGCTGTATTTGAGGAGATCATATAGAAATCTGGAATGGGATGTGGAGTACAGGCTGTGGTCTGTAAATGCATGGGCAAGTGCCTATGATAAAACGTCGAAAAAAATAGCATTTTTGATCCTTCTCGGCCACAGGATTTCCTTTTCATTTAAGGCACTAAGGTTTGTAGAAGCTCATGCATGTAGCTCAGGGATGTATTATTGGAGAGTTTTTTCTGCTTTAATTCAAATTGCTTCTGACATTAATGTAATTGTTAGAAACTAAATTCTGGTTGTTAATTTTGATGTATCGTTGCAGAAAAATGACGAATAGAGGTGTGCCGAGCAAGGCAGACCATTTAACGCCCTAACGGAAGGTTTGATTTCTCATGTTATCCCTCTTCATATCAAAACATGCGATACAAAGTCTACTTACCGGTTTTCCTTGGTCACATTTACAGTAAAGCTTGTGCAAGATGAGGCTTCCTCTGAAACTCACCTTCAAATAGTGGTATGTGTACTTTAATTGGAAAGTCCTTTAATATTTTCAATTTTCGGTAATTACTATGAATTTCTATTGTATTTAAGAACTATTTCTAGGATTTCCAGTTTGTAGAGGTGTCTGCCCGATTAATTATTGTAAAGAAGCCATGTTTGGCAGTTTTCTAGATAATTTACCACTTTATTAGTAACCTGATAATTTAGGCTTCTGATGATATGTTTTTCCGCTGACATTTCGCAATCTTTCTGCAATCGGCCAAGCGCTGGTTTAAATTTTGGATTTTTACTTGAAACGAAAATTTATACTCTTTATTCGTGTTTGTGCGGATAGTTAGCCATGAGTGAAGGCTGTGCGTATAGAAACATTTAATTGTTATCATTTTCTTCATAAATTGTCAAGTTCTTTCAATTTCAATTTCCGAGGGCTTAATGGAAATTCATTTTTAGGTCGCATAATGCATTGTGTCATATTGAAGGGTTGATCGGTGGGAATCCCTTTTACGTTCTTGCCACCTGTATTACTGAAATATGACACATTTTGTTTACAAACATCTTTGAGCTGCGCCTTATGCAGGGTTGTATTGAACTATATTTTAAAGATTTTTATACATCATGATTCATGGAGGACAAGAGTAAGGAAATTTAGAAAATTGTACAGTTTTTAAACACCAAAGCCCTATTAAACGATATTGGTTTGATGCATCCTTCTTCAGCTATGTTTACTTGATAAAACCAAATTATAGCAGCCTAAAACACACTTATTCATGATTTCACATGATTAATAGGATTCAGTAATGTCTTCAGAGCTACCAAATCATTTCTTAATTGTAGTTGTATCAAGATTTAGTAAGATGTAAATCTTAAGGCTTCAATAATATTAAATGCACCATTTTTCTAATTTAAAATTTTCTCAGTTTTCTTACCGTACAATATTCCTACGTTTACTGTAGAGATGATTTAGGCACAAAATAACAATAATAATAATTAAATTGGGGTAAAATAAAGACCATGACACAGTCAATTAAAGCTCTCTACCTGCTGTTGTCCTTGCAATCAATGGCCACATGTATGCCGGATTTGAAAAGTCGGAGAAAACTATTTATAAAAATATTTATTTTTGGCATTTCATATGTTGATTCTTTTCTTATGCAAATGAAGGATGCAGCACCATATCGAAGCCAAAAGTTCCCCCTTCTAGTGACACTGAAAAGTATTCTGAGGTATATACAAAGCTTTTCAGTAACAAGAGAGCTAAATTTATTTATACCTCAAGCATTTTAACTTCCACTGTGTTTTATCTTCATTTGTTTCGAGATATGAATGTGGAAATCTCAGAGCTTTAGGTTTCTAGATATGAATGTGCAAAATCTCCTCTTTCTACTTTTATCAGTATGTTCATATGCATACAGTGCTCTAGAGTTTATATATGTGGGAGGAGGCTCTTTAAAATGTTGGTGGAATGATCAAAGGACGTGGATGATAAAAGGCGTGTCATCCCAGCTGTTTGGGTTCATTCAAGTAGTCAGTAAATTTCTTGGAATATCCATAAAATATATTTAAATTTATGGGTTCCAACAATAGTATGTCCCTCTTCTATTTGAAGGTGAGGATTTTTTTATTGGAACTAGAAAAAGGTGCAAAAAATTAAAGTTTGTACAGTATTTACAATCAAATTTATTTGTTTTGGGGTTTTGCATATAAATGAAAAGAATTTCAGATAAAGGAAAAGATGAGATTGATAAGAAAAGAATTATGGAATGAAAAAGGGGAAAGGAAAACATGTATAACTAAGCAAATGATTATTTCAACTTTACTGCCATTTTCTTGAAACAAATTTAAGAATTGACAATTTGACCATACATATTTGTAGAAAGAAAGGGCTAGAAATTAATAAATTGAATTAATAAACACAAGAATATCATTCATTCATAGAAATAATAAAAGCACAAAAGTCAGCAATATTTCTTATATTAATCTCTTTGGAAAAAATACAAAATTTCTTTTTTCTCTACCTTTATGTCAAAAATTGTTTACAATGCCAAATGAATCCTTTACATTTAAAATGAACTTATCTTTATAACCTAATTCCCAACTAATAACTACTTCATAACCACTTTTTTACCTAATGATTCTATTTTCTTTATACTTTACTTTTTTAAGTCATAAAAATGAATTAAGTTGCATTTTGAAAAAGTACATCGAACAAATAGAATTTAGAAGGTAGAAGGAAAACGTTTTATAGAACCATGATGTAGGGGCATCGTATGCATACTATGAACAGCCCCATTTCCTAACCACGGTTTCAAATTTTGGAATTTGCCACATGGTTAAAGAGCTATACAGCCAATATACATAGGAACTTGGAAGGATCACATGAGATTCTTAATATTAATATATTATCAAATGCCAAAAAGTCTCTTACTTTTGTTTGGATCTCAAGGTTATTCTTTAAATTATAAACATTATAAAATAAAATACTTCTGGCATTAGATTATTTTGTGAGATCTAAACCATACTTTTGTTTCAATTATTTTATAAATTTCTGAGATGTCTTAATATTAATATTATATGTTGGAATACTTCATATTTATAATTATAATTAGTGTTAGAATTAGGGTTAGGGTTAGAATTTGGATTTGAATTAGAAGTTAGGGCTACAATTAGGGTTAGGGTTTAGGTTAGAATTAGGGTCAGGGTTTATTTAAAACTAGGGTTAGGGTTACAATTAAAATAGGATTAGAATTATGTTTATGGTTAGACTTAGGTTTAGAGTTAGAATTAGGGTTAGAATTGGAGTTACTGTTATGTTTAGAATTCGGGTTAGGGTTAGGGTTAGGGTTAAATATAATATTTACTAAAATGAATTCATTGAATATAAAAGTTTCTAAATTTTGTTTACCTTTTTGGATACAAAAGTTCTTTGAATTTATTAAAATAATTCATGTAAATATATATTTATTTTCTAAAAATAAATATATTATATTAGAAATTATATTTAATATTATATATATATATGAAATTATTTTATTTAATATTATATTATTTTAGAAATTATTTTTAAAAATAAATATATTTATTCTTTTTGTAATTATATTAGAAAAATAAAAAAAACTTTTATTTTTATAAATAAAATTATATATTTATTTATTTTAATACACTCTCACAAAATCTATATTTTTTAATGGAGTATTAACAATAATTTCTTAAGTATGCTATAATACTTAAATATTCAGTTTTAATCTTAATAAAATGAAGAAGATTTGTAAAGTTGTTAAAATTATTGAAAATTAGTAAGATTTCTAAAGTTACCAAAATTATTCAAGCTTCTATTCATAGAATATAAAGGTTTCTAAAATTTGTTTAATGCCATACAAATTTATTTTGAGTTTATTAAAATAATTCATGTGTGTGTGTATATATATATATATATATATTTATTTTTAATATATATATATATATAGATATTAACTATAATTTCTTTTAACACATGGAAATATGCTACCAAATGTCATTTTGTGTGAGAATCCCCTCTATGTAAGTATTACAAATAAATGAATAACAAGGTTAAGGGAAGAGATTACCCTTTAGTTTTAATTGAAATAAAACAATTCTAATTACGATTTAGGTTCAAATTAGAAATTAGGGTTATGATTAGGGTCCATGTTCAAGTTAGGGTTACAAACATGGTTAGGGTTAGGGTTAGGGTTGGGGATATAATTTTAGTTAGGGTTATGTTTAGAATTAGAGTTAGAGTTATAATTAGGGTTGGGCTTAAGGTTTGCGTTAGAATTAGGGTTCCAACTATAATTAGAATTAGGGTTGGGGTTAGGCTTAAAATTAGGGATAGAATTAGAGTTAACTAGATCTAGGGGTATAATTAGGGTTAGTGTTTGAATTAAGGTTAGGGATAGAATTAGGGTTGATGTTACAATTAGGGTTAGGGTTAGGGTTAGAATTATGGTTAATGTTAGAATTAGGTTAGGTTATAATTAGGGTTAGGGTTGGAATTGAGGTTAGGGTTAGAGTTAGAATTAGAATTAGGGTAAGCACTAGAGTTGCAATTAGGGTTAGGGCTAGAGTTAAGATAGAATCATGGTTATGATTAGAATTAGGGTTAGGGTTAGAGTTAGGATTAGGGTTCCTATTAGAATTAGGGTTAGAATTAAGGTGGAATACTATTAGAATTATGATAAGAGATAGGGTTAATGTTAGAATCAAGTTAGGGTTATAATAGGTTTACGGTTGGAATTGAGTAAGAGTTAGAGTTAGAATTAGGGTTACTAAATTAGGCTAAGCATTATAGTTACATTTAGAGTTAGGGTTAGGGCTAGAGTTAAGATTAGAATTCAGGTTAGGGTTAGGATTAGAATTAGGGTTAATGTTAGAATCAGGTTAGGGTTATAATTAGGGTTAGGGTTGGAATTGAGGTTAGGGTTAGAGTTAGAGTTTTAGGGTTACTAAATTAGGGTAAGCATTAAAGTTATAGTTAGGGTTAGGGCTAGGGCTAGGGCTAGAGTTAGGTTTAGAATTTGGGTTACGGTTAGGGTTAAAATCATAGTTAGAATTAGGATTACAGTTAGAATTAGGGTTATTGTTAGATTTAAAATTAGGGTTATAGTTAGGTTAGAATCAGGGTTATGATTAGAATTAGGGTTAGGGTTAGAGTTAGGATTAGGGTTCCTATTAAAATTAGGGTTAGAATTAAGGTGGGTTATTATTAGAATTAGGGTGAGAATTAGGGACAGGGTAAGCATTAGAGTTACAATTAGGGTTAGGGTTAGGGATAGAGTTAGGGTTAGAATTCAGGTTAGGGTTAGGGTTAAAATCATTGTTAGAATTAGGATTACGTTAAGGGTTAGGGTTATTATTAGATTTAAAACTAGCACATGCATATTAAATATAATATATCTAAAGTACGCCAAGAGATATCCTACTTGAGGCGCCTACTATTAGGATTAGTGATTAAAAAATAGATGCCTAATGTTAGGATTAGTGAGTAAAAAATAGGTGCCTCAAGAAGGATATCTCTCGGTGTACTTTAGATATATTATATTTAATATAAATAATTCTAATTAAAAAATTTACAATGGTGTTGGAAAATTATTTTAGACTTTACAGCTTTACATTTTATTAATTTAATACCTTATTGATGTAAATAGTTTATTAAATTTAATTTAACCTAGGCATTTAACCATAGAGGTTAATATGAGATGATTAATTAATTGAGCATGATTGTTTATGCTTTTGCATTTAATTATTTTAATTGATTTGTAGTAGGAATTTAATTTTAAATAATTCCCATGTACGCCCAAGAGGCGTTATGCTGCCAGATTTTTCTGGAATCCTCGTATGGTTATATAGATGATTTATTTATGCATTAGTATTATTTTCATGACCTAGATATGTTTAAATTAATTATTTTTGTTCTAGTTCCTAGGTTTTGATTTTGACACATGTCAAAATCACAGCACACATTTAGAAAACTTAGGGTTTGGATCAAATCGATTCTAACCCCAATGGCGATGCTCCTTGCATCACATAAACCCCCTTAGTAGGCTATCATCTTGCAGAGGTTGTGAATGGTATTTGCATTACCCCAAAGTTGGATTGACATGTTTACGCCTTATGTGTATTGCCACTAAGCATGTTGCTGCATGCGAGGGGGTTTCTAGGGAAGCATGAATTTTTTTTTGATATTTTGTGTCATGACCACATGACAAATGTGGACATGGCACATGTGTTGCGTGTTGTGACTGCATGGGAAATGCGGGCATGGCAGTTCCCTTTTCCAACTTTCTATTTCATACCCTTTCTAATTAATTTTCTGCTATCCATTATTTTTTTCATATGTTAGAACTGCCCACTAACTTCTCCTTATCCACATCTAAGACTTTTTGAATGTTAAGGTTTCTATTGATATATTTCTTGTTCACTATATTAGTCCATTCACTATTTTCCTTGATCAGTCTCTTGGCCATCTTAGCCATTAGGGCTTGATTAAATTCTTTGATTTTCCTAACTCTGAGACCCTCATATTTCCTTGGTCTGCATACGAGTTCCCAAGCCACCAAAAATAATTTCTTTTTCTCTTCCATGCTGGCCCATAAAAATTTCATCTGTATCTGCTTGATCTTCTCCAAGTATTTCCCTAGCATCTTAAAGAGACTAATAGCGTACACCGACATATTCTCCAATGTTGTTTTTATTAACTAGACCTTTCCTACTTGGCTTAAAAGAGCCCCCTTCCAACTGTCTAGTTTAACATGCAAGCAGTCCACCAATCCCACCCAGAAAGCCTTTGGGACTTTCTTCTCATACATGGGTAAGCCGTGATATGTGGAAGGAAAGAGCCCCACTTTACAGTTCAAGATTTTAGTAGTTTTGGCTTGTCTTTGCATCTGAATGTTTAAAAAGAATAGTGTAGTCTTAGGTAAGCTAACCTTTTGTCCTAAGACTCCTCATATCTAAATAGAATATGTTTGAGATTTCTAGCTTCAGCCACTGAGGCCTCTCCCATAATGATAGTGTCATTGACAAACTGTTGATGAGAACATGGCCAACCAATTGAAGTAGGTTTCACTCCCAGAAGGGTTCCATCCCCCATAGCCTTGGATATATTTTAGCCCAACACTTCAACCATTATGATAAATAAGAACAGAGAGATCAGGTCTCCTTAACTAATCTCATGGGAGGAGTTGAAGAATCCTGAAGTGGAACCATTGACCAACACCAAAAACTTGGGTGAGGCAATCATTTGATAAACAAGATCTGTGAACTTTTGGTTGAAACCAAATCTGGATAAAACCTACAGTAAGAATCTCTATTTCACTCTTCATGAGGTCGAACTTAAGAAAAAACCCTTCTTTCCTGTTCTCCATCAAGGAATGAATCTTCTCATGAACCGTGATTATGGAGTCCAGAATTTGCCTTCCCGGCACAAAACCACTTTGCTGCAAAGAGATGATCTCTGGAAGAAGAACCTGAAGTCTGAATTTAAGAACCTTCAAAAAGATTTTGTACATAGAATTACACAAGCTAATGGGCCTAAAATTAGAAAAAGAATTAGCTCTAGGTTTTTTTGAGATGAGAGCAATAAATGTAGAATTCATCTCCTTAAGTAATCTTATGCTACCGAAGAACTCCCTCATCACTTCAACCACATCTTTCTCCACAATACTCCTGAACTCATGAAAGAAAAAGGGGGGAACCCATCTAGCCCAGGGGCCTTATTTCCTTCACAAGAAAAAACTGCTAGGTGAACTTCCTCCTACATAGGGCTACAAGTTAGCCTTTTGTTGTCCTCCATCGAGAAGATTTTGGGAATAACCTCCAACACATCCTCTTCAAGATCTTGGGGTGGGGTAGTATCCTCCTTGAGCAATCCTGAGTAGACAGATGGAAAAACTTCATGTTCTGGTCTCCACTTTTCAACCACACTACCTGAGATCTTTGCTTCTAGAACTCTTCCTCTTTATAAATAATATCATGAAACTTAGTGAAGAGTTCATTCTCCTAAATCTAGAGTTCTCTATCCATGCCTTCTATCCTGATTTTATTTTGAATGGTATCTAGTTTGCTTCTTGTTTCTTCCTTAATTTTAAAGGTTTGCCCAAAAGAACTCTTATTCCATTTCAGAATGTTGGTTTTTATATTAGCTAACTTCTTCATCACTCTGAACATGGTTGATCCTTCCACCAAAATATGCCACCACTCCCTTATTTTTTGTTGTAAGTCCAGATGTTTTAACCACATCTTTTTGAATTTGAACGGAAACCTTTTCTTCTCCCTAACTTGTCCTCCATGAAAGAAATTAGGCAATGATCCGACCTTATTCTAGTTTGAGTCGTTAAAGAAACATAATACTCCTAAAACCAATCTAGCGAGATGATAGCCTAGTCAAATTTCACCTAAATTAAATCCTTTCCCACTCTTTGGTTAGACCAAGTGAACTTAGCACCTTGAAGCTCAACATAAAAGAAAAATTGATTATCTATGAAAGCCCTCAAATCCATCCTACTTTCCTCTAAAGACTTAGATCCTCCACATTTTCATAATCATTAAGGGGTGAGTAGAAGTCACCCATCATAAGTCATCTCAGCTCCGTGTATCTATTCTTGAACCTCTCCAGTTTGTCCCATAGATTTTTCCTAGCCTTTTTCATGTTTAGGGGATACACATTAGATATGATCTAGGCTGAACAATCCCTGATGTGAACAAAACAAGTTGAAAGAGTTTCACCATTGTTTTATCTATTAACAAATATTTAAAAACAATTAGATGTTAAATAGGTTTTTAAATTGTGATTACTATAATATTATTAGAATTTATCTATTTGAAGGAAGAGTCATTAAATTCTTCTTTAAACGTGGATTATATTTAGAATTAAAAATGAGTGCGTCAAATATTTTTTCAAAATATCTTATTAACTACATCTCCCATGCATCCATTTTAAATTTAGAAAGATTATATACGACTTGCATTGAGGGAACTATTTCCTAAGACTACTTGAAGTTGCTTTAGAACATGGGATTTATGATAATAGTAGAAATGATGGTAACTTGCACTACATAGGTGAAGAGAAATAAAACACATTTCAATATGTGTGTGTGTGTGTGTGTGTGTGTGTGTGTGTGTGTGTGTGTGTGTGTGTGTGATGATTAAATCTCTAATTCAATTACCCAACTAATTAGCTTTGTTTATTTAAGTAGTAGTTTGAAACATAAATTTAATTTTTGTCTTATGCAAAATTATATTTTGTAATTTGGAGCCACTCACAAATGAGAATTAAAAAAAAACAAATTCAATACTTTTTTAATTAATATTATATAACATATAAAATATATTCTTCATATATTTATAAGTATAATATAATACAAAATGGTATATTTAGACTAAACATATTTAATATTTCTTATTTAATTGTTTTTATTTTATATATAATATATAATATTTAATATAGTTATATTTGTTATTATTTAGCATATTTTATATAATGCAAATTATTTAGAAATGAGATAGAGAGACATAGAGGAGGATAAAGAAAGAGAGGGAGATAAAAAGAGAATGAAAGAGAGAGGAAGACAAAAAGAGAGGTAGAGGAAGAGAGAAGGGGAGAGACAAAGAGATAGATGAATACAGATAGAGACATAATATATAGAGATAAACGAATAGAGAGAGATATATATATATATATATATATATATATATTTAATATTTATAACTTATATAATATAGTCTCTAATATAATTGTATTTATTATTTATAGTATATTTTATATAATATAAATTATTTAATATATTTTAAAAATACTATTATATTATAAAATTATTTATTTATATTAAATATTTATTTATAACTTAGTCATATTTATTTTATATATAATATATAATATCTAATATAGTTATATTTGTTATTATATAGCATATTTTATATAATGTAAATTATGTCAAAGTGAGATAGAGAGACATAGAGGAGGATAGAGAAAGAGAAATATAGAAAGAGGGACAGAGATATAGAGAATGAAAGAGAGAGGAAGAAAGAGAGGTAAAGGAAGAGAGAAGGGGATAGATAGATAGATAAAGGGATACATAGAGAGAGAGGAATAGAGAAGTGGAGAGAGATAGAGAGAATGAAAGAGAGAGGAAGAGAGAAGGAGAGGTAGAGAAAGAGAGAAGGGGACAGAAATAGAGATAGGCCAACACACACACACACAGAGCAAAGGGGAGTAGGAGAGAGGGAGGAGAGAGGGGAGAGATTGTAGAGAGGAATAGAGAAAGAAATTATTCATGCTAACTATTTTTTCATCATTTAATATAAAATTAGTCATATATTATTTGCATAAATGTTTTTCCTACACGCTAAAATTATTTAGAGGTTATCATTTACATTTTAAGACACTCTCAAAATAATGGAGGAAACTAGACAAATACACTAGAAAACAATCATGGTCAACCATATAATGCAATGTAGTCTCCACCTTCCTAACACTTTTCAAAATGACACTACTTAGAGAAGAATAATGATTTCACTATACAATTAAAGTTTCAATATTGCTTTCCACTCTTTCGCAAACATGGGGCTAAAAGTATACTTCAAAACATATGAATCCAAAGGAAATGTAAAAATTCCCTCCTCTTAAAGTTATATGCACAAAAGAATAATAGTAACAAAAAATTAAACAAAAAAAAACACATAAATACTTAGAAGCCATAGTGAAAAACCAACAATTATGCTCAAATTTGGTTAATTTGTGTCGTAATTGCTATTGCTAATCTATATCAATCTACTTTATGCTAAAAGGAAATTGCACCAAACGAAGAAATAATTGAGAAAAATGATATTCATTGGACAAAAGTGGCATTCTCAGTCCCCTCTTTTCAAGTGGTAATGTAAACTTTGCTTTGATATATGCAAAAGTACATCTCCACATTAAATATCCCTTTATTTTATGTTTTTATCACTCAGATGTCTTCTATCTTGAGAAGGATAAACTAAACATATTTAATATTTATTGTTTTCATTTTATATATAATATATAGTCTAATATAATTTTATTTATTCTTGTTTAGTATATTTTATATAATGTAAATTATTTAATATATTTTAAAAATAATATTATAGTTTAAAATCATTTATTTATATTAAACATTTATTTATAATATAATCATATTTATTATATATAATATATAATATTTAATATAGTTATATTTGTTATTATTTAGCATATTTTATATAATTTAAATTATTTAGAAACAAGATAGAGAGACATAGAGGAGGATAGAGAAACAGAGGGAGATAGAGAATGAAAGAGAGAGAAAGACATAAAGAGAGGTAGAGGAAGAGAGAATAGGAGGGACAAAGAGATAGATGCATAGAGAGAGACATAATACAGAAAAATAGATGAATAGAGAGAGACATATTTAATATTTATAACATGTAATTGTATTTATTTTATGTATAATTTATAGTCTCTAATATAATTGTATTTATTATTATATAGTATATTTTATATAATGTAAATTATTTAATATATTTTTAAAATACTATTATATTATAAAATCATTTATTTATATTAAATATTTATTTATAATTTAATCATATCTATTTTATATATAATATCTAATATCTAATATAGTTATATTTGTTATTATACAACATATTTTATATAATGTAAATTATGTAAAAGTGTGATAGAGAGACATAAAGGAGGCTAGAGAAAGAGAGATATAGAAAGAGGGAAGGAGAGGGGAAGTGAGCTAAAGACATGGAGGTGGGTAGAGAAAAACAGATATAGAAAGAGAGACAGAGATAGAGAGAATGAAAGAGAGACAAAGAGAGAAAGAGAGGTAAAAGAAGAGAGAAGGGGAGAGATAGAGAGATAAAGGGATACATAGAGAGAGGAGTAGAGAAGTGGAGAGAGATAGAGAGAATGAAAGAGAAAGGAAGAGATAAAGAGAGGTAGAGGAAGAGATAAGGGGATAGATATAGAGATAGATGAATACAGAGAGATAGAGAGAGATTAGTCATGCTAAGTAATTAAATGCATTTCATCATTTAGAATAAAAATGAGTCAATATTGTTTGCATAAATATTTTTCCTGCTTGCTAAAATTACTTAGAGGCTATGAATTAAATTTAAGACACTCTCAAAACAATGGAGGCAACTAGACAGATGGTAAACCATATAATGGAGGCAACTAGAAAACAAGCATGGTAAACCATCTAATGCAATGTGGTTTCCACCTTCCTGACACTTTTTAAAATAGCACTATTTAGAGAAGAATAATGATTTCACTATACAATTAAAATTTTAATAATGCTTTCCACTCTTTGATAGACATGGGGTTAGGAATCTACTCCAAAAACATATGAATCCAAAGGAAATGTACAAATTCCCTCCTCTTAAAGTTATACGTACAAAATAATAATAGTAACAAAAAATTAAACAAAATAAACACATAAATACTAAGAAATCATAGTGAAAAACTAACAATTATGCTGAAATTTGGTTAATTTGTGTCGTAATTGATACTACTAATATTTAGTATTTATAACTTAATTATATTTATTTTATATATAATATATTGTCTCTAATATAATTGTATTTATTCTTGTATAGTCTATTTGAGTGATTATGTTGTCAATCTCTTATTTATTATTATTTATGCAATTGTATTACAATTGCTTGGCTTAAGATGAGCTCTAGGAGATTGTATTATCTATAGCCTTTAGTATTGTAAGATGGTCAATATGTAATGTTAGAAATTAAGCAATTTGTAATATTAAAAATGTCTTTTCGAAGAAAAAACAAACAAAATGATCCATAGTCTTTGCAACCTTCTATGCTTGATGTGGTTACTAACACCAAGCATTGTGTTTCTCTTACTGATATAATCTACATACTTTGTCACACCACCATGGAGAAGTCACTACAACTTCAAATGGCTTTTATTGCATTTAAAATATAAAAATATCTCTACCTTATGTATTCATCTACAACATCATACTAATGTTTTATCCTTCAATACACATCCATTTGATAGCACCCTAAATACTAGATAATACAAGAGAATACCTATGTTAGTGATGAAAACTGAAATTCTATAAACCTTGTATTACTCCTATTCATACAAGGAACATTTACTATAAATACTATATATTTTAAATGTAAATTAAAAATTCTTATTATACATTGCAAAAAATAAAATACTATTGTGATTGTCTCATCTTGCAATATAAATATGCATTTTTATTTCCATATTTTATTCCATAATATATTGCTTCCATTACTAATAGCCTATCGGAAAATCCATTGCATGAAAACTCCATGCAACTGCTTTAATTAGTATGAATAGGTACATGGGTGAAGACCGAGTTCATGGAAATATGAAAAGGCACATTGAATAAAATGAGAGGTGCACATCAAAATTGGTACAACTTTATTTAAAGGATATGGGCACATATGTGGATGGGCAAGTAGATGCGTAAAGAATGCATAGATGTAAATAAACTAGTATACCTATATTTAAAAAATATATCTAAAGTACTTTGATAGATATACTTCTTGACGCACCTATTTCCACCTATGTGTAGTAAATTGATTAAAAAAATAGGTGCCTTGAGAAGGATATCTCTCAGCGTACTTTAGATATATTTTTTCAAATATAGGTATACTAGTAGCATCCAAAGCGGCAAGCCTAATTCTAACTATATTAGGATTCATTTGTAATTTTAGAATCAATAGTAATTTTAATCATTTTAATAAATTAAATAAACATTTGGTAACTGGTGCAGGAGCACCTAGAAAAGCATGTTTTCTTTTGTAATAAGGTCTATTTGACCAATGCATTCCATTTCAGCTTGTCTCTAGGTTCTTCAAGACCTAGGACACATTTTGTCAAATTGTAATCACATAGTGTCAAAAATAGGGCAGTAAGATGGTTTGAAGCAGTTTGGATCGGTTGGTCTTCCAACTATTTGCATTAGTTGGTTTTCTAACTACTGGCAGGATGAGTTGATAATAACCATTGAGGAGGAGAATCAAAGAAGTGTGTGTGCATGAAGGGGATTGTGTATTGTTCTGAGAAGAAATAAAATTGTTCCGTTCCATCAATTTGAGTTTCTATTCTCTATAACTGTATATTTCTATTCAAAGTGTAGTTCTTTTTGTGCATTCCATTATTGCAGAATGTCGATGTGAAGCATTCCACTGGTACGATTTCTTTCAAAATTAGTGGAATGGCTTTGCTATACAAGTATTTATTTTGTTCCTTGTTTTGTTTTTGTGTCTGATGGTGCAGAGGATCCAAACAAGGTGATTTCACACAATAGATCACCTAGCATCTCCATGTGCTAGGGTTCGGTTGAAGAGTAGATGAATCATCAAGTTATAGAATTACTGAAGTCATTATCAGTGAGACCAAGGCCATCGGCAAAATATTTCTCTCTTGGGACAATAAAGTTAGTTTAGCCGAAGAAAGATTCAAATCATCATCTAAAGATTCATATCGGAGTGACAAGAGATAAGTAATTCCAATGGGAGATTCATCGATGTATTGGCCCAGCGAAATTAGAGATCGCCGATAGAGTTAAGTCTCACCAAAAGTGAAGTCGGATGCATCGGTGTATCAGAGACACATGAAAGGAAGTCACACTAAAGAATGGATGGCCCATCGGTGCATCGGCCTAAGCTTGTAAGTGTTCACGGATGACCAAGGTCACACCAAAGATAACGTATATTAGCATATCAGGAGGATAAACAAGGAGTTCACCAATGAAGGAAGTCACACTAATGGTTGTGGTTAGAAGGTGTCATCGAAGAGATCAGTGTGTTGGTGGAATAGTTTTTGAGTTCGCCGATGATCTAAGTCTTGCCAATGAGTGTGGTTCTAAGGTTCAACAGTTGATAAGTGTTCGTTTCCACTGTGCACTCTGCATCAAATTGGTATTAGAGCCATAAAAGGTTCTGTGGTTGTTCTGGTATATGTCAGCAGAGGAGAGTGAAGGAGAGGCTAGCATCATGCCTCCAAAGGGGATGACAGTAGAAGTGCTAAAAAAGTTCCAAGAGATGGAAGAGATTATCAAGATTGGAGTCAAGGAAACACTCTAGGTTGAGTTGAAGGCACTGAAGATAGGAAAGAAATCAGATGATGAATTTGATGGAGAGGAAGAAGAAGAGGAACAAGAAGAAGTAGAGATAACGGTTGAACAAAAGCAATTCTTGGAAGCCATTAAATCTATTAGCAAGGACTCTTCAGAGGCTCAGATAGATAACCCCATGTTCAGTGGAAAGATGAATGTTGCTGAAGTCATGGAATGGATTGAGGCTCTGAACAACTACTTCAAGTACAAGGAAGTCCCTGATAGTAAGAGAGTTAAGTTTGCAAAAACTAAACTCAAAGGTGCTTCCCTTACATGGTGGAACTACGCCCAAGGAGAAAGGGTAAAGAATGGGAAGAGTATGATCTCTTCGTGGAGCAGAATCCCAGAGAAGATCAAGTCCCAGTTCCTTCCATCTGACTACGAGGTGCAGATTTACAGGAAAATACAAAACCTCAAGCAAAAAGATATGGATGTGGCTACTTACACCGAGGAGTTTCACAAATATACTCTTCGCTGTTGGTACATGGAGGATGAAAAAGCCAAGGTAGCAAGGTATCTAAATGGTCTAAGGTTCAATATTCAAGATGAGATAAGTTTATTGACTCTTGAAACCATGGAAAAATGCTTTCAAGTAGCATTAAGAGCTAAAGAGAAGCTGAAGAGAAAAGGTGAATAGAAAAGTAGAGGAAGAGGAGGCAAAAATTTCAAAGGAAGAGATAGTTTTGGAGGAAGAAGTCCTAACCAGAGGCCTAGTGGTGAGTCTAGCGAAGAAGAGCAAGTCAGGGATTCAAGTAGCAGAGGAGGCTACCAAGGAAGAAGGCCTAATGGAAGAGGTGGGACAAATGGATCAGGTAGAGGATCTAAGTTCTCCAATATGAGATGTTATAATTGCAATCAGATAGGGCACCTGGCATACAAGTGTCCAGAGAAGGCCTCAACTTCTCATTATAATGAGAGAAGAACCACATTGACTCAAGAGGATGCAGGGAGTGTGACATCTCCTGAAGTGAATTTGGCATCAGAGATGGGAGAAAATCTGATGATCAAGAGGAAGTTGCTCAAGGAACCAATACAGACTGAACCATCACAAAGGAGGGCTTTGTTTAGAGTCAACTACAAGATCCAAGGTAAGGTTTGCAAAGTTATTATTGACTCTGGTTCTACTGACAATATTATATCTTTGGAAGTAGTAGATAAATTGAAATTAGATAAGATACCCCATAGCTGTCCATAAGGTTAGTTGGTTAAACAAGGGACATCATATAGTCATTAATGAACAAGCATCGGTAGAATTTAGTATTGGGGGGTATAGAGACAAGATTTTGTGACATCCTTCCAATGGATGCTTGTCATCTTTTGCTGGGTAGACCATGGCAGTTTGACATAAAGGCTCATCATGATGGGGAAAAGAATGTTTACTCATTCCAAAAGGATGTTGTAACTTATAGGATACAGTTACTAGTAGAAGGGGATCCACAACATGTAGGGTCTAGTGTAATGCTGGTAGGGGAAAAGGAATTCCTTGAAACACTAGAAGAATCTGGTGGAGTAGTTTTTGCTCTGGTTGTGAAACCTAAGAAGAAGAAAAGAGAAAATATGAGAGAGGTAGGGCCTAGGGAGGTCAGAGAACTACTTGAGAGTTATAAGGAAGTAATTACAGTAGACATACCAGACTCACTACCACCTATTAGAGATATCATCCATCAGATTGATCTCATTTCGGGTGCTGTACTTCCCAATAAGGCACCCTATAAGATGACCCCTTAGCAGAATGAGGAGATAGCCAGGCAGGTTCAAGAACTTTTAGACAAGGGGTTAATACAGAAGAGTTTGAGTCCATGTGCAGTCCCCACTATTTTGGCACCAAAGAAAGATGGGAAAACGAGACTGTATACTGACTCTAGGGCAATAAATAGGATAACCATCAGATACAGGTTTCCTATTCCTAGAATTTAAGACCTAATGGACTATTTGGGGGTGCTACCTATTTCTCTAAGATAGACTTGAAGAGTGGGTACGATCAGATAAGGATAAGGGAAGGGGATGAGTGGAAGACAACATTTAAAACTAGTGAAGGGTTGTATGAGTGGCTTATGATGCCTTTTAGTCTTTCAAATGCCCCTAGCACCTTTATGAGACTAATGAATGAGGTGTTACAGGAGTTCATAGGGAAGTTTTTGGTAGTCTACCTTGATGATATCTTGGTGTTCAGCAAGAGCAAGGAAGATCACTTGAAACATTTGGAGATAGTCTTGAAGAGGCTGAAAGATCAGAAGCTGTTGATAAACTTGGACAAATGTGATTTCATGAAACAAGAGTTGATCTACTTGGGTTTTGTCATTTCCAAAGGTGATCTGAAGATGGATCCTTCAAAGGTGGAGGCTATACTAAATTGGCCCAAACCTAGGATAGCAGGAGAGGTAAGGAGTTTCCATGGTTTGGCCACATTTTATAGAAAATTTATCAAGAACTATAGTGACAACTATGCACCTATGTTAGAAACCATCAAGGGTGGTTGCAAGGAAAAGTTTGTGTGGATGAGAAAAGTAGATAGGAGCTTTGAGAGTCTGAAACAGAAAGTTGCTAAATTCCCTATCTTAGTGTTACCTGATTTCAATAAGGTCTTCTCAATTGAATGTGATGCAAGTGGGCTGGCCATTGGAGCAGTGTTGAGCCAAGAAGGTAGACCAGTGGCCTTCTTCAGTGAAAAGTTAAATGAAGCCAAGAGGAAATACTCCTCTTATGACTTAGAGTTGTATGCTATGGTACAAGCTCTAAAAAAGTGGAGACATTACCTGATTCCCAAGGAATTTATTGTGTATACAGATAACCATGCTCTCAATTTTCTGAATGGGTAGGACAAACTCAGTCACAAACATATGAAATAGATGGAAAGTCTACAAGCATACACTTTCACCATTAAGCATAAGAAAGGAGTCGCAAACAAGGTGGCAGATGCTCTCAGTAGGAGGGTGTTGATAGTCCAAGAAGTGCAGTTGCAAAGCATGGGTGTTGAGTCACTCAAAGAATTGTATGAAGAAGATCAGGATTTTAGAGAAATCTACAAGGTATGCAATGAATTTGCTAATACTTTTCATAGTGAGTTTTCAGATTTTACATTACAGAATGGACTATTGTTCAAAGTATGTCGGTTGTGTATCCCTAAATGCTTAATGAGGGATAATATTGTGAAGGAAAAACATAGTGGTGGTTTAGGTGGACATTTTGGATTGAATAAGACTTTAGATCTAGTAAGGAGATTTTATTTCTAGCCAAGAATGCAGTCTAACATCAGAAAATTTGTGGAAAGTTGCATAGTATGCCAAAGAGCAAAAGGAGTCTCGACCAATGCAGGATTGTATCAACCTTTGCCAATACCCAACAGGCCTTGAGAATATCTGAGTATGGATTTTGTGATGGGGTTACCCAAAACAAGGGTAGGTTGTGACAGTGTGTTTGTAGTGGTAGACCGATTCAGCAAGATGGCTCATTTCATTCCTTGCAGGACCACTAATGATGCATGCTACATTGCAGGTTTATTCTTTAAAGAAATTATCAGGATTCATGGCCTACCCTTGATCATTGTGCCTGATAGGGATAGAAAATTTGTAGGACATTTTTGGAGGACTTTGTGGAAGAGATTGGGAACAAATTTGTCTTTCGGTTTAGCCTATCATCCTCAGACTGATGGCCAAACTGAGGTTGTGAATAGATCATTAGGCAATATGCTGAGATGTTTGACAAGAGAACATGGAAATAGTTGGGATGTGATACTCCCACAAGAAGAATATGCTTATAATGATTCAACAAATAGGAGCACAGGTCTGAGTCCTTTTGAAATTGTATATGGCAGTCACCCCAGGGGTATTTTTGAATTGAGAGATGTCTAGGGGTTTGACAAATAGAGTGGTCATGCTGATGCATTTGCAGAAGCCATGAAAGAAATACACCAATAGGTCAAAGATACTTTACACCAAAATAGTTAGAAGACAAAGGCTAGAATAGATCAAAGGAGGAAGGATGTGTAGTATCGGGTAGGTGACTTGGTCATGGTTCATTTGAACAAAAATAGGTTGCCAAAAGGAGGCCACAGCAAACTGATGATGAGGAAGATTAGACCCTGTCAAATTCTGGAGAAGTATGGTCCAAATGCTTACAAGATTGAGCTTCTTAATGATATTGCCATTCCACCCATTCAACATTGCTGATTTGACATTGTATAGAAGTCCTCATACAGGGGAGAATATAGAAGACTCTATCTAGGAAAATGAAGACTGGCTGAAGCACTTACCTTCTAGGGAGCTACCAAAAATGGAGTACATTTTGGAAAGTAGAGAAGCCAGGAAGACAAGGCACAAAACATATTTTGAACATCTGGTTAAGTAGCAAGGGCTTCTAGATTCAGAAGCTGGAGGAAGACATTCTAAAGAAAGGTAGAGGTGTACAAGAATTGGTCCCTAAGAGGACTTGAGACATTTTTCTTCTCGGGAGTATGGTGCAGGAACACCTAGAAAATCATGTTTTGTAATAAGGTCTATTTGACCAATTGATTTTCATTTCAGCTTGTCTCTAGGTTCTTCAAGACCTAGGACACATTTTGTAAAATTGTAATCACATAGTGTCAAAAATAGGGCAGTAAGATGGTTTGAAGTAGTTTGGATTGGTTGGTCTTCCAACTATTTGCATCGATTGGTTTTCCAACTGCTAGCAGGATGAGTTGATAATAACCATTGAGGAGGAGAATCAAAGAAGTGTGTGTGCATGAAGGGGATTGTGTATTGTTCTAAGAAGAAATAAAACTATTCTATTCCATCAATTTGAGTTTCTGTTCTCTATAACTATATATTGTGTAACTGTATATTTTTGTTCAAAGTGTAGTTCTTTCTATGCATTCCATTGTTGCAGCATGTCGATGTAAAGCATTCCACTAGTATGATTTCTATCGAAATCAGTAGAATGGCTTTGTTGTACAAGTATTTATTTTGTTCCTTGTTTTGTTTTTGTGTTTGATAGTGTAGAGGATCTAAATAGGGTGATTTCACACAATAGATCACCTAGCATCTCCATGTGCTAGGGTTTCGTTGAAGAGTAGATGAATCGTTGAGTTACAGAATTACTGAAGTCATTATTGGTGATACTAAGTCCATCAGCAAAATATTTCTCTTGGGGTGATAAGGTTAGTCTAGCCGAAGAAAGGTTTAAATCACCGTCTAAAGATTCATATCAGAGTGACAAGAGATAAGTAATTCTGATGGGAGATTCATCGGTGTATTAGCCCAGTGAAATTAGAGTTTGCCAATAGAGTTAAGTCTCACCGAATGTGAAGTCAGACACATCGGTGTATTAGAGACACATGAAGGGAAGTCACATCGAAGAATTGATGGCCCATTGGCGCATCGGCCTAAGCTTCTAAGTGCTCACCGATGACTAGGGTCACACCAAAGATAACGTATATTGGCATATCGGGAGGATAAACAAGGAGTTCATTGACGAAGGAAGTCACACCGACGGTTGTGGTTTGAAGGTGTCATCGGAGAGATCAGTGTGTTGGTAGAATAGTTTTTGAGTTCACTAATGATCCAAGTCTTGCTGATGAGTGTGGTTCGACGGTTCAACAGTTGATAAGTGTTCACTTCCACTGTGCGCTTCGCATCAGTAACTTGTCCTTGTAGAGTATATTCTTTATCACTTTTACATTTATTGGTTGTCAAAAATATCTTCTTTTTTTATAATTTTTCTAACTTCATTCAATATAGAATATTGTAGGGCTTGAATTCGTATTAATAATAATAATAATAATAATAATAACAATAACAATAATAATTTGTTGAGGAATTAATGTAAATAAATTTTGTTATTTTAGAATTAAGATTTATTTTACTTATTTTTTAATTTCTAAGCGATTCCTAGAATATGCAAATTTGAAATTTTTTTTTTAATTAGATTACCATTAAGATTGTGCGAATGCATAAATCAACAAATAACAAATAAAAATAGCAAATCATAATAATACAAAAGAGAGCACCAACTATATATTCAACTTCAGAAACATGATTACAAATATACAAGATACTTCACTTTTCTTATAAAATGTGTAATACACTTATAGAATTTAAAAATATAGCATTCCATACTCTACTTTTGTCTATATGTTCTACTTTGTTCTATATGCTATGCCTTGGTTTGTATTTTATGCCTTGCTCTGTATGCCTTGGTTTTCTCTTTATGCCCTTCTTTGTATGCTCTGCTCTGTATGCCCTCATCTACTCTATATGCCCTTGCCTACTCTTTATGCCCTACTCGGTATGCCCTAGTCTATTTTTTATGCCTTGGTCTTCTTTTTATGCTCTGGTCTACTTTGAATGCTTTGGTATGCTCTCTGTGCTCTAGCATGTATGTCCTAGTCTGCTTTGTATGCCCTAGTCTACACTTTATGCTCTTCTCTATATGATCTCTATAGTCTTCTCTTTATGCCCTAGTCTATATCATTTATCTTGAAATAACTTTAGTCTTTGTTCTTCATCTCTTCTCTTGTCAAGTTGTTTTCCCTTTTTCATCTTTTCATAATGGTCATATGTAAATGGTGGCACTATTCTGAGACCTTCTAATGACTTTACATGAGATATAACCACAAATGTCAATCCTAATCTTTCTTTTTATCCTATGTCATGTGTGGCTTTTGAAAGAGTCAGATCTTGTGATTTGTGTATTGTTAATGCCAAATCCAATCTTAAGGGTATTTGGATTGTGTGGCCCATTTGTATTGGTGTAATTTTAGAATCACTACTACTTTGAACATCTTTTGGAGTAGTTCTTCTTTCCACATGCCAAGGTTTATAATTGAATGACTCCCAATTTGATATTATTGCATCATTATGAAGACCAATATCTCTTTCTATATGATGAAATGGATTATAAAGTAACAACTTAGACCAACAAAAATCAACTCATTTATCTGATTCACATTGAGGGATGGATACAAACATTGGAAACACTCTCATAATAGCTACAAATCCCCTTGTCTCCCATTTGTTATCTCTTCTTAGCTTTGGATTATACATGTGCATGATCTAGCTGCATCAATAAGTGAAACACCTTCCATGCAAAAGGGTCTATTCTTATATCCATCAATGAAAGATTGTGTATGTCCTTCATAGGGGTCATCTTCATCATTTATAGCTATAGGTTTGAATATCTCACATGAGATATTTAAATTGACAAATTTTCAACTACTCTCTACTATTCAAAGTTTCAATAGCATGTCAGATATTTCTTCTACCCCAATGTCTCTTTCTATAATTGTTTCACTAAGAAGCCTTATGTATTCTCTTGATGCTAAATCATCAGGATTTTCAATGTTTGCAAGATGCATCAACATTTGATGATAAGTTTCTAAACTCTTTTCTGCTTTAGCTACATACTTGACAATGCACTTGATTACAACATGTTTGGAAAGAACAGGTTGCCAATCTATATTTTCTCTCCATAATTGTAGTATGTAATGATTGTGTGTATTTACTCTATCATCATTTCATGCAGGTTCAAATTTTTTTCACCTATCTCTAAGGCTTCATATAGTTTTGATCCCTTAAGATTTAATGGCCATGGAACATTATACCTATAATTAATAATAACACATATTTATTTCTCTGTACTCATATTATATTGAATTTCTAAATAATAATTTGGAAGATTTTAAATCTTACCTACAAACCATTCATCCTCTTTTATTGCATAGACATGCATTCTCTCTACACATTGTATGTCATTCTACACAATTTAAAATATCTTCATAGTCATGTTCCATATGTACTTCTATAAGTTGCCTTGTATTTCAAAGACATGGATGCTGGACAAAATTTTGAAATACATGTGATTCAAAAAATGTATGAATTTATTAGTTACATTGAAACATAATTTTTTTATAAAATATTGATTTAGAAAGGATTGATAACATACTTGTATGTTTCGTTGATGTGGATCTTCTCTATGATTCCATGCATGAATAATAGAATGGAAATATTTCTTTGCACTTTTTGATTGCTGCTCATTTTTCCAATCAAGATTATCCATATTTGGTGATCCATCTATCCATATGAATCCATGCACATGCAGTGAACCTATAGGCTCTATGTTTCCATTCATATCTAGACTAGCAATCTTTTATTTCTATTCTTTATTCTAGAATCTATTTTCTAAAATATGTACGTTATATATGCATGTAGTGTGCCACTATATGAGGATAATCAATAACATTCTATTTTCTCCATTTTGGTGTTTCTTGCACGTGGATCCGTTGGTGGTGTTCTAGGCATCAGTGTATGCAAATCAAGCAAATAGATATCTGTTACACTCACAGTGAAGAATATTGTCGGTGAACCAATTTGATGAATCATGTTAGTTAACTCTGCATGATATTTTGCCCAATATGAATTTGTACCCCTTAAGGTTGTTCCAAACCTCATAAAATGATTAGCCAGATGAGAGTGTGGCATATTTTCCATATGTTCACATAGTTCATTGATGGTGATTGGCATATCTTGAAGATTTATTTTGACAAACACTCCAGATGAATTTGGTGCACATTGTCTCATGATCCTATTCACCACATAATATCTAAATCGTGGGTGTCGACCAAAATGATGATCCCTATACTGAAATAGATGTTTGACAAATTGATGCATATGTACTCATTTCAAGCGCGGTTCTATCCAATCACATCTACCATCAGGAAATAATGCTGGAAATGCCATATCAAGTAAGCCTAATGTCACATACTCATTGATAGGATATGAACCAATTGTTGGCAAATCGATCAATGCTCTTAGAACTGCATTAGGGTTATTCACCCATGCATGGATTAATTCCATCTCTCATCAGATGTTAGGTGGTCTAGAAGCCATTGATGTTGTGTGATCAATGATATTTCCTTCATCCATCTCCATTAATGGGCCCAAATATATAACTTCATTTGCATCAAAATCAAACTCCATATGCACTGAATTTAGTTGGTCAAAGATATTTTGTTTTGAGTTTGGTGAGAGACCACTAAGAGCATTTTCATCAATTTGAACATCAAAATAGAACTTTTGATGTTCACTTTTGTATTTGAGTGTCTTATATATACTCGCTCTCTATTAACTATAAAATTGTAATTTGTGCCACATTGATCCCTCCTTCTAACAATAATGATTCGCAAGTCTTTTATTCCATGTGATAAAACCTTTGAAATTTCTTTTATATCCTGTGGAAAACTTATTGTGTCCCTTGTATTTATATTGACCATTAGTTGCATGTGTCACTTGTAGGATTGGATTGACACGTGCTATCAACATTTCTTCTACATGTGTCAAGTTTGCAAGCTCTTGTGGTTGTGGGCTAGGATCCATATTGTTTGATTCTAAAAATTGATTATTGCATTTTTCTTGTTGACACCTATTGCATATAGGACCTTGATAACACATGCTTGGTGAAACAAAGCTATCTATTCCATTTCAAAAATGTATTTGGAAGGTATTGAAATTAGTGTGAAGCATTCCATTAGGATATGATACATCTTCTACATGACTTTGAACAAATTGATTAATGTCATGTCGAGGTACATTTTTTGGTGCTTCAAGTACAAAATCTATTGATCTTGAATTTTCATCTTTGACACTTAAATCAATCTTAGCATTTGACCAATAATGTTCATATATTTCTTCTCTTTCAGGGCACTGAGTTCTTCATATGTTTGTGCATGACTTATTCTCATCATATTTGGTTGTTGTAGATTTTGTAATTCCAATTCTTCAACTATTATTTTAGTTGTAAGTCTATGATATCTTTCTTTGTCAACCTAATTTTGTTGTATCATTTTTTCTTGTCTTTCTACATTCATCATTAGTTGGCATTGTCATCTTCGATACTACCTCTGATATTCTCTTTGACATTCCCCTTTATATTGATTTTATTGCTTGTCAGATTCAAAATTCAACCTAGGGGAGCCATACCTACATAATAGTTGAAAACAAATATTTATAAGTCTAAATTTATAACATTGAAATTAATGTGCAAAAATTCCATGCCATTAGTCTTTAATGTTGACATGATTACAAATATTACAAACATTCAAGTTAAACCAATAATAATGCTGAGAGATAAAATAATTTTTATTTTCAACACATTATGGCTTTTGTTGTCAAATTTTTATGGATTGGTTCCTTATCACTCCAAAAGGTTTCATTTTCTATATATCTTCAGACCAATATACCAAACCTATCTATATGCTTGCTCTTCTATTATACCCATTAGTACGTGGAAGAAGCACATCCTTCCTTTATACCCATCGGTACTTGAAAGAAACATCAAAACATGTGAGAGGACAGTGGTATGTGGAACATAGATAATATGTGAAAAGGATTCATCCTATTAATGATACTTTCTTAGAAATAAATCAAAATTCTTTTCAATCAAGATTTATGTCTTACAATAGTGATGAATGTGTATTAAAAGGAAGTGAAAATGAGAGTGTCCTTATTTCTCCCCAAAAATTTATAGGGACGATGTCATAGATGCCGTTGTTGCATCTATTTTAGGTAGTGGGTACAGTAGTTCAATCACGATGGCTTAACCCGTAAATGTCAATCAGAGGTAGCACGAATACCAAATGTTGTAATTGTTTTAGTTTTGCAAGAAAACATGTTTTGAATTTTGTTTGCAAAAAAATAAATAACAACTTAATTATCCTAAAAAAATTCAAACTGAATTAATTCTAAAATAACTCTTAATTTAATATAATTTTATGTTAAAATAAATTAAACTCTTAATTCAAAATAACTCTATAATGAAATTAATTAACACTAAAATAAAAATGATGAGCATATATATATATATATATATATATATATATATATATATATATATATATATATATATATATATATATATATATATATATATATTTAATGACTACATATATGCATTCTATTTTCTTTAAATTTGTTGAATTTTTTTTTTGAATTATAATTTCCATAAAAAAAGGTTTTTCCTTCTTGTATGCTACATGAGGATATCAAGTCATTGCATATTAACTATGAATTTTGATATATTTATATTTATTATTTTTGAACCATATTTTGGTAGGATCTCATAGTTCTTTTATTTAAAAATCTTAATGTAGCAAGTCTACATTTATTTTAATTTATTAATAAATTAAAATATTTTTAGTAATTTCTTTAAATTATATAAATTATAGTTTTGGTGCTAAATTATATTTTTTAGATACATTATTATTTTACAATAAAATAATCATTTGTTTTGATATTATTTTACAATAAAACAATCATTTGTTAAGAAGCCTACATATAATTTAATTTTAAAATGGAAATATATAAAATTATAGTTTTATTTTTAAAAACTAAAACATAATTTTTTATAATTTAATCATTCTATAACAAAAACTAAAAATATAAAATAAATATGTTGGTGAAACTAAAAAATTTAAGATTTCTGCTATTAAAGCATCTAAAATTAAAATAGATTAATTTAATCACTTTGTACTTGCAAAATAGTAATTTGAAAAAAAGGAATAGAAAAAACAATTGAAAAAAATGTTAAGAATTAAGAATAAGAATTAATAAAAAACACAAAAGCTAAAAAAAATGACACAATAGTTACATATATAGGAAAAACAAATTTAAAAAAAAAATGTAATTGCAAAAAAAATTAAGAAAAATCACAAAAATATTATTCAGTTTAAAAGATAAATACAAAAACAAATAAAACAATTAAAAAAATGCCAAAAGAGAAATAGAAAAGGCAATTGAAAAAAAACATTAAAAAAAATCACAAAAACAAAAAAAGTAAGGATTAATATTATTGAGTTTAAAAGTTAAACTCAATAATATTATGTTTGTGGAAACAAAAACTATATATGTAAACTATATAAACTAAACTAGATATAAGTTGAATTATAATATATAATATAAAATTTAAACTTTAGATATATTTTTTAAGATATAATGAGGCTATTCTATCTTAATATATTATATATCTAAAGTATATAAGTTGAATACAATAAACCTATTATATTTAGATTTCATTAGGAGGATCCAAAAATAAGTTGAATACAATGTCTATTGATACTTTCTATTCTTTCTGAAACTTATCTCTTATATAACTCGGTGAGTGGTAATGCTTTCTAAATTTTATTGAGTTTCTCATGCCTATTTTATTGAGTTTAAAAAGGTAGTAATGGGTTTAAGATTTTTTGTGCTTAATGAAATTGCATCAAAAGTATTTTAGTTTCTATGCTTAAAGAAATGAAAATTCCTTTAAAAATTTAATGCTCATCTGCTTTCAACCTTTTTTCCCTTCCCTGATGAGTAGCTTCTGTAATAATGTCAAGGCAATATTTTTTAAGTTGGTACATCTTCTAAATATTTATTAAGTTGTTATTTTTTAATAATGAAATGCAAATACATTTAAAAATTTAATGTTGGTCTGCTTTCAACCATTTCCCCTTTGGTGTGATAAGCAACTTCTACAGTAATTTCAGTGCCTCCTCCATGCGACAATGTCAACAACGAAAGATAAAATACCTTCTTTGATGTCCTCAAAGCTGTCTTTTCATTCTTTAGTCCAGCTAAAACCAATGTTCTTTTTCAACATGACTGTTAGAGGCTTCAATAAACATGCAATATTTGGAGTAAACCATCTAACAAAATTGATTCTACCCATGAAACTTTGCAGTACCTTTTTATGGGCTGGTAAGGGTAAGGCTGCAATGACACTTACTCTTTCTAGATCAATTGTTATCCCATGTTTGGAAATAATATGACCCAGTAACTTACCTTCGTGGACAACAAAGATACACTTTTTGCGATTGCGTGAAATTGCATATTCTGTACATCTTTCAAACACCTGTCTAAGATGGGAAAAGTGATCTTTGGCATCCTTAGAAAAATTAGTAATATCCTCTAGATAAACCAAAATAAACTTATTCATTATGCCCTGAAAAGCCATATTCATGGCTCCTGAAAGGTTTCTCTAGCATTTGACAACCCAAATGGCATATTTTGATAAGCCATAGTACCCCATTTGGTTGTGAATGGTGTCTTGTACTGGTCTTCCTCCTTAACCAAAATTTGGTTATACCCTGAAAAGCCATCTAGTAATGAAAATCTTTTAAAACCTGAAACCACTTGTAGAATTTGCTCCATTGAGGGTAGCAGATAGTGATCTTTCAATGATGCCTTGTTTAGGTCCCTGAAATCAACACACAACCTGATCTCACCATTTTTCTTCCTAACAAGAACTAGATTAGACAATCAAGAATTATGTTTGATTGGGCAAATGATGCCGCTCTGAATCAACTTGTTTAATTCTATTTTCATCCTAACTTCTAGCTTGGGGTTAAGAGGCCTTTTCTTCTACCTCATTGGTTTTGCCCTCGATTCTAGCTCTATAGTATGTTGAGCTAGCTCGGGGTTAAAACCTTTGAGGTCTTTGTACTCCCATGCAAAAATATCATCAAACTCTTGGCATAATAACACAAAAGCATGTTTATCTTCAGTTGTACATACCTTTCCTAAATTGAGCAGTTTGGACTTGAAGATTTCAACTGATTCATAGTGATCCTCTTTGATAAGTATGTTGCCTCTCTCCTTCCTTAGCTAGTCATCTAAATTGAAAATTGATTCTAAAGCAACCAAGCCTTTTGACAACTTATTCATCTTTAATTAAACAATCTAGTCTTCAAATTGTTGCCGCAATTTCTGCTGGTTACTGGCTAAAAACTCAACTTCTTCTGAGAAAATTTTCTATCTGGGCATCAATTTCAAAAACCTACCAATGTATGTTATTATCAAGCACTGATGGCCTCACAACCACCTTCACATACTATTGTTGCTCAGTATTTTTGATTTCTTTGGGTATATCAAATTTAGCCCCCATGGCTGAAAGCTTATCAACCTGTTTGTTTTGGCTTCTAGGCATGGACAGCAGATTAAAAGCATCAAAATCTTCAATTAGATTCCATACTCTAAGCTTATATGACTTAAGCAAGTCATTTTTGGTGACATTCAAGTTATTTACCTAATTTGCAACAAGTTCACTATCACCATACGCCTTCAAACACTTAATATTCTAAGCCATGAATGAGTGCCCCATATTCTATTGGGTTATTTGAACAACTAAATACGAATTTGAAAATTGCATAATACTTCTCATTTTCAGGTGAAATAAGCATAGCTCCACCTCCTGCACCTATTTTACTCCTTGCACCATCAAAATACAACTGCCACAGGTCATTGACCACATGTTCATATGGATGTTCATGTTGGTCTTCACCTTTCATAAGGTTAGGAACAACCTGATTCTATTTGTGAATCATATAGATTCCTAATCTAGTTACTTCGACTTGCTTATAAGGGTCATCTTCATGGTTTTCGGATGCCCATTCATCTAAAAATAGGTCTGCAATGCTCTTGATTGGGGTATGATTCTCATTAACAACAGGTTGTTCTTCCTCATGGTAGGTGAGGTTAGCATTAATAGTACTAGGGACATAGGGTTCCAAGTGATCTTTGGAAAGGGGTTCAAATTTTACGGTCACCCTTGTACCATACCTAGTCCTAAAACACATA
The DNA here is from genome assembly GCA_027924645.1 of Cunninghamia lanceolata. Taxonomy (NCBI): domain Eukaryota; kingdom Viridiplantae; phylum Streptophyta; class Pinopsida; order Cupressales; family Cupressaceae; genus Cunninghamia; species Cunninghamia lanceolata. The sequence goes on from BSBN01000888.1 coordinate 731,890, forward strand.
TGAGTCCAATCAGCTGAAAAATACCCTCTGAACGTTGTAATGAAATCCCTGGAAAGACATAAGGCAAAGTATGGGGGTAGGTCTATTACAAAGTTTGGGAAAGCATGTGATATGAGGTCTAAATTTCTTATGACTCCAATAGTGTTAATGGATGAGCCATCTAACTGTGTTACAAGTTTGGTTATTGGTTCATAAGTTAGTCCCAACTTATCCACTATCTATTTTGGCATGACTAAAGTACTAGCACCTGAGTCTATCATACAATTGTGCACAAGGTCGTTACCAATTATTAGAGACACATAAAATGGTGTTGTTTTGACCTCATGTGTTTGTTGTTCTTTTTGAGATGGTGGGTCATTTGCATGTACAACTTTATTTTGGTCTTTAGACTGACTTTGACTTGGTTCATTGGTCAAGAAAATATTGGATAATGCCTTCTTTAACAACTATCTTTGACCTAAAAGAGATAATGAATCCCACATAGACATGGTAACATTTGCTTTTATCATATAATCAATGATATTGAATGAAAATGAACCAACCTTTGGATGTCCTTTTGAAGCAGTAGGATCAACTTGATGTTGTACTTGCTATGGCTACCCTTTGGGCTAGTTTTGACTTGGAACAGGCTTCCCTCTTGGTAAAACATGAATATTTGACTGTTGTGACAGACCAGCAGCACCTTGTTGGCTTGATTGGGCCTAATTTTGGTCTCTTCCAGCCTGTTGTCCAATATTTGTAGCTCTCCTTTTGGCTCTCGTGTTTGTTGCTATGGACTAGGTAGATTGATTTTGCCCTTGCATATGATTAACCCCACAAAACTCTTCACCCTGCCAATTCCTGAATGCTACATCTGATTACTGTTGTTTGGGATTATAAGCTTCCTATTCTAAAACTTCATGTACGATACTTTGCTCAACAACAATATTATTATGCACCATGAAGGCCTAATTAATCATGTCATTTGAGTAAGTTGATTGGTTGTGTGGTTGATTACATGGGTAAAACCAATCGTACTCTTGTGCCATATTTTTTTGCACTGGTATTAACTCTCTAGATGAGCTGGCAGCATGCTAGTTGTAACACTGATAAGGCCTTGTATTGAAGTTCCTTTTTTGGCCTTAGTTTTCAAGTTGATAAGAAGGTTTGTTTTGTTTGTTAGCTTATTGGTTTTGCTGGTTATTTTGCTATTGATTCTAGTAAGGGTCCTGATAAGGTCTATAAATTTGATTTGGCTATTTTTATATACTTATCAACTCCTTGCCAATAGTTTGCAATAGCTTTGCTTGACTTTGTAACAACTCTGTTTACTTTTGTAATAACTCTGTTTGTCCTTTTGCCTCCTAAGATAGGGCTGGGGCAGCATTTGTTTGGGTTAAAACTTGATAATTGAGTGTTGGTATAATAAGTACAATAGTGATAGGTGGGATTTGTAATGGGATTGATGGCTGTATTTCTAAAAAAATAGGCATTAACAGCCTTGGGGCTAATTTACTAGCTTGAATTAGGTTGTTTTCAGATAGTGTTGTACCACCCATTGACTACACCATTACTACTATATCACTATTTAAAGATCTAAGAAAACAGAGAAATGCATGTTCCTTAGTAGGCCTTACTGTTGCTGGTATTTTGTCCCAAGTTCATTGAAAACTGAAGTTGAAATCAACCATATGCTCCTATGGAGCTCTCTTTATTGTGCTAAGTTGTTCAACCAATGACAGATTATCAAAATTGTCCTCGAATTATTTATTCAATGCATCCCCTAATAGATCCCATGATGTAATTGAGCCTACTGCCAATCCCCTGAATCATGGAAGGGCCTTACCCTTCAGAGATGTAGCCAACAATCTCACTGCAACATTCTCCTGCGTTATGTGATGGACTGAACACAACATAGCCACATCTTTTATATACTCAATTGGAGTAGTTTGGTCTTCACCTGTAAAAAATGGTAAGCCTCTCAAGGTTGCCACCACAATGTCATCATGTGCTGCAAGCAGCAATGGGCTGCTAATATTGAATTGTACAAAAGGATATCTTCTCACCATTAGTGGAGCTTGAGGTGTCTATGGAGTTTGAGGACTTTGGGGACTCTGTGCAGTTTGTATTTGCATATTTATCACCAAATTTCTCTGATCAACTCTACAGTCCTAAGACTTGGAGGAGTAGATTGAGTTCTCCCTACTAGACTAGGTGTTCTTACTATTGTTTTGTCTCTTCTCCTTGGAGGTGACAATTGTAGATACTCAAACAGAGTTGAACTCCTTCTCGTTTGGACTTTTCTCATGTGATAATATCACCAGATCTACAAAAAATCAAAATCTTGAGTCGCCAAGTATGCTATTTTTTTACCTTTGAAAGGCTGAAAATCTTGCTGTGCATACCAAACAACAAAGAACAACTGTGTTAAAGTGGCCTGAAACTTTGTTAAGTGTCCCACCGGGTGTGCCAAAAACTATTGTCATGAAGGATTGCACCCTAAATGCTAAGCCTTTACAAGCTTAGCAATCTCGTGCAACATGGGAATGTTCTTAGACTATGGATTTGTTTGTTATAAGAACAAACCTCTAGAAGAGTCGACTCCCTTTAAATACCCTTTAGATTTGTAAATTGATGGAGAAAAGAGATAGAAGAAAACTTGAATAAACTAAAAACTGAACTAAAAAATCTATCTAAAGGGGGTGATGCACCAATATTTTGACTTAAATCTACAACTTGTTTCACAAACACTCTCCAAAACACTTGTTCTTATAACCCAAACTAACTAGATTCACCACATAAGTATTTCACAGAAAGGCATGAGAATCGTGCATAATCTGTGACCTATAATAAACTAAGATTTAGATACTTGTATCTAATAAATCAAACTAACTAGATTCACCACATAAGTATTTCAAAGAAAGGCATGAGAATCATGCACGAGCTGTGACCTATAATAAACTAAAATTTGTATACTTGTATCTAATAAATGAGACAAAGAATTTAGAGGTTTTGAAGCAAAACACAGAAAATTCCTATCAAATTACTCACAAAATAATAAGACACTTGAAATCAGATAGAGGAAACCTTGATTGCATTAAGAAATGGCGGGAACCTCTACAAAATAACAATAAACTGCTGCTACTAAAAAACTATAAAAATAGTTGAGTTACAAGACAATCTCCCTCTTTACAATATGTAAAGACAAAAAAGCAAGAACTAAGGAAAAAAGTATAAGTTTTTTCCATATAATACAAAACTATCCCCAAAATGTGAAAGGGAAGTCAACTCCAGCTCAATTGTACTCCAAAATATGCATGGATGAGTCCTAAAAAGCAACTCCAAGTTGCTGGGCGAGCACAAGTGAAAAAACTAAAATTTAGGCCCCAAAAGTCCTCCAAGATGAGCAAAAATAGCTTAGAAATCCAAGTCTCAAAGTCCTTGACCAAGAAATAGCCAAAAAATACTCCTCTTTGACCCCAAGTACAAAATAGAACCCAAAATAACTCCCTTGCATGAGCTTGTACATCAGTTCAACCCCTCTCCTATTTTTGCATGATTAAGGGGCAAAAATAGCCTATTTTAACAATTATTAAATGCAATCAGTGTGATTGATTTAATAAGTGTTATGTAATGCATGTTTTTGCTCTCTATGGTTATTACATAACAAGTATTAAGGCAATTTTTTAACATTATTTGCACTTAATAGTTGTTAAAATACAATATTTTTGCCATTTACTTATGCAAAAATATGAGGTGAGTTATAATTGCAATAATAGCTTTTGAGGCAAAAATACCCCTCCTCCATCCTTCATGCAAAAATAATACTTTATTCTACCTATGGACTCATATAGGAATGCAAAATTTCCCCTGGTCAAATAAGGTCAAAAGACCCTCATTGAAATTCATTAACCTTAGTCATATCATTATGTTTTTGACTCTTAAGGTTTGAAACAAATTTGAAAGGAAAGTCACAACATACTCCTTATGACTCCCAAGACCCATCTTCAAACTCACCATGTATCACTTGGAACTATGATTAATTCTTTTGCTTGACCCCAAGGTCAAGGGAGACCATCAAAATCACCACCCATTCATTCTTATGACTCCAAAAAACCCACATGGGTTCCTTATACATCACTAGGTCTTATGACTTCACAAATCATAGACCATGGCCCATATTTGATTCTTAATGATTTCTTATAAAAAAAGGTCAAAAAGACTTCCATGCAAACCCATGGCTAGGGCATAAGCAACAAAAGATTTTTTTGCAACCCTAATATCATTTCATTCTATTCCTTCACTATGTTGCTTCATCTGGGTACCACCATACCTGAGGGTTTGGATCTTTTCTTGTAGTTGTTGAAGGCTTCCGGAGGTTTCTTGCTATCATTTCTAAGCTATTTCATCATTCTTCATTTCCTGTAAGTTATATTTTGTCTCACTGTGATATTTACTTCTCTCTTTTGGGGTTCTGAGACAAAAAACATGAAAGAATGGACCTCCTTTCCATTGTTTCTTCTCTTACAATGCTCCAGTCTTCCCTAGTCTCTGTGTTTTCAACATATTTATGTGTTGTTCATGAGGAAAAGATGAAAAAAATATTCTAAATCTGTTGCAAAACTTATTTGGAAAATCTTTTGTTTCATTCTATGAGAAGAATACAAGAATGGGGTTTCTTTCTTTTATTTCTATTGTGCTCCTCATGAGGGAAAAAATGGTTAAAAAGTCTTTGCTTTACATGCTCTTATTGGCAAGCAAAAAATATGTTTGCTGTCTCTGTTGAGAAAATGATGAAAATGTCCTCGTTATATTGTTCTTATAGTGCAAAAACACAGTATGTTGTTCCTTTCATGGCAACCTTCTATTTTCTAGAAAAAACTATGAAAATAAATCATATATTCCTTCTTTATTGTATGATCTCCTGTAGCATTCTGTGTATTGAATAAAAACAAAGATTTGTTTTCCTGTTGTCCCTTATCTAGCACCGTTTCAGATATTATTGGGGGTTGTACCATGCATTAATATTACTGTTGTCCTCATGGATTTTATGTAGCTGTTAAAGGCTGCTTTGAAGGGTTTCTAGAAGATTTTATTGTTGTCTACTAACAGTTACTTGGTGAAAGCTAATGTAGCAAGTCTTTCCTGATACTGCATAAAAAACTCATAAAAAGCACTATTACTTTAAAATCTTTGTTTATATCTTGTTGTTCTAAAAATCTCACCAGCTATGTGATGGATGTGATAGCCTTTGTACAATGGCATTCCTGTTCTTTTCATGAGAAAATGGTGTGACAACCTGTAATGTCCCCTTCTAGTGAGTCCCAATTTTTCCTTTGACCTTGCACAATTCAACTCACAAAAGAGAACATTAGAGTTTCATTTTATTTTCACTTCATCATATTAACAATATAATCATTATTCATCCATATTTAAGTTGTATATTCATGTCCATATATAATGTGTCCAACTTATCGTTTGTTCATACACTTAATTGTCTAAGGATTTTAGCTATCACATTCATTGAATTACAACATTCATTTCATTGTATTCAATTTAACAGTGTTCACATCTATATCCATATTCCATTCATATATGTATGCAGATTTACCTCATTTGTACACTCCTATTTATTCTCATATTATTATACCTATTCTATATGCATACTTATAGAGAATGAATGTATATACATCATTGATGGTAATATATTCCAATTATTATTATGCTGATATGAGCAATATTCATTTATTTATATTCATATTATTCTTCTACAACATTTATATCACCTAACCTATTAATAAGGAAAGTGTACTTACCTCTTTATGCTACTTGTCTTGTTGAATCTGCTCACTTGATTTTATTCTCTTTCACCTATTCTTTAATTTTTTTATATTATAGTATTTGTTATAATATTAATAATATCTCTATATTATATTATTATATATGTTATTAATATATATATATATATTTTATTGAATAATTCCTCCCTATATGTATTTATGATATCTTTCCTACTTATGACTCAGGAATATATATATAAATATAATGTGGATTTAATAATATTTATTTATAATGCTGATATTCCTTTTTTTAATTTATTTTCCATATATTTATAATACTTCCTCTTAAATTAAATGCAAGCTATATGGTAATCGCTACCCATAATTGCTGACTATTTTATCCTTGTTGACTCATCGCTGTTTTTCCATACTTTCTAACTTTCATATTTGAAGACTTCTGTTTGCTTACTTTAGACTTCCTTATTTTCTTATATCCCAAATCTGATCCCCCCTTCATTCCTTGCTGCTGCTATTTATATTATATATGTTCCATTATGCCTCTTACAAAGAATAGTGACTCTTCAAAGAGTCACATACATTGGTCCCCTCTTATATTTAATATCTAGTCACTTATAATATTAATATATAATATATATATTAATTAATTAATTAATTCATATTAATAATATATGTTATAATAATATTTATATCTATTAATATCTTATGAGTATAATAATAATAATATTTGATATTTATATTCATGTAATATGATAATATATTATATAACTTATTAATATTTAATTATTAATATTTATGTGTAATTAAATATATTGTTTAAATCTTCAATTTAAACAAGGCTTTAATATGGGGACATGACACAACCCTTGTTTGTACTTTATATTAAAATCTATGCTCTTTATGACTGTGTTTCAGCAACAAGAAAGATGAAGATTGATTTTATTCTCCTGTGATAGTCTTAACTGGTCTCTACTTCTTCAAAACTGAGCTAGCTGCTCCTATGTCAATGAACTGTGTAGACCTTGTTGATGACTGATATGTATTATTAAATCATGACTGTCTTTTAAAGTATTTTTTCTACTTTCATTCTGCAAGTTCACTGTTTAGCTGTTAAAACATGTTGACCAATACTTCTTACTATGTTCACCTTTCTCATTTGGTGCTCTCATTTGTTCAACTTTTTCATCTCTCATGCCCCTTGGATGTTATAACTACTCTTTATGCAATTTGTTATTGAAAACTCATCTTTATCTCTAAACCTGAATGACTGTTATGGTTGCTTCTTCTAGACTTTCATGTCTCATGCTTTTATGACTATTCTTCCATAGTTTGTAAGAATCCTATGTAGTCCCCTCTTGGTATGAATAGCCTGTGCCATAGAATGCTCCTTTATGGTTATGGATTACTTCCTGCTTTCTTCATTGTAGTTGTTTCTTAAGAGATCTTGAATGCCTATACTTGCTGCTCGTTCACTAGAATAGAGGTAACTATCTTAGATCTGAGGTGTATGTCACCCTCTTAGAACTGAGATGATTGCCCCCTTGCATGTTTTCTTGTTCCTAGTGTATAAGTGACTCATAATGATGACTTCATTTCATGTGTGAATGTCTTCTCCTCATAATTTCATGATGTCCCTCATTGTCATTGGCAAGCAAGATCAATATAGGGAGAAATATATGAAAACATACTTCTTTGATGGTTTTGTTTCTTCATGGAGATTGTACCTGAACCTTTTGTAGATTTGTACATGGATTGTGAAGTAGTCATTGAGACTATTATTTGACTCTTATACATGCATTGCTCTTAGATTTTGTATTGTTTTCTTTCTTTTATTACTACAATTTAACTTCAATTCACTATATCCATTATGCTTATGGCCTTAACAATTCATCTCTCAAGTGTTAGATTCAGATATCTCCTCTTGATATGATTCTAGGTAGATCCTCTTCATCTGTGAACTATCCTTTGTTCTTCATGCATGCTCAAAATGACTTCTATTTACACTGTGCTTCTTCAATATGCTGAACATATCATTGTTGGTGATAGTTTTCAAAGGACCTTCCTGAGCTTCTCTTTTGAATCTAATGATTAGCAATGTACTTGTTCTATTGACTACAATCTCTCTCTCTCTCTCTCATGTACTTGGTTGTTGCTTGATAAAGAACCCCCTCCATATGTATGTATGTAATCATTGTTACTTTCATGCCTATGATTGTTGTTCTAAGACATAGTTGTAATTGTTTTCCTTATTCACTTTACTATTGATCATTATAAGTTATATGCATCTTGTGACTTATGTCCTTCAAGGTAAAACCTTTTGTTTCTATTTCTGATGGTTCTTCCACTGCATGCACTTTAGTAATACATTGTTGCTCCTTCATTTATGACTAATCTAATAGTTTCAAGACAGACATTAATGATCAGTCTTCGAGTACCTGTATCTGTATAGTGAACAAACATGTTAGATAAAATGTAGAGGCTAAAGCCTCCTCTTGATTGTTTGATCTGATATTCTTCCTCCTGTTTCATTCCTCTACATATGATGTTCAGTTTATCTATTCTACTTTGCTGATCAAATGTAGAATAGCAAGTACATTTTGGATTATTGTATATAGAAGCAGAGATAGTACCCCGAGCTCTAACATCATTTTCCTCCCTCCTCTTGCAGGCCTTGTCTTGGAGTTGTCTATGCTAATGCAGACTTGGACAATGGGATTTGTCATTCACTTAGGGAATGATAGGTCCCATCCTTGTTTTTATATGCTTTCTTTTCTTGTTTTGTACTTGCTACTATACATGTTATTAGATATAGTTACTCCCATGGCTTGTGTGGGATCATATAAACACTTTTTCATTGAATATAATTAGTTATTTCATGCAGTATGTGTATGCTTTTCTCTTTCTTGTAAATCAATTGCAAAACATAACCTAAATCATTATTGCATGTGATAAATGTTTATAATCATGGAACATCAACAAAGTTATATGTACCTTTCTACAATGCACCAGACTGTAATCAATGATATACAATAAACCACAACTGAAACATGATCTGCCATAACTAAATTAGCTTCAACTTCACATGAATTTTTTTTCCCTTTCTATTTGAACTATCTGCTTCTCCAAAGCAACAATAGAAACTATTCTTATAGTCTAACCAAATTGGCTGCAAAGCACAATTTGGTAACACAACACCTTCAATATTCATTGTGAGTTGACCTAGGACATGTTTTGTTAATTTCTAATCTTGGTTGTATTTGAAGACAATAATTCATTCAATTTCAAATCACCTAAGCCTCTATTGAGCATACCTTGAATTTGATTTCCAAAAAGGACAAAAGTAATCTAGTAGAATTTATTAGAGAATTATCAGAGCACATCATCCTATGGCCATTGCATGATTTTATTTTTATTTTCAACCTTTTTCTCAGAGCCATGAAATTGGTCTATTAAGTGTTTGACTAAGGAAATCTTGACCCTTGTAATCAACTGGATTCCCCAAAGGTATTTTTAAACACTATCTATCCTTTTGTACATTTAGACAATAGAAATTATGCTAGTGTATATTATTTTACCTCATACATATTCCTTGTACATGGGTAAAATACAAGTGTCATAAGCCTACTTAGGTGCCTTCAATAGGTGTCCTAGGTTGATTAAGTCAACCCACCACCACTCCTTGACTATTGGGATCGACTTCTAATTCTCCCCAATAACTCCACCTATATGTACAACACACATTTGTACATAATATTAACTTTGGATTTTGGTACTAGAATTTGTCTTAGTTGATCATAAACTCTAATATGGTATCAAAGTAGAGGTTGATATAGTTTGTTGGTTCTATTTTGGAAGAATACAGTGAAGGCCAGAAGGAGTCCACACTTTAGTGAGCAACTTCAAACCCTGGTGAGGTAAGGTGTAGCATGAAGGTGGAAGGGAGTTTGTGAGATGATCTAGTTCAATCCCTTCTAGAGGCCCCACACTACTTGTTTGTAAAGGCACATAACCTGGAGAGGCCTCACGATTTGCAAGGAAACGGGCCCATGACTTGGAACTGGGGAAGACAATTTGGAAACCCCATGGAAAGATGGATCTATAGTCTGAAAAGGTGAATTCATACTCCTATTTGTAGGTGTGGTAGTCATATATGGAATTGACAAATCTTTGAAGCAATTTTCATTAGTGAGGAAGTGATTTCATAGTTAAACTTACTATTTTGAAGTAGTGAATTTATGGTGTGCCCTAGCTCAATAGGAAAGAACTCCTATATCCATAATTTGAGTGGCTCTACCCATGATTTTCTTGGCTTTGGCCACAATTTTATTGACAGCACCTCCATTTTGAGATTGCTCAAACAATGTTTGCATTTGGTGACCTTGTGTGTTGGCAAAGTATTTTTCATTTACCAGGTCACTCTATGTTTGGTCCCCTCATGCCATATGCATGTGCATCTCTTTCTTGGCCATCCTTTCATGTCATAGAAATTCTTGCACCCCTGCAACTTGCCTCACACGTGTGTTTCAACCTACACATGCCCCTGCACCTTTGTCATGTTTCCCTAGTTGCCATTACATATCCAAACACCACCATAGCCCCTCACCTACCTGTACGCATCTTTGCCCTAATTTTTGTCTTTGTTTTGGCCGCCCCTATTGATTCCCCTTTTCCCTATGCCCCCTTCTCAAAAATTCTGCCCTAATTTTGTTTTGAAAGCATTTAAAATTATGATTTTCAAAATGTTAACAAAATAGGTAATTTTTTTAAAAGCATTTAAAAAATAGAGGGGCATTTAAAATTAGGGCAAATTTGCTTTGAAAGCATTTAAAATTATGATTTTCAAAATGTTAACAAAATAGGTAATTTTTTTCAAAAGCATTTAAAAAATAGAGGGGCATTTAAAATTAGGGCAAATTTGCTTTAAGGGATTAATGGTTTTTTAAAATATCCTTGTATTTTCATCTGACGAGGACGAAGAGTAAGGTCTAGTTTCGTAGGAGGCCAATAACTCCTCACAAATAAGACCATTTTATTCTAATCTCTTTTCCAATTCCAATGATTAGTTGGAAGGCTAGGTTCACTCAAGGCATAAGCTACTCCATCTACTATTGCTTCATCATATTTCAGAGTCACTTCTTCGAGAGCTTCACGTAATTTCATGTAGTAAATTAATTATATCAGTCTTCCTAGTATTGTTGATTGGGACAAATTTCTACCTAACATTGCTTGTCTATTTGTAGCATCCCAGAATGCTGATTTGGAAGCATACATTGAGGATATCAATCTTCTCTTTGATGATAGTTTTGATGAAACTACATGACCATTATCCTCTTTAGATATTCATGCTCTACATCTGTCTACACATGGTTCTGGATTGTCATCATCTTCATCTATTAGGCATGCACCTGATATGATTATGGAATCCTAAAGGCATCAACATGGGGACAACTGAGCAATATTTGAAGACATCAAAATGGGAATTATCATCCTTGGATTAGCTTCAACATGATTCATGAACATACATACATCTTCCTACACATTCCTAATCAGAATTGGGAGATATCATATTTTCTAATATGGTGCAGTGAGGCTGGATGCTCGATAAAGGATGCAGATGTAGATCCAAGAACACCAAACAATGTTCCTCCCCTTGGGAAGAAATGAAACTAATTGAAGATGTAGGATACATATTATGGGGGGTCTCATAGACCTTCTATCATTTTCTTTCCTATGGGGGTAAACATATATTGCACCCAGTGAAAGAAGTAGTAATTCTTCACTTGTATAATTTCTTTTCATGAATCTTGTCTCTATTTTGAAGGGTATTTTTTCCCATAGGGTTTTCTACCTTTCTCCGCTTTATGAGAGATTACTCTGTACATGGGTACCCGATAAGGCCTAGTAGCTAGGACCCATCCTTATTGTACCCACCTAAGCTATGCTTAAGGGGTGGTGTTAGTGTATATTATTTTACCTCATGCATATTCCTTGCACATGGGTAAAATACATGTGTCGTAATCCTACTTAGGTGTCTTCAATATGTGTCCTAGGTTGATTGAGTCAACCTGCCACCACTCCTTGAGTATTGGGATTGACTTTTGATTTGACCTAATAACTCCACCTATATGTACAACACATATTTGTTCATAATATTAATTCTTGATTTTGATACTAGCATTTCTCTTAGTTGATCCTAAACTATAATAAATTAAGGTGAGAAGATTCCAATTATCAACTTTTTACCATATCAAATACATGAGTTTCATATTAGGCCCATGTCCAAGTTAAGATCCACACTCATGGAGACTAGTTTTACACTCATGTAGTTCAATCAAAGTGAAAAACTATCATTATGTAGAATCTAAGATCTTTGTCTAAGGCAATCCTAAAATTCTAGAATATTATCAAATTAACTTTTAACATCTACATAATACTTCTCCAACATCTAATATTGAGCTAACTATCAAATATAGTTTATTTTGACTCTAAATTTGATTTTAGTTATTTCAATTACAAACCCCAACAAATTTTATCTAGAGTAATTATTTGCTAATTAAATGTATTTATTGTATTAACTTAGATGATTTTATTGTAGATATATTTTCCCTCTATGATATGTAATTAATAAATTGGTCATTTTGTTTGATCCAAACAAGCCTCTACTCTTGCAGGTTAATCTCCAATGGATACCCTCATCCTACAACATGTAATTAACATGTAATTAAATTGGAAACTAAAAAGCAAATAAAAATAGAATTTGAAGTCAGGAAATACTCTAATCACATGCAACCAATGGAATGTTACCATAGCCTTATTTTCTCAAAATAAAAAATTACAGAGCCTCTATCCCTCATCGGCAAAGTAAACCGAACCTTTTTTTATAAAGAAAATGAAACATAACAGTTTAAGAGAATATTATAGAAAAATCCTATAGTGAATGATGTAGAACTCCTTTTACTTCTATTCAACTAGCTCTATTCATCCATATGATAACTTAGATATCCAATTGGGAATAAATGTAGGGAAATATATATACAATAAATTACACAACTCAAAATTATATTGAAATTTAAAACTAGTAAGAAATTACAAAAAGACTATGCTTCTATTAGAAAAGAAATATTTACAATTTGTATAACTCTATCTCTTCCAATTTCTCATACAAACATATATAAAATGTTTAATTGTTGTTAACTCCCACCTACAGTGAACACTATGCAACTCTTTTCTTATAATTATCAATAGGCGTTCCCTTAGTGAACAGCACTAGAGGAAATGCACACGTGAATGGTCCAGATTAAAAAGAATACTATAGAACTAATCTAGACCATTTTGTTGAAATAAACAATAAATGAGAAAAAAATTCAGATAGAGGTAGATGATTTTTTTTTTTAATAGAAAAAGGTGATGAAGCACCATGGAATTAAAAGATAAGAAATTACATGAAGTGACGCAGACATAAGACTAACATATAAACTGAAAATTACAAACAGGCCCTGTCAAGGCCAGATAAAACATGGAAAGGGAAGAGAATCACAAAAATAGTAGTAGAGACTACCGTCAAACACACCTAACCCCAACAGATAGCCACCATCAAAGGACCACCCCAGCCAACAAACCAAGGCCTGCCAATCGAGCACCACCAAAACCGAGACCGCGCCGCCGAGCAAAACAGAACTGGAAACACCAACCGAGCCACCCCGCCAACACAGTGGAAAACCAACCCACCCCCCATCAGACATTAAAGAAGCCGAGCCATACACGAGGATGCCCCCGAAACAAAACACCAGACCACCCGAGCAGAACAGAGGAGACCCCACGCCACAGCGGGCAGCATTACGCCGCTGATGGAGCGACTGGCAAATCCCGTTCATCTAGATCCACTGAGACCGCACTCTGATCGCCCTCTGCCACCTCTAACAAAGCATACAAGGGCATCCCTGGAGCGAGATCAGAGGCATGAAATCGAAGAAACCGAACAGCTGTGAAGACATCCTTAATGCGCTCAGACCGTTTTTTGGAGAAAGAAAAGCTATAAGCCCGCAGTGCATCATCTATCTCTGCGCTGCACAGAGATCTTAAGCTGGACTGCAAAGCCCTGTAAATCGCCTGCTGAGGGGGGGAGTTACGAAGAGATGTGAGGTTGAAGAGATAGAGGCAGACGATTGAAACGATCAGGTGCGTTCATTTTCCGTCGTCTGTCTTTTTCCCGCTCACCCGGTTTCCGCTCTCCATCACCGTTTTCACTGTTTAAGTTATATCATCATTACACCCTTTTCTTTGGCCATTTCCGGTTGTTCTCATGCCGGGGAAAAAATCATGTCCAAAAAAGTCTCGTGTCGTTTATTCCCGTCAATGTTTATCTCACACTTTCTGCGGAAGCCAAGAGTCGGTGAGTGTGTGGATGGGCTTCAATATGACATAAGGTTGTGCTGTGACCATCCAATCTATATCAACAGCTTCAACAATGTTAGTTTCTTCCTTGCGTCGTTGCACGACTTTTCAACGAACTTACAAGCGTTGGCAACTGTGGGCGGCTCTATGTAATCAAAGCGCACATGTTCCCATGGATGATATGGATACTTTTCCGTAGTTCTCAACGTAAAATCTTCCAAATTCGATATGTTGAAGGTATCCACAGAGATCCCTACGTTATCATTTTTCTCAATTGTTATTATATGTCTTGTATCCATTACTCTCATCACATGTCATGAGATACCTCAACCTATTTCAGCCCTTGCATATGGATTTTATAAAAGCTCTTGTCCCACGACAGAAGAGATCGTTAGAGAAGAAATGAAGGCCTTCTTCAAGAACAATATTTCTTCCGTGGGAGGATTTCTTCGCATTCTTTAACACGATTGCTTTGTTCAGGTTCAAATCAAATCTTTTTCCTGTCTCTCTTTTTGTTTTTGATTATCCAATTTGAGCTTCGTAATGGATCTGTATCAAGTTTCAATAATAATCTAATAGACTCTATATCAAGTTTCAATAATATACATATATGAATCAAGAAACTGTATATATAATGGATCTCAGGGAAATTCATCATATAGTTTAAGTGTATCTATGTTGATTTGAGTTTTATATTGACAGGGGTGTTGTCACAACCCACATTTGAATTTTGAATTCAAATTGGAATACAATTGTAATAATATAAAAACTAATAAATAAATAAATATAGTCTCATTTAAAAGAACAAAATAGTGAACAATTCTAAAAATAAATGAGGGGACACTTCTAGAAAGAGGAGTAAATGAGGTTCACCCCCCCTCATTCTCAAGTCAATATTCAAAGATCACAGTTAATAAATAAATGGGAACTTTTCTCCTTGAATTTATTGAGACAATGCAGTTTTCTACATGAATTAATGACAATGGAGAAAAATTGAAAGAAAACAATTGGAGATAAATGAGTCATTTTCCACAAAATTGAATGGCAATTTGGAAAATGAAGAGAGGGAAATTAATTAGGAAGACTTGACTCCAAAGTCTTTCAGATTTTCCAAACATGTCAAGGGTTGAGTTTTCTATATATAGGACGGAGATATCAAAAGGAAAAGAGACATGGAGATAGTTTTTTGCTGGATAGCTGGAGTGTTTTGTGAGTTAATTGTTCCT
This sequence comes from Cunninghamia lanceolata, assembly GCA_027924645.1. NCBI lineage: Eukaryota > Viridiplantae > Streptophyta > Pinopsida > Cupressales > Cupressaceae > Cunninghamia > Cunninghamia lanceolata. The sequence goes on from BSBN01000888.1 coordinate 747,287, forward strand.
TTCTCTTTTAGAAATTTATGAACATTGTTTTTATGAATTTATAAAATTTAGTTGAATTTCTGTATGTTCCTTGCATAATTTAATTAGTCTAGAATTATGTAAAAGAGATTTTATTCTCTTACAATTAAATTTTGTAATTTTATTTGTTTTATGGGTGGAGAGGGGGCCATTCCCCTGCTGTGACCTACCTCTCTGAGGAAGTCTATCAAATAGGTTGCGTGCATAGTCTATGCCTCCTCATTCTGCACGCACTAAATAATAATCCTAATTATTATTTTTCTGATCTAAGAGGGATCGCTGCCTGATCTTGTACCTCTTTTGCATTATTTTGATAGTAGTTGTTTGGGTTTATGAAGGGTAGCAAAGCCTATCAAAATAGTAGTTACTAGATTTTGATTTTCCAGTTCACCATCACCACCTGTTTGAATTTCCAATCTTTCCACTACGATGGCAAAAAAATAATTATTTTTCCTCCTCTTCCATAGCATTAAGTAAATGTCCTGAATCTAGAAAATACCCTATTGCCTTCATCTTCCAATCCATTTTCTCCAACTTTGCAGGGATCTCCCATGTCTATGGCTATAATTTGTTTCCATACCCTATGCCAAAGCTCTCGTTTTGGTGCAGGCAAAGAGGTCGCTGCCAAAATTATGGAATTCGTCTTTACATCTGCCAATTGCATTTGCTTGAAATTTTCTAAAGCCTTTTCATCAAATCCATTTTGTGCATATCCTTCGATTATTGCAACTTATGAGACCACATTTCTTTGAGGGATTTTGTCAAACAATTTCCGTACCTTAACTATGCCTTCACATTTCGCCACAACATCTGACAAAAGTTCACCTTCCGTTCTGCCATGATGAATGCCCATTTCCTGCTCGAAGCTAGGGAAGCACTAATAAATGTTGTGGAATCTAAATTTACCATTGACAATTATATTTTCTTGAAAGTTTTAATGCCTTTTGTTCATACCCTGAAAACGATGCAGTCATGAGACCACATTTCCTTGAGGGATTTTGTCAAACAGTTGATGTACCTTGTCTAGGCTTCCTCAATTTGTATATATGTCTACTAGAGTATTTCCAACTATAATATCTGACAAAAAAAAAAAAAATCCCCTACCTTTATGCTTTGATGGACGGTCATGTACCCTGCTCCTAAGCATCCCTTTGGCTTTACGCCTGCGAGTTACATTTGCTTGAATTTATCTAAAGTCTATTCAACAAATCCATTTTGTATCTTGAAATTATTAGGTGTTGTTAGATGATATCTCTTTGAGTCATTTTATCAAAGAGTTCACGTGCTTTGTCTACCATTCCCATTTTGCAAACATGTCTACCAAAGCATTTCCAATCAAAATATTTGACAACTCTTCCCCCCTTACCATTATGCTGTGACGGATGTCCATACCCTGCGCTAAAGCTCCCATTTTGGCATAGGCAGTGAAGATGTTGGCAAAGGTTTGGAACTTGGCTTTACACCTGCCCATTGCATTTGCTTGACAGTTTTTTTTAAAGTCTATTTAGCAAACCCAATATCTTGCTATCATGACATTCCATGAGATCGCATTCTTGAGGCATTTTGTCAAACCGGTCATGTGCATCGTCTATGACTCCACATTTTGCACGCATGGTAACTACAACATCTAACGGAAATTCCCCTTTCATTCTGTTTTGATGCATGTCTATACCCCATCCAAAGCGTCAATTTGTGCACAGGCAGAGAGAATGCTGGTAAACATTAAGGAATTGGAGTTTTACACCCACCAATGGGAAAGCTGAGACACTGAACATCAATATAGTGTAAGCCTATTTTTCACATTGATTCATTTAGCATCATCAATAATCTCCACTAGGACATTGCCCCTGTTTAAAATGATGGGAAATGTTCGCATCTCGCAGCAATGTCTCTGCTAACAATCTTGGACATACGTGGTAATCTGCACATACTCTGAAGATTTTTAACAACTATGATAGTCGTGTATAGGGTATATTTCACAAACCAAATACAATTTCCAACTTTTCTCTTTAGTGACAGAGAAACGATTCCTTTTTCCTAGTCTTCTACAACATTAAGTAAAAGTCTTGAATCTAGAAAATACATTGCGGCCTTCACTTTCCAAGATGTTCTCCACCTTTACATAGACCTCCTTTGTTTACAGATGTGATCTCTCTACTACATAAAGATGTAGCATCGCGGTAATAAAACTTTATGCCTAAATTCATATGTGATCTACAGGCACTGAGAAAACACACCCATATGACCACCATAGGTTTAATTGGTGTTTCATTGATAAAGTTTAGGAAGTCTTCAAGATAGTTAGCACAGGGAAGAAGGTCAAACATGCACACAAGTCTTGGGAGGGTTTAATAAATAGATGTCATTACTTATCAAAATACAAATTTGTAGTCTAAGCATGTATAGTTTTATATATATATATATATATAAGATTTATGATGTAATATTAAAACATTAAGTCTTAATGATTATAAACGGACTTAAATAATAAATACCCTCGTATTTCTATCAGCATAACCCTCGAATAACTTAGAAGTAATGATTCATTCTTATCAAATTGAAGGGAGTTATAAAATGTTTCTAAAACTCTTAGTAACATAAGCTTTTGCATGTAGCATCTTAGGTAGAAATTGGATAAGTCTTTCCCTTTCATAATAATAACAATAATAGGGTATTGTGTGATAAATGGGTAATGGTCAAGCCATAGAAAGTTTGACTATTTAATGATGATTTAACATATAATTAACTATTATTGATAATGAAGCAAATATAACAGTATTCACAAGGGTGTTATAGTATATGAGTAGGAAGGAATAAGAAGATGAAAGATAAGTAGAATTGAATAATGAGAATTGTTAAAAATAGGAAATATATATGTAAGAGAATAAGTGGATAGCATGATGTGGAAAATATGTAAATGAGGAAATCTCGGAAGGGTATTAGAATAGATCATTATGTATTTGATTGATCAAGTATCCTTCAAAGCCACATGCTTTTTGAATTGATTAAGAAAAGTATTATTATGAATGCATAGGACATAAATATGTTCGGGGTGGATCATTCAAGTAGTATAGTTGTCTTGTGAGTTATAAGTAGTTCTATAGCAAAATGATATTTCCAATAATGATGTTAGAATATAAATTGCTTAATAATTGATGAATGTTTATTAACAATGAGGGTTAGTTAGTTATGTTAAAGTATAAACCCATTTAGGGAGTTTCAAGTAAACCTCTTGTTGGGATAATTGGCTTAATTGACAACTTTTATTAGGTCCTCATTGGTTCCATTTAAAAGTAAGTAATGATTATGCAAGAAGTTGTATCAATTATTCACTTGTATGTTAGGATGAAATTTCCTAGTTTCTCTTAAGACCAATCTTTTATATGCATTATATCTTTTCTAGTTTATGTTATGTACAATTATGAATTTGATGACATCAACTTAGTATCATTCTAGTCCTATTCATTTTTTTTCGTATAAGTGAAATAATCAAGCATCTTTATTGTACCTTACTTGCATTATGTTTTGGGAAAATATCCTTCCTTTTTACCAATTTGTTTATTATTGTTTATGCAAGATTTTCTTTTCAATTTAGTTAGGAAAACTCGTAATCAACGTCCAAAAATTCAAACAAATCGCAGTGTTTAGTTTTTACGGTACCTCTGTGTCACATTTACGGGTAATGTCGTCGCGTTGAACCAAGTACCTCGCGCCTAACATAGCTGCAACAACGACGTCTGGGCACCGTCCCTCTAAATCGTTGGGGAGTAATAAGGAACATGTCAAAGTTAAATCCGCAGGAAGGGAAAACCTCCTCGGATATCTCATTAAGAAGAATTAACTAAAAAGAGAGGATGAGCCTATTGAACTAATTATTACCATGATGCTCATTTAGAAAACACTTCAAGCTACTAACAGAAAATGAGGCTTATTAACACATGCGTATAGATCAGGGAGGACATGCGAAATATCAGATAGGGGAACTAGGTCAATCCAGAAACGCTATCTATCATATGCTTTCACCTTGCCCTTGCAAATCATGGTGAAAGTACTAGGGGATCAGGAGTGGACTTGAGGAAGTAAGCTGGGTTTCATGGGTAGTCACCTTATAGGGATTCCTCCACACTAGGACTAACTGACAAACTCCCCTTAAGTGTTTGTGGTAGTGGACTAACTTCCGTCCCTGTTTCATCGAGTGGGTGGCAGTTGACGAAGAACTGTCTGGGGCAGGGAATAACCCTAGAAAGGGCTGGGTACCCGCTCACTGTTACACCAAACATAGTGCAAAATAGAACTACATATTCGCATTCCCCGCATTAGTCACATCCGAGAGAGGGGGCCTTGATCCCATGGATACAGGGTATGTAGGCAGTCTGGATGGCGAAGGATGCCCCCAGTACTCAGGTCCCCTGGATGTAGGGAGTCCTACAATTAGCTTCGTGATCTTAATTCTTTGAGTGGTGATTACTGAGTTGCATTAACATGAGATTATTAGATAATTTTGTGCAGATGATAAGGATATGGTCACTGGGAAGAAAGTAAGCTATCAGAAATGAATGCAGGATGTAATGCATGACTTAAGGTATGCACTGACCCGTTGTTCTTATAAGTTATCTTGCATAACGTACTCCCTCTTCACTAGGTTTAAATTTGGTGATCCTTTAGGACTTGATGGTTTTTAGAAAACTAAATTCAAGTCATCCCATCTCTGTAACAACGATTTAACACTTCTTAAAAAAAAAATTTCATTTCCTACATCTGTTAGATCAAAAAATTTATCCCTTGGTATTTTTGAATTTAGAGTTTAGTGTTATTTGATTTAGGATAAGTCGGGTCCTTACATGTGGTATTAGAGCTTTTGGTTCGGACACTAGGCCTAAAGGTCTGCTAACCTAAAGCATGGTAAGCATCAAGACATAAGGCTAATAGTATTCCCCCTCTTGCGATCTAATGATAGTCCAGTTAATGATAAACATTGATAGAAACATGAAAAATAAATGATAAGGTCGTAAGTAAACCCTCCGTAGAAGACAAAGTGGATGGCTTAATGACAGTAATGGTATGTGTTGGGTACATGACAGCCGTAAGACTTGTGCAGTGGATATCATATTCTGTGGCTAATTCCTCTTGTGGTACATCGTAATCTTTTTAGAATGGCATGCCCTAGGTTGTATGGGTGCATATGACTATTCGTGTGGATTTTGATATAGAAGTATGATAAGGTTATTTTAGGTTGTGTGGGGAATGCTTAATGTGACATGACAATTATCATTGTTCTCTATGTGGTTTGAGATCACTGTACGATTTAGCTATTCGAGTGATAGAAGTCTACCTAGTTTCCATACTCCCCTTAGGTGGTCTTGTTGTAAGGCTACACGGTGCTTGTAATGTGCAAATTTCATGAGATTGTTGCATTATTTATTCTTGTGTTAAAGATTTTACTTAAGTGTTAAGTCGCAGTGTTTTATTTATTTATTTATTTTTATGGTCCTTTTGCCTCAAGGACATGTTCTTTGTTGAACTTGGGATGTTGCAATAGTTTCTATCTTTGATCTTCATTTCTTCTTGTCTTGTTTTATTTTAATGTATTTTGATGGACTTGTTTCACTTAATCCTTCTTGTTTTGAGGCATTTTTATTTTACAACTGCCGGCATGTATGGAGTAATGTGACTTCTGTAAAACTGCCATATATAGGTAGGGCCCTGGCAGGTTGTATGGGGGAGTAGGTGGCTTGGGGAGATTCTACTATGAGGATGGGGTTGTAGATGGGACTGGTATGGGACAGTCATAATCCATCCATCCCCCTATATCTATGTGGCTATTTCTTGCATACCTCCCTCTTGGAGGATAACACCTTAAACAAACGCAAGGTATTAGGAAACGTGCAGAGGGGTCCTTGAGAGGGCCCTAAAAACCATCTTTAATTCTCGGGTACTTGGCACTAAGAAATCAATGATATTGGGTTTCCTTGGAGGTGAGACTACATGATGAGTACTAGAGACAGCTATTGACTTTTGAGAAACTGATGACATTCATGGACTCCTATTTTGGGAAGCTACTATCAATTTTGGGATGCTATCACTACTTTTAGATAACAAGCCCTAAGGTGGCACTAATTGATGTGATAGTCGCGAAGAGAGATGGATGGAAAGTTTGGAAGAATTTTTTGATAAATCAGCATGCATGTTCACTAGAATTGTTACCTTTCACTTGAGTGTTGAGCTATATAATGTTTATATGATATCAGAATAATCGAAGTCACTGGTACTCAGAAGAATCCCCGGGGTGGATTACTTGTACTCAGCTTTGCCGAAAACTGAGGTGTGTACAAGTTGATATTGTGTATCCCTGGTTGACATCCTCAGCACAGTTCTTGGGCAGGTACTGTGGTCTCCAAGAAGTGACTCATGGACCTATATTGATCCCGAGGGAGTCAGAAGTCTCTAGCCAGAGCATAATGATTCCTGTCCTATTTAGCCCGGGTGGCTGTTGTGTTTTCCTATTGGATAAAGATTTGATCTGTTTGACCAGTGTAGGCCATTTGGCCATTATTTTAGAGAATTATGCAAAAGCAAAAGGTGTAATTCAAAGTTGTTGGAAACAGAGAGAGGAACAAAAGACGGTTTGAAAGAATTGAAAAGGGAGAACAGTAATAGGATTCAAAGAACATGTTAATCAGTTGGAGAAGTCACTTGTAGCATGCAGAAAAGAAAATGAAATCTAAGCCTAAATCTTGTGATGTTTCGTGACGTTGCAGAAGTTTCTTTAAAAGATGAAAGTGAAGATAATAGTATGATTGAATTGCATTTACCAGTTTGCCCAAAGGATAGAAGAGCCTGGTTGGCTTTATTTCAATATGTCCTGTTTTGGACACTTTAGCCCGGATTGGCTATTTCCTGAGTACTCAGATTGACTAAGAGAATATAATTCTTCTAATCTACAGTGGTGCATTATTACTCTTGGATTCTAGCACATGTTGGAGTAAATTTTTTGATAATGATGGATTACCAAGGGAGAATCTATGAACCGAAATTTCTATTTACCACACTTAGAAAGTTGATTTATCTTTGATGATGTAATTTTAACGTGAATTACAAGCATTAAAGGAGGTTAAGGATATGAATAATAAGATCTGACAATTGGACCTTGAATGATCGAAATGAAAGGAGAACAATAAATGTGACTCTCTTATGCAGGAGAAAAACCAGCTTGAAGGTGGATTGGGAAGATAACTCAGTATAAAGAAAGGCGACTTTGGATAGGATTGATTATATATATGAATATTTTACGCTCTAGGACAAAAAAAATAGTCAGGAACCAAAGTGAGGAGCAAGTGTACATATCTTGATGACAGACTAAGGTAAGAGCCTTCTTATATAGAAAGGAATCTTTTGAAGAGACGTTAGAAAGTAATAATTTTTTTTTTGTTGTTTCACACAGCAATTTGACCCCTTGTCATTGAATCCATTTTGAATACACCATTCTCATAACAAATCCATGAGCATAGGAGATGTTTTACCTTAATCAGTTCACAGGTAGAATGACACACGTTTGATGACTCCATTCCGTGATATAAATCATGAAAAAGTTATCTTAGCTAGTTATGATAATAAGGTGCTTAATGATGACACTCTTGCAAGATAGATTTATTCCTTCAAATTTTGTACATTTATTCACATATTGTTGTATTTAAAAGGTTTCTAAAGATAATTATGAGGGAGTTGCTTACATGATGAAGTAATTATTTAAAAATAGTGTCTTTGGTATGATCATTTATTACTTTAATTTGCGTTGATAAAACAAGTACTTTGTGATAAATTCATGAATACCAACATGACAAACATAGAACCATGACTAAACAACACATTGATTAACATCATAACCTGATATGTCTACCAACCTCTACAAGTGTTTATTCTAGACACAGGACAATTCAAATGAACATTCAGTATTCCAGGACTCGAGGACAAGCTACAAGGATATGCTCGATCAAGCTTGAAAAGTTAAAGATGTTTCTTAAACTCGCAATGTCATGATAGTACATGGATACTTTATCATTTTGGAACCTAGTAGAATTTTAATTACGAACTATAACTTCAATGATGTTTAGATGATACAAACAATTATACTTAGATGGTACTCTATGGTAGACTACTCTGTTGTAGGATGGACTATGAAGGTAGGCAAGCATACTGATAGTAAATGATACTTATTTCTATGGACTTATATGTATATGTTTTGACCTTATTTCTAATATGCATCGGGACGATGCATAAATTTAGGGGAGAAGGATGTCACAACCCACATTTGAATTTTGAATTCAAATTGGAATACAATTGTAATAATATAAAAACCAATAAATAAATAAATATAGTCTCATTTAAAAGAACAAAATAGTGAACAATTCTAAAAATAAATGAGGGGACACTTCTAGAAAGAGGAGTAAATGAGGTACACCCCCCCCATTCTCAAGTCAATATTCAAAGATCATAGTTAATAAATAAATGGGAACTTTTCTCCTTGAATTTATTGAGACAATGCAGTTTTCTACATGAATTAATGACAATGGAGAAAAAATGAAAGAAAACAATTGGAGATAAATGAGTCATTTTCCACAAAATTGAATGGCAATTTGGAAAATGAAGAGAGGGAAATTAATTAGGAAGACTTGACTCCAAAGTCTTTCAGATTTTCCAAACATGTGTTTGGAAAATAAAGTTCTAGGCAAGGGCTGAGTTTTCTATATATAGGACGGAGATATCAAAAGGAAAAGAGACATGGAGATAGTTTTTTGCTGGATAGCTGGAGTGTTTTGTGAGTTAATTCTTCCTTTCTCTTTTATAAATTTATGAACATTGTTTTTATGAATTTATAAAATTTAGTTGAATTTATGTATGTTCCTTGCATAATTTAATTAGTCTAGAATTATGTAAAAGAGATTTTATTCTCTTACAATTAAATTTTGTAATTTTATTTGTTTTATGGGTGGAGAGGGGGCCATTCCCCTGCTGTGACCTGCCTCTCTGAGGAAGTCTATCAAACAGGTTGCGTGCATAGTCTATGCCTCCTCATTTTGCACGCACTAAATAATAATCCTAATTATTATTGTTCTGATCTAAGAGGGATCGCTGCCTGATCTTGTACCTCTTTTGCATTATTTTGATAGTAGTTGTTTGGGTTTATGAAGGGTAGCAAAGCCTATCAAAATAGTAGTTACTAGATTTTAATTTGCCACTTCACCATCACCACCTGTTTGAATTTCCAATCTTTCCACTACGATGGCAGAAAAATAATTATTTTTCCTCCTCTTCCATAGCATTAAGTAAATGTCCTAAATCTAGAAAATACCCTATTGCCTTCATCTTCCAATCCATTTTCTCCAACTTTGCAAGGATCTCCCATGTCTATGGCTGTAATTTGTTTCCATACCCTATGCCAAAGCTCTTGTTTTGGTGCAGGCAAGGAGGTCGCTGCCAAAGTTATGGAATTTGGCTTTACATCTGCCAATTGCATTTGCTTGAAATTTTCTAAAGCCTTTTCATCAAATCCATTTTGTGCATATCCTTCGATTATTGCAACTTATGAGACCACATTTCTTCGAGGGATTTTGTCAAACAGTTTCCATACCTTAACTATGCCTTCACATTTTGCCACAACGTCTGACAAAAGTTCACCTTCCGTTCTGCCATGATGAATGTCCATTTCCTGCTCGAAGCTAGGGAAGCACTAATAAATGTTGTGGAATCTAAATTTACCATTGACAATTATATTTTCTTGAAAGTTTTAATGTCTTTTGTTCATACCCTGAAAACGATGCAGTCATGAGACCACATTTCTTTGAGGGATTTTGTCAAACAGTTGATGTACCTTGTCTAGGCTTCCTCAATTTATATATATGTCTACTAGAGTATTTCCAACTATAATATCTGACAAAAAAAAAAAAAAATCCCCTACCTTTATGCTTTGATGGACGGTCATGTACCCTGCTCCTAAGCATCCCTTTGGCTTTACGCCTGCGAGTTGTATTTGCTTGAATTTATCTAAAGTCTATTCAACAAATCCATTTTGTATCTTGAAATTATCAGGTGTTGTTAGATGATATCTCTTTGAGTCATTTTATCAAAGAGTTCACGTGCTTTGTCTACCATTCCCATTTTGCAAACATGTCTACCAGAGCATTTCCAATCAAAATATCTGACAACTCTTCCCCCCTTACCATTATGCTGTGACGGATGTCCATACCCTGCGCTAAAGCTCCCATTTTGGCACAGGCAGTGAAGATGTTGGCAAAGGTTTGGAATTTGGCTTTACACCTGCCCATTGCATTTGCTTGACAGTTTTTTTAAAAGTCTATTTAGCAAACCCAATATCTTGCTATCATGACATTCCATGAGATCGCATTCTTGAGGCATTTTGTCAAACCGGTCACATGCATTGTCTATGACTCCACATTTTGCACGCATGGCAACTATAACATGTAACGGAAATTCCCCTTTCATTATGTTTTGATGCATGTCTATACCCCATCCAAAGTGTCAATTTGTGCACAGGCAGAGAGAATGCTGGTAAACATTGAGGAATTGGGGTTTTACACCCACCAGTGGGAAAGCTGAGACACTGAACATCATTATAGTGTAAGCCTATTTTTCATATTGATTCATTTAGCATCATCAATAATCTCCACTAGGACATTGCCCCTATTTAAAATGATGGGAAATGTTCGCATCTCACAGCAATGTCTTTGCTAACAATCTTGGACATACGTGGTAATCTGCACATACTCTGAAGATTTTTAACAACTATGATAGTCGTGTATAGGGTATATTTCACAAACCAAATACAATTTCCAACTTTTCTCTTTAGTGACAGAGAAACAATTCCTTTTTCCTAGTCTTCTACAACATTAAGTAAAAGTCTTGAATCTAGAAAATACATTGTGGCCTTCACTTTCCAAGATGTTCTCCACCTTTACATAGACCTCCTTTGTTTACAGATGTGATCTCTCTACTACATAAAGATGTAGCATCGCGGTAATAAAACTTTATGCCTAAATTCATATGTGATCTACAGGCACTGAGAAAACACACCCATATGACCACCATAGGTTTAATTGGTGTTTCATTGATAAAGTTTAGGAAGTCTTCAAGATAGTTAGCACAGGGAAGAAGGTCAAACATGCACACAAGTCTTGGGAGGGTTTAATAAATAGATGTCATTACTTATCAAAATACAAATTTGTAGTCTAAGCATGTATAGTTTTATTAATATATATATATATATAAGATTTATGATGTAATATTAAAACATTAAGTCTTAATGATTATAAACGGACTTAAATAATAAATACCCTCGTATTTCTATCAGCATAACCCTCGAATAACTTAGAAGTAATGATTCATTCTTATCAAATTGAAGGGAGTTATAAAATGTTTCTAAAACTCTTAGTAACATAAGCTTTTGCATGTAGCATCTTAGGTAGAAATTGGATAAGTCTTTCCCTTTCATAATAATAACAATAATAGGGTATTGTGTGATAAATGGGTAATGGTCAAGCAATAGAAAATTTGACTATTTAATGATGGTTTAACATATAATTAACTATTATTTATAATGAAGCAAATATAACAGTATTCACAAGGGTGTTATAGTATATGAGTAGGAAGGAATAAGAAGATGAAAGATAAGTAGAATTGAATAATGAGAATTGTTAAAAATAGGAAATATATATGTAAGAGAATAAGTGGATAGCATGATGTGGAAAATATGTAAATGAGGAAATCTCGGAAGGGTATTAGAATAGATCATTATGTATTTGATTGATCAAGTATCCTTCAAAGCCACATGCTTTTTGAATTGATTAAAGAAAAGTATTATTATGAATGCATAGGACATAAATATGTTCGGAGTGGATCATTCAAGTAGTATAGTTGTCTTGTGAGTTATAAGTAGTTCTATAGTAAAACGATATTTCCAATAATGATGTTAGAATATAAATTGCTTAATAATTGATGAATGCTTATTAACAATGAGGGTTAGTTAGTTATGTTAAAGTATAAACCCATTTAGGGAGTTTCAAGTAAACCTCTTGTTGGGATAATTGGCTTAATTGACAACTTTTATTAAGTCCTCGTTGGTTCCATTTAAAAGTAAGTAATGATTATGCAAGAAGTTGTATCAATTATTCACTTGTATGTTAGGATGAAATTTCCTAGTTTCTCTTAAGACCAATCTTTTATATGCATTATATCTTTTCTAGTTTATGTTATGTACAATTATGAATTTGATGACATCAACTTAGTATCACTCTAGTCCTATTCATTTTTTTTCGTATAAGTGAAATAATCAAGCATCTTTATTGTACCTTACTTGCATTATGTTTTGGGAAAATATCCTTCCTTTTTACCAATTTGTTTATTATTGTTTATGCAAGATTTTCTTTTCAATTTAGTTAGGTAAACTCGTAATCAACGTCCAAAAACTCAAACAAATCGCAGTGTTCAGTTTTTACGGTACCTCTGTGTCATGTTTACGGGTAATGCCGTCGCGTTGAACCAAGTACCTCGCGCCTAACATAGCTGCAACAACAACGTCTGGGCACCGCCCCTCTAAATCGTCGGGGAGTAATAAGGAACATGTCAAAGCTAAATCTGTAGGAAGGGAAAACCTCCTCGGATATCTCATTAAGAAGAATTAACTAAAAAGAGAGGATGAGCCTATTGAACTAATTATTACCATGATGCTCATTTAGAAAACACTTCAAGCTACTAACAGAAAATGAGGCTTATTAACACGTGCGTATAGATCAGGGAGGACATGCGAAATATCAGATAGGGCAACTAGGTCAATCCAGAAACGCTATCTATCATATGCTTTCACCTTGCCCTTGCAAATCGTGGTGAAAGTACTAGGGGATTAGGAGCGGACTTGAGGAAGTAAGCTGGGTTTCATGGGTAGTCACCTTATAGGGATTCCTCCACACTAGGACTAACTGACAAACTCCCCTTAAGTGTTTGTGGTAGTGGACTAACTTTCGTCCCTGTTTCACCGAGTGGGTGGCAGCTAACGAAGAACTATCTGGGGCAGGGAATAACCCTAGAAAGGGCTGGGTACCCGCTCACTGTTACACCGAACATAGTGCAAAACAGAACTACATATTCGCATTCCCCGCGTTAGTCACATCCGAAGGAGGGGGCCTTGATCCAGTGGATACAGGGTATGTAGGCAGTCTGGATGGCGAAGGATGCCCCCAGTACTCAGGTCCCCTGGATGTAGGGAGTCCTACAATTAGCTTCGTGATCTTAATTCTTTGAGTGGTGATTACTGAGTTGCGTTAACATGAGATTGTTAGATAATTTTGTGCAGATGATAAGGATATGGTCACTGGGAAGAAAGTAAGCTATCGGAAATGAATGCAGGATGTAATGCATGACTTAAGGTATGCACTGACCCGTTGTTCTTATAAGTTATCTTGCATAACGTACTCCCTCTTCACTAGGTTTAAATTTGGTGATCCTTTACGACTTGATGGTTTTTAAAAAACTAAATTCAAGTCATCCCATCTCTGTAACAACGATTTAACACTTCTTAAAAAAAAAAATTCATTTCCTACATCTGTTAGATCAAAAATTTTATCCCTCGGTATTTTTGAATTTAGAGTTTAGTGTTATTTGATTTAGGATAAGTCGGGTCCTTACATGTGTGATGCATCTATAATTATAAACGCAACAAACAATAGAGAAGATTAAAGAGAGAGTGGAAGCAAAATATACCTTATACCTTACCCTCATAGCCTCTTAGGTTCTTAGCAGGGTTGAAAATTTTAAATGGTATTTTCTACCAACTATGTAAGGTTTATTTAGGTTTGAAGTCAATGATTTTTTTTTTTTTAATTTACTTTTTATTGCTTTTTATTTTAAATTTTACTTTCCTCATTTCCTTAATGTTTAAGCTTTTAATACTTATATGGAAAAGACAATGTTGGTGGGCTTAACATGTGTTTAGGCATTTTTAGTGTTGTGGTGTACATAGGTAGACATGGGCTATTCTTAAATATCGTCCACTTCAATAGTCAAAGGTCAATTTTGGCCAATAAAAATAGAAAAAGTATTTACAACTTTTTGTTGTGAATGAGGTGTAAAATTGCTATTGCTTGTTTGACCATTGAAGTGGATGATATGTAAGTAGATTGGTAGACATGAGATATTAGATATTTGATGGGAATTTTGTACTACATTCTTTTCTTAAGTTGAATTGGACCCTCCTAATAGGTAAGATGCTCTCTTTTTTAGTTTTATGATGGGTATTTATGGGGAAGAAAAAAATACAAGTATTAAATAAATTATTATAGATAATTCAAATACATTTATATTGGGTTTATTGATAATTCTTTTGATTACTTTAGAAAAAGATTATTTTCCCATAGTCAATTTTTAATTACAAAGAAGAATTTACAAAATAATTCATCTTCATAAAACCAAGAAAACTTCTTTTATAAATTCTTTCTGCACATTCTTTTGAGATGATCCTCTTCTTGTTTGTGTAGGATTACATAAATATTGTTTTCCATGAGTGTATACTTTGGGCTGATAATTTATTTTGTTAAGAGTGCAATTTTGTTAGAGTTAGATAAATTTGGCACAAGTTTTTTGGTGTTGAATGTGAGAAGCACTTGAAGAATTATATAGATGAATGGCCTAGATTAAAAGGACTGCCATGAAATAGATCTTGACCATTAATTTTTTTAACAGATCAAAAAAAAATTGTATTGCATTTATTGTTATTTTCCTTTAATGTTGTCTCATTCTCACCATTTTGCAAAGAAATTGTGTGCTTTCTATCATGTTTCAACATCCTTTTATAGTGAAGACTAGTGTTGATCCCATAGAATGGAAGATTTAGGCCAAGGTGATACCTCCTTTTCTCCTCCTATTCCTACTTCTTGAACTCTGAATAGTTGATATTAATTACAAACGTTGGGAAACGTTGGGTTGGATGATTTAGAAAATTAAATTAAAAAATGAAGGTGGAATATAATTTCTACATTTAAAGTTGTTGTGAAGTCAAGTTGATGATAAATAAGTGGTATATTACCTAGAAATTTTATATAAAAATGATGATGTTTTCTAATTTTTTTCATATAAATGAAGTGTTGAGTGTGAAATTTCTATTTAAAATATTAGAGAACTTAAATACAACAATAGTAAGGTCAATTTGTGTTTTGACTATGTCTTATGTTAGAGGAGAACTTAAATATAACAATATTACTGGATTTTTGTATTCTTTCAACTTATTTATAATAGTGAAAGATGGGTAGAAAATAGACTAAACTATAACAATAATTATGTAAACTAAAAAAGATGTTTATGATTATTATCAATTATTAAGATCAAATATATTATATTTTGATCTCATATGGGAAATATTAATTTATAAAAATTTATTAGTAGAAAACTATACTAAAAAATGAAGGTGGAATAGAATTTCTTTATTTAAATTTGTTGTCAGCTCATGTCAGTCATAAGTAAGTGGGCTATTAAAAATAAATTCTTAAGAAATGAGTATTTTTGAAAATGTTTTCCTAGCCATACATTAACTTTGTGTCTATATCTTATCCCATAGAGATATTAAAGGAGGACATACATACAATAATATTAATGAGTTGTTTTTTTTTTTCCTTTTAAATTATCTATAAAGAGTAGAAGATGGGTGGAAACTAGAGTAAACTATAAAATAATTAAATAAAAAGAAAAAATGTTTATAATTATTATCAATTATTAATTTCAAATATATTGTATATTGATCTCATCTCAAAAATAATATTTTATAAAAAATTATTAGTAAAAAATTATAATAAAAATGAAAATGTCTTTCATTTAAGCAAAATACAAATCTTTTAAAACCACATATGGATATGCGTTGTACACGTAATATTGAGTTCTTGTATTAAGTTGAAAGAGAATAACCTTAAAGAGATTAAAAAGACTACCATAAGTTTGTGTTCTCTAGATCACAATAAAAGGACTTAAACTTTGCCAGATCACGATAACTTAACCTTAAAAAGGTTGAAAATTGGACACGTAATATTGAGTTCTTGTATTAAGTTGAAAGAGATTAACCTCAAAGAGATTAAAAGGACTACCATAAGTTTGTGTTCTCTAGATCACAATAACAGGACTTTAACTTCATCATATCACAATAACTTAACCTTAAAAAGGTTGAAAATTGGACATATCATAGTTGAAAGAGATTAACCTTAAAGAGATAAAAAGGACTACCATGGTAATAATTCGACATGTCTCACTCATTTTAAATTATCCACCACAAGAGATTAAAAGTACTTTTCATCCTTGTACTTCAATTATACAAACTATAAGTGCAAAAACATAAAAAAACAATGGGTATAAATTAAAAAATAACTCTTTGATCTACTTTGTTCATTAATGACCATTGTTATAATTTCTCTTTTTTTTTTCTGTTACCCATTTAGGTAATGCTCAACATAAAAAAATAGTTTTCAATGGAAAAAGAAGAAAAAAATATCCTTTGACAAATATAAACACTAAAACTATAAAATAAAAGACAAGTCACTTTTATTGCTTACACAATCAACAAAACCACAAGATGCCATCAAATACATGAATTATTATAAAGCCTATATTATATTGAGAAACTCTATAATTCCAATGCATATCTAAATTTTATTAGGCAATGTTCAACCAATTTTTTGGAAAATTTTGCTAGATTTCACATAATTGAATAATTACCATTGAAAGACCAACCCACTTACATACATCCACATTATCTTTGATAAACTTTTTAATATTTTCAAACTCTCCAGTTGGGTCATTTGCAATATCATATTAAATAAACACACAATATCACGTAGGCACAAATGCTTTTAGAACTTTTTCTTGCAAATCATTGTAGAGACACACCTTTTCCCAATGATGATTAAGGAATGTGATAACCAAGATCATGGAAAGACTATCAAACATGAGATTACAAGTGAGAACAAACAATTTGTATTAACAAATAATAGGTATAAATAGTAGAGGTTGCATACCCAACTCTCCATGAAACAAGGATAGGTGGTGATATTCAAAGCAAGAGAATAGTGTAACTACCCTACAAAATAGAGGCGATGTGTCAAGTCTATTGACACCTATTACAAATGACCCGCTAAATTGAAAACTGTCAATTAGCATGTGTTATAAGTTGCCTAACTATGATTGAGTTAGTGTTAACTCATAGAGTTATACATCAACACCCTCCCTTAAGCATAGCTTAGGTGAGTTTATGAATGATGAGTCCCGACAGTGCACCATTTTAGGTACTTGTTTACATATGTATCTCTTAGAAAATAGAGAAAGAAAGAAAACCCTGTGGGAAAAAAATTTCATCCAAAAAGAGAGAAAACAAAGCGAAGGCTTAGATGGCCTCCCCAGAAGATTCCCCCCATTGGAGAGAAAATTATAGAAGGTCTATGAGACCCCCCCATAATACATGTCCTGCTGCAGTGATGTTGAATAATCGACAAAGGATGTAGATGTAGATCCAAGAAAGATGAACAATGTTCCTTCCCTTGGGAAGAAATGAAACCACCTGAAGATGTAGGATATCTTCCCATGTGAGAAGATGTATGTATGATCTTGAATCATTTTGAAGCTGATCCAAGGATGATGGTGCCTATGCTGATGCCTTCAAAGAGTGCTCAGGTGTCCCCATGTCGATGCTGAAGGATGCCATAATCAAATCAGGTGCATGTGCAATAGATGAGAATGATGATGATCTAGAACCCTGTGTAGGATGATGTAGAGCATGAATATCCAAAGTGGACAATGTTGATGCAGCTTCATCAAAACTGTCATCAAAGAGAACACTGATAGAACACTAATGTCCTCAAAGTGTGCTTCTATGTCAACAATGCGGGACTCTACAAATAGACAAGAGATGTCAGGTAGAAATATGTCACTAGATCTTTCTATTTTTTTATCATGATTAGGGATGTGAGTTATGATCAAAGTAGGATCATGTGGGAATGGAGAAACATTTGAATCTCCATATATCTCCCAAATTTTGATCCATAATGCATGTGGACAATCAATATCCATGATGGCATACAAAGTAGCTTCTGGAATATGTAAACTAATTAGTCCACAAATATGATCATGATGATTAAACCACATAGCCTTCGAAGATTGTTTACCAGGTTCAGGGACAAGTCCATACAAATGGGGTATGAGATTATGGAACCTGGGGTGTTTCAAGATGCCTTCACACCAGGACTTATAGTTTCCCTTGTTTAGGTTGATTGTAGAAGAGTGAGTTTCATATCCCATTATTAGAATAAGTTAGTTTGACTAGACAATAGAAATCAACACAATTAGGCAACCCAAATTAGTTAGATCCCTAATTGAACTTTGTGAAGTGGGACTTTATAAGTTGAGTGCATGATTTTGCTTAATTCCCCCCTTAATATGGCACTTGATAAAGTTAGTGCATAGTGAAAATGATCACACAATGCTATCCCCCTTTGATTATGTGTTTTTCCCCCAAATTGCGTAATTAATGGAATGAGTGCTTATCATCTCCCTACAAAAGCATGATAGGGCACTTTATAAAGATAGTGTGATATCAGCTTTATTGGATAGAGGATGAAAAACGAACCACCTTTGCAAAAGGAATGATTCAATTTGCAAAAGTTATGGTCCTTCAAAAATTTTGCATATGCAAAAAAAAAGTTACACTTCCAGAAAATATTTTTCCAATGTGTTTGGAAAAAAATTGCATACAAAGAGTGAAGAAAAAAAAACTTGTGTATGAGGGAGAAATTTAAGCCCCCTATGGTAGAGCGTAACCAAGAGCTTATTTGCCCAAGTGACCAAGGGCTTAGCTCTTAAAATTTTACCCCCCCTTCTTGGTTTTTTGCCTTTGATGATGTTGCCCCCCTAGTTTCTTAAATCAGCATTTGAATACAAAATACAAATGAATAGTGCCAATACATATGGCATTAACTTTGACAACTATCACAAATAAAAAAACTTTTTCAAAAAGCTTTTCCCTCCTATTTGGTCACTGTTGGGTGGGGCCCTCAAGGGCATTTGAATGCCTTTGGGTGTAGTCAATGATGACTGTTGGGTGCGTTGGGCTGTTGGATGCAAGGCCATCAACAGTTTTGTGGTGGAGAATGCCACGTCGTGGTTGAAGACTCCCACGTATATCCTCTTGATTGGGTCTAACATGGTTGTTGGTGCCATGATCTGTATAGGCCTATATGGTTATTTGGCTCCGTTGGCTACAAAGAGCAAAGGGTGGAATCCAAACTAGATGCCTTTGGTCTTGTGGCATCCCTCCTCATCTGCCTTAGTGGCCTCTACAGATGTCATCCAAACTCAACCTTCTCTGGTCACTACGTGTAATATGATATCAGCCTTTTGTGGCCAATTATGGATTCTCTCTGACTCGGCCTTTGATGCTGATGTTGATGCTTGTAAAAAATGGCCTATATGGCCACTCCGGATGTCGTCTATGAGAATTCAAATAAATTTGGCCAATGAGGCCTATGTGGCGCTTACAAGTGAGGATCCACACTGCCCTATGTGGGTGTTTGAAGAGAATAAGAGCACACAGAAATGTTAAATATAAAACCACTAAAACAAAGCAAAAAACATAGAGATGCAAGCCCAATTCACACAATGAACAAACAAGATTTGATGCTGACCATAGTGCTCTGATACCATGTGAGAACCAAGATCATGGAAAGACTATCAAACATAAGACTACAAGTGAGAATGAACAATTTGTATTAACAAATAACAGGTATAAATAGTAGAGGTTGCATACCCAACTCTCCACTAAACAAGGATAGGTGGCGATATTCAAAGCAAGAGAATAGCGTAACTACTCTAGGAAATAGAGGTGATGTGTCAAGTCTAAATTGACACCTATTACAAATGACTCACCAAGTTGAAAATGTCAATTGGCATGTGCTATAAGTCGCCTAACTATGATTGAGTTAGTGTTAACTCATAGAGTTATACACCAACAAGGAATATGTTTCCCACCAAAGCTGCTTCCAATAAAAGAGACTATATTAAAAGAACTTAATACTATATTCAATTTAAGGGCAACAAAGTATAGAAAATTATGCAAAATCAAGGACAAAATATATACTTGCAGGTATCATGACATCAGATATTTAATTTTCATGCTTCAATAATATAAAAGATAATTTGAATAATAACATAGCATACAACAAAAGTCATTAATCAAATAAGACAATAAAAGATTATATTTAGACTGGTTGTTCGGCCATCTTATCAAATTCACTTATACTTTTTGGACCATTGATTATACACCATTGCACAATAGGCATGCAACAAACCTCTCAAATGAGGCCAAAATAAGATAATAATGATGATGATGAATTTGTGTCAAATGGAGTAGAAGATTGACAACATCTTGATGCAGAGGAGTGGGAACTTCTATTTATAAGAGTACAATTAACACTGAGAGGGGGGGTGAATTAGTGTTAATATAATCAATCAATTTTCTCACCTTTTACAAATTGTCAATGAACTTTATTATGAACTGAGATCAAATATTAACTTCACAATCATCAAATTGTTAAACACCAATTATTAATGTAGAGAAAAAACACAAGAAGTTTAACTCAAAGATATACCGAGTGGAAAACCCTCCAGCGGTAGAAAAACCACTCAAACTGCCTCACTAGCTTAAATGAAAAACTTTAAGTTTACAAATGTCTCGTTGACATATACAGAGGTCTCACTGACCACAAGCCTCACTAGCATAGGAAGGTCTCACTAACCACAAGCCTCACTAGCATAGGAAGGTCTCACTGACCACAAGCCTAACTAGCTAATCACAAATCAGATGATAAGAACTAATTCAATTCAGGGGGTTACCCTGTTTCATTGAAATATGAAACACCTTTCACTTTGTTTTCATCAACAATAAGAAATTTTCCTTTAACTCCTGGACAACTCTATCAAATTCTTCAATATCTATAATACATTGTATTCTCTGCAAATTGATGTAATCAATACCTGCAACAAACATTTCTGACTCTGCAATTAACACATGTTTCAATTTACATCTCTGCTTTATAACCTCTATAATTTTGCTCTTGATATGAATAGCCTTCAATTGATGTTTATACCTTAAACATAATACAATGAATCATGTTCATCAAGATATCTACAGACTAACAATTAAATTAGTTTCTGCAATCTGATGAGATTATCTATCTATGCAAATTTACAAATTTCTCCAGCTCTGTAATTTCACCACAAAACAAACTTCTACCTTCAAAAACTAGACTCAACAAAAATCACAGCATGTTTTTATGATAAAATGCTCTGTTGCAATAATATATGTTGATAGATATACATCTCAATATAGCATAAAATCAATTCTCACATCCAATTAGCCATCTGACATCACCTTTCCTTTTTACCTTGTATTTAGATCACTTCTCAAGCCTAAAAAGTAGGCTTTTTAGCCTTTTATACAAGATGCCCATCAAAATTAGATGTGGAAGAGTGAATGTTAGTATTTGAACTACCTTTGAATCATAACCATTGATTTGATGCTTCACAGGCCTTTATTTTTCAAACACTACCTTTGATTTCACTTTTGGCGCCACGCGCTCAAGAGGTGACCAATGATGTTGATTCAGTTAGGTGAAAGGGCCGGTACCTTTCACAACTTAAATCCCCTTTAGTAGGTTAAAACTTAAGTTATAACCTTTAATTGACAGTCACCTTTTAAAAAGAACATAAAGTAAAGTGTCTTTAGACGGTTAGATAAGGGCTTAAGATAAGCTTTAAAGCATTTATCTTAGGGATGTTTTAGAGTTTAGAATTTAGAAAGTTGAGGTAGTGAAAATTTTTAGGATTAGTAAACCCTAACTATGACAGAAATGATATGAAGACATATTAGAGTTCTTAAGTATTAGGATACACAATAAACCCTAGATAGTCAAGACTAAACCCTAGACGATAGAAATCTTTCTTAGGGCTTTTAGGTATTTGTAGCATGTTATGGCATGATACACCATATGAAGTGATATCATAACAACATCATGACAACTTAAAATCATACTGTATCATGAATAAAGACATTCTGTTCCAATGGAGGCAAAAAGAAGGTAGCATCCTCAAACCAACCATGTAAGCTCCTAATTCCAAAACCATGGATATATACAAGCTTTGAGAACTATGACAAACAGTGACATTTTATCATGGTCTGCATCAAGATGAGATCTATAGCATTGTCTCATTCTATGTATCTTGAAAATCAATAAATCAAACAACATCAAGACAAACAAGCACCAAATTCTAGAAACTACTAAGATCAGAATTATCAAAATCAAGATACCTCAAGTCACCATGTTCTGAAGGCATCAACATCTCAACAAACAAGTCATATCATCAACAACTCAACATTAATCAAAACAACATTGCATCATTAGCCATCAACCTTATCAACCTTTGAACAAGAGCAACTTCAACATGAAATAATTAAACTGCACCATGACTTGAATGAGTGGAATGAACAATCCTTCATGAGTATAGCATAAACAACATCATGTCTTGATAGACATAGCATCGCATTTCATATCCCTTCAACACATCAAACAACATCATGAACATTTTGACATCAATGACAACTTATCACGACACTATCCTCACTCCACCCAAGAAATGATGTTGTTATTGATGAACTAGACATGCTTGGCCATCAAAGCTTTGACACATGCCACAATTGGGCTGCCACTACAATTTCCCCCTCCTTGATCAACAATGTTGTCACATTCATTGACTATAACCATTAAACACAACGATTTGAGAAAATTGAAGCAAACTCATCTATTGTAAAGGGAAAGATTTCTTTGGAGCAACAAAATGTTTTCAATATTATTGTGAACCATTCCTCTCAAGATAGAAGGAAACCACCACTTCTAATGATCATACAAGGTACTATAGGAACAGGGAAATCATACTTCATTAATAGCATTTAGATTGCACTATCTAAAAATGTACCCATAGAACAAAATCCTTTGCTTTGGCTTCTTTCAACATCAATGCATCAATCATTCATTTACCACTTCACATACCAATAAAAGAGATGAACCCTCTTTAAGGTTAAGCTCTTTCAACTTTCCAAGAAAGCATGCATTTCATTCATTATATTGTAATTGATGAATTGAGCATCATTGGACCAATATGCATTGACAACAGACTATATGAAGTACTACCATACCACAATCAAAGCCCATTTGGTGGATGGTGTATCATGCTTATTGGCGACCTAGGACAATTGTCATTAGTACGTGACATTCCAATGTATGTTGGATCATCATATGGGACAACACTTTGGAGAAGCTTTCAAATAGTAGTCACACTGGACACAATTTTTGACAATAGGGGGATGAACCTACCTGAGTAATATTTCACAATCACCAAATATAAGGAATGGTAACGCAACATAGGAAAACTAGAAAATGTTCATGTCACAAAGTAATGACAACCTATCTTGTAGTGAAAAAGATGCATTTTGTTCATCCATATATTTGTTTTCAACAAATGATTTGGTTGAAACACATAAAAAATGTTAGAAGCATTGGGCAAACTAGTAGCACATTGCATTATTAAAATAAAACGAGCATAATAAATTCATATTCAGATGATGAACAACTACAAACAAAGGGCTAATTGTAGGAGCATGATAAATACAAATTTGTGTGTTGCAACTCGACTTGTCAATGGTGCACTTCGTGAAGCAATTGATATTGTATACAAAAATGAAAGCAAGCCACCGAATCTACCTCTATTTGTTGGCATTAACTTTCGACATTATATTGGACCTGCATGGAACAAAGATGAAATAAAATGGTTCTAATTGCTTCAGTAACACAAGGTTGCCACCGAAAACCCATTGAAAATGGATTGGATACTTACAATCCACAAAGCACAAGGTCTAACTACAAACAGAGAAATAATAGACATTGGAAACATTAACCGTCAAGGACTCATCTTCATAGTAATGTCAAGAGAAAGAAGTTTGTCAAATCTATGAATATTCCCTACAATTTCATTTCAAAGACATAAACGTATGGAAAAATATCTATGTAATCCTACATAAGCAAGAGAAGGATCGTCTCAAAATATATTTCTACAAAAAATGCCTAGAAATTAAGCTACTAATGTTTAATACAAATATAAAAGATTCTTCTACTATTTTGCAATAAAAGTACTTGCATCCTAAAACCAATATAATTATTAATGCTTCTTGTAAGAAATCATACATCATATTATCTCAAACTTATCTAATTCTAACTAAATTTTCTTATAATCATAAAACTATCGGCGTGCCCATTGAATCTATGAGTCCAATTGCTAATATTATACTCTACAAGAGTTGATGTTCATCTATTCCTCTTTAGTTAAAAAAAGTTAACTACTTTTATTTTTAGGAGAATAACCCCAAAATAACTCAAGGTTCATTGAATGGTCTATGTTAATGTTAAATTTATTATCAATACCAATTTATCATATTGTGTGCACATATCTTTAGTGTTACAATGTAAAGTCTTGATAATCAACAGGGTTTTATTAAACCACTCTAGTTGAATGGTTAAAAGTAAATTTTGACCAATAAATGTAGGACAACCGTTTACCTCATTTTGATAGGGACGAAGTGTAAATTTGCTATTAACTGTTTGACTGTTGTTTGACTGTTGAAGAGTTGAAGAGTATGATATTTAAATAGAGTGACGACAAGCTATATGATCAGAAATTATTCAGCTTATAGCTTAACTGAGAACATACGGGTTAT
The DNA here is from genome assembly GCA_027924645.1 of Cunninghamia lanceolata. Lineage (NCBI taxonomy): Eukaryota > Viridiplantae > Streptophyta > Pinopsida > Cupressales > Cupressaceae > Cunninghamia > Cunninghamia lanceolata. The sequence continues at coordinate 772,167 of BSBN01000888.1, forward strand.
GCATCATTCACAGGCTTATTACCTGAATGGGTGATAGATTCACCAATTATGTTCAAGCCCTGTGTTTGCTGTTGCATACTATGTTTCATCTATTTCGAGATTTGCTATTGTTGATTACAAGTAAAATTTTATCTTAAACTTCACAAGCCGAATTTCTCAAATCGAAGTTTGAGAAGTCCAGGATATGGCCAAAGCCGTAGAGCAGGAAAGCACCGCAGCCAGCGTAGAGAATACAGTAATGGACGTGGGCAGGCTTCCCTTGTCTTTCCTCACCAACATACCGTCGTATATGGGATAGCTACTTATTACTATGAAGCTCGACAACATCACCTGCACAAACATACTCGCCATGGCTGAATAACCTTCTCTCATCACACCTACAATTCCACTTACTAACGCCATGAAATTGATCAGTGCAATGACAGAAAAAGGTATAAACAGCACAGAGGACACCCCAAACTCAAAAATCTGTGCCTCGTATCGTTTGGCCGCTTGGATGTCAAATACTTTGCTTGTCACCTCGAAACCCACTTTGGATATTCCAAGTAATTTACAGGCTACTTGAATAAGCCCAAACAGATAGGACGACACGCCTTTTATCATCCACATCCTTTGATCATTCCACCAACATTTTAAAGAGCCTCCTCCCACATATATAAACTCTAGAGCACTGTATGCATATGCACATACTGATAAAAATAGAAAGAGGAGAACCCATGGATCCGAAATCTGCGAAACATAATAGAATTTTTTATTTTTTAAAAATCATTCTGATAATGGATTGGGGGTATAATCCAAAAGTCGATGCAAAATAATTTACAGATATTTCTGAAGTATACAAAATTATTTGCATAGACTATGGAAACATGATGTCTACTACCCCAAAAAAGAAGAAGTAAATTCAATATCATGGACTGTAGAAATACTCTGAAAAAGTTATTAATCAATATACAAAACTCAAAATATTAAATGTGAAGGGTAAAAATACCTGAGGAAATAGTGATAGGCCGGTGACCATGCATAAGGCCGGTACTGAACCGTAGCAGATTAAAGGTAACGAAGATGGAGCCCATAGTAAGTAAAAGCTGTAACACATGTTCTGTGCTAGTTTTGTATGGCGAATGCCATAAGTGATTGGACAAAATTTGCTGGCAAAAATCTCCAGTAGACCTGTTGCCCATCTTTTATTTTGGATCAGAGTATCATTCAGATTAACAGGCGCACACCCCACAAAAGCATCTCTTTTGGGAGAGAAGTAAACAGATTTCCATCCTCTGCAGTGTATAGAAAACCCTGTCAGAACATCTTCCACCGCACAGTCGTAAAGCATGCCGACCTGTGAAAAGCAATCAATGTCAGAAATTATTTGCAACAATTTGATCCAGTTCGTAAAAGTTATTAAGATTGTAACAAGTATTTGCCTTTTTCCCCCATTGGGTGTTGTCCTCGTAGCTGCACTTGGCAAGCTCTTTTACATCGTTCAATCTCTTGGACGGAGCTGCTTTCTCCATGCTTAAAATGGATGAACTAATAAGCTCTTTGATTAGATTTGAAGAGCTGTGTTGTCGCTCACTTCCACATAAGACATCCCTGCGATGAACGCATCCGGTGCCAACATATGATGTACCTTCAATTCCATCCATTCCTTTATATTGTATCTGCATATCATGATTTATAAACTAACAGTTCAGTTGATTGCATGTGTTTTAGAGCAGCAATTGAATTTACAAATACTCACATCAAAAATCCTCCTGAGATAATTGGCATACAGATCGTTTTTGGTAATGCCATGAAATCTTTGGGGAAACTGGACATAGGCAAACTGGTGCCCAGTTTGAGAGTCCATGAAAAAACACATAGCCTCTCGAAGGGCTTCACAGTTGTTGGCATACATGTCACAGTCCAGAGTAAGAATGAAGGGAGCATTGCTCATTACAGCAGAGACTCTAATCTGCAGACACAATATAAACAGAACAATCATTACTATGATTCATAAGAAAAGAGCTTATACAGCCAGTGTGTAAACCACATTAAATGCATAGACAATGTAACAGGAAAATGAAATGGAATCAGGGACATTCATTATTACCAGAACATTAAGAGCACCAGCCTTAAAATTATGGGGTTGTCCAGGTCGCTTTTCACGGGACACATATACAAGACAAGGCAAATCATTGCCCTCAACGTTAATATCTTTCCCTCTTTCTAGCAAAACCTGTAATTATCATATAATACATCTAAAAACATTTTCAATCATAATCTGTTATCTAAAATTTATTGTTAACCACAAGATACCAAACTTTTTAAACTCTTCTATGTAAATTGAGAAAAAGGAAAAAATATATGAATTAGATTGCTATAGAACTAATATGACTTTTGTGACCTGAACTATACTAGGGTGGTTTCGCGAAGTCATCCCCGGATTCCATTGTTTGAAGCCATTGTGTTCTTTGCATTTCTGTTCTGGAACAGTGCCTCTCTCCACAGTGCTATTTATACAATATTTCATTTCCTCGTACATTTTCTAAACAAAACACAAAATGTTACATTTAAAACAGTTGATAGATATTAAATTTGAGTTCTATATTAAACATATTATAATTTTTTAAAAAAATTATAATTTGGTTATAAAATTTAAATCATGTATTTACACCAACTAAAGAATATTTTTTTAATATTTAAAAAATTAAAATAATAAATAATTTATATTGTTAAAAATCTTATTATAGACTTCAAAATAATATTTAAAAAATTTGATGAAATTCTGTGTGTATTCAGATTTTATTTTTAATTGTATTTATAAATTAAAAAATGTATTAAAAATATAAAAATATAGGAAATTTGAGGGAGTGCTATCTGTTCAATCAAATTTGAGTTAAATCAAGTCTTATGGATTTAGTAGTTTTTTTTAGAAGTCAAACATTCTAACCTATACATTCTCTTTTATAAATATTTTTCTTACGAAGAATATATAAATCTGATCAATACATGAATTATATATATATATATATATATATATATATATATATATATATATATATTAATAAAGGGTCAACAGGGCAAGATTACAAAAGAGAGAATAATAAACCAAGAAGGGTAAGAGAACAAAGCATAAACAAGATTAGGGATGCTTATCTGAATTGTAGTGGATCTTACATCAAAAAGATTATAAAAAATTCTTGTACAATGTCCTCCATAAAAAAGCCTAATATAAATCTGACAAAAAAAATAAAGTCAGTCATTAACTAAGCTCTGCAACATCATTCTATCACTTATCTCTCTTTCTATACAAGGGTCTGGACCTTTCAAAATCCCTGCTTACTTTAATCAAAAGCATTGTTCTATCACTTGTTCTATCACCATTCATTATTATATTAAAGAGAAAATTATTAAGATTTTCTAACAAATCATAAATTGTGGAGATAAGCTCTAAAGATGAACCATCCACGAAATAATACATCACAGAGACTATTTACAGACAGCGCTTTATATTTGATACCTTCATTCTATATAATGACTTATCATTGGCAATCTAAAATATCTTTTTTCTTAGTCTTCTACACAGATTTTTCAATATCAACTTTTTTCTTACTCAATTTCAATTAACTGAAGTTGAAGGAAAAAAACTATGCTAAAGAGTTTTAATCTGAAGGAAAAAAATTATGCTAAAGAGTATTATTTCCAACATAAGCTACAAACCTTGACATTTTCCCATTCTGTAGTGAAGGACAAGTTGTCATTTTCATCGACATAATATTCAGAAAAATATGCTTCTGGGCATCTCTGCTGAATGGAATACTTGTGGCAAAAAGGAACCCAACTCTTTGCAAAACGCGAAGCTTCCAACAGAGCATAAAAGGTGAGTGGGGATCCTCCATCATCCGATACATAACATGTCAATTTTTCTCCTGGATAATTAAAAGCCAGAGTAGACAGTACAGTGTTTGAAACATCCAGTGGAGGTTCTTTAACAGGGTCGGCCGTGCATATAAATATATCAATGGGAGGTAGCTCGCTCTCAAATCTGTTCATTAACAAGCATAGTCCATATTACTCTAAATAAACATGTTTCTCAATTTTATAAGTAGGCCAACACATCTATATATTTTTGTCATTGTTTACCTTTTAGAAAGTCTTTCTGGGTAGGTAAATCGATCTACAGGCCACCACCTGAAGGCCATCTCTAATACCCACTGGAAGGCCAAGCCTAGCTCTGCACAAAATATCAAGATCCATGGTATATATCCTTCACTCGGCATATATTGGATACGATAATATATAAGCCCCAAAATTGCACTAAAATATATGCATCCATAAGCTCTGTTTGTCTTTGCAGCTGGCTTCGGTACTGTGGTGTAAAGTGGGGAATCTGTGGATTCCATCTTCTTGATTCAATTCAATTATTAAAACCATTTGAAACAATTTATAACAATTGAGCATTGCCAGCCTACTTGGTTGAACCTCGCATCTTTGTCTAACATCAGTTAGTAACCTTAGTTTGTAAATGTTTCAGTAACCGTAGTTTGCAGTTTGGAATGATTGTTGCATCTACCACCAACAGCGTCTGGAAGCTAAAGAATTTAAGTATTGAACTGTACTGAACTTTCCCTCGCACGAGATTTGACTACTTTCCCCTGTGGTGTGGGTTTTTGGTGTTTAGTATTACTTTTAAGAGATCAGATATTTTTGTGGAAGCCTGACCCCACATTGAGCCCTTAGGTGATGATAGTAATAGCTCTTACAATAATGAGAAGGGTTTTTAAAAAAAATTTCCTCTCTTTCTCGAAGGTTTTATATATCAAACCCAGAGAATGGTCGGAGTGTTTTCATAGTCTATGTTGTATTTTGTGTTTTAGGGTTTTTGTTGTAACTTTCAAGATATCAGATTTTTTTATAGAATTATATCAATGATAAGGATTTGTTTGAATCATATACAAAGAAAATTCTAAGAATTATTGATTATAATATACAAACTTAAATGTTTTCAAATGGCTAGAATGTTGTGATAATCTTTGTTGTCTTATGCTTGAATTTTGTGTCATAGGGGTTTGTGTTGTATTGCTTTAAGAGAATAGACTTTTTTTTGTGAAACCTTGGCCTCACATAAACACTTAGGTGATGATAGCAAAAGTTGTTACAATAATGAGGAGGACTTATTCGAGTCATACACAAAGAGAACACTAAGAATTATAAATCATATCATGTAAACTCAAATGTTGTCAAATGGTTGAAGTGTTTTGGTAGTCTAATTTGTCATATGCTTGGCTTTTGCATCCTAGGGATTCCCTACCATTGCACTCATGTCACACTACTTTTGTGAGACATTCTAAAGTGCCTACACATTTACTTCATCTACACTTTTGATAGTGTAGGGCTCTTGTAATGTGCATGATTGAGTCTTTTGCACTCATTGTTACATTAGGTAGAAAAAATGGCTCCCAAGTGTGTATAAAAATTTGTCTGGAAGGTCTATGATAAAATTTGTCTCCAAATTAGATGTTATTTTTACTAGTGATGTAATATAATTTGTTTGTAATTGTTATAAGGTCTGATTAGTCTTATTACTTATTATGTAGGTTATATCCCCTCTAAACAATACTTGCTCTCTTTGGTCAAGAATTCTTCGGAGCCCCACAACATTAAGTTGTCTACGATTAGGAATTTGTGCAAGGGCTTCTTCCTATTTACTTTTTAGGACCTATTGCTAGATAAACATGTTGCTTAATTAGTCAAGTTGTCAGTTCATACAAAACACCTTGCTTGTTCTTTCTCATGGACCCAAGACTTTCAAGTTTTGAAACAAGTGTCCCTCAAAGTCCTTGTGTGGATTGATCTTCATGAATTCCTTGTACTTATGCAGATCTTCTTAGAAAAAATTATTTATCCATTAGGTCGTTTATTTATCATGAGCTAAAGACATTATTTAATAGTTGCCCCACAAATAAGTCTATGTTGAAGTGAACCTCACCTCTAACCTAAAAGAATCCATAGAGATTCAAGTTAGTGGCTTGCATTTTTCACAAAAGGTCACCTATATTGAATTTTCTCAATGTTGCTTTTGTTGTCAGGTCCCAAACCAGAAAATTAAGGCTACCTATTCATGCCTAAATCAACCCATTTTCTAAACACTGAGTCCTTTGTCCCATCAACTCAAGAGACTAATTAGTCAATTGTAGGTCTAGCAAAAATCTTGGAGCTCCCAAGTAATCCAAGGTGAACAACCATTCATCAAAGCTTTTGTATGTCCATAAACCTGATGTCACCATAGTGGCCCATTAATATGCAATGATTTTGATTTTTCAACCACCTACCATGGCATCCACTCACCTAGTTATAAAGAGTGTTGGACATAAATGTTTGATGGGACACTTTCATGCTTCCCAAATGACCAGTCAACACTCTAAGTGCTTTCATAGACCTCCTAGTGAGTACAAGTTCTTGAGGGACTTATAGCAACTTTATTTTTTTCCCATCAAGATTATATTTGTCCACATCAATAACCTCTACTAAGTAACCATTTTGAAGCTTTAATAAACAATGGTAATGGTCATCAAAAGCACTTCATAAGGATCTCTCCATATAAATGGTATCTCTTTGGAAGGTTAGAGGCCTTACACAGGTTTCCCGTAAATGTTTTGGTAGAGATTACCTATCAGCAATTGGGTTTGTTTGATATTTTTTATTTACAAGAAATTAAAGTTAGAGCACCCATCATTAAAGGCAATATGCAATATGAAAAGTGAAATGCCTGTGGTGACAGGCGCACTGGCATTTAAAAAGACAGACAATATCATTCCACGAGAATAGACTAATGCACATGGGTTGGTTGGCTAAGGCGCCTACAATAAAAAAATGGAGAATGATATGCGTAGCACTCTAAAGACATAGAGGTGTATGGATATGGAAGAAAGGCGTACCAGCATTCAAAAAGATGAAAAGTTTATTTAATCAGTATGAACAGGTACATGGGTGAAGACCGAGTTCGTGGAAAGATGAAAAGGGACATCGAATAGACACGAGAGGTGCACATTGAAATTGGTACAACTTTATTTAATGGATATGGGGATTGGGGGTGGATGGGCAAGTAGAGACGTAAAGAATGCATAGATTTAAATAACTAGAGTTTGAGGTAAAGGATAGAGACATAAAAAAAACTCCCTTGTCACGAATCTACATACATGGATCTTGTATGAATCTATATACAATACATATTGCATAGACAATATCTAATTAGGGAGTGGATCTATAGTTGAGTATGTTTCACTAGTTGTGATAATATTTGTGGATTCAATGTTCCATCTTTTTAAAAGTATAGCACTAGTGGTTGTGACTTCAAAGTTGTTAGTGTTGACCATATGTACTTATAATTGAACGAAATATATCTTTAAATCTAAAAAATAGTAAATCATATGATGCCACATCAATGCACCAAACTATCATGACCGAATGAACAACTATTATAACTTAATGCAAACTATCGGTCTATCTTTTTTGGGGTCTTTTTGGACATCTCAACAAAAAAACTTTTTGATGGGTGAAAGTTCAAAATTGTGTCACACTTCTGGCCAACTTATCAACATAAATGAATTTACAAATTTCCAATTGAAAGTCAAATTTGGTGAAACATATGTTCTAATTGAATTCATTCTAATTAAATTAGATTTAGCCTGCAACATTTTTAACATGAAGTGTCCACTAAATATATATCTAGAATTATTTTCGAACTAATTTATTTAAAAAATATGAAATTATTTAAGAAACTTGATATTCTAACAACTTCTACTCATGTAGATAATTTTTTTTTAAATCTAAAGATATTTTTTTTAGATCTATAAGTGTAGTTTGTAAAAATATAACTTTTTAATATTTCAATCTATTTTAGATAAATAGTTAAGACAAAAAGTTAAGTCCCATCGAAACAATTGTGTTTTTTTTTATATGTAAGAGAAAGTTTTATTGATTAAATTTAAAACTTGTACTAAATGGCCAGCCATGGTCAGCATACAAAATCCATGGCCAACATGCAAAATTTGCGTCAGAGAGGTACAAACACATCTCCTTATTCTAAGTTGTATTATGTGCACCAAAATTGATGTGAGAACATAATTGTAATTTAATCCGATTCAATTCTGACTTGAGGATTTTCTTCTTCTTATTTTGTACTTTCTGCTAACCTTCCCCATCCACTTTCTATTGCATTTTAATGGTGTCCACAATTTTTTCCTATGGAGTACTCACACCAGCCAATGCCGATGAACACCCCACACCCAATTGAAGATTGTCTATTAATGGGTTTGAATATTCCTTGTCTAATTGAAGATGTTGCTTCTGTGCCAAACTCACTTCTGAAGAAGGTTTCAAAGTATGATGTGTCTTAGATATCTCTACGCCAACTTTTGGGGAGGGCCCAAGCTTCTGAAAGGGCTCTGATTTATCCTCCTTCACCTTTGATGGGGCTTTGATTGATTAATGTTGAGGTAGAGCATTACCCCACCGAGACTGATGAATTGAATTTTTGATGATTCTAGAGCAGGAATTGGCCATATATCTAGTTTCAAAACACTTCTTGCAACAGAAGGGTAAACCTTCGTAGTCTAGAAGTTGCGTCCAGTTGCAGTCAACAAACTTGAAAGTGATGTTTGTGGGAAGGTCTCTTGTGACATCCATATATACCAAGATGCAGGCAAAGGTTGTGTGGGTAAAATTAGTTGTGTCTAAATCCATTGCTAGGAAGTGTCCCAAAGAGTCACCAATTGTTTTAAAGCAATCCTTAAATCAGAATTGTAATAGAAGATTTGGAAGATGAATCCAAACAAGTTTTACAAAGAAAGCTACAATTGCAGGGTTAAAATCTAGAAACCATAGCTTGAGGAGGAGCAGGCTTTTCCCCCAATACCATTTCTCTTGCAGAATTGCATCCCTATCTTGGATACAATCAAACACCACAATAAAAAACCCCTGAGCACAAGAGTAGATTTCTACATTACCTTTGAGAGTGGGTTGCCAAGCCCTTGAGATCTAGTCATACAGATCTTATAATTTTGGCCACAAAAGATTAAATTGACCAATCAAACCGTTGGAAGAAAAATATTGTTCGGCAACATCAACCTCCCTTTTTAGCTTTGTTGTCAATCAAGTATGCACACTGCTAAGCTCACAGAAACTTAGCTACCTGTTGAAACATGGAAACCCTCCCAGATTGTGGGTGATCTATTTCGAGAGGGAATTTCCAAAGCGAGCTGGTTCTCCTTATGATTTTCCTAATCTAATGACTTGCAGGGAAAAGGGATAGAATGATATGCTGAAATAAATGAATTCTAATTTAATCTTTAAGATTGTATCACCTAACAAATCTTACTCACCGACAGATTATTGGACCTTGGCCTTCGCAACACTTTGATTATTTAACTCATAAATATTCCACATGAAGGTCTAGTAGACACAACATGCAACCTGAATTAAACAAAGATTTTGCAAAATATCACAAGCTAAGACAAAGCAAATAATAAAGATTCATCACAATGCAACATCAGATTAACTTGCAAATAATTGGACAAAATGTGAAGAAAAGTTGATGCTCAATAACTGAAGGAATAATGAGTTCAATGAGAATGAGTACAACACTCTTGATGTGAGAGGAAGACTCTGGTATCTCTATACTCTGATCTCTAAAAACTCTAACTGGAACTAGGAATGCTTAAAAAAAAGGGATATCTGAGATATATGCTGTGAGATCTATCTTCTCCTAAAAGCTAGAAAAAAGCTCCTAAAAATAGACTCCAAGTCCATTTTTGGGCTACTCGGAAAAGTACAAATAAAATCCCTCCAGAAAAGTCCAAACTGTCAAATCATGATGCCAAAAGACTCCCTGATGTGTCCCCACTACAAATCTACTTTCTTCTGCCCATCAAATCTCAATTTTTGTCCATATCTACCTCTAAATAAAACAAATCAAAAAAGAATATTTGATTTGTTTTATTAGCCTATTAACTACCTAAAAATAGTTAAGTTTTAAAAGCAATTTATAAATGATTGCTTTAAAACTAAATTGCTTTTAAAACTAACTTTACAATGATTTGGCAGTTTGATTCCATTTCCTATTCAACTTGATTTTTTGCAAAAAATAAAACTATCTGGCTTATAATTTTGCCATTGACAATTACAATGCTTGATTTTTCTTAAAAAAATCATAAAAATATAAAGGCATGGTATATAGTTTTGCAAAAATAAGAGCCCTGATGGCTTATCCCCACATGGCACTCTCTAAGGCATATGTACTTGTCTCATACCAAAATTGAAGGTTTGCATAAATTCTATGGTATGAACTCCATTTGATCTCCATATGACATATTGCAAGGTGACTTAGCATTAAGTATCTTTAGGCATTAAAATCAAGAGGGAGCCATGCTAGACCTCCACTAAGCTATAAGACTTAGGCACCATCATGTTGTAATGTATTTAATACCATGAAGGTATTAATCTAGGCCATCAAAAATGAAAAGAATGTGACAAAAAGCCACCATTCGATTAGGGTTAAATGAAACCCTAAGAACAAAACCAAAACTTTGCCCTATTTCCTTGCATCACTTTGACCTTTATATTTTTGTGAATTGGGGCTCTGCATAGCATACTGCCGACATTGGAGTAGGGCTTGGAGCTTGTCTCCCTCCATTTCCACTATTTTTTGAGCACATCTCCTTGGAAGTTCTTACAAAAAATGAAGGTAAGACCCTCTATCTGTCATAGATTAAACCATCTCTTGGGTTATGATAGTTTTCTAACCATCTAGCCGTGACTTATAAACAAGTTTCTGATAGATTTTGCTTTATGTACTTTCCTTTGCTACATTCTCTTTTGCTTGGGCTGCCATGGATGTCTTTACTAAGTTTAACTAAGAACAATACCAGAGTGAAAATGAGGAAACCCTCGACATCGTACACAAATCCTATTCTAAACAAGCTAAGCTTCTGACCTCTTCAAAACCTGTATGCTTCTTTTGCATCTCAACATTTGCTATTTAATTTTAAAGTGGCACATGTAGATCTCGGCCACCATGGTTTCATAATTTAGCATGTTTTTTGAATAACACATACTCAAAATACTTCATTTATGTACCTGTGTATCTTTGAACATTTCCTCTCTATAGTTTGGTGACAATTGTTCTTGCTTGGGCCTCCATTGAAGAGCTCGATTCGAGCTAGTATGAGACCTGTATGACTTGTATGTCATTGTCTCTATGGCATTTTGTATCTTTTGATTTAAAATTCGTGGCCACATCATGTCTCTTTTGCTCTAAAATGAAGAAAGGCAAAAAGCACCTTCCGAATCTTGTCTCCTTTAGACCATTTCTTATATTGCATTGATATCTACTAGTCACAACTGAGCAACTTATGAAACATTAGGCATTTTCTATATCTTCTTGTTAAAACAATGATCACTACTGTTATAACTGGCGACCTCTCCATTCTTTGCATATGTACTTTGAACTTGAAAAGGCTTCTCTGAAAGTCATGAGTGGCTATGACTGTCATGACGTTCTCTTATTTTTGTGCTCTCAATGTATGATTCTCTATATCATTTGCAATTATGACATCATGGCTGTTCATTTATCTTATGCTGCCCCCTACAGCTACACCAGTAAATTATAACTATGACATCTACTCCTTTTATTGCTCATACAATCGAGGCATTATGTAAATTGTGATTGAATTCACTTGACATAAGCACTATATATCATGACTAGTTGTGGATCTTTTATGACTCTTAATATTGTTGTCCTCCGTAATGCAGAAGTAAACCTTTTAGTATTTCATGGCATCAATGGCTACCTTGGATAGTTGTAGGCTCTCAATGAGAACATCCATTAGATGTATGTTTCACTATCTAATTTAGTGATGACTGATATGAAGGTCATGATGACTACTGTATGCTGACACATAACTATTCTTTCACCACCTTTTTCCCTAATCTGCAGGAAATACTATTGATGGCTGCCTTGGATAGGTGGATGCATAGTGACATAGGGTTGTTACGTTCCTTTTACTACCCTTCTATGACTTGGCATAAAGATATATTGAAAACTACATTTTGACAGTGGTTTGGCATTGGTTATTTTCAACTATAGCACAACGTATGTTAGTCACTGTTCCAATATTCTATCACTGTATTGCATTTGGTGAGATCACATTGAACTATGATATGGCACATTCCCTATTCATTCTAGTTCATAGATACATGTCTTGGATCACTTGTTTCCGTTTTGTATCCTCTTATCTTTCTGATCCACTTCCCATAGTCCAGTTGTATCTTAATCACACATGGTAAGCACTTGTTGAGCTACCTCCTCTAGCTGTAGCATGACATTTATGTGATTGTCCCATCTTGATGGTTGTTTATGCATAATCAAATGAAACACTCATGTTATACATTATGATATGCACTTGAAAGCTTTTCCATATTGATACCATGTCTTCAATGTTGTCTTTTCAATGGAATTGCTCCTTGAATGATATGTTGGATAAAATCTGCCATGTTGTAGTGAATAATGCACTTTCCATTAGAACAAAGGTGTTGTCTTATACTTGTAAACACTTTCAATTGATGAAACCATATAATGATTTGTAATTGGATATATGTCCTCATCTGAAAGGCTGTCCAAATTTCTCATTCCGAACCATCTTGAATGCATGAAAACAAGAAAAGATCTGAATATATTTGAAAATCCATTTGCCTACTCAGATTATTGGGTAGCCTACTGTTGATATATGGCTGTCACTTCATCCCAATTGGACTGCTAGCCACAAATGAGCACTAGGTTGAGAGTTGATGAAGCATTTGACTTTGGTCACATAATGAAACTGTTTCATCTGTTTTTGGGATTAAAGGGGAAAAGCATGTTGGGCTCAACCCTTGTGAGAACCTCATTTTACACCACATGCTAATTTGTCTTCAATCAGCTACATGACTTATCCTATACCTACACATGAAACAAACATATTAGAATAAAAGAATGATACTTGATGATGCTTCATTTTCCTCTCTTGTAACTGATGAATATTGTACTTTTTGATCTTGACTATCTCATACAATATGTTATGTATTATGTTCGTACTAATATAGTGTATGTATGAGATAATGTCATGAGCTCTAACCCACCCTCTTCTCTCTCCTCTAATGTAGGTTATTACAATTTCAAAGCTTGGCAACAAATGGAGTAGTTGCCATATGATCAACCAACTCTAAATTCAGCTAGTGATTGGCACCCTCTCCTTCATATGCTTGTCAGTTCCTGTTTTCCCTCTTACAGTTGCATAACATATTGTATTAGATATTCAGATAAAGCTACTCCCATGGCTTGTGTGGGACCAATTATTACTCTCTTTTATTCTTTATTAATTGCAACATGATCCATTTATGTATATCTCATCTGATGATATGAATGTAATACTGAAATACATTGAGACATCTTTCAAACTATGATAAGCACTTTGAAACAACAATGAATGTCAACTAATTTGTACTTTCTTTTACATAACCATAGCTAATAAAAATGAATCAATATGTATGATAACTTACACAATTGGTGCCACCATAAATGCTATGAATTTTTACTTTAAGATAATGAACTACAATGCATCAACTCTACCAATTTTTGAGCTTTGGTGAAGAAATTGTAACATTTCTGGTAACTTCTTCTATATGCTTGCCTACTAGGCATTGGATCAGTTGCCTTGAACATCCATCGGGAATTGAGTCATACTCTGTCCTTCTCAGAAAACACTGAAATCTAGCTCTCCAACCAGCTCAAATAGCAACAGAAAACTGAAAACAAACTCAATTGAAAGCAAACTAACATGCTCTAATGGCCAAAACACTTGTGCAGTAGCACTTAGGGAAATGAAAACTATTTGAAAGAATGTACATGAAGCACTTATTGACTAAAAACACTAACCTAACCCTAGTCTAACTAGCTAAGGAAGATGATCAAACAAAACCATTTAATGGCTCCACAAAATTGTTGCCCTTCCTTTGCAATTTGTGATACTCCTTGAGCTTGTTAGTCAGCCAAAAATAGTGGAGAACAATAAAATACTCTGTAAACTATTGTATTACCTTCTCGGAAAACTAGCTGAGGCTATCTATCTTGTTGTCCTGTTCGGTAAACTAATCAAGTAAGCTAGTTGACTAATTGAACTCAACTTGATACTCTCTTAGATGATCTGAACTAGTGTTGTTATGAGGCTGTCCCTTCTTAGTGGCTACCAACTCAGCTAGATATCTAATGGGACATCCTCTTGAAGGATTGGGACTAGAAACAATAGTATCATCTACTCTTTACATGATAGCCTGCCATGTGGCTTCTTCCTCTTTAGTCAATGGATTTCTTTCCTCAGTCAAAGTAGCTAATAGCTCATGTAAATCATCAAAACTTGGAAGATCCTTAGCAAGAGCTATACTAGACTCAAAAGATTCACTATGACTTGAGGAGATACACTCGAAAATAGGAATCTCTTTAGTTAATGAAGGCAAGTGTTTGACTGATGAACTAACCTCTTTCAACATATCATCAATTGGCTTATCAGCTTCAACTTCCTTCATGTGACAATAAGGCAGCTCTTCTAACTAGTCGAGATTAGGTTGCTGGTTATGTTTATGTTTCTCTATAACTAGTGACTCATTCAGAAATGTAATCACCTCCTGTTCTTTCTTTTGCTATTTTAGATCACTCTTCTCCAAGGATGTTGGTATGACAACTAAATGTGAGCAGAAAAGCTCAATTTCAGCTAGCAAACGTTCTTCCTCAAACTCTTGATCATTCAAATCAGGATTGTCTTCACAAATCTATCCTTGGATCAGCAAGTTGTATTCGTTTGATAGACTTGATTTCTCACCAAGGCATGTTGCTTTAGTCTCGTTCATGACAACTTCTTCATTACAATACAATGGGATCTCTAAGAACAAACAAGATGCTTCATCATTAAAAAGAATCTAATCTGATGCAACCTTGTGTTCAACCTGGTAGACAGGGTCTTCATGCGATACAAGCATGCAAGATTCATAGACAGAGCTGCCCTTTTGCTTTCCAAACTAAACTGAGATCTCAATCACATCATTGTCCTTTCGAATCAACAACACATGACTTTCTACAATTTCTCCTGACCATCCCAAATCAACTGATAAGTGGGATTCCTTCTTGCTGTCCTTATCATCTCCAACATAAACGGGCAACTGATCAAACAAGAAAATTGAATCATATCATTCTTCTAGTCTATTCTCCACTTGAACCTAAGCAATGTGTCTTTGCAAATGAAGACTTTTGCCCTCAAATTTTTGCATCCTATTTTGATTCATCTTATAGAAAGCATTAGAAAAAATTTCAAAAGATTCAAAATGCATAGGGTTCAGGACCATGCTTGAATCAACATCCTTCACATATTCATTATGCTCATAATCAACCAAGTCTATAGGACAAACAACAATAACTTCTTATTCTCTATTTTATTTCTCAGCTGCTAGCCTCACATTCATGATTTCAATTGGTTTGGATTCTTGGTATGGCTGAAACTGAGGACTAATGGACTGGTCTTGAAAGTAGATAGGCTCCTGAGAAAAATTAGAACTTCTAAAACTCTAGATTTTGATTTCCTAGGTAGTCTGTTTGCATTCAAAACCTATCTTTTGGCCTTGGCGATAATTCGTTTCACAAAAATTAGTGCCTTGCCAATTCACAAAAATAATCCTAGGGTTATAATCTCTTTTTGGGCCCTGTAGATCTGTTTGGAAGGGTGGCCTATTTGGCTAATTGGGCTGGCATGGGGCTTGGTAAGGTTTATGTTCTTGACCGATTTGCCTCTTGAAATTAACAAACTCATTTTCCATTCTCTCAATCATGTTTTTAAGCTCTTGTAATTCTTGAATTTAGACTGGAACAACAATCTCTTGAGTAGAAGCTGAGTATTCTATTGATAGGATAGTTGGGACAATAGGCAAAAGGGGAATTACCATGGGTTCAGGTGGCTAAATTTGCAAGAAAATGGGTAAGGGAGGCCTTGGGGCTATTTTCCCTGCTAGAATAAGGCAATTTTCTGCTCTAACAACAATGTCAAAAGCATCAGGAAAGGTAGATCCACCCAAAGCTTGAATCATAACAGATACTTTGCTATCTAAAGTTTTAAGATAAAATAGAAAGGCATGCTATGGTGTAGGCCTTACCATCATGAGGATTCTATCCCAAGTCCTTTGAAAGCGGTAATTAAAATCGAACATGTGTTCATGCAGATGCCTCTTGATGGTACTCAACTACTGCAGCAGAGACAAAAGATCATATTTGTCTTCAAAGTGCTTGTGCAATTCATCTCCCAGTAGGTCCCATGATTTTATTGAATTTTAGTAAGTCTTCTGAAACATTGTAAGGCTTTCCCCTTCAATGATGCAGCCAAGAGCTTGATTGCTAAATTTTCTTGGGTGATATTATGTACTGAACACAACATTACCACATCCTAAATGTGGTCAACAACTATAGTGTGATCTTCTCTAGTGAAATATGGCAGTCCTCTAAGGGCTATAGTTGGAATGTCATCACGTTGAGCAAGTTGTAACAGGTTGCCCCCGTTAAATGCAACAAAACGATATGGTCTGGCAATTTACTTAGATTCACCAAGGTGTTTGATAATTTTTGCCTCTGAAGGTTATTGATACTGAAGAAAACATCCGATGCTTTAGTATATAATCTTCTTCATGTGTTGTTCACTAGATTTGCATGTAAAAACTAGAATTTTGAGTTGCCAAGAATGCTGATTTTACCTCTAAAAGGCTGAAAACCCTATTTTGCATACCAAACAACAGAGGCAAAATGTGTTTTAGTCCCATCGAACATACCAAAAACTATTGTCAATCAAGTATGCACCTTGCTAAACTCACAAAAACTTAGCTACCTATTGAAACATGGAAACCCTTCTAGATTGTGGGTGATCTATTTTGAAAGGGAATCTCCAGAGTGAGCTAGTTTTCCTTATGATTTTCCTAATCTAATTTCTTGCAGGGAAAAGGGATATAAGGATTGCTAAAATAAATGAATTCTAATTTAATCTTTAAGATCGTATCACCTAATGGATCTTACTCACAAACAGATTATTAGACCTTGGCCTTCACAATACTCTGATTATTAACTCATAAATATTTCACATGAAGGTCTGGTAGACACAACATGCAACCTGAATTAAACAAAGCTTTTGCAAAATATCACAAGCTAAGACAATGCAATAGATAAACATTCATCACAATGTAACATCAGATTAACTTGCAAATAATTGGACAAAATGTGAAGGAAAGATGCTACTAAAGGAATAATGAGTACAATGAAAATGAGTACGACACTCTCGATGTGAGAGGAAGACTCTGGTATCTCTACACTCTGATCTCTAAAAACTCTAACTGGAACTGGGAATGCTAAAAAAAAGGGATATCTAAGATATATGTTGTGAAGTCTATCTTCCCATGAAAACTATCAAATCATGATGCCAAAAGACTCCCTGATGTGTCCCCACCACAAATCTACTTTCTTCTACCCATAAGATCTCATTTTTTGGTCCATATCTGCCTCTAAATAAAACAAATCAAAAAATAATATTTGACTTGTTTTATTAGCCTATCAATTGCCTAAAAATAGTTAAGTTTTAAAAGCAATTTATAAATGATTGCTTTAAAACTAACTTTACAATGCTTTGACAGTTTGATTCCATTTCCTATTTCATTTAATCTTTTGCAAAAAATAAAACTATATGGCTTATAATTTCCCCATTCACAAATAAAATGCTTGATTTTTCTAAAAAAAATCATAAAAATATAAAGGCATGGTATATAGTTTTGTAGAAATAGGAGTCCTGATGGCTTATCTCCACATGGTAGTCTCTGAGGCATATGTACTTGTCTCATACCAAAATTGAAGGTTTAC
Organism: Cunninghamia lanceolata; assembly: GCA_027924645.1. Lineage (NCBI taxonomy): Eukaryota > Viridiplantae > Streptophyta > Pinopsida > Cupressales > Cupressaceae > Cunninghamia > Cunninghamia lanceolata. Next base: position 790,120 of record BSBN01000888.1, read on the forward strand.
ATATATTCTATGGTATGAACTCCATTTTATCTCCATATGACATATTGCAAGGTGACTTAGCATTAAGTATCTTGAGGCATGAAAATCAAGAGGGAGCCATGCTCGATCTCCACTAAGATGTAAGACTTAGGTACCATCATGTTGTAATGTATTTAATACCATGAAGGTATAAATATAGGCCACCAAAAATGAAAAGAATGTGACAAAAAGACACCATTTGATTAGGGCTAAATGAAACCCTAAGAACAAAACCAAAACTTTGTCCTATTTCCTCACATCACTTTGACCTTTGCATTTTTGTGAATTGGGATTCTACACAGCATACTACCGCTATTGGAGTAGGGCTTGGAGCTTGTCTACCTCCATTTCCACTATTTTATGAGCATATCTCATTGGAGGTTCTTACAGAAAATGAAGGTAAGACCCTCTATCTGTTATAAATTAAACCGTCTCTTTGCTTATCACAGTTTTCTAACCCTCTCGCCATAGATTTTAAACAAGTTTCTGATAGATTTTTCTTTTTGTATGTTCCTTTGCTGCCATCTCTTGTGCTTGGGCCACCATGGATGTGTTTACTGACTTTAACTAAGAACAATACCAGAGCGAAAATGAGGAAACCCTCGACATCGTACACAAACCCTATTCTGAAAAAGGTAAGCTTCTGAGCTCTTCGAAACCTATATGCTTCTTTTGCATCTCAACATTTGCTATTTAATTTTAAAATGCCACATGCAGATCTTGGCCACCATGGTTTCATAATTTAGCATGTTTTTTGAATAGCACATACTCAAAATACTTCATTTATGTACCTGTGTATCTTTGAACATTTCCTCTCTGTACTCTGGTGACATTTGTTCTTGCTCAGGCCACCATTGAAGAGCTCGATTCAAGCTAGTATGAGACATGTATGACTTGTATTTCACTGTCTCTATGGCATTATGTAGCTTTTAATTTAAAATTTGTGGCCACATCATGTCTCTTTTTCTCTAAAATGAAGAAAGGAAAAAACACCTTCCGAATCTTGTCTACTTGAAATCATTTCTTATATTGCATTGATATTTACTAGTCATAGCTGAGAAACTTATGAAACATCATGCATTTTATATATTTTCCTATTAAAACTATGTACCCCATGGTTATAACTGGTGACCTTTCCATTCTTTGCATCGGTACTTTGAACTTGAAAAGGCTTCTCTGAAAGTCGTGAGTGGTTATGATTGTCATGACATTCTCTTATTTTTGTGCTCTCAATGTATGATTCTCTATATCATTTACAATTATAAAATCATGGTTGTTCATTTGACTTATGTTGCCCCCTGCAGCTGCACCAATAAATTATAGCTATGACATCTACTCCTTTTATTGCTCATACAATTGAGCCTTTATGTAATTTGTGATTGAAATCAATTGGCATAAGCACTGTGCATCATGACTAGTTGTGGATCTTTTATGACTATTAATATTGTTGTCCTCCGTAATACAGAAGTAAACCTTTTAGTATTTCATGGCATCAATGGCTGCCTTGGATGGTTGTAGGCTCTTAATGAGAACATCCTTTAGATGTATGATTGGATGTCTAATTCACTGATGACTGATCTAAAAGTCATGATGACTACTGTATGCTAACACATAACTATTCTTTCACCACATTTTTCCCTGATCTGGAAGAAATATTGTTGATGGCTGCCTTGGATAGGTGGATGTATGGTGACATAGGGCTGTTATGCTCCTTTTGATACCCTTCTATGGCTTGGCATAAAGATATATTGAAGACTACATTACTATAGTTGTTTGGCATTGGTCATTTTCAACTATAGCATGGCATATGTTACTCACGATTCGAATATTGCATCGTTGTATTACATTTGGTGAGATCACATTGAACATTGATATGGCACATTCTCTATTCATTGTAGTTCACAGCTACATGTCATGGATCACTTTATGTGCTTTTGTATCCTCTTATCTTGCTGATCCACTTCCTATAGTCCACTTGTATCTTAATCACACATGGTAAGCACTTGATGAGCTACCTCCTATAGTTTTAGCATGGCATTTATATGATTGCCCCATCTTGATTGTTGTTTATGCATAATCAGATGAAACACTTATGTTATACATTATGATATGCACTTGAAAGCTTTTCCATATTGATACCATGTCTTCAATGCTGTCTTCTCAATGGGAATGCTCCTTGAATGATATGTTGGATAAAATCTGCCATGTTGTAGTGAATAATGCACTTTCCATCAGCACAAGGGTGTTGTCTTGTACTTGTAAACATTTTCAATTGATGAAATTGTATAATGATGTGTAATTGGATATATGTCCTCATCTAAAAGGCTATCAAATTTTTGATTCTAAATCATCTTGAATGCATGAAAACAAGAAAATATCTAAATATATTTGAAAATCCATTCACCTACTCAGATTATTGTGCAACCTGTTGCTGATATATGGTTGTCACTTCATCCCAATTTGAGTGCTAGCCACAAATGAAGCATTTGACTTTGGTCACATAATGAAACTGTTTCATCCCTTTTTGAGTTTAAAGGGGAAAAGCATGTTGGGCTCAACCCTTGTGGGAGCTTCATTTTACACCACATGCTGATTTATCTTAAATCAGCTACATGACTTATCCTATACCTGCACATGGAACAAATGGATTAGAATAACCTCAAGATTATAGCAACTTTATTTTTTTCCCATCAAGATTATATTTGTCCACATCAATAACCTCTACTAAGTAACCATTTTGAAGCTTTAATAAACAATGAGAACGGTCATCAAAAGTACTTCATAAAGATCTCTCCATATAAATGGTATCTCTTTGGAAGGTTAAAGGCCTTAGACAGGCTTCCCGTAAATGTTTTGGTAAAGATTACCTATCAGCAATTGGGTTTGTTTGATATTTTTTATTTACAAGAAATTAAAGTTAGAGCACCCATCATTAAAGGCAATATGCAACATGAAAAGTGAAATGCCTGTGGTGACAGGTGCACTGGCATTTAAAAGGACAGACAATATCATTCCACAAGAATAGACTAATGGACATGGGTTGGTTGGCTAAGGCGCCTACAATAAAAAAAAATGGAGAATGATATGCATAGCACTCTAAAGACATAAAGGTGTATGGATATGGAAGAAAGGCATACCAACATTCAAAAAGATGAAAAGTTTATTTAATCAGTATGAACAGGTACATGGGTGAAGACCGAGTTCGTGGAAAGATGAAAAGGGACATCGAATAGACACGAGAGGTGCACATTGAAATTGGTACAACTTTATTTAATGGATATGGGGATTGGGGGTGGATGGGCAAGTAGAGGCGTAAAGATTGCATAGATTTATATAACTAGAGTTTGAGGTAATTGATAGAGACATAAAAAAACTCTCTTGTCACTAATCTATATATGTGGATCTTGTATGAATCTACATACATGGATCTTGTATGAATCTATATACAATACATATTGCATAGGCAATATCTAATTTAGGTAGTGGATCTATAGTTGTGTATGTTTCACTAGTTGTGATAATATTTGTGGATTCAATGTTCAATATTTTTAAAAGTATAGCACTAGTGGTTGTGACTTCAAAGTTGTTAGTGTTGACCATATGTACTTATAATTGAATGAAATATATCTTTAAATCTAAAAAATAGTAAATCATATGATGCCACATCAATGCACCAAACTATCATGACTGAATGAACAACTATTATAACTTAATGCAAACTATTGGTCTATCTTTTTTTGTGTCTTTTTGGACATCTCAACAAAAAATATTTTGATGGGTGAAAGGTCAAAATTGTGTCACACTTCTAGCCAACTTATCAACATAAATGAATTTACAAATTTCCAATTGAAAGTCAAATTTGGTGAAACATATGTTCTAATTGAATTCATTCTAGTTAAATTAGGTTTAGCCTACAATGTTTTTAACATAAAGTGTCCACTAAATATATATCTAGAATTGTTTTGGGACTAATTTATTTAAAAAATATGAAATTATTTAAGAAACCTGATATTCTAACAACTTTTACTCATGTAGATAATTTTTTTTAAAATCTAAAGATATTTTTTTTAGATCTATAAGTGTAGTTTGTAAAAATATAACTTTTTAATATTTCAATCTATTTTAGATAAATAGTTAAGACAAAAAGTTAAATCCCATCGAAATAATTGTGTTTTTTTTTATATGTAAGAGAAAGTTTTATTGATTAAATTTAAAACTTGTACTAAATGGCCAGCCATGGTTAGCATAAAAAATCCATGGCCAACATGCAAAATTTGCATCAGAGACGTACAAACACATCTCCTTATTCTAAGTTGTATTATGTGCACCAAAATTGATGTGAGAACACAATTGCAATTTAATCCAATTTAATTCTGACTTGAGGATTTTCTTTTTCTTATTCTGTACTTTCTGCTAACCTTCCCCATCCACTTTCTATTGCATTTTAATGGTGTCCACGATTTCATCCTATGGAGTACTCACACCAGCCAGTGCCGATGAAAACCCCACACCCAATTGAAGATTGTCTGTTGATGGGTTTGAATATTCCTTGTCTAATTGAAAACATTGCTTCTATGCCAAACTCACTTCTGAAGAAGGTTTCGAAGTATGATGTGTCTTAGATATCTCTACCCCAACATTTGGGGAGGGCCCAGGCTTCTGAAATGGCTTTGATTTATCCTCCTTCACCTTTGATGGGGCTTTGATTGATTAATGATGAGATAGAGAATTACCCAAACAAGACTAATGAACTAAATTTTTGATGATTCTAGAGTAGGAATTGGCCATATATCTAGTTTCAAAACACTTCTTGCAACAGAAGGGTAAACCTTCATAGTCTAGAAGTTGCGTCTAGTTGCGGTCAACAAACTTGAATGTGATGTCTGCGAGAAGGTCTCTTGTGACATCCATATCTACCAAGATGTGGGCAAAGGTTGTGTGGGTAAAATTAGTTGTGTCTAAATCCACTGCTAGGAAGTTTCCCAAAGAGTCACCAATTGCTTTAAAGCAATCCTTAAACCAGAATTGTAACAGAAGATTTGGAAGATGAATCCAAACAAGTTTTATAGAGAAAGCTACAATTGCAAGGTTAAAATCTTGAAACCACAACTTGAGGAGGAGCAGGCTTTCCCCCTAATACCATTTCTCTTACAGAATTACATCCCTGTCTTGGATACAATCAAACACCACAATAAAAAACCCCTGAGCACAAGAGTAGATTTCTACATTACCTTTGAGAGTGGGTTGCCAAGCCCTTGAGATCTAGTCATATAGATCTTGTAATTATGGCCACAAAAGATTAAACTGACCAATCAAACTGTTGGAAGAAAAATATTGTTCGGCAGTGTCGACATCCCCTTTTAGCTTTGTTATCAATCAAGTATGCACACTGCTAAGCTCACAGAAACTTAGCTACCTGTTGAAAGATGGAAACCCTCCCAGATTGTGGGTGATCTATTTCAAGAGGGAATCTCCAAAGCGAGCTGGTTCTCCTTATGATTTTCCTAATCTAATGACTTGCAGGGAAAAGGGATAGAATGATATGCTGAAATAAACAAATTCTAATTTAATCTTTAAGATCGTATCACCTAACAGATCTTACTCACCAACAGATTATTGGACCTTGACCTTCAAAACACTCTAATTATTTAACTCATAAATATTTCACATGAAGGTCTAGTAGACACAACATTTAACCTGAATTAAACAAAGATCTTGCAAAATATCACAATCTAAGATAAAGCAAACGATAAAGATTCATCACAATGCAACATCAGATTAACTTGCAAATTATTGGACAAAATGTGAAGGAAAGTTGATGCTCAATAACTGAAGGAATAATGAGTACAATGAAAATGAGTACAACACTCTTGATGTGAGAGGAAGACTCTGGTATCTCTATACTCTGATCTCTAAAAACTCTAACTGGAACTAGGAATGCTTAAAAAGAAGGGATATCTGAGATACATGCTGTGAAATCTATCTTCTTCTAAAAGCTAGGAAAAAGCTCCTAAAAATAGACTCCCTAATGTACAAATAAAATAGAAAAAAGTACAAATAAAATCCCTCCAAAAGAGTCCAAACTGTCAAATCATGATGCCAAAAGACTCCCTGATGTGTCCCCACTACAAATCTACTTTCTTCTGCCCATGAGATCTCAAATTTTGTCCATATTTGCCTCTAAATAAAACAAATTGAAAAAGAATATTTGATTTGTTTTATTAGCCTATTAACTGCCTAAAAATAGTTAAGTTTTAAAAGCAATTTATAAATGATTGCTTTAAAACTAACATTAAAATGATTTGACAGTTTGATTCCATTTCCTATTCGACTTGATTTTTTGCAAAAAATAAAACTATCTGGCTTATAATTTCCCCATTCACAAATAAAATGCTTGATTTTTCTTTAAAAAATCATAAAAATATAAAGGCTTGGTATATAGTTTTGCAAAAATAAGAGCCCTGATGGCTTATCTCCACATGGCAGTCTCTAAGGCATATGTACTTGTCTCATACCAAAATTGAAGGTTTGCATAAATTCTATGGTATGAACTCCATTTTATCTCCATATGACATATTGCAAGGTGACTTAGCATTAAGTATCTTTAGGCATGAAAATCAAGAGGGAGCCATGCTAGACCTCCACTAAGCTATAAGACTTAGGCACCATCATGTTGTAATGTATTTAATACCATGAAGGTATTAATCTAGGCCATCAAAAATGAAAAGAATGTGACAAAAAGCCACCATTCGATTAGGGTTAAATGAAACCCTAAGAACGAAACCAAAACTTTGCCCTATTTCCTCGCATCACTTTGACCTTTATATTTTTGTGAATTGGGGCTCTGTATAGCATACTGCCGCCATTGGAGTAGGGTTTGGAGCTTGTTTCCCTCCATTTCCACTATTTTCTAAGCACATCTCCTTGGAAATTCTTACAAAAAATGAAGGTAAGACCCTCTATCTGCCATAGATTAAACCATCTCTTGGGTTATGATAGTTTTCTAACCATCTAGCCGTGACTTATAAAAGAGTAAGTTTCTGATCGATTTTGCTTTATGTACTTTCCTTTGCTACAATCTCTTTTGCTTGGGCTGCCATGGATGTCTTTACTAAGTTTAACTAAGAACAATATGAGAGTGAAAACAAAGAAACCCTCGACATCGTACACAAACCCTATTCTAAACAAGTTAAGCTTCTGACCTCTTCAAAACCTGTATGCTTCTTTTGCATCTCAACATTTTCTATTTAATTTTAAAGTGGCACATGTAGATCTTGGCTACCATGGTTTCATAATTTAGCATATTTTTTGAACAATACATACTCAAAATACTTCATTTCTGTACCTGTGTATCTTTGAACATTTCCTCTCTATAGTATGGTGACATTTGTTCTTGCTTGGGCCTCCATTGAAGAGCTTGATTCAAGCTAGTATGAGACCTGTACGACTTGTCTTTCACTGTCTCTATGGCATTTTGTATCTTTTGATTTAAAATTCGTGGCCACATCATGTCTCTTTTGCTCTACAATGAAGAAAGGTAAAAACCACCTTCCAAATCTTGTCTCCTTTAGACCATTTCTTATATTGCATTGATATTTACTAGTCATGACTGAGAAACTTATGAAACATCAGGCATTTTCTATATTTTCCTGTTAAAACTATGAACACTGTAGTTATAACTGGTGACCTCTCCATTCTTTGCATAAGTACTTTGAACTTCAAAAGGCTTCTCTAAAAGTCGTGAGTGGCTATGACTATCATGACATTCTCTTATTTCTTTGCTCTCAATGTATGATTCTCTGTATCATTTGCAATTATGACATCATGGCTATTCATTTATCTTATGATGCCCCCTGCAGCTGCACCGATAAATTATAACTATGACATCTACTCCTTTTATTGCTCATACAATCGAGGCATTATGTAATTTGTGATTGAATTCACTTGACATAAGCACTATATATCATGACTAGTTGTGGATCTTTTATGACTATTAATATTGTTGTCCTCCGTAATGCAGAAGTAAACCTTTTAGTATTTCATGGCATCAATGGCTACCTTGGATGGTTGTAGGATCTCAATGAGAACATCCATTAGATGTATGTTTGACTATCTAATTTAGTGATGACTGATATGAACATCATGATGACTACTGTATGCTGACACATAACTATTCTTTCACCACCTTTTTTCCTAATCTGCAAGAAATAATGTTGATGGCTACCTTGGATAGGTGGATGCACAGTGACATAGGGTTGTTATGCTCCTTTTACTACCCTTCTATGACTTGGCATAAAGACATATTGAAACTACATTTAGACAGTGGTTTGGCATTGGTTATTTTCAACTATAGCATAGCATATGTTAGTCATTGTTCCAATATTCTATCGCTGTATTACATTTGGTAAGATCACATTGAACTATGATATGGCACATTCCCTATTCATTCTAGTTCATAGCTACATGTCATGGATCACTTGTTTCCCTTTTGTATCTTCTTATCTTGCTAATCCACTTCCCATTGTCCACTTGTATCTTAATCACACATGGTAAGCACTTGATGAGCTACCTCCTCTAGTTGTAGCATGGCATTTATGTGATTGTCCCATCTTGATGGTTGTTTATGCATAATCAGATGAAACACTCATGTTATACATTATGATATGCACATGAAAGGTTTTCCATATTGATACCATGTCTTCAATGTTGTCTTTTCAATGGAAATGCTCCTTGAATGATATGTTGGATAAAAGCTGCCATGTTGTAGTAAATAATGCACTTTCAATCAGCACAAAGGTGTTGTCTTGTACTTGTAAACACTTTCAATTGATGAAACTATATAATGATCTATAATTGGATATATGTCCTCATTTGAAAGGATGTAAAATTTCTAATTCCGAACCATCTTGAATGCATGAAAACAAGAAAATATCTGAATATATTTGAAAATCCATTTGCCTACTCAGATTATTGGGCATCCTGCTGCTGATATATGGCTATCACTTCATCCCAATTGGACTGCTATCCACAAATGAGCACTAGCTTGAGATTTGATGAAGCATTTGACTTTGGTCACATAATGAAACCGTTTCATCCCTTTTTGGGATTAGAGGGGAAAAGCATGTTGGGCTCAACCCTTGTGAGAGCTTCATTTTACAACAGATGCTAGTTTGTCTTCAATCAGCTACATGACTTATCCTATACCTACACATGAAACAAACATATTAGAATAAAACAATGATACTTGATGATGCTTCATTTTTGCTATCTTGTAACTGATGAATATTGTACTTTCTGATCTTGACTATCTCATACAATATGTTATGTATTATGTTCGTACTAATATAGTGTATGTATGAGATAATGTCATGAGCTCTAGCCCATCCTCTTCTCTCTCGTCTAATGTATGTTATTACAATTTCAGAGCTTGACAACAAATGGAGTAGTTGCCATATGTCAACCAACTCTAAATTCAGCTAATGATTGGCACCCTCTCCTTCATATGCTTTGTCAGTTCCTGTTTTCCCTCTTACAGTTGCATAACATATTGTATTAGATATTCAGATAAAGCTACTCCCATGGCTTGTGTGGGACCAATTATCACTCTCTGTTGTTCTTTATTAATTGCAACATGATCCATTTATGTATATCTCATCTGATGATATGAATGTAATACCGAAATACATTGAGACATCTTTCAAACTATGATAAGCACTTTGAAACAACAATGAATGTTAACTAATTTGTACTTTCTTTTGCATAACCATAGCTAATAAAAATGAATCAATATGTATGATAACTTACACAACTGTTGCCACCATAAATGCTATGAATTTTCACTTTAAGATAATGAACTGCAATGCATCAACTCTGCCAATTTTTGAGCTTTGGTGAAGAAATGGTAACATTTCTAGTGACTTCTACTATATTCTTGCCTACTAAGCATTAGATCAGTTGCCTTGAACATCCATTGGGAATTGAGTCATACTCGGTCCTTCTTAGAAAACACTAAAATCCAGCTCTCCAACTAGTTCAAATAGCAATAGAAAACTGAAAACAAACTCAACTGAAAGCAAACTAACATGCCCTAATGGCCAAAACACTTGTGCAGTAGCACTTAGGGAAATGAAAACTATCTGAAAGAATGTGCATGAAGCACTTATTGACTGAAAACACTAACCTAACCCTACTCTAACTAGATAAGGAAGATCAAACAAAACCATTTAATGGCTCCACAAAATAGCTGCCCTTCCTTTGCAATCTATGATACTCCTTGAGCTTGTTAGTCAGCCAAAAATAGTGGAGAACAGTAAAATACTCTATAAACTATTGTATTACCTTCTTGAAAAACTAGGTGAGGCTATCTATCTTGTTGTCCTATCTGGTAAACTGATCAAGTAAGCTAGTTAGTTGATTGAACTCAACTTGATACTCTCTTAGATGATCTGAACTAGTGTTGTTATGAGGCTATCCCTTATTAGTGGCTGCCAACCTAGCCAGATATCTAATGGGACATCCTCTTGAAGTCTTGGGACTGGAAACAACAGCATCATCTACTCTTTACATGATAGCCTGCCATGTGGCTTCTTCCTCTTCAGTCAATGGATTGCTTTACTCAGTCAAACTAGCTAATAGCTCATGTAGATCATCAAAACTTGGAAGATCCTTAGCAAGAGCTATACTAGACTCAAAAGATTCATTATGACTTGAGGAGATACACTCAAAAATAAGAATCTCTTTAGTCAATGAAGGAAAGTGTTTGATTGATGAACTAACCTCTTTCAACATTTCATCAATTGGTTCATCAGCTTCAAATTCCTTCATGTGACAGTAAGGCTGGTCTTCTAACTAGTCGGGATTAGGTTGCTGGTTATGTTGCTCTATAACCAGTGACTCATTCAGAAATGTAATCACCTCGTCTTCTTTCTTTTGCTATTTCAGATCACTCTTCTCCAAGGATGTTGGTATGACAACTAAATGTGAGCAGAAAAGCTCAATTTCAGCTAGCAAACGATCTTCCTCAAACTCTTCATCATTCAAATCAGGGTTGTCTTCACAAATCTATCCTTGGATCAGCAAGTTATCTTCATCTGATAGACTTGATTTCTTACCAAGGCAGGTTGCTTTAGTCTCGTTCATGACAACTTCTTCATTACAATACAATGGGAGCTCTAAGAACAAACAAGATGCTTCATCATTAAAAAGAATCTAATCTGATGCAACCTTGTGTCCAGCCTGGTAGACAGGGTCTTCATGCGATACAAGCATGCAAGATTCAGAGATAGAGCTGCCCTTTTGCTTTCCAAACTAAACTGAGATCTCAATCATATCATTGTCCTTTCGAAACAACAACACATGACTTTCTACAATTTCTCCTGACCATCCCAAATTACCTGATAAGTGGGATTCCTTCTTGATGTCCTTATCATCTCCAACATAAATAGGCAACTGATCAAATAAGAAAATTGAATCATATCATTCTTCTAGTCTATTCTCCACTTGAACCTAAGCAATGTGTCTTTGCAAATGAAGACTTTCGCCCTCAAATTTTTGCATCCTATTTTGATTCATCTTATAGAAAGCATTAGAAAAAATTTTGAAAGATTCAAAATGCATAGGGTTTAGGACCATGTTTGAATCAACTTCCTTCACACATTCATTATGCTCATAATCAACTAAGGTTGTAGGATAAACAACAATAAATTCTTGTTCTCTATTCGATCTCTCAGCTACTGGCCTCACATTCATGATTTCAATTGGTTTGGATTCTTGGTATGGCTGAAACTGAGGACTAATGGATTGGTCTTGAAAGTAGATAAGCTCCTGAGAAAAATTAGACCTTCTGAATCTCTAGATTTTGATTTCCTAGGGATTCTATTTGCATTCAAAACCCATCTGTTGGCCTTGACGATAATTCGTGTCACAAAAATTAGTGCCTTGCCAATTCACAAAAATAATCTTAGGGTTATAATATCTTTTTGGGCCCCATAGATCTGTTTGGAAGAGTGGCCTATTTGGCTGATTGGGCTGGCATGGGGCTTGGTAAGGTTTATGTTCTTGACCGATTTGCCTCTTGAAATTAACAAACTCATTTTCCATGCTCTCAATCATGTTTTTAAGCTCTTGTAATTGTTGAATTTAGACTAGAACAACAATCTCTTGAGTAGAAGCTGAGTATTCTATTGCTGGGATAGTTGGGACAATAGGTAAAAGGGGAATTACCATGGGGTTCATGTGGGTAAATTTGCAAGAAAATGGGTAAGGGAGGCCTTGGGGCTATTTTCCCTGCTAGAATAAGGCAATTTTCTACTCTAACAACAATCTCAAAAGCATCAGGAAAGGTAGATCCACCCAAAGCTTGAATCATAATAGATACTTTGCTATCTAAAGATTTAAGATAAAATAGAAAGGCATGCTATGGTGTAGGCATTACTGTCATGAGAATTCTATCCCAAGTCCTCTGAAAGCAGTAATTAAAATGGGACATGTGCTCATGCAAATGCCTCTTGGTGGTACTCAACTGCTGCAGTAGAGACAAAATATCAGTAAGTCTTCTAAAACATTGTAAGGATTTCCCCTTCAATGATGCAGCCAAGAGCTTGATTGCTACATTTTCTTGGGTGATACTATGTACTGAACACAACATTACCACATCCTAAATGTGCTCAATAGCTATAGTGTGATCTTCTCTAGTGAAATGTGGCAGTCCTCTAAGGGCTATAGTTGGAATGTCATCACGTTGAGCAAATTGTAACGGGTTGCCCCCGTTAAATGCAACAAAAGGATATGGTTTGGCAATTTACTTAGATTCGCCAAGGTGTTTGATAATTTTTTGCCTCCAAAGGTTGTTGATACTGAAGAAAACACTTGATGCTTTAGTATATAATCTTCTTCGTGTGTTGTTCACTGGATTTGCATGTAAAATCTAGAATTTTGAGTTGCAAAGTATGCTGATTTACTTGTAAAAGGCTGAAAACCTTATTTCGCATACCAAACAACAGAGGGGAAATGTGTTTTAGTCCCATCGGGCATACCAAAAACTGTTGTTAATCAAGTATGCACCTTGCTAAACTCACAGAAACTTAGCTACCTATTGAAACATGGAAACCCTTCTAGATTGTGGGTGATCTATTTTGAGAGGGAATCTCCAGAGCGAGCTGGTTCTCCTTATGATCTTCCTAATCTAATTTCTTCCAGGGAAAAGGGATAGAAGGATATGCTAAAATAAATGAATTCTAATTTAAGCTTTAAGATTGTATCACCTAATGGATCTTACTCACAAACAGATTATTAGACCTTGGCCTTCACAATACTCTGATTATTAACTCATAAATATTTCACATGAAGGTCTGGTAGACACAACATGCAACCTGAATTAAAGAAAGATTTTGCAAAATATCACAAGCTAAGACAATGCAATGGATAAACATTCATCACAATGCAACATCAGATTAACTTGCAAATAATTGGACAAAATGTGAAGGAAAGATGCTACTGAAGGAATAATGAGTACAATGAAAATGAGTACGACACTCTCAATGTGAGAGGAAGACTCTGGTATCTCTGCACTCTGATCTTTAAAAACTCTAACTGGAATTGGGAATGCTAAAAAAAAGGGATATCTAAGATATATGTTGTTAAATCTATCTTCCCCTGAAAACTAGAAAAGAGCTCCTAAAAATAGACTCCAAGTCCATTTTCGAGCTACTAAAAAAATGACAAATATAATCCCTCCAAAAGAGTCCAAACTATCAAATCATGATGTCAAAAGACTCCCTGATGTGTCCCCACCACAAATCTACTTTCTTCTACCCATAAGATCTCATTTTTTGTCCATATCTACCTCTAAATAAAACAAATCAAAAAATAATATCTGATTTGTTTTATTAGCCTATCAATTGCCTATAAATAGTTAATTTTTAAAAGAAATTTATAAATGATTGCTTTAAAACTAACTTTACAATGCTTTGACAGTTTGATTCCATTTCCTATTTCATTTGATCTTTTGCAAAAAATAAAACTATATGGCTTATAATTTCCCCATTCACAAATACAATGCTTGATTTTTCTAAAAAAATCATAAAAATATAAAGGCATGGTATATAGTTTTGCAAAACTAAGAGCCCTGATGGCTTATCTCCACATGGCAGTCTCTAAAGCATATGTACTTGTCTCATACCAAAATTGAAGGTTTACATATATATTCTATGGTATGAACTCCATTTTATCTCCATATGACATATTGCAAGGTGACTTAGCATTAAGTATCTTGAGGCATGAAAATCAAGAGGGAGCCATGCTCGATCTCCACTAAGATGTAAGACTTAGGTACCATCATGTTGTAATGTATTTAATACCATAAAGGTATTAATATAGGACACCAAAAATGAAAAGAATGTGACAAAAAGCCACCATTTGATTAGGGTTAAATGAAACCCTATGAACAAAACCAAAACTTTGCCCTATTTCCTCACATTACTTTGACCTTTGCATTTTTGTGAATTGGGAATCTGCACAGCATACTGCCGCTATTGGAGGAGGGCTTGGAGCTTGTCTACCTCCATTTCCACTATTTTATGAGCACATCTCATTGGACGTTCTTACAGAAAATGAAGGTAAGACCCTCTATCTGTCATAAATTAAACCATCTCTTTGCTTATCACAGTTTTCTAACCCTCTCGCCATGGCTTTTAAACAAGTTTCTGATAGATTTTGCTTTTTGTATGTTCCTTTGCTGCCATCTCTTGTGCTTGGGCCGCCATGGATGTCTTTACTGACTTTAACTAAGAACAATACCAGAGCAAAAAATGAGGAAACCCTCGACATTGTACACAAACCCTATTCTGAACAAGGTAAGCTTTTGAGCTCTTCGAAACCTATATGCTTCTTTTGCATCTCAACATTTGCTATTTAATTTTAAAATGCCACATGCAGATCTCAGCCACCATGGTTTCATAATTTAGCATGTGTTTTGAATAGCACATACTCAAAATACTTCATTTCTGTACTTGTGTATCTTTGAACATTTCCTCTATGTACTCTGGTGACATTTGTTCTTGCTCGGGCCACCATTGAAGAGCTCGATTCAAGCTAGAATGAGACCTATATGACTTGTATTTCACTGTCTCTATGGCATTCTGTAGCTTTTGATATAAAACTCATGGCCACATCATTTCTCTTTTTCTCTAAAATGAAGAAAGGAAAAAACACCTTCCGAACCTTGTCTCCTTCAGACCATTTCTTATATTGCATTGATATTTACTAGTCATGGCTGAGAAACTTATGAAACATTAGGCATTTTATGTATTTTCCTATTAAAACTATGTACCCCATGGTTATAACTGGTGACCTTTCCATTCTTTGCATCTGTACTTTGAACTTAAAAAGGCTTCTCTGAAAGTCGTGAGTGGCTGTGATTGTCATGACATTCTCTTATTTTTGTCCTCTCAATGTATGATTCTCTATATCATTTACAATTATGAAATCATGGTTGTTCATTTATCTTATGTTGCCCCCTGTAGCTGCACCAATAAATTACAGCTATGACTTCTACTCCTTTTATTGCTCATACAATCGAGGCATTATGTAATTTGTGATTGAAATCAATTGGCATAAGCACTATGCATCATGACTAGTTGTGGATCTTTTATGACTATTAATATTGTTGTCCTTTGTAATGCAGAAGTAAACCTTTTATTATTTCATGTCATCAATGGCTGCCTTGGATGGTTGTAGGCTCTTAATGAGAACATCCTTTCGATGTATGATTGGATGTCTAATTCACTGATGATTGATCTAAAAGTGATGATGACTACTGTATGCTGACACATAACTATTCTTTCACCACATTTTTCCTTGATCTGGAAGAAATATTGTTGATGGCTTCCTTGGATACATGGATGTATAGTGATATAGGGCTGTTATGCTCCTTTTACTACCCTTCTATGACTTGGCATAAAGATATATTGAAGACTACATTTAGATAGTGGTTTGACATTGGTCATTTTCAACTATAGCATGGCATATGTTACTCACTATCCAATATTGCATCGTTGTATTACATTTGGTGAGATCACATTGAACTTTGATATGACACATTCTCTATTCATTGTAGCTCACAGCTACATGTCATGGATTACTTTCTGCACCTTTGTATCCTCTTATCTTGCTGATCCATTTCCTATAGTCCACTTGTATCTTAATCAAACATGGTAAGCACTTGATGAGCTACCTCCTATAGTTTTAGCATGGCATTTATATGATTGCCCCATCTTGATTGTTGTTTATGCATAATCAGATGAAACACTTATGTTATACATTATGATATGCACTTGAAAGCTTTTCCATATTGATACCATGTCTTTAATGCTGTCTTTTCAATGGGAATGCTCCTTGAATGATATGTTGGATAAGATCTGCCATGTTGTAGTGAATAATGCACTTTCCATTAGCACAAGGGTGTTGTCTTGTACTTGTAAACATTTTGTATAATGATATGTAATTGGATATATGTCCTCATCTTAAAGGCTATCAAATTTTTGATTCTGAATCATCTTGAATGCATGAAAACAAGAAAATACCTAAATATATTTGAAAATACATTCACCTACTTAGATTATTGGGCAACCTGTTGCTGATATATGGTTGTCACTTCATCCCAATTGAAGTGCTAGCCACAAATGAAGCATTTGACTTTGGTCACATAATGAAACTGTTTCATCCCTTTTTGAGTTTAAAGGGGAAAAACATGTTGGGCTCAACCCTTGTGGGAGCTTGATTTTACACCACATGTTGATTTATCTTTAATCAGCTACATGACTTATCCTATACCTGCACATGGAACAAATAGATTAGAATAAAACAATGATACTTGACGATGCTTCATTTTCCTCTCTTGTAATTGATGAATATTGTACTTTCTGACCTTGACTATCTCATACAATCTGTTATGTATTTTGTTCGTACTGATATAGTGTATGGATGAGATGATGTTATGTATTCTTGTTTTCCCTTTTACAGTTGCATAACATATTGTATTAGATATTCAGATCTAGCTACTTCCACGACTTGTGTGGGACCAATTATTGCTCTCTTTTGTTCTTTATTAACTACAACATGATCCATTTATGTATATCTCATCTGATGATATGAATGTAATACTAAAATACATTGAGACATCTTTCAAACCATGATAAGCACTTTGAAATAGCAATGAATTTCAATTGATTTGTACTTTCTTTTACATAACCATAGCTAATAAAACTGAATCAATTTGTATGATAACTTACACAACTGGTGCGACCATAAGTGCTATGAATTTTCACTTTAAGATAATGAACTGCAATGCATCAGCTATGCCAATTTTTGAGCTGTGGTGAAGAAATGGTGAGAAGCTTCTCTAAAAATACCAGAATAGGGGAGAAGGATGCCTTTTTGAAGAGGGTTTTTGGAGATCTCGTGCCCTTTGGAGACCGAGTTTTCCTTCAATGGTTGAGCATCCTAGGTCACAAATTTGAATTTTTTCTCTTGACTTGAACCAATAAGCATGTCCCTAAATGACAAGATATCCCCATGTTTGGAGCCTTTCAATTCCTGAGACCCGACAATGGGATGGAGAGGAATTGAGTTACCCGACATAGAATTTTCTAAGCATTGAACTTCTGAAGCCCTAGCTAAACTAGAGCATGAATCTGGTAGGTTAGAGGAACCTCCTACATGATCGAAACCTGGCATCAGGACCCCATCATGGATTTGGAGAGACTTGGTAGGAGCATTTTTACCAGCAGTCAGGGAACAAGGCTGCACAAAGGGTATGGCATGATTAGTGGGGGTGACTTGAGCAATTGTCCCTTGACCGTCATATAGTGCACCACCAGTTCCATTGAAAGCCACAGGAGAATGTTTTATCACTAAAATAGGGGATCCACTACCACCAACAACCTACCCTTTGAAGCCCTTGCAAGTAGATAGAGGCACAACAATGTGTGCAAAATAATCCTTTTGCACCTGATCACCCACACTTCCCACCAAGCCATTGCAAACAAACTTGGGCACCGAAGCATCAATGCTGCCATGACAAACCTTATTTTTTCAGCATCACCCGCAGCAACTGAAACCCTAGAAGTGCAAAAATACTACTAATAAGCATCATAGTACTCAATGATATTTGCAATGAAAAGTGGATGGAGATACATGATAGGATGAACATTTTCTAAAATGGGATGAAAAGTTTAAAGAGGTTATGAATGAGATTGTAAATGCCAATATGATATGATGAGATGTGCTACCACTAGTATTGTCATTTTACAGGATGAGCTCAAAAAATGAAAATAGATGTAGGAAAATGTAGTTGATAAATCTAAGATAAAATGAAAAAGACTGACATGTATGCAGACACTAGTACTACTCTATGGGAGGAAAAATCTACGACCATAAGTAATGATTGGAGGGATCTTATTGATTAGCATGGGGTGTAACATTCTCCTTTGCTATTGATGGAGCTATTGGAACTATTTTCTACTATTTTTTAATTTTTCTTTGAGTATTTTCAGTGCTATTTCTTGTTGTTTTGTCTCATCTAGTACTATTTTCCTAGCATATGGTTCTTTATAATGGTTTTTGTTGTTCCTTTCTATCTTTTCTTGTTGTTATAAGGGACTATTTATGAACTTTATGCTTATGTAAGGGATTGCGACCCTTTTCCCTATTTATCTTATCAAAAACATAACTAGCCACTAAAAATTTCCTTACTTAAGTCTTTATTCAACATTATTGAAGTTCTTTGGCATGTTAACCACTTAATTAGATTCTCTTTCACATAGTGAGAGCTGTTATCACTTTTTATAATAGATGGAAAGGCTCGTTCTTATTAAATTCTTTAACTATTTTTGAAGATAATTTATTTATAAAAGTTGTAGTTAATGATTATTTTGGAAATGTCTAATAGGCACAACTCCTTGCAAGGTTTTTACTATTTTGTAGGTTTCAATGGAGCAATCAGTGCAAAATCTTTTGAAGAATGATCCACTACTTTATGTGGATCTGTATTCTTTTGAGTGTGAAAATATTTTATTTCCATGTTGGTAGCTTGTTTTATTTGTATATTCATTTACATAATAGTTGGCATGCACATCAAAGTAGGGGTAAAATGTAATGGTAAAAATTGCATACCCATGCCCTTTTCCCTTATTCTTTGATTCACTTTGATTAGAGTGTCACAATTGCAATAATTAGTGTTGATGCATAAATCTGTGGGTTTAATCTAGCAACAACATGGGAAACTCTGAGATGTGGGATTGCTCCTCAGAGTGACCTCTAGATTTTAAGGAAGCTGGCTCTTCCATTCTTCAATGGGGTTTGAGAAAAAGTTAGAAAGGAAACTAAGATTGTAGAAAAAACAAATACCTAATCTAAGGCAATCTGCCAGATTTGAAACTATTATTTGCACAGTGTCTAACTTTGAAGGATTAACTGGAATTAAAGAGCAAAATATGCATGATTAAAACTCAGTTTTAAAACATATTAAATAGAGGCAGAGAAACAGAGAAATTAGAGACAAGAACCAGAGATATCCCAGTATGCACAGAACACATCTCATTTATTTGAATGACCACAAATTACATAGGCAAAAGTTGCTGCACAAAAATAACTGTTACATTCATCATGAAAAGACACTACAAAGGAAAGAAGAAACTCTGTTGCTACTCTGACTCTCTGATCTGTAGAATGTAGAACTCTGAACATATTTGAAGAAGAACCTTCAACCTCCTCAATAACACTGACGGATCTGTACTTATAGCCTAAATATCTCAACAAATTCTCAACGGCCTCTAAAAATCCACAATTGAATCCGCAAAATCTGGTACCAAATCCGGCATTTGAAACTAAACTATGTCTTTTTGATTTGCCCATGGCTATATCTGGCACTAAAATGCACCTCTATGTCATGAAAGAAAACTCCCGCCACTATTTCCTGTAGCTTGCTCCATGAAAATAGAATATTGCTGCTATGTATGTCTTTAGGGTTGCCTCTCTTATGTTTCACGTGAGAAGTGAATATAATAATTTTTCCTTATAAAGCCATAGCTTTATTAGCTGGGACCCACCATTTAATATGAGAAGTTTTATAAAATAAGAAACTTTTAAAACTTACCTCTCCCTGTAACATTAGAAGAAACTTATATTTAATAAGTTTTACTTATTAAAGGGAGGGCCCACCATTTAATTTCATTCATAAAAGTCTTTCTTATAAAACCCATATCATTTGCATTTAATGAAATAAAATGAAACTTTTAGTTCCTCTCCTGCACGCGGGCTACACCACGTGCCCTTCTCTGCTTCATTTTAACTTGATTTATATTGCTCTCGAGTGCCTCCACGTGTTGGCTTCCGCAGCTCCTTCAGTTGCTATGAAAAATAAAGTGGCTCATTTCATATTTGGGGCTTTCAGATTCCTATGACTTTATTCTATGAGGGACCCACATCTTATATTATTTATTGAAACTTCAGCATCTCCCATGATTTTAATAAAATAAAATGAAGGCTTGTATCTCCTGTGCGTGGGATGTTCCACGTGGTGGCTTCCACTGCTCTTAGTTATTTTCTCACTGTCATGGACACTTACATTTGGCAACCTCCGCATAACCTTGCTTTTGCTTTCTTTTTCATTCTATTGTAGCCACGTGCCTCTATCTGCATCATTTATCAGTTGCTTTCTAAATCTCTCGGGTGCCAAAAAGTGGCAGCCTCTGCTGTGTTCTGATTTTCTCTTAACTTTCTTCATTGCCATCGGATGGTGCTTTGCTTTTCAAAACCTAACTCTTTTAGCTGTAAACAAAAAAAGACACTGTAAAACAAATAGAAGCGGCCAACATAAGAGGATTGGCCTCCTTATAGGTGCATAGACATCATAACAAAACCAGGCACTGGTTATAATTGAGAGTGTGCATCTGGTGTCTAAACGCATCTATGAAAATAGATATGTGCCTCCATCCCTTTTGCTCTAACCCTTTCAAATTTATGGTAGTTGTGCTTATAGTAGCTAAACGTATCTCCCATTTAGACCGATCCACCATATCAAACAATACTCATGTCAAGGCTGTGCCATGATTAATAAGAAACGCCATATCTTTTACCATTATTTTTTCATATTACTTGTTGCCAGATATAGCGGCGTTACTTCAAATCAAATGCACCTTTATTCATAATGCTACCTCTGTGTATGGCTGAATCTTCTTTGTGATGTATGTTGTGACTTTGATTCACTTGTGCATCCTTGCATTTGGAACTTGTAGCTGAGACATTTAATGGATGTGTCTTATCATGTATTGGCAGTGCCATATAGAATATGATTTTGCCCATCATTCTAAAATCATGTTTCATCTCTCAACATTTTGTCATACTAAATGGCTTCTTCCCATAGCCATGCCAAAGAAACTTTGATTCTGGCAATGACTACTCTTAACATATGTAATGATGGCCTCTCCCATAGAAACCATTCTTTCCGTGAGAGCTTATATGTCAGAATCATGGATTTACTGATGCCCGAGAAAAATAATGTACTTTAGAGGCTTTAGGATTCACAGGCAGCGTCATATAGAATATGCAATGCCATTTGTTTGAAATAACAAAGCCCTTCTTATGATTGAGCCACACCACCTGTATGACTTATGCCTTAATGAAAACTGCAGCTCAAACATAAGGCTAATGCCCTAAACTAAAACAATGCCATCATACCATGCTAATATTATCTTCTTCGAAAGAATATGCCACATGATATATTTTAGAGGACACACTATCAAAAGTGAATGGCTGATGCTTATTTCAAAAAAAATCACTGTGGTGTGAAAATATTCTCACCAATTTTGGCGACGGGCTGGGAAAGTGGGCCTGCTCACTTTGAACTCCAGTATCTCTGGTTTCGCATATCAGTTTCTTATCCATGGGCAATAGAGTCAAGTGTCTGAACATCCATCTAGCTGAAACAATTTTGAATCTGAAGCTTCCATGTTATGCAACCAATACTGATGAAAACCATTCAAAAAGACATGAAGCTGAAATGAAGCACTGCTAAATACACACTTGACAACTAAAACCAACCATAACTGACTGAACCTCAGAGACTGGGAGATGAGACAAGATGAACCATAGATCTTTTATTCTGGGACATGATCAAAACATAGAGACTAACCAGATCCCCAATCCCTTGCAGTTGAGACTTATTGAAAACAAAACTAACTAAAACTAAAACTAATGCTACTGTTGTAGCTTATTCTGAACATTGAAACCATATTACTGACAACTGAAACATTCAAGAACATATCCATTTACCGGTAAAGCAAAGTAACTGCCATGTCTAATTATGCTGCTCCAATTTATCCACATCAAACTAAAAAGGATCCAAATAAATTGTATAAAGAAATACAACAATATTTTGTATTTTTTAACTTCTCTGCACTCCAGAGATTCTTTCTTTGCTTCAAAACACCAGTCATGCTAATCAACATGTTGTTCTTGCATTAGTGGAGGGTGGGGAGGGAAAATAAAACACTAAAACTCTTTCCTCTGTTTGCATTTGAAAACTTCTACTGTCAGAAACATATTAATGACCTCTTTTGTTGACTCTTTATCTGAATGATAACTCATGATGGCATCAAAATGAGGCGTACATGTAACAACACTACCCAAAATAATCTTGAATCAGATAGGAATTTCATTGTGTAAGAAAAATGGCATATAGCGACGCTGAGAATGTGACAACCCTGTATGTGATTCTTTATGCAACTCTGCATTATTCCAGCTATCTCTTGATACCACCTTATCATGGATCTTTCCTTGCTTCAGTGGGTCTTCATAAAAAAAAGACAATAACCATCTTCAAGAATTGAAAACAAGTCATCTTTGGCACCCTCTTCTGTTTCAGAGCTTCCTCCATGATCACCTTCAATAGGCTCAGTGAAAACTTGCTGAATTGTAGGCTCTTCTACATCAAGAAGTTGGTATCCTTGTTTCAAAACTGAGAATAAATCCTCATCCTACTCCAAGTGTTGCTCATGAATCTCTGTGTCTTCCTCCTGTAGGTGTGAAACTTCATTGCAATAATAAAAACATTCATTCTGTGTAGACTTTGATATAATATCAGTGGCAACCTTTTCCTCAAAATGAGATACAGAGGCATCATCACCATGGACCCAGTACTTTTCAGCTTCAAAACCCTTCTCAGAGTACTTTTCAGCTTCAAAACCCTTCTCAGAGTACTTTTCAGCTTCAAGAAACTTCACCTCATAGGTGTCTTCTGAATCTGATGTAAAATTTGATAGTAACTCCGTATCTTCCTTTGCCACATATGCTTGATTTTCAATATCAAAAAGACACACAGGAGCCACTTTCATGCTTGATTTTCAATATCAAAAAGACACACAGGAGCCACTTTCTTGCTTGATTCTTCTTGGATGTCAAAGTGGCAGAGAACCTGGTCTATGGCTTTATTGGGCTGATTTGCAGCTATGGAGGCTTGTAGAGGAGAATGTTCAAGACAATTGGGCATTCTCTGGCTATATTCATATTGTTGTTCATAAGAATCTCGAGACTCATGGTACAGGTTTTGTCCTTTTAACTCATTGATCTCATGGGAGAGGGTTTTAATTAGTTCTTTCATAGCACTCATCTCCTCATGATTTGGCAAATCAGCAAGGAGGGTGGGTGGACTAAAATTTAGTTGTTTTGAGGGTAGAGGAGGCAGTTTATCAGATAATATGAGGCTGCTTTCAGCCTTAATGGCAAGATCATATGACTGTGGCAGAGTTTCACCCCCCAAAGATTGTATCATGATAGAGATCTCAGGGTCTAAAGCCTTTAAATTATAACAAGAAAGCAAAGACTGGAGGGGGCCTGATATCAATAGAGAATTTCTTCCATACCTTATCAAATCTTGAATTGAAATCATGTATGGGCTCCATAGGATGCCTCTTAATTGTAATGAGGTTCTGGGTGAGAGTGCCGACATCTATCCTATCTTTGAACTGATTGTAGATGAGCCCACCAAGCTGATCCCATCCAGTGATTGAACTAGGCTGCAAGCTTCTGTACCATTCTTTTGCTTTGTCCCTGAGGGAAGATGCAAGCAATAGGAGAGCATGATTTTCAGTCGTGACATTATGAATAGAGCATAGATTTGCAACATCTTGAATGTGATCTGCAGGAGAAACTGAGCCATCTCCTAGAAAGTGAGGCAATGCCTTCCAGGCTGTGTCAGGAACCTGACCCTGCTGCTGAAAAACAAGGGGACTTGAATCCCAGGCTACAAAAGGTAAATCCTTTTGAATATTCAGGTGCACATATATACTAGGGGCTGCCATGATTTGTAGGGGCAAAGATTCAAGAAAGATTCACCAATAGAGTCACCAGATGGGTGATTCATGCTCCTATGAGCAGATGTTTCTATGATTTTCCATCAAAACCATAGAATGCAGGGCAAAGATTCTTAGAAAACAAAGACTCAAGTCCTTGAATCGAGGCCCACCGAGCGTGCCAAAAACTGTTAATGCATAAATCTGTGGGATTAATCCAGCAGCAACATGGGAAACTCTGAGATGTGGGATTACTTTTCAGAGTGACCTCCAGATTTTAAGGAAGCTGGCTCTTCCGTTCTTCAATGGGGTTTGAGAAAAAGTTAGAAAGGAAACTAAGATTGCAGAAAAAACAAATACCTAATCTAAGGCGATCCGCCAAATTTGAAACTATTATTTGCACAGTATCTAACTTGAAGGATTAACTGAAATTAAAGAGCAAAATATGCATGATTAAAACTCAGTTTTAAAACATATTAAACAGAGGCAGAGAAATAGAGAAATTAGAGACAAGAACCAGAGATATCCCAGTATGCATAGAACACATCTCATTTATTTGAATGACCACAAATTATAGAGGTAAAAGTTGCTGCACAAAAATAACTGTTACATTCATCATGAAAAGACACTGCAAAGGCAAGAAGAAACTCTATTGCTGCTCTGACTCTCTGATCTATAGAATGTAGAACTCTGAACATATTTGAAGAAGAACCTTCAACCTCCTCAATAACACTGATGGATCTATACTTATAGCCTGAATATCTCAACAAATTCTCAACGGCCTCTAAAAATCCACAACTGAATCCGCAAAATCCGGCACCAAATCCAGCATTTGAAACTAAACTGTGTCTTTCCCATGGCTGTATCTAGCACTAAAATGCACCTCTATGTCATGAAAGAAAACTCTCGCTGCTATTTCCTGTAGCTTGCTCCATGAAAATGAAATATTATTGTTGTGTATGTCTTTAGGGTTGCCTCTCTTATGTTTCACGTGAGAAGTGAATATAATAATTTTTCCTTATAAAGCCATGGCTTTATTAGCTGGGACCCACCATTTCATATGAGAAGCTTTATAAAATAAGAAACTTTTAAAACTTACCTCTCCCCATAACATTAGAAGAAACTTATATTTAATAAGTTTTACTTATTAAAGGGAGAGCCCACCATTTAATTTCATTCATAAAAGTCTTTCTTATAAAACCCGTATCATTTGCATTTAATGAAATAAAATAAAACTTTTAGTTCCTCTCCTGCACGCAGGTTGCACCACGTGCCCTTCTCCACTTCATTTTAACTTGATTTATATTTCTCTCAGGCGCCTCCACGTGTTGGCTTCTACAGCTCCTTCAGTTGCTATGAAAAATAAAGTGGCTCATTTCATATTTGGGGCTTTCACATTTCTATGACTTTATTCTATGAGGGACCCACATCTTATATTATTTATTGAAACTTCAGCATCTCCCATGATTTTAATAAAATAAAATTAAGGCTTGTATCTCCTGTGCGCAGGCTGCTCCACGTGGTGGCTTTCGCTGCTCTTAGTTATTTTCTCACTGCCATGGATACTTACATTTGGTAGCCTCCGCATAACCTTGTTTTTGCTTTCTTTTTCATTCTGCTGTAGCCATGTGCCTCTATCTGCATCATTTCTTAGTTGCTTTCTAAATCTCTCGGGTGCCGAAAAGTGGTAGCCTCCGCTGCGTTCTGAGTTTCTCTTAACTTACTCTCTTCATTGCCATCAGATGGTGCTTTGCTTTTCAAAACCTAACTCTTTTAGCTGTAAACAAAAAAAGACACTGTAAAACAAATAGAAGCAGCTAGCATAAGAGGATCAGCCTCCTTATAGGTGCATAGACATCATAACAAAACCAGGCGCTGGTTATAATTAAGAGTGTGCATCTGGTGTCTAAACACATCTATGAAAATAGATATGTGCCTCCATCCCTTTTGCTCTGACCCTTTCAAATTTATGGTAGTTGTGCTTATAGTAGCTGAACGTATCTCCCATTTGGACCGATCCACCATATCAAACAATACTCATGTCAAGGCTATGCCATGATTAATAAGAAACACCATATCTTTTACCAATATTTTTTCATATTGCTTGTTGCAAGATATAGCGGCGTTACTTCAAATCAAATGCACCTTTATTCATAATGCTACCTCTGTGTATGGCTGAATCTTCTTTGTGATGTATGTTGTGACTTTGATTCGCTTGTGCATCCTCACATTTGGAACTTGTAGCTGAGACATTTAATGGATGTGTCTTATCATGTATTGGTAGCACCATATAGAATATGATTTTTCACATCATTCTAAAATCATGTTTCATCTCTCAACACTTTGTCATACTGAATGGTTTCTTCCCATAGCCATGCCAAAGAAACATTGATTCTGGCAGTGACTACTCTTAACATATGTAATGACAACCTCTCCCATAGAAACCATTCTTTCCATGAGAGCTTATATGTCAGAATCATGGTTTTACTGATGCCCGAGAAAAATAATGTACTTTAGAGGCTTTAGGATTCACAGGCAGCGTCATATAGAATATGCAATGCCGTTTGTTTGAAATAAGAAAGCCCTTCTTATGATTGAGCCACACCACCTGTATGACTTATGCCTTAATGAAAACCGCAGCTCAAACATAAGGCTAATGCCCTAAACTAAAACAATGCCATCAGACCATGCTAATATTATCTTCTTCGAAAGAATGCGCCACATGATATATTTTAGAGGACACGCTATCAAAAGTGAATGGCTGATCCTTATTTCAAAAAATTTCACTGTGGTGTGAAAATATTCTCACCAATTAGCATACAAGTGGTGTATTTTTTCATAAATTCAATTCATGACACCACACATCTCGATCCATGTTATCACTAATGCCTGGAGATTCTATCCTAATCCCTATACATATTATTCATCATACGTAGGTCACTTCTACAATTGTAGATCTAACCCCCAACATTTTAAAATTTAAAAATTCAAATTTTCACCGTACCAACCACTTGAATATTCATTGTGAGATGATCTAGACCATGTTTTGTTAATTTCTAGGCTTGGTTTTTGTATTTAAAGACAATAATTCATTCAATTTGAAATTGCCTAAGCCTCTATTGAACACATCTAGAATTTGATTTCCAAAAAGAATAAAAGAAATTAGTAGCATTTATTAACATTATTACATCACATCATCCTAGGGCCATTGCATGATTTTGTTTTTGTCTTCAACCTTTTGCTTAGAGCCATGAAGTTGGTCTATTGAGTGTCTAATTGAGAAAAACTTGGCCCTTGTAATCTGCTAGATTCCCCCAAAGGTGTTTTTAAAGACTGTCTATCCTTATGCACATTTATACAATAGAAATTAAGGTGATCAAATCACAATTGTTAACATTTTACCATATCAAATCCACAAGTTTCATTGTAGGCCCATGTGTAAGTTAAGATCCACACTCATGGAGACTAGTTTTACACTCATGTAGTTCAATCAAAGGGAAAAACTATCATTATGTAGAATATAAAATCTTTGTCTAAGGCAATCCTAAAATTCTAGACTATTATCAAATTAACTTTTAACATCTACTTAGTACTTCTTCAACATCTAATAATGAGCTATGTATCATGTATAATTTATTTTGATTCTACATTTGATTTTGGTTATTTCAATTACAAACTCCAACTAATTTTATCTAGATTAATTATTTTCTAATTAAATGTATTT
Organism: Cunninghamia lanceolata; assembly: GCA_027924645.1. Lineage (NCBI taxonomy): Eukaryota > Viridiplantae > Streptophyta > Pinopsida > Cupressales > Cupressaceae > Cunninghamia > Cunninghamia lanceolata. The sequence goes on from BSBN01000888.1 coordinate 818,209, forward strand.
ATTGAACTAACTCAAATGATTTTATTGTAGAGATGTTTTCCCTCTAATCAATATGTAATTAATAAATTAGTCATATTGTATAAAAAAAGAATGATTGATGCCAACAAACCTATACTCTTGGAAGTTAATCTCCAATGGATACCCTAATCCTACTACGTGTAATTAGATTAGAAATTAAAAAGCAAATAAAAATAGAATTTGAAGTAGGGAAACACTCTAAACACATGCAACCAATGGAATGTTACCATAGCCTTATTTTCTCAAAATAAAAAGTTATATGTCTTTCATTAGCAAAATAAACCAAACTTGTATTTACAAAGAAAATCAAACATAATAGTTTAAGAAAAAATATTATAGAAAACTCCTATAATAAATGATAAATGATGTAGAACTCTTTTTACTTTTATTCATCTAGCTCTATACATCCATATGATAACTGAAATATCCAATTAAAAATAAATGCGGGAAAGTATATATACAATAAATTGTACAACTCAAAACATTAAAACTTAAACCCAGTAAGAAATTACAAAAAGCCTGCTTCTATTAGAAAAGAAATATTTACAGTTTGCACAACTCTATCCTTCCAATTTCCCATAAAAATATATATAAAAAGTTTTAATTGTTGTTAACTCCCACTTACCCTTAACACTATGCAACTCTTTTTTTATAATATTATATTTTACAAGAGTTAACAACTGCTTTTATTTTTAGGAGAATAACGTCAAAATAACTCAACATTCATTGAGTGGTCTATATCAATGTTAAATTTATTCTCCATTTCAATTTATGATATTGTGTGCAAATATTCTTAGTGTTGCAATGTAAAGTCTTATCATATTGTGTGCACATATCCTTAGTGTTGCAATGTAAAGTCTTGTTCATGGATACCTTCATAATATTAGTGATAACAGAGTTTTCTTAAACCATTCTAGTTGAATGGTAAAAAGTAAATTTTAGTTAATAAAGTAGGGCAACTGTCTACCTCATTTTACCAGAGATGAAGTGTACATTTGCTATTGACTGTTGAAGAGTATGATATTTAAATAGAGTGATGACAACCTATGCAATAAGAAATTATATTTAGTAATTATATTTAAATTACTAAGAATAATATTTGTCTTATTATTCAGCTTTCAGCTTATAGCTTATAGCTTAGTTGAGAACATGTGGGTTATGCCTCATTCACAGGCTTATTACCTGAATGGGTGATAGATTCACCAATTATGTTCAAGCCCTGTGTTTGCTGTTGCATACTAAGTTCAATCTATTTTAAGATTTGCTATTGTTGATCACAAGTAAGGTTTTATCTTAAACTTCACAAGCCAAATTTTTAAAATCGAAGTTTGAGACGCCGAGGATATGGCCAAAGCCGTAGAACAGGCAAGCATCGCAGCTAGTGTAGAGAATACAGTAATGGACGTGGGCATGCTTCCCTTGTCTTTCCTCACCAACATACCCTCGTATATGGGATAGCTATTTACTACTATGAAGCCCGAGACCATCACCTGCACAAACATACTCGCCATGGCTGAATAACCTTCTCTCATCACACCTGCAATTCCACCTTCTAACGCCATGAAATTGATCAGTACTATGATAGAAAAAGGTATAAACAGCGCAGAGGACACCCCAAACTCAAAAATCTCTGCCTCGTATCGTTTGGCCGCTTGGCTGTCAAATACTTTGCTTGTCACCTCGAAACCCACTTTGGATATTCCAAGTAATTTACAGGCTACTTGAATAAGCCCAAACAAATAGGACGACACGCCTTTTATCATCCACATCCTTTGATCATTCCACCAGCATTTTAAAGAGCCTCTTCCCACATATATAAACTCTAGAGCACTGTATGCATATGAACATACTGATAAAAGTAGAAAGAGGAGAACCCATGGATCCGAAATCTGCAAAATATAATATATTCTTTATTTTTTTAAAATCATTCTGATAATCGATTAGGGGTATAATCCAAATCGATGCAAAATAGTTTACACAGTTATTTCTAAAGTATACAAAATTATTTGCATAGACTATGGAAACATGATGTAATTTGTAAATTAAAATCAGAAACACTTTTATCAATATCATGGACTTCATAGAAATACTATGAAGAAAGTTATTAATCAATATACAAAGCTCAAAATATCAAATGTGAAGGGTAAAAATACCTGAGGAAATACTGATAGGCCGCTGATCATGCATAAGGCCGGTACTGAACCGTAGCAGAGTAAAGGTAATGAAGATGGGGCCCATAGAAAGTAAAAGCTGTAACACATGTATTGTGCTAGTTTTGTATGGCAAATCCCATAAGTGAGTGGACAAATTTGCTGGCAAAAATCTCTAGTAGACCTGTTGCCCATCTTTTATTTTGAATCAGAGTATCATTCAGATTGACAGGCGCACACCCCACAAAAGCATCTCTTTTGGGAGAGAAGTAAACAGATTTCCATCCTCTGCAATGTATAGAAAACCCTGTCAGAACATCTTCCACCGCACAGTCGTAAAGCATGCCGACCTCTGAAAAGCATTCAATGTTAGAAGTTCTTTGTAACAGTTTGATCCAATTTATAAAAATTATCACGATTTAACTTGTATTTGCCTTTTTCCCCCATTGGGTGTTCTCCTCATAGCGGCACTTGGCAAGCTCTTTTCCCTCGTTCAATCTCTTGGATGGAGCTGCTTTCTCCATGCTTAAAATTGATGAACTAATAAGCTCTTTGATTAAACTTGAAGAGCTGTGTTGTCGCTCACTTCCACATAAGACATCCCTGCGGTGAACGCATCCGGTGACCACGTATGATGTACCTTCAATTCCATCCATTCCTTTATAATGTATCTGCATAGCATAATTTATAAAAGAACAGGTCAGTTGATTGCATGTGTTTTAGAACAGCGGTTGAATTTACAAATACTCACATTAAAAATCCTCCTGAGATAATTGGCATACAGATCGTTTTTGGTAATGCCATGAAACCTTTGGGGAAACTGGACATAGGCAAACTGGTGCCCAGTTTGAGAGTCCATAAAAAAGCACATAGCTTCTCGAAGGGCTTCACAGTTGTTGGCATACATGTCACAGTCCAGAGTAAGAATGAACGGAGCATTGCTCATTACAGCAGAGACTCTAATCTGCAAACACAAGATAAACACAACAATCATTACTATGATTCATAAGAAAAGAGCTTATACAGCCAGTGTGTAAACCACAGTAAATGCACAGACAATGTAACAGGAAAATGAGTTGTAATCAGGGACATTCATTATTACCAGAACATTAAGAGCACCAGCCTTAAAATTGTGGGGTTGTCCAGGTCGCTTTTCACGGGACACATATACAAGACTAGGCAAATCATGGCCCTCAACGTTAATATCGTTGCCCCTTTCTAGCAAAACCTGTAATTATCATATAATACATCTAAAAACATTTTCAATCATAATCTATTATCCAAAATTTATTGTTAACCACAATACCAAACTTTTTAAACTCCTGAGAAGGAAAAAATATATGAATTAGATTGCTATAGAACTAATATGACTTTTGTGACCTGAACTATACTAGGGTGGTTTCGCGAAGTCATCCCGGGATTCCATTCTTTGAAGCCATTGTGTTCTTTGCATTTCTGTTCTGGAACAGTGCCTCTCTCCACAGTGCTATTTATACAATATTTCATCTCTTCGTACATTTTCTAAACTATGTTAAAAACTTCCAAACTAGATGAGTATATATATCTAAAGTTTAGAGACAAAATGTTACATTTAAAACAGTTGATAAAATTGAGGGTGCATAGTAGATAGATATTAAATTTGAGTTTTATATTAAACATATTATAATTAAAAAAATTAAATATTATAATTTGGTTATAAAATTTAAATCATGTATTTACACCAACTAAAGAATATTTTTTTAATATTTAAAAAATTAAAATAAAAAATATTTTATATTGTTAAAAATCTTATTATAAACTTCAAAATAATATTTAAAAAATTTGATGAAATTCTGTGTGTATTCAGATTTTATTTTTAATTTTGTTTATAAATGAAAAGTGAATTAAAAATATAAAAATACAGTAAATTTGACGGAGTGCTAAATTGCTCTGTTCAATCAAATTGAGTTAAATCAAGTCTTATGGATTTAGTAATTTTTACAGAAGTTAAACATTCTAACCAATACATATTCTCTTTTATAAATATTTTGTTTAAGAAGAATATATAAATCTGATCAATACATGAACTATTTTTTTATAAAATTAAAAATATATTAATCAAGAAAGGGTCGACAGGCCAAGATTACAAAAGAGAATAAGAAAACAAGAAGCATCAAAAGAACCAAGTAGAAACAAGATTACTGATGCTCATATGAATCATAATGAGATTTTACATCAGGAAGATTATAAATTTTTTTTGTACAATGTCCTCCATAAAAAAATCTCATATGAATCTGATAAAAAAAGATAAAGAAAGTCTTAAGCCAAGGTCTATCACTTATCTCTCTTTTTGTACAAGGGTCTGGACCTTTCAAAATCCCTGTTTACTTTAATCAAAAACATCATTCTATCACTATCCATTTTTATATTAAAGAGAAAATTATTAAGATTTTCCAATAAATCATGAAGCATAGATGAACCATCCATGAAATAATACATCACAGAGACTATTTACAGACAGCGCTTTACATTTGATACCTTCATTCTATATAATGAGTTATCATTGGCAATCTAAAATATCTTTTTTCTCTTCACTTCATGGACTGTAAAGATTTTTATTCTTAAAACAAGATAATTAATTAACTAAAGTTGAAGGAAAAAAACTATGCTAAAGAGTTTTAATCTGAAGGAAAAAAATTATGCTAAAGAGTATTATTTCCAACATAAGCTACAAACCTTGACATTTTCCCATTCTGTAGTGAAGGACAAATTGCCATTTTCATCGACATAATATTCAGAAAAATATGCTTCTGGGCATCTCTGCTGAATGGAATACTTGTGGCAAAAAGGAACCCAACTCTTTGCAACGCGAAGCTTCCAACAGAGCATAAAAGGTGAGTGGCGATCCTCCATCATCCGATACATAACATGTCAATTTTTCTAATGGATAATTAAAAGCCAGAGTAGACAATACAGTGTTTGAAACATCCATTGGAGGTTCTTTAACAGGGTCGGCCGTGCATATAAATATATCAATGGGAGGTAGCTCGCTCTCAAATCTGTTCATTAACAAGCATAGTCCATATTACTCTAAATAAACATGTTTCTGAATCTTATAAGTAGGCCAACACATCTATAGTTTTGTCATTGATTACCTTTTAGAAAGTCTTTCTGGGTAGGTAAATCGATCTACAGGCCACCACCTGAATGCCATCTCTAATACCCACTGGATGGCCAAGCCTAGCTCTGCACAAAACACCAAGATCCATGGTATATATCCATCACTTGGCATATACTGGATACGATAATATATAAGCCCCAAAATTGCACTAAAATATATGCATCCATAAGCTCTGTTTATATACTGGATACGATAATATATAAGCCCCAAATTGAGCTTCATGAGCTCCTTACATATGTGGGCCTTCCTAGAACAAATTATTTATCTATTAGGTCATTTATTTATTATGAGCTAAAGAAATTCTTTAATAGTTGTCCCACAAATGAGTCTATGTTGAGGTGAACTTCACCTCTAACCTGAAAGAATTAATAGAGATTCAAGTTAGTGGCTTTGCATTTTACACAAAAGGTCACCTATATCAATTTTCTCAATGTTACTTTTGTTGTCAGGTCCCAAACCACAAAATTAAGGCTACCTGTTTATGCCTAAATCAACTCGTTTTCTAAAAACTAAGTCCTTGTGCCACAACAAAAATGGTATGATGGAGCATTTTGGAGCTTCGCTAATTCATGGCTAACAATCTTGCCAATAAAAAGATGGCAGCAATGTGGACCACATGTTGCCCTCTCAGGGATACTTCTCATCAGGAACTATATATGTTGACCTTTACATTATGTATATACAACTTGAACTTAATATAGATCATGGACCAATTCAATTCATGAGAAAGCAAATGGGAATCACAAGTTCTAGGTAATTCTATTTTTTTTTCTCTTTTATTTTGATTTTGTAATTTAGTACAAACAATCACCTATTATCAAAACATCTATTGTTTTTTAATTTTTACAATTCATTACAAGCATGAACTCTATTTAATTACATTAAACTAAATTTATACAAGCACTTGTACACATACTTTAACATTTGAATTGAATTTTTATTTTTCCAAACAAAAACAATAAAAATTAAATTTTTATTTTTCTAAAGAAAAACAATAGTTCTATGGCCATGCTTAAGATCTCAATATTAATAAGAAGAAAATAACTTCACTCCTTGAACAAATTACCAAGAAAACCAATAAACTTATATAAAAAATAAATGGAATTATCATGAATTTTACGAGAGTTGTAAAGGCACATCTACCATGCCCACTACCTATATATCATTTATCTAGATATATATAGTTTCTTCCATATTTCTACAACTTCCTTGAGTGGAAGTATATTTATGGGTTGCCTAACATACATAGTATGGTTAAAGGTGCAAGGATCATCAATCAATTTAATTGTATATATATTCCAATATCATCTCCATCTACCCAAATACTGTTGAGTACACAATATATATAATAAAATAAATAAATACCACTCTCCCTTAAAGTTCTGCTTTATATAAATCATTCTAACTATAGACATTGTCTTTTAACATTTCCATCTATATAGACAAGCGTCCAGCACTTTAGGAGCACTCTACTTAAATATCATCCACTTTAATGGTCAAACATTCAATAGCAATTTTACACCTCATTCACAATAAAAAGTTTTAAATATTTGTCCTATTTTTATTGGTCAAAATTAACCTTTGACTGTTGAAGTGGATGATATTTAAGAATAACCCTTTAAGAAGCACTATGTGTCCATTATCCTGTGCTTCCAACAACGTACTCAACAAACACATTTGAGGACACGTCTGAGGAACAGGACCTTCTTCCATAGCACATCAAATCGTGAATAATCAGGAACCGTAAGGAGGACGTCATGTTCGAAGCAAATGCGAGGTATGGGCGTTAATGAAAACATTATGGAGAGGAGTCAGGTCATTGATTCCGATCTGTTCTAATCGCACTGATGACAGTCCTTGCAGTCTTGGCAGGAACTTACGTGCTCTGTAGGTCTTGTTATAAGGTCCGCCAATCTTAGTTGTGGCTCTAAATATCACATAGCAGGCATAGAATTATAGAGATTCCTTGAAACTATCCGTGCGTGTGTTAAAAGCAAAAAGCGAAGAATCCCATGCCGCTAAACGCCATGAGATTCCTGGCTGCTATATTATTCGTTGCGTAAAGAGGTGATGAAGTGAATTTGTTTGCAACCGTGCCATTCAAATTCCATCCAAAAGCAATCCGTCCGTAAAGTTTGTTTTCTTCTTTTTCAGCAAATTTTTCCCTGTATGAAGCTTTGACGTGTACATCCAAATTTGCAAGCACACATTTGATGTATGAAGACTTCAGGAGTAAAATAAGAAAAAATAAAGCTTCCTGGATGCAAAAGTACTAATGCAGTGAATGGATACTTTGGCATATACGAAGTTTGGTGGGAAAAGCGTACATAATTTATGCTAAAAGTTTGATATGGTGTCTGCAACAAGTAATTTCTGATTGCCTTCGGGATGTCTCGGTGTCTGCAGCAGCCCACGATCGTTTTCTTTTATAATAATCAAGACATTTTGCCTTCTACCTCGGGCCAAGCAAGGAAATCGAAATGTGTAAGATAAGGTTCTAGGGAGAGGACCTAGTAGTTGAGCACCCTAACTTCAAGCCTCTCAAAATTATACGTAGTAATTTCAAATCATTCTAAATATTTTATAGTAGTTTACTTGGCAAGGTCCCTGCTTATAACTAAAGTTTTAGGGCCACATTATCAAATATGATGCCACATTAGCATGCTTTTTGTTGAGGTGTCAAATAGTTCCCCCAAAAAAAGGGTAGACCAATAGGTGTGCATTAAGTCATGTTTTGTTGGTGCGCTCGTGGCATCACATGATTGATTGCTGTTTAGATCTAAAGGGCACATTTCATTCAATTATTAGTACTTATAGTCAACACTAACAACCTTAAGTCACAACTACTAGTGCTAAACTTTAAAAAATACTAGGCCTAAATGCACAAATACTATCTCAACCATTGGAACTATCTCAAGTATTGGGTCTTTTCCCCTTAGTCAATTGCAGGAAGCAAAAATCTTGCAGCTCCCAAGTAATCCAAGGTGAACAACCATTCATTAAAGCTTTTGTATGTCCATAAATTTGATGTCACCATAGTGGCCCATCAATATGCAATGATTTTGATTTTTCAACCACCTACCGTGGCATCCACTCACCTAGTTATACAGAGTGTTGGACATAAATGTTTGATGGGACACTTTGATGCTTCCCAAATGAGCAGTCAAGATTCTAGGTGCTTTCATAGTCATCCTAGTGAGCACAAGTTCTTGAGAGAAGATTATAGCAACTTTATTTTTTTCGCATCAAGATTATATTTGTCCACATCAATGATCTCTACTAAATAACCATTTGGAATCTTTAGAAGACAATGATAATGGTCATCCAAAGCACTTCATAAGGATCTGTGCATATAAATGGTATCTCTTGAAAGGTTAGAGGCCCTACATAGGGTTCCCATAATTTTTTTGGTAGAGATTACCTATCAGCAATTGGGTTGGTTTGATATTATTCATTTACAAGAAATTAAAGTTAGAGCACCCATCATTAAAAGCAATATGCAACATGAAAAGAGAAATGCCTATGGTGACAGGGGCATTGACATTTAAAAAGACAGACAATTTTATTCCATGAGAATAGACTAGGCACATGGGTTGAGAAAGGTGCCTACAATAAAATCGGACAGTGACGCACATTTGGATGTGCGTAGCATTTTAAAAGACATAAAGGTGTATGGATATGGAAAACAGGCATAGCAGCATTCAAAAAGATGAAAAGCTTATTAGCTGATAGGCTTATATGTGGGCCTTTTTTTTCCATCAAATAAATTAACAAATCAAATGATTGTGTCATTTAAATGTCCCGCACTATTGGTGTAACATTTATGCAGTCCAATCCTACTATTTGCCGATGTCCCTGACACTCTCCAAATGTAACGTTCTCTGGATATGCGTAGCATTTTAAAAGACATAAAGGTGTATGGATATGGAAAATAGGCGTAGTAGCATTCAAAAAGATGAAAAGCTTATTAGCTGATAGGCTTATATGTGGGCCTTTTTTTCCGGTCAAATAAATTAACAAATCAAATGATTGTGTCATTTAAATGTCCCGCACTATTAGTGTAACATTTATGCAGTCCAATCCTACTATTTGCCAATGTGCCTGACACTCTCCAGATGTAACATTCTCTATACAAATTCTCTGTCTTTTGTTATTCCCTCCTCACTGGGGGTTAAACTATTATGAGTTCTTTTTGGAGGAATATAGAATGTGAGAGTGTAAGCTACTGTACAAGATATAGTTGTTCATATACTATAACAAAATTCTTATTGTAGGTTTTAATAGAAATAGAGCTATCCCCTGCTCTATGTGGATGTAGCCATTTGGTGAACCACATTAAAAACTTTGTTCTTCTTTTTGCTATTGTCTATATGTGTGTTTGATTTACTTATTTGCATTTAGTTTTTATCTATTTTATTCCTCAACAATTGGTATTAGAGCTTGGTGACGGAGATGAAGAATTTCCAAAAAAATGGAGGAAGTAGTTAAATGGAAGATTAAAAAGTTTTTGGGACATAACTTTAGTTTGTGGAAGCTTCATATTCACACTATACTAATTCAGAAGGATCTTCCTATTGCACTGCAAGGGAAGTCTAAGAAGCCAAAGAAGATGTCAGATGCTGACTAGAATGTTTTAGACCAAAAGGCAGCTGCAAGTATTATTTTATCACTGTCCAGCAATGTCCTCTTCAATGTTGCCACAGAGACAACAACTAAATAGATTTGGGATAAGTTGTGTGATATGTATGAAAGAGCTTTAGCAACAAATTGAGTTTTTTTGTTGAAGAAAGTGGTAAACTTGAAGATGAAAGAAGGTAACAGCATATCAAACCATTTAAATGAATTTAATGTTGTTATCAGTCAATTACTTTCTATCGATGTCAACTTTGAAGAAGAAATGAGAGCCATGTTGCTTTTGTGCTCTCTTCCCGATAGATGGGATAGTGTGATAATGACCATAGGTAATTTGGTATTTGGAAAAAGTAGATCTCAAGAAGGGGAGGATAAGAAAAAAGAATCCATGTTGAGGTATGATGATGTTGCTGCTACACTTCTCACTGAAGATATGAGAAGAGGGAAAAATAGAACAATTGGTAATGCCTTGACTATTTTTAGTAGAGGAAGGCCTCAACATAAAGGTATAAATAACAATAGAAGAAGGTCCAAATCTGCAAGAAGATCGAAGTCCAGGGGCAGAAATGGAGAATGTTGGTTTTGTGACAAAGTGGGTCACAAAAAAGAATTGTTGGCATTACAAAAAGGCACAATAAAAGGTAAATGATAGTGAAGCCAACATTGCATATGATAAAGAAGAAGGTGTTTTGGTTGTATCAACAAGTGATACTTCTGTGGATTCATGGGTGTTGGATTCTGGCACCTCTTTCCATGCTACTCCATGTCTGTAGTTTTTCACAAACTATCAAGAAGGTCAGTTTGGTAGAGTTTTTCTTAGTGATAACAAAGCATGTGAAATAATAGGCAAAGGTGATGTAATATTACAACAGAAAAATGGAAATAAATGGATTTTGAGGGATGTAAGACATGTTCCCACATTGAAAAAAAATCTAATATCCATAAGTCAGTTGTATGCTCAAGGGTATAATATTAATTTCTCATTATATTCTTGGAAGGTAACTAAGGGAGCCTTGGTGATAGCAAAAAGAAACAAATTAGGTAGTTTATATATGCTAGAGAATAAGGCTGAAGTAGGAGTTGGAATGGCAAGTGTGGATAGTGGTTCTGATCTTTGGCATAAAAAGCTCAAACACATGAGAAAAAGAGGGCTTGAAGTTATGTTAAGGAGGGATCAGCTTCCTGGTTTGAAGTCTGTTGATTTGGAGCTATGTGAGCATTGTCTCCATGGAAAATAAAGGTGAGTCAACTTTTTGAAGACTGGTCATGACAAGTGGACAACACCTTTGGAGCTTGTGCACTCCGATGTATTTGGCCCTATGGAGGTAACTTCTTTTGGACAAGCTAACTATTTTGTCTCTTTCATTGATGATTGTACTTGTAAAGTGTGGGTTTACATGATGAATAGAAAATCATAAGTTTTCTCTAAATTCAAAATTTTTAAATCCATGGTTGAGAATCAAACTAGGCATAAAATTAGATGTTTGCAAACCAATAATGGGGGAGAATTTTTTTCCTTGGAATTTGATAGCTTTTGCATAGATAATGGCATTAGACAGAAGCCACTCATCTAGATTAGAATTTGATATGCCTGAAGAGACATGGTTGGGAAAATAGATTTCATATTCTCATCTATGTGTTTTTGGTTGTGAAGCATTCTCTCATGTCCCCAAGGAAAAGTGAACAAAATTGGACTCCAAGTCAAAATGATGCATATTTGTTGCCTATGGTAAAGAGTAATCTGGTTTTCACTTGTGGGATCCAATTTCCAAGCAACATGTTCATAGTAGGGATGTGCTGTTCAATGAAAAAGTTTTCCTTTCTCTACAAAACGAGAGAGCATCATCAAATGACTATATACAAGTTGATATGCTTGAAAAAGCCTCTAATGGGAAAGAAACACAGCAAAATTATGCACCAAGCTTGACATAGGGGAGATTGAATGATTCACAACCTACAGTGCAGCCTGTAGAAAAGTCTACATAGGATGTTGGAGACCAGATGCAACTTGTTGGAAACTCCATGCAGGTTATAATGACTTCAATGTTGCCTTATCAGACTCCAACGCAGCCAATGAGAAAGTCTACTTAGGCAGAACAGACTTCATCGCTGCCTTTTAACAGTCTAACACAACATTTAGACCATTCACAACAAGTTGAAAAGTCTTCGCAGTCTATTTTAAAAGATATGTAGTGTCCTTTTACCACGTAGCAGCTCACACCTCCTACTTAGCTCTTTGAAGTGTCAATGCAATTGGTATCTCCTTCAAACATAAACACACAACCTATTTCCATTTCATTGCTACCTATTGATCAAATTTCAACACAGCTAGTTTAATTTTTGCCTTCAATACCTGGAACACAACAATTTGTTGAAATTCCTACACCACTAGAAGAATTTCTTGCAAGTATGAGGTTAACCAGTGTTGTCATTGATGTCAACATACTCATATTACATTGATAAGAAGGATTGGATGAGCTGTGTACTGAGGTTATTGAGGAATTTAGTCTCAATCAGGAACAGTGAAGAACAATGATGAGAAGAAGGTAAAAGTACTCAATAGGTTGAGGATCAGAGGATGCAGATTAAAGGGTTTGTAGATATGAGTCTTGAGATGTTCCAGTTAAGATTGCAAAGGTCTGCATGAAGATCTAAAGAAGTTATGATCAATCAAGTATAAACAGTTCCGGGAGATGCTCCTGAGTGACAGAGTGTTACAAAAAGGTTCGGTGAGATCCGGAAGTGCATTGTCCTATTGTCTGGATTGGAAGGAGTGTTTGGGATGCCCTTGTGATGTGTCATCTCGATTTGTACATAGTTTGAAGGTCTGGAAGAATCTACTCCTTTGTGACAGTCATGGCAAACTATGTTCTTGAGGCACCGGAGGTAGGAGAGATGAGATTCTAGCAAGTAGAGGAAGTGCAGATGTACCTAGTCATTACGGCAAGCCTGTGAAGGTTCTTGGATCATGTTGAGGTTGTGTTGTTAGTCCGCATTAGTGTTAGAGCCCAGAATTGGAGATATACTTCCAGATGAAGGTGTTCTTGTTTAGGCTGGCCAACCGGATGAGTTATTCATCTTGTGAATGTTCTTGTGGATGATTGCCGACTTAGATGATTGTTCCTAAGTTGATGCCTTGTATCAATAAAAGTTTATGAATTCATTTCGAAGTGTGTCATGGAGCGGATGAGTGTGGCATAGCGAAAGAGCGAAAGGCAGAGCAGGTGTGTCTCAAGCTTAAATGGAACTGATCCAGACATGGTAAAGATGTCAATCTCCAGTTCAAGTTTGTAATACTTGTTATCTTGTAGACAGTGTGTCTCTTATAGGTAGTGTGCCTCCTTGTGAGCAGTGTGCTCGAGCAGTGAGCCCTAATTGGCATGTGCCATCTATTTTTCTTATTCTTCTAACAGAGAATAATCCTTGGGTTAATCACCTCGTGGTTTTTCCCTTAACCGAGTTTTCCACGTCAAAATCTTGGTGTTCAATGTGTTGATGTTTATCTGCTCCGGTGTTTATGCTTTATGCTTTCATGAATGGTTAATTGATATGCTATTAAATAACAAAGAATGATCAAGTGTATGAAGTAGAATCAAGTTTTTATACAACTGATTCACCCCCCCTCTCAGTTGTGTGCCCTAGATCTAACAATTGGTATCAGAGCCAAGTTCCTCTAAAAAGAGCTTAACCGCTTGAGGAGATCTAGGATGTTGTCATACAAGAAGGATAGTCTGAAGTTTGATGGAACCAACTTCTCTCTCTAGAAAGGTCGCATGAAATGTCACTTGGAGTGTATGGGAAAAGCATACGTGTCCATGGTCACAAAGGCATATGTACCTCCACAGGGTGGTCTGACAACTCTAAATGAAATCATAGATGCTGAGAACAATCTGCGGACAAAAGAAGCTCTTCTAAGTGCATTAATTGACTCAGAGCTCTCAAATGTTATTGACCTACCAACTGCCTATGAGATCTGGATTAAACTGGAACTTCTGCATGAAGGAGATGAGTTTGTTAAGAGTGCAAGGTTGCAAAGTCTCAAAGGGAAATTTGAAAGATTGAAGATGAGAGATGATGAAAACATCACTACCTTTATGCCAAGAGTAAATGAGCTAGTGTGTGGAATTAGGAATGCTGGTGGAGTTCTGGATGAAAATGAGATTGTTTGCAAAATTCTCAGATCCCTTCCTGTTGCCTACAAAATCAAGGTTGCTATCATTGATGAATTTAGAGCCCATACAACTGTCACAAGAGAGCAATTGGCTAGCAAGCTGGCTGCATTTGAAATGATTGAGTTTGGAGATGATCCCCCCAAGACTAAATCTGCATTCAAAGCCAGTACCTATGTGAAAGGCAAACAAAGATTTGATCCGGGAGAAAACTCTTCAAGGAACCTGTTATGGTATGATCAAGCAAGGAAAGACATGGAAGAGGAAGAAGCAGAAACAGCTTAACTTGAAGCTCTCATTGCAAAAAGACTGCCAAGAGGATCCGGTAAGTATGAAGGAAAATTACCTTTTAAATGCTTCAACTACAATAAGATTGGTCACTTTGCCTCAAGATGTTCGGAAAGATCTACAAGGTCAAACTCTAACAGACAAAGGTTCTAAAAGAATTGTTATTATATTCATGAAGAAGCTGATAATGAAGGAGTAAAAGATGATGAATCAGAGATAGGAGACAAATCTAGAAATGAATGGGTGTTTATTACCATCAAGGAAGAAGAACCAATATCCTTTGAATCTATCAATCAAAAGGTTGTAGAAAGAGCTTTGGCTGCCCAAGTTGAAGAAAAGGATGATTGGGTTATTGACAATGGATGCTCTCACCATATGACAAGTGACAAGAACAAGTTCTTAGATTTGGAAAGGTATGAAGGAGGAATGATAAAGTTTGGTGACAATTCTACTGGTAGAATAAGAGGTAGGGGAACTATCTCTTTTGATGGAAAGAGCAAAACTGGTAATGTACTGTATGTTGAAGGATTGAAGCACAATCTTCTCAGTGTTGAATAGTTGGTAGACAAAGGTTATGATCTCCGGTTCAAAAATGGAAGATGCAAGATCTTTGAAAGCTCCGGAACTGAGATTGCATCCGGTACTCAAACAAAAGGTAATATCTTCCATCTAGTTGGTTCTAATAAAAATTGTTTGTTTGTTGAAGTTGATCAGAGTTGGTTATGGCATAGAAGGATGTGTCATGTAAATTTTGATAACATCATCAAGATAAGCAATACTCGGGCTATAAGAGATCTTCCAAAATTGGTGAAACCTACAAATAGTTTGTGCAAAGAATGCCAGCTAGGTAAACAGAGCAGAGTCTCTTTCAAAAGCAAGGATCAATCCTCTACCAAATTATTGGAATTAGTTCATACTGATCTATGTGATCTGACAAGAATCAAAAGTATGCAAGGTGATAGATATTTCATGTTACTAATTGATGACCATTCCCGGATGATGTGGGTTACCTTTCTAAAAGAGAAATTAGAAGCCCTTGAGAAGTTCAAAATCTTCAAGGCTATGGTAAAGAATCAAACTGGAATGAAACTAAAATGTCTGAGGTCTGATAGAGGTGGTGAATTCACATCCGGTGAATTCATAGACTTTTGTGAGAAGCATGGTATAAAGAGACAGTTGTCTACTCCTAGGACTCCACAGCAGAATGGAGTAGTTGAGAGAAAGAACCGGACCATCCAGGAAGCATCCAGGACAATGATGATGGAAGCAAATGTTCCTCAGATGTTTTGGAGAGAAGCTGTCAGCACTGCAGTCTATACTCTCAATCAAGTTCAAATTAGAAGCAATACCGATAAGACTCCCTATGAACTTTGGTTTGGTATAACTCCTACTGTGAGATATTTTAGAGTATTTGGTAGCAAATGTTACATTAAAAGAGATGAAGATCTAGGAAAGTTTGATGCTAGAAGTGATGAAGGAATTTTCTTGGGTTACTCCACTCAAAGCAAAGCATACCGGTGTTACAATAAGAGACTGAGAAAGATGATAGAAAGTACAAATGTGAAGGTTGATGAAGGAATTGAGAAGCCCTCAAGGTTTTATGAATATGATGAAGATGATCAGAATGGTTGTCTGGTTCAAGGAGCTCAATTCTCCTCTGAAAGTTAGACTCAGACTGATCTAGTAAATCAGGAAGAAGAGGTCAGTCTAAATGAGCCTAATCAAGAAACAGAAGTGCAAGAAACTCCTAAAGTTCCAAGGTATGTAAGATTGAACCACTCTGAAGATCAGATCATAGGTGACAAAAGCAAAGGTGTGCAAACTAGAAGGAAAATTGCTCTAAATTCAGATGAATGTTGTCTGATTTCAAAGATTGAACTTAAGACAATAAATGAAGCCTGCAACGATGAAAATTGGACCAAAGCAATGGAGGAAGAGTTGATACAAATTGAGAAAAATCACACTTGGGATCTTGTTTCTAGACCTAGTAACAAGAATGTGATTGGAACAAAATGGGTCTTCTGGAACAAACTAAATGAAGTTGGTGAAGTAATCAGAAATAAAGCCAGATTAGTCTACAAAGGCTACTCTCAAATAGAAGGGATTGATTTTGAAGAAACCTTTGCTTCGGTGGTAAGAATTAAAGCAGTCAGGTTATTTCTTGCATTTGCTGCCTTCAAAGACTTCAAGGTATATTAGATGGATGTCAAGTCTGCCTTCCTAAATGGTGATTTGGAAGAAGAAGTATACATTGAGCAATCGGATGGATTTCAATTATCTGAGCATGGTGATATGGTCTGCAAATTAAAGAAGGCACTGTATGGTCTAAAGCAAGTCCCAAGAGCATGGTATGAGAGGCTGGACAAACATCTTTTGAAGATTGGTTTTAACAAAGGTACTGCTGATAGTAATCTATATTTCCAAATAGATAATGAAAACATCTTGATTATTGAAGTATTTGTTGATGATATAATCTTTGGAGGAAGAGACAGTATGTGTAAAACCTTTGCAAATCAAATGAAAAGTGAGTTTGAAATGTCAATGCTTGGTGAAATGAATTTCTTCTTGGGTCTGCAAATTACTCAGACAAAGAAAGGAACCTTTATCTCTCAGACTAAATATGTGAAAGAACTTTTGAAGAAATTTGGAATGGAAGATTCAAAGCCTATGAACACTCCCATGGCTACCAGATGTAAGTTGAGCAAAGATGATGACTCTCCTAATACTGATAAGACAAAGTATAGGTCACTGATTGGAGGACTATTGTATCTCACTCAAACTAGACCAAATATTATGCAGGCTGTTGGTCTTGTTGCTAGATTCCAAGCTGATCCTAGAGAATCTCATGTTATGGCAATCAAGAGGATTTTTAGATATCTAAAGTGGACAGTGGAGTATGGTTTGTGGTATCCTAGAGGTCATGATTTCTCTCTTCATGCATACACAGATGCAGATTGGGTAGGAGATGTGGATGATCGGAAGAGTACCAGTGGTGGAGCATTCTTTTTGAGAAAAAGATTGGTTTCTTGGCTAAGCAAGAAACAAGAGGCAATATCTCTGTCTACAACTGAAGCATAATACATTTCTGCAGTAGGTAGTTGCACTCAAATCTTATGGATGAAGCAGATGTTAAGAGACATTAAAGTAGAATATGAGGAGCCTATCACAAATTTCTGTGATAATTCAAGTGCAATAAATATTTCTAAGAATCCGGTGTTGCATTCTAAGACCAAGCACATATCTATCAAGTTTCACTTTCTGAGAGAACAAGTGAACAAGGATGAAGTCAGATTGGAGTATGTACCCTCCAAGGATCAGATTGCAGATATTTTTACTAAACCTCTTCCCAAGGACTCTTTTGAGTATCTCAGGGAAAAGTTAGGGGTCATTGCCCCTCTGGTGATGAACTAGGATGCACTGATGTGCATCAGTCCAGTGGATATCACAGTCATATCTTGTGATCTGATTGGTGATGGGGAGCTGCTATTAAGGGGGAGCAGCTGGTATGATTCTGATGTGTTAGAATTGCAAGTATGAGCCCTTTGCCATTGATGTCAAAGGGGGAGAGAAGACATGTGAAAAACAAGTGTTGATGATCAAAGGGGGAGTAGTAAAGGAAGAGAAGACATGTGAAGAGTTGTTGCTGATAGGGGGAGCTGTGACAGAAAGGAGAAGTTCTTGTCTTGATGGTTTTTCACATCATATGTTGCTATCAATGACAAAGGGGGAGATTGTTGCAAGTATGAGGTTAACCAGTGTTGTCATTGATGTCAACATACTCATATTGCATTGATAAGAAGGATTGGATGAGCTGTGTGCTGAGGTTATTGAGGAATTTAGTCTCAATCAGGAATAGTGAAGAACAATGATGAGAAGAAGGTAAAAGTACTCAATAGGTTGAGAATCAGAGGATGTGGATTAAAGGGTTTTTGGATATGAGTCTTGAGATGTTCCAGTTAAGATTTCAGTGGTCCACATGAAGATCTGAAGAAGTTATGATTGATCAAGTAGAACCGGTTCCGGGAGATGCTCCGGAGTGACAAAGTGTTACAAAAAGGTCCGGTGAGATCCGGAAGTGCATTGTCCTATTTTGCAGATTGGAAGGAGTGTTTGGGATGTCCTTGTGATGTGTCATCTTGATTTGTACATAATTTGAAGGTCCAGAAGAAACTACTCCTTTGTGACAGTCATGGCAAACTATGTTCTTGAGGCACCGAAGGCAGGAGAGATGCGATTCTAGCAAGTAGAGGAAGTGCAAATGTACTTGGTCATTCAAGCAAGTCTGTGAAGGTTCTCGGATCATGTTGAGGTTGTATTGTCAGTTCATATTAGTGTTAGAGCCCAGAATTGGAGATATACTTCCAAATTTTGTTCAAGCTGGCCGACCGAATGAGTTATTCATCTTGCGAATGTTCTTGTGGATGATTGCCGACTTAGATGATTGTTCCTAAGTCGATGCCTTGTATAAATAGAGGTTTGTGAATTCATTTCAAAGTGTGTCATGGAGCAGATGAGTGTGGCATAGAGAAAGAGTGAAAGGCAGAGCAGGTGTGTCTCAGACTTCAATGGAACTGATCCAGACATGGTAAAGATATCAATCTCTAGTTCAAGTTTGTAATACTTGTTATCTTGTAGACAATGTGTCTCTTGTAGGCAGTGTGCCTCCTTGTGAGTAGTGTGCTCAAGCAGTGAGCCCTAATTGGCATGTGCCATCTATTTTTCTTATTCTTCTAACAGAGAATAATCCTTGGGTTAATCACCCCATGGTTTTTCCCTTAACCGGGTTTTCCACGTCAAAATCTTAATGTTTAATGTGTTGATGTTTATCTGCTCCAGTGTTTATGCTTTATGCTTTCATGAATGTTTAATTGATATGCTATTAAATAACAAAGAAGGATCAAGTGTTTGAAGTAGAAGCAAGTATATGTACAACTAATTCAACCCCCCCTCTCAGTTGTGTGCCCTAGATGTAACAGAATTTTCTAAGGAGCCTTTGACAAATGTTCACAATGTGCCAAGTCTGGCACCTGAAAATCTGAGAACTAGAAATGTATAGATACAGGGGAATTTTCTAGAACAAAGTACTTTGACATAGCAAGCACCTCAATTGAGGAGGACTACCAAATAGAAAAAGCTTCCAACAAAGTTTCATGATTATGATTTATTGCTCTCTAATCAGGAAGAGCCAACTAGTTTTCAAGATGCTTGCAATGAAAACAAGTGTGACAAATGGATGGACGATATGCAAGAAGAAATGGCCTCTTTGCAAGCCAATGATACTTGGGATTTGGTGAAGCTCCTGCCTAATTGCAAGTCATTAAAAAATAAGTGGGTGTATCGGTTGAAAGAGGAAGATGGAGGCAAACAATGCTACTGGGATAGATTGGTATTGAAAGGTTTTGATCAGAAAAAAGGGGATTTATTTCAACAAAATCTTCTCACCCGTTATCAAAATGACCACAATTCATACAATTTTGGGTCTGGTAGCTATGTGGGATCTTGAGCTTGGACAATCGATGTCAAGACTACCTTTCTACATGGAGATGTTGAAGAGCATTTGTATATGAAGAAGCCTGAAGGTTTTTCAAGATAGGGGCAAGAGCATTTATATTGCAAGTTGAAGCATAGTTTATATGGGCTCAAGCAAGCCCCAAGGCAATGGTATTGCAGGTTTGATAGCTTCATGGTTGAGCATAAATTCATACGCTATCAATCTGATCCATGTCTTTACTTCAAGCGGCTTGCAAATGGTGAGTTTGTCATACTTTTACTTTATGTTGATGACATGTTGGTAACTGGTAGTAGCATGAGGGTTGTTAGGGAATTGAAGCAACATTTAGTTCAATGGTTTTCTATGAAAGATTTAGGGGCAGCCAAGAGGATTCTTCGTATGACAATATTTAGGGACATAGAAGAAAGAAATCAGGTTGTCTCAAGAGAAATATATTTCCAAAATCTTGGACAGGTTTAGCATGAAGAATGCCAAGCCTGTTAGTACTCCATTGGTTGATCACTTTCGTTTGTCATCAGCAATGTGTCTACAAACTCAAGAAGATCAAGAACACATGAAGGGTGTTCATTATTCATTTGTAGTTGGCAGTCTCATGTATGCCATGGTTTGTACTCGTCTGGATATTGCCCATGCAGTGGGATTTGTGAGTAGATTTATGAGCAATCTAGGTAAACCTCATTGGTAGGTAGTACAGTGGATATTACAGTACCTGAAAGGTATGTTAGATCATGTTTTATGTTTTAGAGGACATGGTATTTACCTGTGAGGGCATGTTGACTCTAATGTGGCTGGAGACTTGGACAAACAGAGGTCTACAACAGGTTATGAGTTTACATTTGTCGGGGCTGCAATTAGTTGGGTTTCACATTTGCAACATGTGATTGGACTCTCTTCAACTGAGGATGAATATATTTCTCTCACCGAAGGAGAAAAGGAGATGATATGGTTACAATGGTTATTGGGCAAATTGTGGTGTAAGGAATCTATTTTCACTTTGTTTTGTGATAGCAACAATGCTATTCACTTGGAAAAGAATTCCACTTTTCATAATAGAACCAAGCATATAGAGTTATAATATCATTTTATTTGGCATGTCCTTGAAGATGATAATTTGCAGGTAAAGAGGATTGACATGAAAGTGAATTTAATGGATGCTTTGACGAAAATTGTTCCAAGGGAGAAGTTGGAGTTTTGTAGGACTTCTCTTGGCATTGTCAAGTGACAATAAGATTGAAGTGTAGGATAACTCTATGCAACTCTCTTGTAGCGATGATTGGACTTCAAGTGGGAGATTATTAGTGTAACATCTATGCAATCCAATCCCCCTATCTGTCGACATCACTAACACCCTCTAGATGTAACGTTCTCTATATAGATTCTATATCCTTTGTTATTCCCTCCTCATTGGGGGTTAAACTATTATGAGTTCTTTTTGGAGGAATAAAGAATGTGAGAGAGCATAAGCTCTTGTATGAGATATATCTATTCACATACTGTTACACAATTCTTATTCTGGGTTTTAATAGAAATAGAGCTATCCCCTATGTGGACGTAGCCATTTGGTGAACCACGTTTAAAAACTTTGTTCTTCTTTTTGCGGTTGTTTGTATGTGTGTTTGATTTACTTATTTGCATTTAGTTTTTATCTATTTTATTCCTCAACACCCACTAGATACTCTAGGTGTTGTAGAACATATCTTGTAGAAATATTTGTGAGAAAGATTTGCATCTCAAAAACCACCCATGATCTTCATGTCATGAGTACACTAATCTGAAGAAAAAAAATCTTCAGAATGATTTGTAACTTCAAAAGACGACCCACAAAGTCACATTGTGAATGACAAGATTATTAAAAAGGCATATCTCAGATTTTAAAGTGAAATGCAAACATGAGGCTTCCAATGTTACAAATGACACTTACTAAAGGGGCTTCCAATGTTACCAGTGTAGATTCATTCTATTCTTCTTGGATTGCATGTACAACATGAATCCCAACATTCAACAATGCATGTTTACTAGAGAATCCATCTACTAGCACTAAACAATGGGCATTTAATAATAACCTAACAATTATTGCAACGAATTCAATTGTTAGCGAAATTCAACCTGCAAAATCAATTTGTTTGAGCTGAAGGTCACGAAGGAGAAAAGGTTATCGACTGGAAATTTTGGGGTATAGACTACTTTATGAACCTTTCTTTACTTACAATTCTTATCAATATGGTAATATTAGTTTTAATACAAACATGGGATGATATATGTATCTGTAGACACTCAAAATAATTTTTACATAAATTCTGCTAAGACTTAGATGCCATAGATATTTAAAGTCAAAATTACAAGTCTTATAATTTTCTTCACAAACATCAGTAGCTACAAGAACAACATGGCTCCATTAATTCACATCACAAGATAACAATCCAATTTCAAATTGTAACTAATTTTGCCCTATAAAAGACTCACAAATAGTTTATGTTCACACATAGTCCTCTCACAAGTGTTTAACTAGTAACAAATTAGCTATTATAAAAGATTTGAAAATAGTGTATGCTCACACATGGTCTTGTAACAAGTGTTTAACTGATAACAAACAAGTAAAATCTACCAGTTTCTATTGCAAATTATTGATCTTAAAAACATTGTAGTGGAATTTAATTTCTTAAATGAGTGAGCATGGTAGTAAAATTGAGCATTTTACTTCTTCCAAGTGTTAGTTTCAAAAAGAGAATAATGGTTTTAAGATGCTTTTTCGGTAGTTTCCACTAACTACATAAAAAATTATTACAGCTAAGAGTATTCTAAAAATAATATATAAAAATATATAAATGGAGATTTCGATGCCTATAGAGGAAAGAAAGTATGCCCAACATTTATAATAGTTTAGATGCACATTTGGGACACCTCCTATGATAATGAAATTTAAAAGACCTTTAGGAGTTTTCTGTTGAAAAGGCAAATAATAGCTTGTTTGGGGCATGCTAGGTAATTTTAAACCCTTAGAAGAAAGAATAAGAGTAGAATATTTCCAAGAAAACATCTTGAAGGATTAGTCTGTAAGTAACTTGCATCATATAAAATTATTATTTAAGTTAATAAAAGTGGAAAATATAAGTTAATTAAAGCTAGGAAGAGAGTGGACCCACTTTGATCTTCTTTATTCTAATTATTATTTTAAATTAAATTTGTTTGAAATTATTGAAAAATACTTTTTAACACTTTTGTGTTACAACGTCTAGGAGAGTAAAAACTCAAGTAATACTAATCTATAATAAATCTATTCAAATTAACAATCCCTTTAAAAGTAGAGAGTCTTTGATAATATTATGTGAATGCAATTGTTAATAGTACATCTTTAAGTGTTTGAGTGGGGAATCTAGAAGAATTGTGGCAGTTGGGTATTTTTAGAGGGAGGGATGATCTTTCTTTTTTTGTTTGTTGGTTAGCTAATATGCTAAAGCCTAAATGGAAGGAGAAGCTTACTCCATTTGTGCAATTCATTTTCATCAAACAAATGTCTAGGTGGTAGCCTTGGAGCTAAAGAGCTGTAAAACTTATATATGGTTTCAATCAATAAGAAAAACATGTTAGGGTTTATTTTAAGTATATGCCTACTGAAAGATAACACAAGTTACCTTTAAGACACTAAATTTTAGGGCAAGTTGCAGAACACTCTTACTCTCTGGTCATATTTAAGGGGAGGAGAATAGTTGGGATATCAAAAATATTATGGGGATGATAAAAATAACATGCTTTTGAGGAGATTGGTAAAAACATGTCAATTTCCAAATAGGGTTTTGGGATGAATTCAAGTGATTAAGCTAATACATGTATTTCATTCAACATATAAAGAATACATACATGGTCACTGTTGTTGGCATTGTTATATGATTAGGCAGGAGAACATTGGATGGTCAATCGATTCATTGTAGTTCAATCTAATTGAAATCATAAACATTTTAATTTATATCTCTTAAACCTATGCTTAGTATTAAGCATACCCAGATATGATTCTAAGCCATTTTTTATTTAAATTAGATGTTGAACCTTTAGCTATCCAAATTGTAATCTTAATGGGAAGTAAAGTTAAATGGTACATTTGGATTTCTTTGGTTTCCATCTCCATATCAAAAGACCATAGCTATTGTTCAAGCCCAATTATTTACAATGACTAGAACTTTTCAACTCTATAAATTAAATCTTCAATAAACCTCTTGTGCACATGTTAACATGGATGAATAGCCTCTACAAAGGAATATCCTTGTGAAAATATTTTGGGACTGAAGGATGTGGGAAATGGGTCACCTTACTTAACACACAAGTCTTCAGAGGGGTGAATAAGTAGATGCCAATACTTATCAAAATACAAATTTGTAATCAAAACATGTATAAATTTATTGTTATATAATTATGTTTAAGGGAAAAAGTGGGATAATGATAGTTTGTCTAAACCAAATGATGTAGGAGCATCGTCAAACTTTAATTTCTGATTAGTTATTGTTTTAGTTTTTATTAAGTTGGTTGTTAGCATTTTGGAGCTGTTCATTGGTTGTATCGACATGTTTACACATTGGTTAAGAAGGATGTTTAGGATGTTAGTATTTGGGTCGCCACCATTTGAAATGGATGTGTGGAGTATTGTCGCAATAGAGGGGAAAAGTGAGGAGGTTGGAAAACTACTAGAATGATAGTAGGAGGCCAGTTAGCAAGTATGAGCCCCAAACAGTGAAGGAAGAAGGATGAATAGAGAAGGATTGAAGGGACTATGAAGAGAGTGGAAAAGAGATAAGCCAACACTGAGGAAAATAGAGTTCACTATTGTGAAGGGCAGGGTAAATTCCAACTTATGAAAGGAGACATGTGGATAAAAATTGCCAACAACAAATAACAGGCACAAGACAGAGAAGGAACCACTAGTTGGAGGTTGCTATTGGGAAAAGGAAAAGGAGAATCAACATAGAGAGAGAGGAGAGCTTTGGGAATCAGATTGAAGGATTGAAGGCTTAGGTACATCAAATTGTGTAAAGATTGATAAGCCTAAGAATAGATGACTGTGTCATCTCTGTACTCATGTATAATACTAAATTTGAATAAAAGATTTCTGTTAACATAGTTTTTGTAATTAAATTTCAATCACTTGAATGCTAAGACGTTCTTTTCAAACTATATTTCATTTATGTTCTTGTCACTATAATTAGTTTCATTTGAGGTTCTTGTCACTTATTCGAATATGGGAAGTTCCTATCAATGTTGTCCTGTCATGTTGCCACCATTTTAGGATTAGAGGGTAGGTGTGAATGAATTGCCATCACCAAATCAATTCCTTCTTTCACCCTCTAAACATTAAGGAAGTAGGAACCAGGCTTGCTCACTATGAGGGATCAAGCTATGGATTTCCTAGGTCCTTATTATGATAGCTATGACTGAATGGATTCTTTGATTAGGTTTCTACAAGCTTATGGAATTCACAAAGCATGAAACCCTAATTATCAATTATGTTGCAACATAATGGTTTTTGACATAGGAATTGAAAAATATATTACAAAAATATAGAGTAGAGATCACAGAGAGTTTGTACCTAGAAATTGAGGGCCTGTTAGACATGAGCACCCACTCTTCTGTCCTAAAAGATTTTGATGAATGAAATCTATTAGGTATTAGAGGTTATTCAAAGATTTCCAATTCCAAAATTAAATGTTTAGTTAGACTAGGGTACCCGCTCTTTTGTCCTAAATATTTTGCGATGCTAAAATTTAAAGTTTTGTGACTACTGTATCTGTAATATCCATTTTTTCTATCGCTCCTTTTCACCAGATCTTTTTGAATACAACTTGCACATACAAAAGTAGGAGAAATATGGTTGTGGCTATATAGGAGCTTGCCTTAGTCAAGCCTTGTCTTTGGTATTTCTACCTCAATAATAGGCAATGATAAAAGATTTACAGATGTGTGTGTTCATATATCATATGTGTATGCAGAAAATGTAAAACCCTAGATGACTCAAGCATCAAGGAAAGATCAACACACTATTTCACTCAAGGAAACAACAACATCACCTCAAGGAGATCATTGTAATGAAGACTTGTAGAAGAAGAAGGTGAGGCAATGGTTATCCATGGAGGATTCCCAAGCTTAAGTTGGATGCTTCAACCCTTCTCTTGATCGTACAAAGAGCTTGACAAAACCCTAGGAAGAGAAAGATAGTCTCAAGATCTTGATTCCTAATCTTCATCGAATATGTCCCGAATAGAAAATATCAAAATCTTCAAAGAGCTTCAATAAGATGTTGATCTTCAATAGAAAAAATGGTAGATTTTTGGCATAGTAAACTTGCATGTAGATTGTGTGTCATAAAATGATTTTCAATTCTCTCTAAATACCTAACATTAGAAATTCAAATATTTGAAATAATGTGTCAACATCGCACGAAAACCAAAATTTGAAATCATAATCCCAAGGTGTACGATGGGAGCTGACAGCCCATCAAAATTTAAAACCTAGAAAAATAGGGTAGGATAGGGGCATGGGCGCCTATGTCTAGGCCTTGATTTTTCCTTTAGGTTTGCATTTAGGAGGTCTAGGATGTCTAAAATCTAAAGTCTGTTCTCAGGTTCAGTTGTCAGTTGCTTCAGAATATGACATTTCTTCAGTTAGATATAGGTCAATCAGGGTTTAGGAAGGGTAGAAACAAACAGGGTGAGAGGACACCAAAGGAGAAGAGCTAACATATGTGAAATTGTGCCATTCCATGTAGGAGGATAATTTTTGACATAACATTTAGGCCCCACTTTAGTGGCCATATGACACTATGTCCATATGCAACTAAAGGAAAGTAAATACATCAATCATGAAAAGGATACCCAAAAGGATACTATAGAGGAAGCCAAAGTGTTGTCACACAAGAGGAAGAAGCCCCCAGTTTGTAATCCTACAAGACCAAAAAGTTAGGAACCACATCCTGCAAAGGAACACTTTGTCAGATAATCAAAATCAAATCAACCTACAACCAACACACAAACAAGTCAGCCATAAACATTAAGGTAGTTGAGTGATGAGACATGATGAGGGAGGAAATTGATGGAGATATATACCCCCCTTGTTTCTACTTGCTTAGTTAAGAAAGGAGAAACAAGGTGGTTATCTACGCGCACAGATTCCAGGGAAAGTTGATGAGAAATGTGTTGTGAGGGTCATTTTTGCAATCAACATCGAAGCACAATGCATTAGGTTAGATGGAGGGTGGAACTAGGATTCCAACACAAGAAAAAACATGTGAATCCGAGTTCGGCAGCCCAAGATAGAGGCTCATGAGTAAAATTGTTCAATTTTGCACCTAGATAGTGATAAGAATTCTCATCCATTTACTTTATGTAAAGAGAGTTTACACTTTTCACCATTCATTCTTGTCTTCGTTGTGTAGAGGAGAGAAGGAGAGGGAGAAGGAGACTAGCTATGCCAATTCGATGTATGTACAAGATTTCATGACCAAAGATGCTCAGATCCTGAGTTGTAGATCGATGTATCGAGCCCAAGGTAGGGTCTTAAACTTCACTTCTGTCAACTTTCTTTCCCATTTCTTTTCCTAGATTTGTGTGCCAAGTAGACCTTCTTGGATAGGGGTTCCCAACCAAGGCACCCAAGTCCATTAAGAGCGCCAATGTCCTCTCAAGGCGCCCAGGTCCTCCTGGGGTGCCCATGTCTTCCTGGAGCACCCAAATCTAGGAAGGACAAGGGCCTCAAGGACAGGGCACAAAGTGATGTCTTAGATGTTTCTTGATGATTTTATGATGTGAACTAATTCAAATTTGAATTTTTGACCTGTAGGATGTTCCCAAGACATGAGAGCACATAGACAGTTATTTGATGATGCTACTTCGAGACCACGCCAACACTATGTTTGACAGGGAGAGGGGTTTCTTGCATGCCATGGGTCTTTGGTGAGTGTTCATTATGCCCATGATGAGATTTCATTGTAACATACTGATGGTGCTTATGGAGAGGTGGAATGCAAATACATCTACATTCCATCTACCCATAGGTGAGATGATAGTTACCTTGGAGGACGTCTACTGCATCTTGTGACTGCCTATCCAAGGAGATAATGAGGGTCCTAGAGCATCACTCAACAAAGTACACCTAAGAGAGCTAGTTATATTTCTTAGGTTGTACTATCACTCAGATAGAGCAAGGACACATCGCACTCCAATTGTTAGAGTACGGATGCACTAACATTCCCTTGGTACGGAGGATCATGACTGCTACTGTTGCCTTGGCAGTCGCACAAGATGGACAAGTCACTCACCTTCACGGGGGGCTTGTTTATACTATTAGATTGATGGAGCAGCATATGATGATGTATGTATGGGGGAACAATATGCTTGCATACCTCTACAACAATTTGGGATGGTATGTGCATTATGAGACACAGAGCCTGATGGTGTGCACCCTACTATAGGTATGCATGTTTGAGCATATTAGGCGCACATGGCTTATAGGTTTACCTATAGAGCCGATGTGGACATATCCACATGCACACACTTATCCACTCATTAGATGCTAGAGATATGGTAATATGTTATACTAGAGAGTGATATTTGATAGGTTACAATGCAAAGACATTATTTGGAGACCATATAGTGGCTACAGACCATGGATGGATCAGCGCAAATATCTAGCCAGGATGTAGAGGGATCGGTTGATGGTCGGTCGCCTTGATCACATAGTTGTCTAGTTTTTCTTTGATAAAGTAGTGTGATAGTTTAGATGTAGGCATGATGTTCCTAGGATGCATCTGAGCTATGCTCACTCAGCACACAATGCAGTCAAGGTGGGTTCTGCCCCACGATTGAAGATAGCTGATATAGTAGTTAGTGATAATGATGGTATAGAGGATGCAGAGCTACTATCTGATGCAGATGATGTTGGTGCTACCTAAGAGTGTTAAACCTGGCGGAAGACAACATGACCTGCTCCTATCTTCTCTCCTGGTCACCCCATAGATGATCCTCAACCATGGATGGGTCATGCAAGTGACATAGGAATAGAGGATGATGTTAGTGATTTTGCTAGCTACTATGATCTTGATGAGGATGAGGATGATGATGATGATGATGAGGTGCCAGTACAGTATGTCTACAAATCATGATCATGATAGGATCAACAAGAGGTAGACAATGACGAGGAGACTGAGCTGTTTCAAGCAGGGGAGATGAGTAGTCATATTCCCCTAGTTGTAGAGCCAACTATAGAGCTTATTGTACTAGCAGCAGTTTGGGATCCATCCTAGCGAGATAAAGATCCAGGTGAGATATTATTATGTCAATGTATTATTTTTCTAATTACTTATGATGTATATATGAGATATTGATATTGATTCTTTCTTTCTTTTTACAATTGGTACAGATGGATGGCGTGATTTTGTGAGTCACGTCATATTAAAGATAGTCCCTTCCAATGTGGTCGAGCAACGAGTGCAGATGGTATATTCACCACATCAATCCACAGGGAAGCATGCAAAGATATTGATGCCATTTATGAGATATAGAGTGGCTATGGAGTCCACTTTAGATTGGGTTATCTGGAGAGTTGAGCACATGGAGGTGGAGCTCCAGGTGCTATGAGATAAGGTTGTAGCAGTACCTTCATATGAGAGAGACCTTATTGTGGTTGATGTCTTACTTCCTGAGCTACGTCAGGTGAGAGCTGAGAGAGATAGGGCTCAGTCAGAGCGAGATCAATACCATAAAAAATGTTTTGATTTGTATGGCAAGGTGTTGGGCTTGAGAGGTGAGCTCAATGGTCTACGATCATGAAGTGCCTCTAGGAGTCACTCATGGTCCATGGCCACATATGGGCAGCGCTCCATCACATGCATACTAGTAGGTCCTAAAGGAACTGGTGATTGAGGTTCCACTATGTGATGTATCTTATAAACTATGATGTCCCATTTTGGTGTGTGGGATAGTCGACTGCGATGTATATTCAAACTAATGTTTATATATATATGATGTTTCTATTTATGTTTGTAATGTTATTGATTTATGACATGTGATTTATATAAACTACAACTAGAAATAAATGTCAATGATTCTGTGGACATATAATTAATGCTAATGGGATACATACTAAACAATTCTTTGCAGAACATATAGTAAAAATCAACAATGATTAATGAATTTCACACCTAACTAAAATATTATGCTATATTCAATTAATACAAAGGTGATATTAATAAAGCATGTTTAAACAAGATATGACAATGATTAAGTGGAAAAAAGATGTTATGTTAAATGAATTAAGACAAAATGATCTGTCTTGTCAAAATTGAAGTTAAACTAATAAATTTGCTTTATAAAATAACATCTAACATACAATCTTAAGCATAGAATTTCTTGATATGCACATCATTAATAGGTTCTTTAAGCGGTGTACCTTGTTCATCAACTAATTTATACACTCCTAATCCAAAGGCTTTAGTAATGACATACGGTCCAAGCCAATTAGGGTTGAACTTTCCTTTTTCTCCAGGAGGTGCATTTATATAATGTTGATTCTCATATAGTACCAAATTTCCAATGTCAAATGAATGATGTATAACATGCTCATTGTGTGATCATTGGATGTTCATTTGATGGATTTTAAGGTGCTCAAGAGCATTGATATGTTGTTCATCAAGCATCTCAAGTTCTTGTAGTCAATTTTTTCATTCCATGCCATCATCAATAATGTCCTTTAGGGAAACTCATAATGAATGAATTTATAACTCTGGAGGGATTATCGCGTCAGTACCATAGACAAAAGATTATACGGTGTATTTCTAGTAGCCATACAAGTACCTATTCTATAAGCCCACAATGCATAGGAGAGTTGAGTATGCCAATCTTTTTGATGTTTATTAACAGTTTTTTGTAGAATTTGTCCAATAATTTTATTTGAATCTTTTGCTTGGTCATTTGATTGAGGATAGTGAGGCATAGAGAAGCGATGTTGAAGGTGATATTTTTCAAGAAATTTCTTCATGTCCTTATTCTTAAATGGTGTAACATTGTCAAAAGCTAAGGAGGAAGGTATACCAAAATGAGAGATGATGTTATCTTGTATAAAATGACAAATTACTTCAGTAGTTGTGGATCATAGTGGAACGACTTCAACTCACTTCATAAAGTAATCAGTAGCAGTTATGCTTGACAAGAAGGTGGAGAGATTTTACCAATTAGATCCAAGCCCCAAATAGAAAATGGCCAAGGTGAGACTTGGGCGCGAAGTTCCTTGGAAGGTGCTCAGATTAAATGTTTATGTTATTGACATTGCAGACATTTCTTGACATATGTGAAGGAATCTTATTCCATGCATTACCAATAATACCACATACATAAAGGCTTTTGTACTAATGATTTTCCTCCAAATTTGCCTCCACAAGTACTGGAGCGAGCTTCTTCTAAAGCTATCGAGATCTCTAAATTACTAAGACATTAGAGAAGAACATCATTATAGCTTCGTCTATATAAGACATTAGATAGAACTATATAATGCACCATGAGTTTGCATAGGCGAACTTGTGCATTTTTAGATTTTGAGTTAGGAATGGTGCCATCATGCAAATAATTTAATATATGGGAGAAATATTCATCAGAATTTGTATTACAATAGAGGTTAGTATCTAAAGATACAACTTCATCTAATGTAGGTGTTTTAATATTATTAATGATAAAGAGATATTTGTCAGGTGAATCAATAGGGGTTATAAAAGACACTGTACTTGCCATTGCATCCACATGTTGGTTAGCTTTCCTTGGAATTGTGTCAATTGAAAATGATGTAAATTATTTTAATAAAGATAGAGCTAAGTCACGATATTGAGATAAACTATCTTATTTAGCTTGATATGATCCTATTATTTGTAGCACAATTAATTGTGAATCACCATATATATTGATGTTTTTAATGTTAAGAGCCAAAGCGACATGAAGTCCTGCAATGAGAGCTTCACACTCATCAATGTTGTTTGTGCATGAGAAGTTCAGATGGTAAGACATAAGAATCGTCTTACCAGAAGAATGTATTAGTATGACACTAGCATTGGAGCAAGTTCAACATCATGAATCGTCAAAATACAATTCTCATTTATCATCTATATCTATATTTAGGATTTGATTGTTAGGAAATGTCTCCTAATTTTGTATAGCAAAGGGTGAAGGTGCTTCAGATAAATGGTCAGTTAATGCTTGTTCTTTAATCACTTTTTGAGAGATAAATTTGAGATCAAATTCTATTAATAATCCATTTAGCGAGGCAACCTGAAAGGTCTATTTTAGCGAAAAGATGTTTTAGAGGATCAAATTTCACCATGAGATGAACTTCAACATTTAAGAAATAATGCCTAAGCTTCTATGTTGTATAGACTAGAGTTAGGTATTGCTTCTTGATAATAGTATATCACACTTCATAATCAACCAATGTTCGATTGATGTAATATACAACACATTCTTTGTCTTCAGTATCATGTTCTACTAATAACGCTGCAAGAGCATTATAAGATGTTGATGTGTAAATAATAAAAGGTTTATTAATGGTAGTAGGTTGTAAAACAGGAGGATTAGCTAGATAACTCTTTAAGTCTTCGAAAGCCTTCTGACAATGAGAATTACATTGAAATTTTGAGTCCTTTAGTAGTTGAGTAAAAGGGCAAGTCTTATCTGCGAGTTGTGAGATAAAATGACAAATGGCCTGTATCTTCCCTTGCAAACTATGAAGTTGAGATTTGTTCTTAGGTGCTGGCATATTAACAATCACATCAATCTTCTTCGTGTCTACTTCAATACTGCGATGTGAGACTATAAACTCCAATAGTTTTCCACTATGTATGCCAAATATGCACTTACAAGGGTTCAAGTGCATGCTGTATTTCTTTATTTGCTCAAAGATTTGATGGAGGATTGTGACACGGTCCTAGTGACAAATAGATTTTGCAAGAATGTCATCGACATAATCCTCTAAGATATTATGGATGTAATCATGAAAAATAAGAGTCATAGCCTATTGGTAGGTTGCTCTAGTGTTCTTTAATCCAAATGGCATGACCACCAAATAAAATGTATCCCAAGGTGTTGTAAAAGCTATTTTATATTGATCTAGAGGATTGATGAAATTTTGATTATATCCTGACAAACCATCCATGAAGGAAAGTAATTCATGGCCATCTATTGAGTCAATGATCATATAAATGTTTGTCAAAAGGAAATCATCTTTCAAAGAAGCAACATTTAAATCCCTAAAATTAGTACACATCTAAATACGACCATCAGGTTTAGCGATAGCCACAATATTCATAATCCAAAATGAGTAATCAATAGGGTAGATAAAACTAGCTTGTAAAATCTTTTCTATCTTAGGCTTAAGTAACAATACAACCTTAGGATTCATCTTACAGATCTTTTGTTTAATTGGCTTAGCATCTGGTTGTAATACAATATTATGTATTACAATCTGAGGATCAATACTAGGCATATATGAATAATTCAAAGAAAATAAATTTGAAAATCCATGTAAAAGCTTGGTCATATCTTCTTTTTCTTCTATACTTAAAAAATCACCTATAGGGATGACCTTTTCTGTGTGATCCTTCCCCATGAAGACATCGACAGTCTTTCTATTACGTAAAGTACTATGGTCTAGGAGGTTGGGTGATTGTGGTAGTTTTTGAGATTCTTCATTAGATTTTAGAGTAGTGTTTACCAAGCAAGTGGACTTCCCAAAATATGCATCGTTATTTAAATAATAAGGTTACCATGTTACGATGATAACGAGGACCATTATCATAAAAGCTCCCAAGAATTCAATTATTGTTTCATCTGTCGAAAAGGTATCCAAAGAGAAATCTCTTGGAGGACAATTGGTGTCAATCATCTTAGGATATATCAAATTGAATGTTGATATTGTGGTCACATTAAGATTAAGACATTTATAGGCTTTGGTTTCCTTGAAAGGATTATACCCAATGCTACTTGAGTAATGTAACGAAGCATATTCTATGGGTACTCAAATTCCTTGTTGATTAATACCACAATGATTACCTACATAGTCACAATTCTTATAGAGAATCTCAAATCCTCAACCGTAAACAGATGCCATCTCACTAGCAGAAGATAGAGCCTCATTGGTATCATAGTCCGTAGTGTAAGTAAGAGTGCTATCTACATTTGTTACCAAAGAAACTTTAGGTTTATGAATAGAGCTTTTAGATGAAATCGATGCAACATTTGATGTTTCAGAACTAGAGTTGTTAAGTTTGTGCTCTCCTATAGAGGTAGAAGTAAAATCTAGTGAACCCCAATCATCACCAAGGAATGCATTCGATTGTTTAGAATCTCGTACCACATTATCTATGGCAAGAGGAGTTAACACATCAACTTTCAAGTTATTTAGAATCTTATGATGAATAACTTGCTTTTGTAATTCAATTTGTAAACAACTATCTTGTTCAATATCAGCTTTAATAGTATGAAGTTTATTTTTATAAATAAACTTGATTGAAAGATGAAAGGTAGATTGAACTGCCCCCAATGCATGAATCCAAGGTCTACCATGAATCATGTTGTATGACAAGGAACCAGGTATGACATGAATCAAGGTAGATAAAGTCACAGGCCTAACTTGTATAGGTAAAGTTATAGTGCCTATAGACTATCTTCCAACATTATCAGAGCCACAGATAATAAGTCTATCTAGTTTAATCAAAGAAGTATCAACCTTAATCTTATGTAACAAATTAATACCACAAATATCAAGATCTGATCCATTATCAATCACAACTCTCTTGATCAATTTCTTGTTTATTGTAATGAAGTAATCAAATGATCATACTGATTTTGAACTTCAATAGAAGGCAACTCATGTTATTGAAAAAAAATGTCTATTATTGTCACATGCATTCAATCTCAGAAAATTGCTACATCATTCGACTTGATGGTAGGTGGTACAATCACCTTTTGTAAATCTTCTTGGAGCATTCCATGGTATGTAGGCGAGGTTTGTATAGGTTCCCAAAGAGAAATCTTAGTAGGAGTAGCACAAAGATGCTCAACAAGATTATAATCTTGACCAACTTTATGTGTTAAATGATGTGCTTGAGGAAGCATAGGTTGAGAAGCTGGTAAAAATACTAGAATGTTTAACTGTTGTTTCCTTTATTTTTTATTCTTAGTATTATATGTATGAGCAACCATAGTGTGACTAGGTTGTTTTGAACTTCAATGTGTTATTTGTTTAGCATATTTATAGATGTGATCAAGAGGTCGAGAAGAAGGCGGAAGATCTCTAACAGTGAGCACCATTTTAGATTGTGGTTGAGCCACATCTAAACATGTGTTGACCACTATTTTTGGCTTCATAGGTTCTTCTTGATATTTAGGAACATAGATTGCATTTACTATTCTTTGAAACAATGATGATTTAGGAGTTGTAGTGGAATATTCAATCAAGATAAAGTCCTCAAGGGCTTCATCTAACATATTGAAGTCATTACAACTAAATGACTCATCATACACATGAAAGTCTTGTAAAAAGTAATCTGACATTAGAACATGTTCTAATTAATCCAAGACTTAAATGTAAAGGAAGATAGCATAAACTTTGTGAAAATGAAACAATATATCACTATGTAAATCACAAAGTTGTAATTTCAAACTCTTTTAATGAAAATCCAAAGATATCAAGCAAGTTTCAATACATACACTTTTCATAAAAGAGGGTTTACAATCTAAATGTTATTTAGGGTAGCAAACTATTTTAGATCTGATGTCTAAAAGGATGCAAATTCTTTTAAATCACAGATTCACCAAAAATGTTTATGGAAAAAAGTGGGATAATGATAGTTTGTCTAAACCAAATCAATTTCTTCTTTCACCCTCTAAACATTAAGGAAGTAGGAACTGAGCATACTCACTATGAAGGATCAAGCTATAGATTTCCTAGGTCCTTATTATGCTAGCTGTGACTGAATGGATTCTTTGATTAGATTTCTACAAGCTTATGACATTCACAAAACATGAAACCCTAATGATCAATTATGCTATAAAAGACTAGTTTCCAACATAGGTACTAACAAATAGATTACAAAAATGTAGAGTAGTGATCACAAAGAGTTTGTACCCAGAAACTAAGGGCCTGTTAGACACGAGCACCTACTCTTCTATCCTGAATGTTTATGATGACTAAAATTTATTGTATTAGATATCATAGGGTCTTCAAAGGTTTCTAGATCTAGAATTAAATGCTCAATTAGACTAGGGAACATGCTCTTTTGTCCCGAATATTTCACAATATCAAAATTTAAAGTTTTGCGATGACTGTATCTGTAATATCTGTCCTTCTGCCACTCCTTTTCACCAGATATTTTTGAATACGACCTATACATACAAAAGGAAGAGAAAGATGGTTGTGGATATATAGGAACTTGCCTCAGTCAAGCCCCATGTTTGGTATTTCTACCTCAACAATAGCTAATGATAAAGATTTACAGATGTGTGTGCTTATAAATCATGTGTATGCAGAAAATGTAAAACCCTAGATGACTCAAGCATCAAGGAAAGATCAACACACTATTTCACTCAAGGAAACAACAACAACATCACCTCAAGGAGATGATTGCAATAAAGACTTGTAGAACAAGAAGGTGAGGCAAATGTTATCCATGGAGGATTCCCAAGCTTAAGTTGGAGGCTTCAACCCTTCTCCCGATCGTACAAAGGGATTGACAAAATTCCTAGGAACAGGAAGATAGTCTCAAGATCTTGTTTCCTAATCTCCACTGAATATCTCCATGATAGGAAATATTAATATCTTCAAAGAGCTTCAATAAGATGTTGATCTTCAATAGAAAAAATGGCAGAGTTCTGGCATAGTAAGCTTGCATATAGATTGTGTGTCATAAAATGATTTTCAATTCTATTTAAATACCTAACCTTAGAAATTCAAATATTTGAAATAATGTGTCAACATCGCATGAAAACTAAAATTTGAATTCAAAATCCCAAGTTGTATGGTAGGAGCCAACACCTCACCAAAATTCAAAACCCAGAAAAATAGGGCAGGACAGGGGCACGGGCACCCATGTCTAGGTCCTAATTTTTCCTCTAGGTCTGCATTTAGGAGGTTCAAAATGTCCAAAATCCAAAGTTTGTTCTTAGGTTCAGTCATCAATTGCTTTAGAATATGACTTTTCTTCAGTTAGATATAGGTTAATGAAGGTTTAGGAAGGTTAGAAACAAATAGAGTGAGAGGAAACCAAAGGAGAGGAGCTAACATATGTGAAATTATTCCATTCCATGTAGGAGGATAATTTCTGACTTAGCAAATTAATTATGTAATATTAAACATTAATTCTTAATATTTATAAATTGAACATGAAGTGTTACCTTTAATTTCCTATCCGTGTATCCTTTAAACCTCTTATAGGTGCATGTGCTAGTTATATTCAAAGTTTGGATTTTATTTTAGTGTGAGCTTTGGTGCCAAAATGGCTCAAAATGTTGTCTCATGCTGCAAAAAACATTCACGCCAAATTTTTTCTAAACTCATCGGTTGGTCTCCCACCAGGGAAAAAATCATGTAAAAAAAAGTTTCATGTCATTTAAATGTCCCCCTCTAGATACTTTGTGGTTTCTTT
Organism: Cunninghamia lanceolata; assembly: GCA_027924645.1. NCBI lineage: Eukaryota > Viridiplantae > Streptophyta > Pinopsida > Cupressales > Cupressaceae > Cunninghamia > Cunninghamia lanceolata. Next base: position 855,800 of record BSBN01000888.1, read on the forward strand.
TTTGTTTAAATTTTTGTTTTCAAAGGAAAAGGAAAAGGAAAGGGAAAATGGTTGATAAGGTGAGATGAAGGGGAGCATGAACAAAAAACAAATTAATCATGGAGGGAAAAAGATATTTGCATGATCAGTTCTTTGTTTTTCTAGCACAAAAACTAAAATTTGTTTGTTGCAATTTCATTAAGCACAGAAAAACTAAAACCCCATTACTTGCCTTTTAAAATTTTGTGCTATATATCATATAGTTGGGCGCTGAAAAAAGAAAGTTTTTTTTATTGCATTCTTTTTATTTTTGGGAAAGAATAGAACTTTTTCAAGTTGACAATTCATTAACTTTAGAAGACTTGTGTATATTGTTGGCCTCAAATTTTAGATTTGTGGTATTGAAAATTTACATCAAGAAAGTGAACAGAAATAGACAATAGATTGGGCATTTACAAATTAAATAATACCATTCAACAATGCGTGTTTACTAGAGAATCCGTCTACTAGCACTAAAGAATGGGCATTTAATAATAACCTAAAAATTGTTGTGATGAATTCAATTGTCAGATGGGGGGAGGGAAATCAACTTGCAAAATCAATTTATCTTAGCTAAAGGTCACGGAAGAGAAAAGGTAATCGATTGGATTTATTTGGGGTATAGGCTACTTTATGAACCTTTCTTCACTTACAATTCTTATCAATATGGTAACATTGGTTTTATTACAAACATGGAATGATATATATCTATAGACACTCAAAAGGAATTTCTACATAAATTCCCATAAGACCTAGATGCCATAGATATTTAAAGTCAAAATTACAAGCCTTGTAATTTTCTTCACAATACTTAGTACCAACAAGAACAATATGGCTCCATTAATTCACATCACAAGATAACAATCCAATTTCAAACTATAGCTAATTTTGCCTTATAAAAGACTTACAATAGTGTATGTTCACACATAGTCTTGTAACAAGTGTTTAACTAATAACGAATCAGCTATTATAAAAGACTTGCAAATAGTGTATGCTTACATATGGTCCTATAACAAGTGTTTAACTGATAATAGAGAAGTAAAACTTACCAATTTCTTTTACAAATTCTTAAGCTTAAAAACATTGTAGTGGAATTTAATTGCTTAAATGAAAGAGCATGATAGTAAAAATGAGCATTTTACTTCTTCTTCTAAGTTTTAATATCAAAAAGATAATAATGGTTTTCATATGCTTTTTGCCCATCGTTTCAACTAACTACCATAACAATTTACTATAGCTTAAGACTATTGCCCTTTCTTGAAACAAATTCTTTTATGTTTCCAGTGTAGAAGGGAAGAGAGAAGTAGAAATTTGCCACAATCAAACTACCATGACCTAAAAACTATAAAAATGGATATTTTGATGCTTATAGATGAAAGACAGTATGCCAGGAATTTATAATAGTTTAGATACACATTTGGGTAATGAAATTCGAAAGACCTTTAGGAATTTTATGTTGAAACTACAAACAATATCTTGTTTGGGGCATGCTAGCCAATTTTAATCCCTCATATGAAAGAATAAGTAGAATATTTGCGAGCAAACATCTTGAAGGATTAGTCTATAAGTAACTTGCATGATATAAAATTATTATTTAAGGTAATAAAATTGGTTTTGTTATATGGAGCCTAATCAAAATCAGAGGTTGAATTTACCCCACTTTTATTGGCATGGTTTCCCCCAAAATTATTTAACGAGGTCAAGGGGCAGTGCCCCTTGTGGGGGTTTGGGGGTAGCAACCCCAAGACGGGGTCAAGATGGCGTTGGGAGTTATTTTTCTATTGGACAACATAAAAAACCCTATTTCTGTAACCAAGATAAGGCTTGATAAAAGCGGCTAAGGGTTAAGGTTTTTGTTGATATTGTATTGTAGCATTTTGCAGCTATATTGAGTTGTAAGGATTGTTGGCTATAATCGGTTTGATTTACTAGATAATAATATTGGACTCTCTGTTGGTGGATGTAGCCTAAGTTTAGGTGAGCCAGGTTAAAACTTGTCTCTCACTGTTATTATTTCTATGTATTTTCATTCATCTGTTTAATCTTTATTTGCATTTAATCGATATCTTCTACATGCAATCCTTAACAAGTGGTATTAGAGAGGATTGTGTTTGATTATTGTCTGCAGGAAGGTCTCACAGTTGAGTGGGAGCAATGGCGGATGAGGTTAAATTGAAGGTAGATAAATTCAATGGGCAAAACTATCAATTATGGAAGATGCAGATGGAGGATTATCTCTATTAGAAGGAGTTATGGAGTCCATTGGAAGGAATAGCCAAGAAACTGGAGACAATGACTGATGAGGATTGGAATGTTATGGACATAAAGGCAATGGGAACCATTTGGTTGTGCCTAGCACCATCTGTGGCATTGAATATAACAAAAGTGACGACAACAAGTTAACTGATAAAAGCTTTGGCTAAATTGTATGAAAAATCCTCAGCCTCAAATAAAGTATTTCTCATGAAGCATTTGTTTAATCTGAAAATGATTGAAGGTGGATCTATGACAGATCATTTAAATGAGTATAATATGATTACCAGTCAGTTAACTTCTATAAAAGTGAAATTTGATGAAGAGGTGAGGGCTCTCTTGATATTATGTTTTTTGCCAGAAAGTTGGAATAGCTTAGTAATGGCTGTAAGTAACTCTGTCTCTGGTTCAAATACTTTGAAATTTGATGATGTTGTTGGTGTTTTCCTTAGCAAGGAAATGTGACGAAAAAGCTTACGAGGGTCCATATCAGGTAGTGTTTTGAATGCAGGAAGCAAGGGCAGATCAAAGGAGAGAGGAAAAGGTTCTGGAGATCATGGGAAGTCATGAGGAAAATCAAAGGACAAGAGGTCCCAATCCAAAGGATAGAAGGATTGTTGGTACTATGGGAAACTAGGTCATCTGAAGAAAGATTGCTGGTATCGAAACAATAAAGGAGACAAACATGAAGGCAATAAGGAGGCAAATGTGGCAAGTAATAAATTTAAAGATGATGCTTTGATTCTTTCCCTAGATAATGATGATGATTCATGGGTTTTAGATTCAGGGACCTCATTTCATGCTACGGCCCATGGAAGTTATTTTCTTGATTATGTTTGAGGGAATTTTGGGATGGTTTATTTGGGAGATAACGAATCTTGTCAGATTTTTGGAAAGGGAAGAATCAAGATTAAGTTGCAGAATATGAATCATTGGCTACTACAAGAGGTAAGGCATGTCCCAAGGCTAAGTAGGTATTTAATTTCAATAGGGAAACTTGTTGATGAAGGTTGCATTGTTACATTTACTAATAAAAATTGGAAGGTTTCAAGAGGTGCCTTAATAGTAGAAAAATGTGTGAAAGTAGACACCTTATATCTTTGTATAGGTCATACTATTTCTTCTACTTTAGCTATTGTAGAGAAAAAACAAATAGGTTCAGGAATAGTTGCTATAGGTTCGCAAGAAGAGACTGAGACAGTTGCTACAGGTTTTGAGACAACACTGTGGCATAATAGACTTGGGCATATGAGTGAAAAAGGTATGAAGGCACTTCATTCTAAGAAAGTTTTACCAGGTCTGAAATGCATTAATATGGATTTCTGTGAAAGTTGTGTGTATGACAAATAAAAGAGAGTTAGTTTTCTCAAGAATGGGAAGCAAAAGAAAAATGAAAAGTTGGAGATTGTGCATATAGATGTATGGAGACTAGTTCAGGTGTCTTCTCTTGGTGGCTCTCAGTATTATGTTACATTCATAGTTGATGCAACTAAGAAGGTTTGGATTTATTTTCTTAGGTAGAAATCTGATGTATTTGAAACATTTAAGAAATGTAGAAGCTTGGTTGAGAATGAGACAGGTAAAAGATTAAAATGTCTTAGATCTGATAATGGTGGTGAGTATTGCAGCAAAGAATTTGAGGATTATTGTTCATTTAATGGAATTCGTAGGTAGAAAATAGTTCCATGTACTCCACAAGAGAAAGGAGTGGCTGAACGCATGAATAAGACAATAATAGAGTGTGTAAGGACCATGAGATTGCATGCTAGGCTGCCTTTAAACATGTGGGTAGAGGCTATCAACACTAATGTATATTTAATTAATAGAGGTCCTTTAGTTCCTTTGGGTTGTGTTATTCTAGAGGAAGCATGGATAGGTAAGAAGGTGAGTTATTCTTTTCTGAAAACCTTCAGATGTGAAGCATTTACACATGTAGATTCTAAAAATAAAACCAATCTAGATGCAAAATTAAAAAAATATACCTTTGTTGGATATAGCATTGATGAATTTCGTTGTAGGTTTTGGGATTTTAAAAGTCAAAAAATTGTGAGAAGCAGGGATGTTGTATTCAATGAAAAGGTGTTGTACAAAGATCAGTTGCAACAACATGAGAAGAAAGAAAAAGATTATGTGGCACTGGATGTTACTCCTTCTAGTGATGTTCCAGTGGTTCCTCATGCTCTGCAATAGCAACAAGAAATACCACAAACTCCAGTGAATGTTAAGATGGTCAACAAGGCTAAGTAGACCTCCTAAAAGGTTTTCTCCATGTTTGTATTATATTTTGTTAATAGATGTTGGTGAACCAGAAGGGTATGATGAAGCTATGCAGGTATATACATAGGTTTAGTGGGAGCATGCAATTAAAGAAGAAATGGACTCCTTGCTAAAAAATTAGACTTGAGAATTATGTAAGTTGCCTGCAAGTAAAAAGGCTTTACCAAACAACTGGGTTTATAGGTTGAAAGAGGAAAAAGGAGGTAAGATAAGATTTAAATCCAGGTTAGTTGTAAAAGGATTTGCACAGAAAAAGGGAATTGATTTTGATTGGATTTTTTCTCTAGTTGTTAAGATGACTTCTATTCATACTATTTTGAGTATTGTGGCTGCTAAAGATTTACATTTAGAATAGCTAGATGTGAAAACTACCTTTCTCCATGGTGATTTGGAGGAGGAGATATATATAGAACAACCCCAAAGATTTAAGGTCAAAGGTAAGGAAAAATAGGTGTGTAGATTGAAGAAGAGTTTATATGGCTTGAAACAAGTACCTTGGCAATGGTATTTGAAATTTGATAGTTTTATGGTTGAGCAAGGCTATAGCCAATGTAATTATGACTATTGTAATTTTTTTAAGACGTTAGATTATGACAACTATATTATTTTATGTTTATATGTTGATGACATGCTTGTAGCAGGTCTAACATGGATCACATAAGAGAGTTAAAACAACAGTTAGCACAAGCATTTGCTATGAATGATTTGGGGGCAGCAAAACAAATCCTTGGTATAAAAATTTGTAGAGATGGATAGAATAGAAAATTGACTCTATCTCAGGCTGATTATGTTGAAAAAGTGTTGCAGAGATTCCATATGGAGAATGCAAAACCTTTTAGCACACCTTTGCCTAGTCATTTGAAATTGACTAAGGAGATGTGTCCTAAGACATAAGAGAAGGAATAAAAAATGTCCAAGGTATCATATGCTTCAGTTGTAGGAAGTTTAATGTATGCCATGGTATGCACAAGACTAGATATTGCACATGTTGTGGGAGTCATAAGTAGGTCTATGAGTCATCTTGGATTAGAGCATTTGAATGCGGTAAAATGGATTCTCAGATATTTGAGAGGTACATCCAATAAACACTTATGTTTTAGGGGCTCTAATACTAGTTTAGCAGGCTATGTGGACTCAGATTTGGCAGGGGGTTATGTCTTCACTGTAGGTGGGACATTGGTGAGTTGGACGTCTAGGTTGCAAAAGGTGGTTTCTTTATCCACCATGGAGGCAAAGTATGTAGTTGCAATAGAAGAAAGCAAGGAGATGATATGGCTGCAATCTTTCATGGAAGAATTGGGCAAACAATAGGTTAATAGTTCTTTGTATATAGACAGTCAGAGTGCCATACATCTTGCAAAGAATTCTACCTTGCATTCAAAGACCAAACACATATAGGTTAGGTATCACTTCATTTAGTCAGTGTTGGATGATGAACAGTTACAACTGGAAAAGATACATATAGATGAAAATCTAACGAATATATTTAGGAAGGCAGTGAAAAGGGAGAAGTTGAGCTCCTCTTTAGCTTCAGTTGGTCTTCAAGACTAAAAATAAAAAATTAGAACATCAGAGTCTAAGGTGCTTATTTCCAGTGGGAGCTACAGGGTCAACAGTGTTAGATGATATGATGTTGAGTCTGATCAGTCTCCAAGTGGGAGATTGTTGTTATATGGAACCTAATCAAACTTAGAGGCTAAATTTACCCCACTTTTATCAATGCAGTTTCCCCCCAAATTATTTAACAGGGTCAAGGGGAAGCACCTCTTGCGGGGGTTTAGGGGCAGCGCCCCCAAGACAGGGTCAAGGGATAGCGCCCCTTGTGGGGTCCAAGGGGCAGCCCCCAAACCCTATTTTTGTAACTGACATAAGGCTCGATAAAAGTAGCTAAGGGTTAGGGTTTTCATTGATATTATATTGTAGCATTTTGCAGCAGTATTGAGTTGCAATGATTGCTGGTTGTAACCGGATTAATTTACTGGATAATAATATTAAACTCTCTGTAGGTGGATGTAGACTGAGTTTGAGTGAACCACGTTAAAACTTGTCTCTCGCTGTTATTATTTCTGTGTATTTTCATTCCTCTATTTAATCTTTATTTGCATTTAATTGATATCTTCTGCATGCAATCCCTAACAAGTGGAAAATATAAGTTAATTAAAGTAGGAAGAAAGTAGACCAACTTTGATCTTCTTTATTCTAATTTATTATTTTAAATAAAATTTGTTTGAATTTTTTGAAAAATACTTTTTGACACTTTTGTGCTACAACATTTGAGAGTAAAAAATCAAATGATAATAATCTATAATACACCAAGTCAAATTAATAATCCCTTTAAAAGTAGAGAGTCTTGAATAATATCATGTGAAAATAATAATATTTGACTACTACTTTATAGAGTAAAAAATATTCAGTTGTCATTTTAATTTAAACGAGTAGCATGCAATTGTTATTAGTCCATCTTTTAAGAGTTTGAGTGGCAAATCTGGGGGTCTAACTTCAAGATTTGCTTAGAGTCAGAGAGCATTGTGGCAATTAGGTATTTTTAGAGGGAGGGATGATCTTGCCTTTTTCATTTGTGGGCTAGCTAATATGCTAAAGCTTGAATGGATGGACAAGCTTACTCCATCTATGCAACTCATAGATTTTCATCACACAAATGTTTAGGCGGTGGCTCCAATTAGCCGATAGGGTTATATGTGGGAGATTTTCCTCTCGCTAAATTGTCAAGCTCTCAACAATTTTTTTTTCTGACATTTGAATTAAGAAATCAAATAAAAATATCAAATATTCATAATTGTGTAGATATGTGGCACAATTATCATTCCACATTGTATGACATCATGATGGAATCCACTAAAAATTATGATAAAAAAAGATTTTATTTTGGGTGTTTACTGTAGCAGTTATTTAGAATACCCATCTATGATGTTTTTATTGTGGAGGCTGTGGCATCGAGTATATTTATTATTCTGAGGGAAGTGTTCAATTTTTTAAAATAATGTAAAATTAAATTTATTAAGACAAGGGAAGGGTTTAACTTCTTTTAAACTACATAATTTATAACATATATTATTTATTATTAACATTATTAATTAATATTTTAAATTATTTTATAAATATAATTAATTAGCTGATAGTTAGCCGATAGGCTTATATGTGGGAGCTTTTGCTCCTACCAAATTGTCAACCTCTCGACCATTTTTTTTTCCATCATCTAATAACTAGAAGATCAACAGTTGCTTGGTTTTCATGCACTTATCAAAGATTGTAATTAATTGATGACATTCTCCACCTACGAATTATTGTATTTGTATACATCTCTTCATACAAATTTTGAAAGGGTATTCACTTCAAACAAACATCAATTATTGTCATCTTAAGAAAAGCTATGTGGTGTGAGAAGGTGCTTGGGATGTGACTTTATGTCATTTTTCTCTACCACTTAGTCAATTCATAATTGTTGAAAAAGTTCAAAAGTTGAATTAACTTTCAATATTTTCTAAACCAAGTCAAGTCTTAACACTCATAATGAAATCATAATTCTTATAAAAAATAGAAGATAAATGCATGTAAATTGACACTAATTTAGGCAAATATTGTAAAGAGATGAATTATCTTTTAGGATTTGAAATATCTGTAAATGTATTATGATGCATCTCTAGTATCAGAGAAGGTCTGGATAAATATTATTTTACAATTTGCTACAAATTTAATGCTTTTGTGCGGAAGGAATTCTAGTGAGCTTCAGAGTGCATTCCATATAACATGGAGTGTATATATAGATCCCAAACAATATGATTGATAGAAAATTTGAGCCAATTTATGCAAATAGAAGATAAATATTTACGTTTTCTATCTTTAAATTATTTTTGTTGTATACACACCAATATGTTATATTTTATAAATTAATATAAAAATCTATCATTTAAAAAAATAAAAATATTTTGACCCCAACTTCTTGGAAAACAAGAGGCATTCACAATTTATAAATGCTAGAAAAAATATATATTAAAAGATAATACTAATTTTTTATATAGTTTAAAATTACATAAAAAGATAATATGCATTAATTTAAAAAATAATTAAAATTTTAACTTTAATTTTATTTCAAAAGCATTGTTTTTATATCATATATATTTTTTTTAAATGCACCTGGGAAACTTTTTAACGTGACCGGTGACGCTGGTGCGACACGACCTCCAGCTCCACGTGAATGCTTTTGCCTCCGTCTCCATGCAAATGCTTTTGCCCGGAGCAATGAACCGATGAGGCCACAACATGGGAGACCTCATCCCCTAGCAGGAACACTTCAATCCCGCAAGCTCGTTGGCCCAGCGAAGGCATAAAGCCTTGCAAGCTCGATGGCCTAGTGGAGGTTTGAACTTTGGTGGCCACCACTACAACCGAGCAACTTAACCACCGAACCACACCATCATCGGCATTGTTTTTATATCATATTAATAATTATATGGTAAGATAGTTTATTTAGATCATAAGTATTTTTAAACATTAATAATATAATTATTTCTTTGAGTTTTCACCACTATTTTTTATTAAAGGGGTAAAACAGGTTTTGAAGGGATCTCGAAACCCTACAACCAAATGCTACCCCAAAGATAATACATTGTAGGATAGAAGCAAAACATCAAAAAACATAGCAAAAAGAAAAAGAGCCTAGATAGAATAATAAAATATACTAACAAATAACATATTGTAGTCTAACATCCACCCATCCGCCCAGTAGTTGTCAGCATAATAACATATTCTTAAGAGTTTATATAGCAGCCAGTTCCTGTTTGTAGAATTTTTCATGTAGTTTAGTGAATCCAAGTAGCTCATCTTTTTCCTCCTAGAAAGTCTTCTTTTTAGTACCTCTAGTTTTTTAGATCACCCCCCCTGCTTAATAGTCTTGCCCTATTTACCTTTGTTACCTTTATTTTGTTGTTTACCTTCAGCATCTATATCTTCCACCTTAGCCATCATGTGTTCTTCCCTTATATCCTTCAGCTTCTCAGTAAGAATCCTTATAAGGTCTTCCACACTATTTTGAATGGTGCACTTACTAATTTCTAACATTCTTTCCAAGTTTTTCTTAACATCTTTCATTTCAGTTTCCACCTTGCTCATGCAGGTATCATGATCTTGGCTATGAGACACTAGATCCTTCTCCAATTGGTTGACCTTTGGAATGGCCTCCCAAGACATAAATTTCCTCATCCATTTTGTCATCGATCTCAACTCCCCTCCAAATCCTTTGCTGGATTGCAATTAACCTGATATTGATCCTATATATCTCAATAAAAAACCATCTTGTTAACCTGTGTTGATCATTAACAACCTCCTTCACCATATCTAGAGCATCAAGAAACTTTTCCTTGTTTGAGGCAGAAGACACAAGGAATTGGAAGTTCTTAGGGAGCTTGCTACAGGGGTATGAAATAGGAGGAAAAGTGACACCTATCTCAAGATCATCATACCCTTGACTTTAGGGTTCTCAGCCATCCCCATTTTCAACTTTAGCTTGTGAATTTTCTTACCTCTCTCAGCAATGTTCCGCTTCTCTAGGTTCTCCCCATCATCCTAGCTCTACTTGCCCTTCTTTATTTTACTCTTCTTCTAATTTCCCCCTTTCTCCTCCATAAACCCTTCAACCCCATCTCACCCTAAGGCAGAACCAGTAGACCATGAGTCCTCCCCTATTTTACCCTATTTTGTCAGAGTTTTCTTTTCATAGATTCTTTTTCTTTTTTTAGATTTTCCCTTCTCCTTAGCATCAAAGGAATGAGGGGTGGAAAAAACTTCCACAATGTCATCCTCCCTAGTCCAATTAGTGTTTGTATCATCTCCCCCAATCTCACCTTCTATGGAGGGAGAATAGTCAACAATGGGAACTTTACCTTTTTCTCAGCAGTTCCCTTCACCTCTATCATAGGATCCATGGATTTAATATGCTCCATGATGAGTAAAATTAAATCCTCATGCATAACAGGCATCCTAGGGTTTCTTTGATGTTCTTTTATTACAAATTCCATGGAAGAAAATAGGTAGAAAGGAAAGGAAACTAGTAAATGATGCTTGAAATGGTTAAGAAGCATGAAGTGATAACTATAAACAGTGGTGAACCTATCTTCTAGAGTCACATAATGCATGAGGATCTCGGTTACATCCCCAGATGGGTTTGATAGACTTTCTCTCATAACCGGCCAAGTTGAACTTAACCAGCAAATTCCTCTCATTGCCTTTGAAGAAGGATTTCAGCACTTCCTCTCCTACTTTACGGTCCTTAAAGAATTTCTTTCCCTCCATAGACAGACCTGTTATCCCAGCTATGAACTCTTTAGATATTTTAGTCTCACTTTTCTTCCCTACCACCCTTTAGCAAACATATTAGTTGCTACAGGATCCAACCCATGTAATTTCTCCATAAGGGGAACAAGGCCACCTTCCTGCATGATTTTCCATAGATGGGGCCACCTACAGATCCCATCACAAGAACAAGGTTCAATCATATTTCTATCTCCTCCCATTTTCATCTCTTTCCAAATGTCTCTATCAGAAGACTCCAACATTTGATTAAGACAAAGCACTTTCCCTTTTTTATTTAGCAAGGTGTTCTCCCCGCCCAGAAAGCGTACGAGCCTCCACAGAGTTATCATGAGATTAACTCTTAGATACAATGCTATAATTGTCCTGATTACCTTCATTTATCACTAATAATTTCCTTACTTGGAAAATATGAAAGCTTTTCATAACATTTGATGTCTTGAGATGTCACCGTCTCATTGGCTATAATGTCAGCCATCCCATTTCCTTCCTAGATTATACGAGAAATTAAAAATTTCTCAAAGGAATTAATCATTTTAACAGAATCCTTTATTGTCATATCAATGGTCCAACTTGGGGATTAGATTTCCTTTAGACACTTGACTATATTGATTGAGCCCCCCTTGATCTAGACCTTCTTATAAACTCTCTCATAGGCGAGCTTTATGCTATGGTAGGCCATCGTACCTTCAGTGTAGTGATTAGACTAAATGCCCAATGGAAGTGCCACATCTGAAATAAACCTACCTCTATCATCTCTTAACACTCCCTTGCTTCCAGCTAGCCTAGGATTCCCTTTGGCCACCCTATCAAAATTGACCTTAACCCACCCCAAAGGTGGGGTCTTCCATTTAACCTGATCTCTAGCTTTATTAATTCTCTTATACGAGATTGAAGTATCATTTGTTAGACCTTAGTTAAAAGACTTTTGCTTATCATAATTAGAAATGATATCCTTCGGCTCATTCTAATTTTTATCCAACATGCTTTGAGTGAAATTTTCCTTGATAGTTGTTTTAACTTTCACCATCACCTCGTCAACTAGCAAAGCTGTCTCATAGAAGACCCTATTAATTATTTCTTTCCAAACTCCCCATGCTACATGGGGAAGGGTAAGGGACCAGAGGAACCTGAGAGCTAAATTCTAGGAAGGAGTTTTCCATTGGATGACCATATACTCTAAGGAGTTAGGGAAATCCCAGTCCAAGTTGCATTAAGAGAGGATCTTGCCACATATTTCTCTAAAGAAATCACAATGAATTACCATGTAGACTACCAGTTCCAACTGGTTTAGACATAGAGCACACCTATTAGGAATAGAAAAACCACATTTACACAAGTTATCAATGGGGAGGATCTTATTCTAGGCTAAAAGCCATGAGAAGATATTGATTTCCAGAATGAGATCCAAAATCCAAAGATTGGCCCAGAAAGGAGCAGCATCCTGACCCTAAAGCAACATCTCAAACCTAGACGCCACTGAGGAGTTCCCTAAAGGGGATGAACTCTAAACCACTTCATCCTCCATCTATAATCATGGTAGGTGGAACTAGGAGAGGAAGACTTGAAGGTCTTTGAGAATGGGATTTAACTTCGATAGATTCTTCCATTTGCCATGCTCCATGTAATCCACAACTCTCTTACCCAAGGTTTTAATGCAGAGTTCTCGTATAGGTGTGGCCCACTCCACGTCATCTAGCTTCTTTTCCCTATACCATAGGTCTTCCCATAGTTGAATTGATAATGTTTTAAATGATTATGCAATATCATGAGTGTATGCATTTCCTTGCTTCGAATATGATATATATATATATATATTAGATTAATCTATTTGCTCGAGTGCGCAGGTGACTTTCCAAGCCATGGAAAATTAGAGATCGATCCCACACCTAATGTGATTCTCGTGTTAGATCTATCTAGTCCCAAGGGGGACCAAGATCACGTGTGATTTACATGATGCTTTCGTAAATGTTTGCATTTTATTATTTAGCTTAGATTTCATCTCTTTTATATTATTTATTGAAGTGTTGTAAAAATATGTGTTTTAATATACACCACTTGGTGTCTTTTAATTTTGATGGCCATTTTATGTGATTTTCTACTTCCTAAAGTGTTTATTATGGACTACAATTAATCCTAGGTGTTAACCCTAGGGACTAAGGCCCATTCAAACATGCCAAACCATAGGGTTACCTCTGTCTAGTCACTTTAACTTCAGCCTGAAGTGAAGTGACGAAATTCAAATTTGAATTGGAGTGGAGGATGAGTCATACCTTTAAACATCACCCATTCCCCTTTCCAAGGCATCTAATCCCATCACCTTAAAGACTTGGGGAGTCTTCAAGACCCCCAAGTGTGTGGAACCTTCCTCCAATGCTCTCACACATGTGTGAGAGCATCTTGGAGTGAAGGGGATTCCTTTAGAGAATAAGGTGATAACATGTGTCATCCCTTATCCTCTTGGAGCCCATTTTGAGAGATGCCACCTCTCCACCTTTACTTTCACATGTGTGAGAACACATGTGGACAGAGTGAGGTTTGAATGGATGGGAGGGTGAGACATGTCACCTCCACATTCCATATTCCTTGCAAATAGTTTGGTAAGAGGAAGGAGAAGGTGACACATTTCACCTTCTCATTCCTCAAGGATTTGGAATGAAGCCTATATTATTTCCTCTTTTTGAGAGGAAAGGGGTTCCTTCATTTTCTTATTTTTGCCTATCTTTGGAGGTGGTTTTTTTAGAGAGTTAGAGAGTTGGAGATCTTGGAAGGAGGCTTGAAGGAGAAGGTTGGAAAGCTCTTCTACAACTCTCTTCCATTATTGGGATTTCAAAGGTAAGCCTCAAGGCACAAGAGCCTTTCTCATGTATTTTTACTTTTATTGTGTGAATGATATTGCTTTGTGTTTTGCATTTGTTGTTGTGTTGGGTTTTATGGGTGTTTTGAATGAGACTACCATTCTTGGTGTGTCCATTCATGTGAGGGTTGGGAGAGGAGTGAACCTCCTCAAGGTCACCCTCTTGGGTATTGTCATATTGTGGATTTGAGGGAAAATTTGAGGAGTATGGTGGTTATTTTTATGGCATGAGTGCCTTGGTGTGATATATTTCATGGAGGAGATTTTAGGCTTGAGGCCTTGTTTTGGAATATTATAATTTTCATGGAGGTAATTTTAGGCTTAAGGCCTTGTTTTAGAATCATGCGATTTTGGTTGTAGGAGTGAACCTCTTCAATAGAGTGATGTCCACTCTCCTACCCCCTCAAATTCATTTTTATGGATTTTGTGTTGTTTAACCTTGATGGGTATTCTTCTTGTTGTGTGCTTACTTATTGTTGTGTATTGTGGAGTGTACCCATGTGAAGATCAACCTCCAAGCTTAGGAGTGACCCACTTGTAGGTCTATGGAAGGGTGGAGAGTGTTTTGGTGGCTTGGAAGTATGCCCATTGTTTTAGTTTTTGTAGGTTTGAGCATTGGAGCTTGGAGGGTGTCTTATGACTTATATTTTTAAGTTTTTGTTTAGCTGTTGAAGCCTTAGCCATGTGGGCTTGTTGTAGAATTTTTTTTATGAGAGAATGAGATCTCTTATATGTGTTGTAGAGTGAATGCTTGTATGCAAGTAATTGATGATATGAAGTTGATGTCCTTATATAAAAAATGATTGTAAAAGAAGATGTGAATGCTTTATGTTGCTTATGTTTCAAAAGGAAAAGAAAGAAATGTGCATTTATGTTTGTTGGTTTGTATCTATTATTCAAAGAAAAAAAATATAAGCATAGGTTGAAAGGAACTTGTCACTGTTCAATCAATAGTACTATTATTTCTTAAAAAAATGATGTAATCTCCCAGAATTATTAGTATGAGAAGTTGCATAGATACCCTTACCTATGTGTATATATATGTCATTTTATTTCTTTAAATGTAAATTTTAAGATATTGTTTTTTTTAATCTAAGTGCTAATATATATATATATATATATATATATATATATATATATATATATATATATATATATATATGTCATTGAATGCATAACTACTTTACACAATTATGCATTCAATGACACACACACACACACACACACACACACACACACACACACACACACACACACACACACACACACACATTATAATCAATGATAAATTGTATGCATATTGTTTATTTTTGTTTGAGACCTACTGATAAATAAAATTTAGGGCATTTAACAATCCTTGTATGTTGTTAAACCGGTAGTTTTGGTGTTTAAAAAAAGGGAGCAAGGGATGGGCAATAGCTGGGCTGCCATCCCTTTTGTTGTTACCATTGTAAGTGTGGAGGGGGTGGGGGACAAACCCCCTACCCACTCCCCACCATTCGGTGGGGGGTGGATGGGAGGTCCGTCCCCCATCTTCCTTTGCTTTTGCTGAGCATTGCTTAGAAAAACCTAAATCATTAGTAGTGGCACCACCCATATCCCATGGCCTACTCACTGTTTGACCCACCACTCAGCCTCCTACAATTGCATTCTATTTACTTGTCTCTACAGCAGCAAAAAAAAGTTATATATATATATATATATATATATATATATATATATATATATATATATATATATATATATATATATATATATATATATATATATATATATATATATATATATATATATATATATATATATATATATATATATATATAAAGTGTAGAGGGGGTGGGGGATCATTCAGTGGGGGGTGGATGGGAGGTCCACCCCCATCTTCCTTTGCTTTTGCTGAGTGTTGCTTAGAAAACCCTAAATCATTAGTGGTGATGCCACCCATATCCAACGGCCTACTCACTGTTTGACCTGCCATTCGGCCTCCTACAATTGCATTATATTTAGTTGTCTCTGTAAAAAAAAAGTTATATATATACATTCCTCTAGTTTGAAACTAGAGCCAGAGAAAAATGCAGATCTATTATTTACAATAGAAGGCATAAATGAAAATTTGGGTATACCTATGTAGATGTTCTATGGCTGTCCAAAATCAAAGGGATCCCTGCAAAACAAAAATAATGATTGAGGAGAAAAAAAAGATAAGAAAATAGATGAGAAAGAAGAAATGAGAAGAATAGTAGAATGAGATAAGATAATAGGTTTACGGTTAGGGCATTGGAGATTTTAATATTCTTTTGTTCTTTTAGGGCTTTGGGAATTTTATAGCTTTTTTTTTTAATAATGGTGTTGAGGGGGGAATTTGATATGAGGAATTTATTAATATTAGAACAAGTGAATGTGACTCTTTTTTTTATTCCCTTTCCTTTGCTTTTGGATTGGTATTATAGACTCTTAATATCTCTAACTCATAGAGTATTGGGTAGTGAGTGTGAATTTATAATTTATTAATGTTAGACTTCATCCAATCTTAGGTTTGCTAATTTAAAGAGGGGGATAGATTACATTTAAACTATGCCTTTAATATTGCCTAGGGATTAATCTTTTATTGGTGGAATTAGACAAAAGGTTAATTAAAATATTTTAGAAAACTCTAATTAAAAAATTTACAATGGTGTTGGAAAATTATTTTAGACTTTGGGGCTTTGCATTTTATTAATTTAATACCTTATCGATGTAAATAGTTTATTAAATTAAATTTAACCTAGGCATTTAACCCTAGAGGTTAATATGAGATGATTAATTAATCGAGCATGATTGTTTATGGTTTTGCATTTAATTATTTTTATTGATTTATAGTAGGAATTTAATTTTAAATAATTCCCATGTACACTCGAGAGGCATTATGCTGCTGGATTTTTTTGGAATCCTCGTATGGTTATATAGATGAATTATTTATGCATTAGTGTTATTTTCATGACCTAGATATGTTTAAATTAATTATTTTTGTTCTAGTTCCTAGGTTTTGATTTCGACACATGTCGAAATCACATCACACATTTAGGAAACTTAGGGTTTGGATCAATTTTACTCTAACCCTAATGGTGATGCTCCTCGTGTCGCGTAAACCCCTTAGTAGGCTATCATCTTGCAGGGATTGTGAAAGGTATTTGCATTAGCCCAAAGTTGGATTGACATGTTTACCCCTTATGTGTATTGCCACTAAGCACACTAATGCATGTGAGGGGGTTTCTAGGGAAGTGTGATTTTTTTTTATATTTTGTGTCATGACCACATGACAAATGTGGACATGACACATGTGTTGTATGTTGTGACTACATGGGAAATGTGGGCATGAGATTTAGTATCAGAGCCCAAGTTTAAACACTGGGCTTGTTTGGGCACATTATTTATTCCAAAATTTTGATTAATTTGTAAATACCGTGTTTATGTATGATGCCACCTAGATCATGATGAGGGCACTCATGCACTAGTGAGTCCAGAGGAGTCGAGATTCATAGTGATTCATTAGCAGAGGGACAGGCCCCATAGGCATTGCAAACACCATAGACACCTAATTTAGGGCCACAGATTCTTCAGGCACTACAGGCAGTATTAGAGAGATTACCACCAGTCATAGTAGAGCCACATGTAGAGCCGCATGTAGAGCCACGTGTCAAGCCCCATGTTGAGCCATGTGTCGAGCCACGTGATGAGCTGCGTGCTGAGTCATGTGTAGAGATGCATGTGGAGCCATGAGTGGATCCATGTGTTGAGCCACGCATGAAGCTACGTGTCGAGTCGTATGTAGAGGTACCAGCCACCACAGTCAAGGATGGCACATCAACACATAGAGCTCGCAGCAGGAGCCCTCCACAATATGAGGAGCGCAAGGAGGGAGTACGAATTGAGCATGTTTATCATGGGCCATGACTATGGTTAGTAGGATGAGGTGGATGCACCATTCCATGGACACAGAGACCGTGGAGATCCCATTAAGAATTTACTTAGGCTTAATCGACCCACCTTTACGGTGACCACAAAAGGAGCCAAGGCTGAGGCTTGGCTCATCAACTTAGATAGGTGCTTTGCATTGCATCTCCATGGGAGCAACACAATGGCATGCGTAGTTGTTCATCTTTTGAGAGACGCAGTAGCGACATGGTGACACACTAAGGAGTGCAAGCATCACCTATCACTAGATACTCTTACATGGGACACCTTCACTGAGTGTTGTAATGCGTGTTATCTTTCAGATCACTATAGACGGTGTCAGATTGATGAGTTCCATGACTTGCAGTAGTGAGGTTACACTGTAGTGCAGTATGAGAGTAGATTCATTGAGATGTCACGGTATGTAGAGTACCTCCATGATGAAAAATTTCTGGTTCATAAATTTATCAGAGGTTTGAATCATGGGATCTCAGGACCAGTGCACATGGTAGACCCCCAAACCATGAGTGACACTACCAAGAAGGTGTACATCGCAGAGGAGATCCAGGGGCAAAGTCATAGCTCACATCCCCAATATCAGGACCATAGCTAGAAACTGCATTAGGGCTTCCACCGACTACCCCCACCTCAGAGGGGAGGATTTAGTTTTGCACCGCTACCTCCTAGACCTCCACAGCAGCAGCAACAACAGCATCAACAAAGGTCTAGGTCATAGTAGAGGGTACATGGGGGTCATAATTGCGGATGGCAGCAGTAGGGCCCATGTAGAAATCAAAGACAACAAGGACCATCTACGAGGCCTACTAGATCACAACAATCATTCAGAGCTTCACAGGGTGCCATGGGTCGACCTAGGCATCAGTATTCTAGTAGGACACAGTCATGATAGGTGCAAGCTCAGGGACCATGTTATGTTTTTGGTGGAGCACATTATTTAGCCAAAGAGTGCCCATAGGGCTATACGATAGGGGGACAACCTCGTGTAGGCAGATCTAAGTAGACAGTTGGGGATGTGGGTAGGTCCCACCACGTGTTTACAACGGTTAATAACTGCCAAGCCAACTTTTCAGCCTCCGTGATCAAGACTACAGGTATGATTGGGGATGTACCTATTGCTATTTTATTTGACTCTGGAACTACTGATTCCTTTATCTCTCCATCGTTAGTGGAGCGTTGTAGACTAGTGGCCTCTAGGCAAGACGATAGGTGGGAGTTTGAGTTGGCCACATGGGCCAAGATGGTAGTGGATGCTTTGGTTTAGGGTTGTGATATATCATTGGGAGCCTTCACTACATTAGCAGACCATAGGGTTATGCCCTTAGGATCTTATGGTGTGGTATTAGGCATGGATTGGCTTGCGACCCATAGAGCCAAGCTAGATTGTTGCTGGATGGTGATTGGTTGCATAGATGACCATGACATGACAGTCAAGATATTAGGCATTCAGAAGCCCATGGCAATTCATATGATCTCCACTGAGCAACTTAAGAGCTGCATGCGAAAAGGATGTCAAATGTTCACCATTACTATTAGTGACTGGTTAGAGGATGAGCCAAAGGCATCATTAGATAATCATCCCATTTTGAGAGAGTTTGTGGATGTTTTCCCACCTGAGTTACTAGGGAAGCCACCTTGCAGAGAGGTAGACTTTCACATTGACCTTTTGTCAGGTGCCGAGCCAATGTCTCGTGCACCCTACATGATTACTACCCATGAGCTTACAGAGCTCAAGTTACAGTTGGAGGAGTTGCTCGAGAAGGGGCACATCCAACCTAGTGTCTCATCTTGGGGTGCACTAGTCATCTTCATGAAGAAGAAGGATGGGCCTCTTCATCTATGCATGGACTATAGGCAGCTTAATAAGGTGATGGTAAAGAACCGTTATCCTCTGCCTAGGATTGATGATCTTTTCGATCAGATGCAGTGAGCTAGGGTGTTCTCTAAGATTGACCTAAAGTCTGACTATCACCAGTTGTGCATCACAGAGGTAGACATCCATAAGATCACCTTCTAGACTTGATATAACCACTATGAGTTCACTGTGGTACCCTTCGTCTTGATAAATGCCCCTACAATGTTCATGAGTCTCATGAACAGGTTGTTCCGCACTTATTTGGACTGGTTTGTGATTATATTCTTAGATGATATTTTCATCTATTTGTGGATCGACGAGGAGCATGAGGAGCACTAATTTTAGGTTTTGTAGTTCTTGAGAGAGCAACATCTATATGGTAACTTGGAAAAGTGTGTCTTTTTCAGATCAGAGGTGCAGTATTTGGGGCACATCATATCTGGCGATGGTATCTCCAAAATCTATCAAAGATTAGGGCTATCAGGGATTATCCAGCACCCACCTGCATGATAGAGGTCACGAGTTTCATGGGGTTAGCTGGGTATTACCACAGATTTGTTGAGGGCTTCTCCAGGATAGCACACCACATCACTTCCTTTCAATGGAAAGGGAAGAGTTTCACATGGATTGAGTAGTGTGAGAGGGCCTTTAGGGTCCTCAAGGAGCATCTCACTAGTGCTCCTATCTTAGCAGTTCCTGATCTAGCAGTTGATTTCATGGTTTGCATGGATGCTTGATTAGAGGGATTAGGAGTTGTAATTATGCAGGGGGTTGAGCAATCGCATATGAGTAATAGAAGCTCAAGACCCATGATCTGAACTACCCCACACATGACTTGGATCTCACAATAGTAGTTCATGCTCTTGTGTGTTGGAGGCATTTTCCTTTGGGTTATCATTTTGAGGTACATTCAGATCATCATAGTCTACAGTATATCTTCACACAGCCTAATCTAAATGCCTACCAATGGTGTTGGATGGAGTTCCTTTGCAAGTATGACTTTGATGTCCACTACATCAAAGGGAAGGAGAACATGGTTGCTGATGCATTGAGTTGAAGGTGACAACCTTGACACTAAGTGTAGATTTGAGAGGACGCATTATATAGCATCTGCCAAAGGATGAGTGATTTCTTGAGGTGCAATAGGAGATCCAGTCACAGAGGGCCCTTGTGGACAAGTTTAAATGTTATTCTCTAGATGCAGATGGGCTCCTTAGACATTGACAATGCATCTATGTACCTCATGCAGGTGATCTACTTGTAGTAGCTTTATCAGAGGCTCACCAAGCACCTCATGTAGCACACCTAGGAGTGAAGAAGATACATGCCAATTTGTGAGAGTTGTATCATTCGGCAGGTATAAGACGGGATATTGCAGAGCTTGTTCCTCGATGCCTTAAGTGCTAGAGGGTCAAGGCCGAGCATCAACATCCAGTAGGTCTTTTATACCCTCATGAGATACCAGAGTGGAAATGGGACACCATTTCCATGGATTTTATAGTTGGCCTTGCTATGTCATCTCATCGCTATGATGCCATCATGGTGACAGTTGACAAGTTGACCAAGGTGGCACACTTCTCACTTGTATGCACAACGTACAATACACCAGCAGTGGCAAGAGTATTCTTGGATGACATTGTGAGATTGCATGGGGTACTTCACTTCATTATATCCAATAGGGACTTAGTTTTCACATCATCCTTTTGGAAGCATTATAGTAGGCGTTGGGCACACAGCTCAACTTCAGTTCTACTTATCACCCCGAGATAGATGGTTAGATGGAGAGGGTGAACCAGGTATTAGAGGATATGCTCCACATGTATGTGGTAGACCACCAGTCTAGATGGGAGGAGTATGTGTATCTGGTTGAGTTTGCCTACAATAATGGGCATCACAGATCATTGGGTATGCCTCCCTATAAGGCCTTGTATGGTAGACCTTGCAAGACACCGTTGATTTGGGACCATAAAAAGGACAGGGTCACTATTGCACTAGAGCTGGTGTAGGATATGGAGCAATAGGTGAGCTTGATTAGATAGAGACATCATGAGGCACAGGATCGACAGAAGAAGTATGCTGATGCTAAGAGACTAGATCGGAGCTTCTCAATTGGTGACAAAGTTTTCTTGAGAGTGCGGTCACATAAGAGTCCAATCTGTTATAGAAAGGTCTCTAGGCTCACACCATAGTTTATTAGGTCTTTTGAGATTTTGGAGCAGATAGGACCCATAGCCTACCATTTAGTCTTGCCACCTAACCTGTCACGTATCCACAATGTGTTCCATGTGTCTATTTTATAGTGATATATATCTGATTTATCTCATGTATTGGACTGGAGTGCTCTACAGGTAGAGGCAGACGTACAGTTGGCTTTGGAACTAATTTGCATATTGGCTCATCAAACATTGGGCCTTTGAGGTCGAGAGCTGGACTAGGTTAGGGTTCAGTGGGACATATATGATAAGGTCATGGCAACATCGAAGGATGCAGCTAGGTTAAGGACCCTTTATCCTCTCCTCTTTGATGACTTTTAGGAGGAAATTTAGTCTTGGGGGGAATGTGAGGCCTATTTATTTCACTCTCTTATTTTTCTTATTCCATATTTACAGCTGATGACATTTAGACATTTGGTACTGTTGATTCTAATATGCAGATTCTCTGGACTCTATTTTGTTATTTTGTTTGCTTATATTTAATAGATTGTGATGTGACTATATCCTAATTTTGATTCACTGAAGATTATTAGACATGTGACATGCATTTTGATGATATTAGAGATGCTAGTTGTGAACTTACTAAATGAAATTGTTATACGATTTTGATTTGGAGATAGAGTTTAGAAATGTAGTTATAAATCTCATTTATGATACTATGTGATTTTAACAATGTTTTAAATGATTATACGATATCGTGAGTGTATGCAGTTCCTTGCTTCGGCTATGATATATATATGTTGGATTAATCTGTTTGCTCAAGTGCGCAGTTGATTTTCTAAGCCATGAAAAATCAAAGATTGATCTCACACCTATGTGTTGTGATGTTCACAACATGCCCCATTTTACTCCTTAGCAAAATGAAGACCCCTGTTGTGGCTGTTGCTTTTACTTTTGTGTGTGTTGATTTGCTTGGTGGTAAAGGGAAAAAGAGGGGTTAAAATTGCAAACTTTGTTAAAAAAAATAGAAAAAAAATGCATTTTCAGTACCAGGGCATGATATGGTTGGATTCCTTGTGAAAAATGAGCTAGGGTTGCTTTTTGAACCATCTTAAAATTTGCCATATTTTGCAAGTTATGATCATTTTGGTAAAATGTAAAAGGGAAGGGTTTGTTGTTTGCATATACAAAGTCCTTTGTATGTGCAAAGTCATTTTATACTTAGTCGCATTTGCAGTCAGGTTAATATACAAGGTTAAATGCATAATGGGTTGCTTGCATATTGCACATACAATGCCCTTTGTATATCGCTTTCATATACAAGGCTGATTGTATATTCTTTTTCCTTGTATGCATTTGATAAAAGGTTTTTGATATATACATACAAGATGGACCCGAAGCAGTTTTAAGTTGGGTAGATAAATGTTAGAAATCCGTTCTATGCACATTGTGGTTTGTATGTTTGGCAGGTAAAATATACAAGGCACTTCATACATAGCGGACCTGAAAAAGTCATTAAACATTGTTAAATCGATGTACATTCGGTGCTTGTATATTTAGACGTACAAGGTAAAATATACATTGGCAATATACATCATGCGGAATTCAAATCTTATGAAGCATGGTTAATTCATTGTATATCCGTAGATTTTAAAAGAGGGTTTCGTAAATATACAAGGCCTGATATACAACGCGGACTTAAAAGGTTTTTGAAATGATGTTAAGTCATTGTGTAATTCTAGCTTGTATATTTACATATACATTGCGATTTACAAACGGCTTATACAACGCGGAATCAAAGAAGAAAGTAAAATCCAATTAAATGCTTGTATCACGTCCGATTTGAATATCTAGAAAATATATGCATTTATACATTGGGTGGAATTGAAAAGGTTATAAATTGGAGTTAAGTGCTTGTATATTTTATATTTGTATGTCGCGATATACAAACCAATATACATTACGCTACATACAACGCGGAATCAAAGGGAAGGTAAAATCTGATTTAATGGGGCATCGCGTCCAACTTGTATATTGTGATATACAAAGATTTAAACAAAGAAATGGGTGGGAAGGCAAAAGCGATAGGTTTTTGAAGCATTTTGAGGCCTGAATGTGTATTTTTGGTCAACGATGGTTGACCTAATTTTTCTAAGTGCTGTACATGCATTTTTGGATGTGATTTTCATAGATTCAAGGCCTGATTGATGCGTTCACATAGTCACGACTAGATTTGGCAGTTGTTTTTCTTCCTACAGGTTTATTAAATGATGATACTTATTGCTTGTCTGTTTTTACAGGTTTGTATTTGAGGAAGGGGCTGAAACTTGATGACAATGACATTGCAGAGGAGGAAATCTGATTTCAGGAGCAGAGGAAGATAATGATGAAGGGCGAGGAAGTCAAGGGTCTTCAATGATGAAGACAAAATGTAGCTGAAGACATTATTGCAGCAGACCATAGAAGTTATTATTGAGCTGCTAAGGTTTCTAGAATGGCATATTTCACCCAAATTTGGTGTATGCTCAGAGATATTTTTGGGAGACTGGTTCTCCAGCATTTATTGTTGTAACTAGAGGTTTCAACCAGGGTTTAAACTAGAGTTTTGAGCTGTATTGAGGACAATCAAAGTCTGTATATTGTGCCTCTATACACTGTAATACTTTACACAGGGGCTACATAGAGATTTGTAGCAGCAAGAATTTGTAAAAGTAGCATTTAGTATAGTTTAGGAATAGAAGAAGGAGGTCGCATGTGTCTACAATAAGGAATGCATGGAACATCTAGCTTCTTTACTGTATCGGTAAAGCTTGTAAGTTTACTGTAGTTTGATCATTGAAGCTAAGAGTCATTCAGACATTGTAAATCTTATATGACTATCTGTTTCTAATACAATTGAATCTGGAATTCTACATCTATCTTCTGAGTGTTTTCTTGCTCTTCATTGTGTTTGAAACATTTTCTCTTAGAGCTTGCAATCTTAAGTGTATGTGAAAGTGCTCAGAACTTACATTTAAGGTTTTTGTCTGTGGATTTGATCAAGTTACTGTATGATTTATAAAGTGCATAACAGAACAATTAGATCCTTTGGTAGAATGAATGAAGTTTAGATTAGATCTTCCTAACTTTTCCCAACCATCTAAAAATACTTAGCTGAAAACGTAGAAATTTAAAGGAAATTGTCTCATATTTAAAAGAAGCATGCATAGTTGAGTTGAAAGTAGACAGTTTTAATAATATTGAAGAGGAGAAAGCTGCAATAATTCAAGAAATCCATTTAAAGCTTTGCAGCATAGTAATATTTTATGCAAAAGGAATGAACAACTTGCTGATATTTATGATCTTTTTGCATAGTGTGAGTCCAGTAAACCAACAAGAAACCCTAAACTACGTAAGGCCCCTTGAACATTACAGCTTCACATCAACCAACTAAATTTGCCCAATAGGTCAAGACCTGACCATATTAAACTTGGGATTAAGAGAATCTTAACCGATTCCTTCATATCTTTCAAGTCAGTTTTGGTTAATTTTATGTGAATTTTAACTAATTTTTATGACTGTCTTAAAATAATCATCAACAGTTTCTCTGGTGCTAGAAGGAGGGACCGATTTGAGTTAGGGTTTGTTTCAAGAAAAACTCTCTAATAACAGTGATAGAGTGACTAGATCTAGATCCAGTTCAGGGGATATATTTGTGCAATTACCTGATATAAGGTGAAGTAAGAGCCCTTTATTTGGAATCCTAAAATATTGCAAGCAGGAATTTCATCTGGAATGCCCCCTAGATCACCTTATACGATCCATAACTTTGTGAGTCCTAATAGATCTTCATTTAGATCTTTAAATCTTGGTTCAAGTATTCCTAGAGGTCCTAGTCCTCCTAGAGATCCTAATCCCCTAGGAAACCCAGGTATTCCCATAGGTCCAGGTCAAGCGCAAGTACCTGTGATGGCTTATTTTAATACCAACTCTCCCATACACTTTAATGATTATAATGAGATGCCCAAAAATTTAGAAAAAATATGTCCCAAATACTAGTTGCACCAAGATCTGGAAGACCATATTAGAATATTCAAGGAGGCATGATTTAGGGCTAGATTAGAACATGAGGATGTGGTGTGTAGACTGTTTCCCTACACCTTTAATGAACAAGCATCTAACTGGTATGTAAACTTACCCAATGGCTATATTTCTTCTTTATCACTTATGGAAGAGGCATTTCTATCTAGATTTAGAGGACCCATTGATCCTTGCATCCTGTATCACAAATTAGCTACTATAAAAAGAGGAGAGGGAGAGTTGATTGATAATTTTAATGACAGATTTCAAAAAGCCTAATCTAGGTTGATGGCCCCTTACACTATGGATGATGATACCTTGTTAGCTATGTACTATGCTGCCTTGGATCCTTTAACTGCCATGCTTGTCAAAAGAAAACCTGACTTAGATTCAATATCCAAAGCCTATAAAGAGGCAGCCTCAGTAAACCAAGAAATGAGGCATACAACTTATAGTCCATTTGTTAATGGAGGAAATTTTGGGGTGCAAAATCAGGCACAACCTTGGAATGGAGTCCCTATGCATCACACTCCATTATTAAATCTAGTTCCTACATACACACCTGTGTATAGTCCTACCCCAATCCAAGCCATAGCTCCTTACACGGGTGGCACTACTAACAACAGTCAAAATAATGGTCAGCCTTTCTTCCGACCTCCTAGAGACATAATTGTGGCAAAACCACAAGAGGAAAAGGAAGAAATCAAAGAGATCTCTGCACATTTGAAAAGATTAACCACCAAAGTGACACAACTAAGAAACGAGAACCTCTATGGAAGAGGTAACCAAGGATACAATCAAAATCAGAATTATAACCAAGGCCAAAATCAAAACTATAGTTCGAACCAAAATCAGCATTACAATCATAACTATAATCAAAGCCATACCCAAAATAACAGCTAAGGCCAATGTTCAAATCAGAGCCAAAACTATAATCAGCATCAAAGTCATAACCAAGGGCAACCAATGCAAAATAGAGGACCAGTGGTAGATAATAGGGCCTGGGGTAACAATAACAGAAATCAGAATTAGCCTAGGCCACCCAAGACATGGAACACTGGACCAAATAATGGTACTCTAGCTTCTCCTTTTGAGAATATAGATAATCATGATGCAAAACAAATAGCTGGCATCCAAATGGCCAATACATCAATGAAAAATTGGTGCAAATTTCACAATACCAATGCCCATGTTGAGCTTGACTGTCCACAGTTCCATTTAGTAGCCAACATATTTAATATAGAGGTGCAGCCTCCTACTTCTGAATTTCTCATTCCCAAAGGTAATGAGGTAGTACCCTAAGGGTATGATATAGCTTTAGTTTTATAAACCTTTACCTTTGCAACTATAGAGGAGAAAGAGGATGAATTGTTAGAAGATGAACCATACTTTTGTGAAAATCTTTATCTTGAATCAACCTTTGTGTTAAGTGCTTTTTAGTTTTCTTTTGAAACTAAAAATGAAGTATTGACTGAAACAGAAGAGGTGCAAGCCTTTCAACAGACAAATAAAAACCACACCTACAATTTAAGAAACAACACTAGGCCGGGAGGACCTTTCACCACTTCTATTCCTCCTAACAACTTCAATACACCACCAGATCAAAATGCTAGCAACAATCCTTCCATACTTAAAGCTAATCACCATACAAATAGTGGGACAATAGTACAAAAGGCCCAAACAAGTAAAGATAAAACAGTAGAGACAACAAGATTAATGAGTTACTTGTCAGAAGGAATAAAGAAAATTAGGGTCAGTATACCTCTGAATGAATTATTGAAAACTCCAGGGATCAGAAATGCTTTTATAAAATCTTTGGATACATCCATGACAGATGAGGGTGCTGCTGATATAGATGTTCCTAATAGAGATTCACCGCCTAAAGAGAAAAGTAAGAAAGTTGAGCTACCTTCCAATACAAATGTAGTAATGTATGCTGATAAGAAGGATGCTCCTCCTTTCCTGTTAACTGTTAGATTGTGTGGGAAGAACATACACAATTGCATGGTGGACTTTGGTGCATTAGCCAATGTAATGCCCTTAGGGATATGTAAAACTCTCGGGCTGACTCCCACCAAATCTACCAAGGTTGTCACATAGTTAGATAAAACTGAGGTTAGTGTGATAGGAGAATTGATGAACATTCAGGTGCAATTAGCTTTAGACCCTAGGGTAAGCCAATTCATTGACATTCAAATAGTGGATATACCCATGAATTATGGAATGTTCCTAAGCAGGGATTGGTCCAAAACATTAAATGGATATATGGCCACTGATTTTTCACATATGTGGTTACCTTGGAGAGGCATCCCAAACCCGATTAGAATAGACGTAGAACCCAAGATGAAACATATGATAACAGAGTATAATCAAACGAATGAAATATTATATGCTACTGTTGAACCTGGTGTTTATAAGATTACTAACAATGGGGTACAAATTGAAGAGATTATGATGTTAAACATTAGAGAAAAAGGTGCCAGCAAGGAGACAACATTATTCATTGAGTCTGATGGAAGTTCTTCGGATGAAGAAAACAGTGCAATGGACAAATTTGGTCATGCCATTAGACAAGAGGTGGAAGAATGCATTAAACGAAATCTGCCAGTCTAATGTAAATTGTATAAAAATAGATGTAGACTTCACGATAGGCCACATTCTAAGGAGAGTTGTGGGATGTGCAAAGACATCATCGAATATGAATACAAAAAGTGCATGAAGAGGGTAGGGTTACAAGAGGAAAATGTGAATCCTGATCAACCACAGAGATACGTTCAGGGTGATGTAGATGCTCTACTTTCAAATTTAGAAGAGAGAATAAAGGACAAGGGTAGTTGTCTTTCTAATTTGCAAGTTGAAAATACACCTATGCAAGTTGACCAAACAAAAATACCCATGAATAAACAACCAGTGCCTCACAAGTAATAGAAGGGATAAAGCATGCTAAAATAAAAGGTCTAAAAAGTAAAGATGGCATATGGACACTAAAATGTGATGGCTCCAAATCAAAATAGGGTGTGGGTGTAGGTATTGAACTCATAGATCCTCAGGGTAAGTCATACCTAGCAACATATAGACTACAATTTTCCTGTACTAACAATACTGCTGAATATGAAGCCTTAATTTTGGGACTTGTCATGGCCGTTAAGAAAAGGGTGAAAACGACTAATGTATTTTCAGACTCTGAACTAGTAGTTAGACAAGTAAGGAAACTATATGCTTGCAACTACAAGAAAATGATTTGTTACAGACATAGAGTATGGGGTTTAATAGATTCATTTGATGCTTTCAACATAGAGTATATCCCTAGAGAGCTGAACCACATGTCGGATGCACTAGCAGTTGCTGCTAGTACATTAGAACCCTTGACACTGTCAAGATTGAGACGATTTGTTGTTGAGTTAGTTAATGTTCCCAGTATCCTAGACAATGTTACGCACTTTCAAGTATTTGGAGGGGATCAACAAATTATTGACTTTCTGACTTGCAATGAGGTATTTGAAGCTCAATCCATTGATGAACAAGAAAGACTTGAGATAACATGGGACGAAGAGGATATAATCAACTTGAAGAGAAACTTCTTACCCAAAGGGGTAATTGAATTAGAACATATTTTTGACTTCGATGGAGTAATAAGATAGAAGGACTTACCCAAAATAGAAGGGGGTATGTGTGATTTACACAACTTAGGGACAGAACAAAATCCACAAAATGTGCTGATCGGGAAGGCTTGCTCTGAGAAAATAAGAAAAGAAATTATTGATGCCCTGAAAGATTATAAACAAGTAATAGCATGGACATATGAAGACTTGAAAACATATGATACATCCATTATAACTCACGTAATACCTTTGAGACTAGAGGTTAAGCCATTCAGGCAAAACAAGGGCCTGTGAATGCTATTTTGGAGCCTTTAATCTTTGAGGAAGTTAAAAAATTGCTGTTTGCTGGAATAATTTTCCCAATCAGACATTCAGTCTGGGTAGCTAACCTAGTACCAATAAGGAGGAAAAATAGAGACATCAGATTATGCGTAGATTTTAGAAATTTGAACAAAGCATCTGAGAAGGATAATTATCCTCTGCCTCCAGTAGATGAAGTGCTGCAAGCAGTAAATGGGGCAAAGATGATGTCTTTCTTAGATGGTTTCTTGGGCTATAACCAAGTTTTAATTGATAAATATGACAGATTAAAAACCACCTTCACTTGTAAGTGGGAAAATTTTGCATATAGGAGAATGCCATTTGGTTTGATTAATGCAGGTGCCACTTTTCAAAGAGCCATGGACATTGCATTTCATCAATTATCAGGTAAGTGCATTGTTGTGTATATGGACGATCTGACTGTGTATTCCAAGGATGCATCCACTTATGCTGAGGATCTCAGGAAAGTACTTAAGCAATGTGAGAGGTATGGAATTTCCCTTAATCCTAAAAAATGTTCATTTGGGGTAACTGAAGGTAAATTACTGGGGCATGTCATTTCTAAAGATGGAATATCGATTGACCCTAATAGAATAGAATTAATAAAAGATTTGCAAATACCAAACCGTAGGAAAGAGTTAAAATCATTTTTTGGTAAGATTAACATTGTTCGAAAGTTTATCACGGGTTTTGCAGAAATTGTACAGCCATTAAATGCCATGTTAAGAAAAGATGCACAGATGGAGTGGACACCTATGGCTAGGGCTGCATTTGAAGATATCAAGTGGGCCATTTTTGATGCCCCTGTACTGGCAAGCCCAGACTACACAAGGCCGTTCTATATCTACTCCTTTGCATCCTCCCATTCAGTCACGGCTGCCCTAACACAGAAGGGTGAAGACAATGAAGAAAGGCCCATTGCATTTATGAGCCCACCTCTAAAAGATGCACAACTAAGGTATCTAGATACCAAAAGACAAGCATTCACGTTGATGAGAGCTATGAAAAAATTTAGACATTATATTCTGTGCAGCCAAATCAAAGCCATAGTGCCAGACGCAGCAGTAAAGATGTTGCTAATGCAGAATGAACCTGGAGAAAAGAGAACCAAATGGATCACCACGCTGCAAGAGTTTGACATGGAAATCATTCCCATGAAGCTGGTCAGAGGGCAGGCATTAGTGCAAACAATAGCAAACATAGACTCGGATTTGATAAAACAATAGTATGTGCTAAATTCCCATGACACATCAGACTGGTATGGCGATTTAAATGCTTTTTTAATAGCTAGAAAGTACCCAAATAGGATGAAAGCTTCTTAGAGGAGAGCTTTGAAGATTAAAGCACAAAAATATATGGTGCAAGGAGGTCTTCTATTCAAGAAGAACCATGAGGGAATTTATTTAAGATGTCTAAATAGAGTTGAAGTGGATAAGGTGTTAACAAAACTGCATGATAAGTATGGAACTGGTCATGGTTCCCATCTAGCTACAACACACAAAATATTGAGAGCAGGCTATTATTGGCCCACGATGTTCAAAGATACAAAGAGTCATATAAAGAGTTGCCACACCTATCAAACTGCAGTAGATAAGGGAAGAAATCAGGCCAACCCATTACAACCTGTGATTGAATCAAGACCATTTGCACAATGGGGACTGGATTTCATCGGAGTCATCAATCCTCCATCTTCTGCAGGACACAAGTTCATACTGACAGTGATGGACTACTGTACAAGGTGGACTGAGGCCGCATGTTGCAAGTTCTCCACAACTAAGGTAGTTATCAAGTTTCTTGAAGAAAACATCATCACCAGGTTTGGAACTCCCTATTCATTGGTATGTGATAATGGCCCTGCTTTCTCTTCTTTAAAGTTTTCTAAATGGGCATTTGAATATGGGATTGTTTTAAAGTTTTCTTTGAATTATTACCCTCAAGGTAATGGATTAGCTAAGTCTACGAACAAAATTTATTAGACATAATCAAAAAGCTAATTGCAAAAAGTCCTAGAGAGTGGAATACCTTGTTAAAATACGTACTGTGGGTAGATAGGACCAGGTTCAAAATAGCTTTAGGTAGTACACCTTATCATTTAGT
Organism: Cunninghamia lanceolata; assembly: GCA_027924645.1. Taxonomy (NCBI): domain Eukaryota; kingdom Viridiplantae; phylum Streptophyta; class Pinopsida; order Cupressales; family Cupressaceae; genus Cunninghamia; species Cunninghamia lanceolata. The sequence continues at coordinate 887,570 of BSBN01000888.1, forward strand.
TTATGGGACTGATCCCATACTTCCAGTAAATCTGAGAATACCAATCTAGAAGTTTTCCCATGAGTATTTAGGCTTTGATAATCATAGGGAAGCCAGGATAGTACAAATGCTACAACTAGAAGAGAAAAGAGGTCAAGCCATTGAGAAATTTGCCAAACAACAAGCAGTAGTTAAAAGGTGGTTTGATAAGAGGGCAAGAGTCAAGACATTCAGGATATCAGACTTAGTGTTGTGCTGGGACAAAGCACATGAAAAAAAGGGGAGCCATGGAAAAATCGATAAACTATGGTTAGGTCCATTACAAGTCTCATAAATAATAGGAGACAACACATTTAGACTCAAGACCTTGACAGGGGAAGATGGACCATTACCAGTTAATGGCCAACATTTGAAACACTACTTCTAGGCTTGAGGTAAAGGGCAGTCCATTCTTGTGTAATATAGTGTGGGTAGTGTACAGTTTTCTTTGCTTTGTTTTATGTTTTCTTTTGTAGGTTAGTTGTTTGTACAGTTTTGTTTTTGTTTCTTTCTATTTTGTTGTTTTTGTTTCTGTTTTGCTATTTGTATAACTTTCTTTTGCTTTGTTTTGTTTTGTTTGTACAGTTTGTTGTTTGGTTTGTTGTTTTCTCCTCAGCAGGGATTTTTGTTTTCCTTTAGAGTGTTAAGGAGCAAGCTAACAACCATTGAAAATAGTACAAAATTTAGAATATTCAGGTTAACCATTTGCAATTTATGCATAACTTGTTGTGACTGTCATGAATGTAGAGAGTTGTTTAGCTTCTGAAATTTTGCATTCAATAATAGTGATTAAGAATTCAAAGGAAGTTTCTCACGATGATACACCTAAAATCCTTGGGTTTGTTGAACCTACCAGTGTAGATATTAGGTGAAAAATCTGAGGTCACCCTTACTACCATTACAATTCTTAGCTTAATTTTGGCAAGTGCTCACTCCTTTCCTCATAAAGTTACAAATTGCTATATATCTTGTGAAATTTTTATCAAGCATCAAAATAATAAAGTATAAAAATATAAAATATAACAAAGCAGATTATACTGAAAATCTAAATTAAGCCATCTAAGTAACTCTATCGGGGCTATGGATGCTTGCTGGCAGTGGGGCTCTACTTAGGATAATTGTAACAATAACCTTGCTGGGGCTATAGACGCTCGCTGGCAACAAGGCTCTATCCGGTTGGCTATGAGGGAATATCCTCAACTACGTAGGCTAATGTCAGTCACTGGTTTGTTCAACTGATCTTCAAGATGAGGATAATTAATCATGTGCACATACTTAAACTGAAAATGAAAATTATGCATCCTTATTGAATACCTTAGGTTTCAAGTTGAATAATGATTTGTAGGAAGGATAGTTGGAAGTTATGGATTTATTTCATTTAGTTTTCTTAAATGCTTTGAATTTAATTGTTTTGTTTGGTTGCTAGTTGTTGTGATGTTCACAACACGCCCCATTTTACTCCTTAGAAAAATGAGGACCCCTACTGTGGCTGTTGCTTTTGCTTTTGTGTGTGTTGTTTTGCTTGGTGGTAAAGGGAAAAAGAGGGGTTAAAATTGTAAAATTTGTTAAAAAGAGAAAAAAAAATGTATTTTTAGTACAAGGGCATGATATGGTTAGATTCCTTGTGAAAATGAGCTAGGGTTGCTTTTTGAACCATCTTAAAATTCACCATATTTTGCAAGTTATGATCATTTTGGTAAAATGTACAAGGGAAGGGTTTACTGTTTGCATATACAAAGTCCTTTGTATGTGCAAAGTCATTTTATACTTAGTCACATTTGCAGTCAGGTTAATATACAAGATTAAATGCATAATGGGTTGCTTGCATATTGCACATACAATGCCCTTTGTATATCACTTACATATACAAGGCCGATTGTATATTCTTTTTCCTTGTATGCATTTGATAAAAAGTTTTTGATATATACATACAAGATGGACCCGAAGTAGTTTTAAGTTGGGTAGATAAATGTTAGAAATCCGTTGTATGTACATTGTGGATTGTGTGTTTGGTAGGTAAAATATACAAGGCACTTCATACATAGCAGACCCAAAAGAGTCATTCAACATTGTTAAATCGATGTACGTTTGGTGCTTGTATATTTGGACGTACAAGGTAAAATATACATTGGCAATATACATTGCACAGAATTCAAATCTTATGAAGAATGGTTAATTCGTTGTATATCCACGGATTTGGAAAGAGGGTTTTGTAAATATACAAGGCCCGATATACAACGCGGACTTAAAAGGTTTTTGAAATGATGTTAAGTCATTGTATAATTTTGGCTTGTATATTTACATATACATTGTGATATACAAATGACTTATACAATGCAAAATCAAAGAAGAAAGTAAAATCCGATTAAATGCTTGTATCACGTCCGAATTGAATATCTAGAAAATACATGCATTTATACATTGGGTGGAATTGAAAAGGTTATAAATTGGAGTTAAGTGCTTGTATATTTTACGTTTGTATGTCGCGATATACAAACCAATATACATTATGCTACATACAACGCGGAATCAAAGGGAAGGTAAAATCTGATTTAACAGGGCGTCGCATCTGGCTTGTATATTGCGATATACAAAGTTTTAAATGAAGAAATGGGTGGGAAGGTAGAAGCGATAGGTTTTTGAAGCATTTTGAGGCCCGAATGCGTATTTTTGGTCAATGATGGTTGACCTAACTTTTCTAAGCACTGTACATGCATTTTTGGACACGATTTTCACAGATTCAGGGCCCGATTGATGCATTCACATAGTCACGACTAGATTTGGTAGTTGTTTTTCTTCCTACAGTTTTATTAAATGATGATACTTATTGCTTGTCTCTTTTTGTAGGTTTGCAGTTGAGGAAGGGGCTGAAACTTGATGACAATGACATCACAGAGGAGGAAATCCAATTTCAAGAGCAGAGGAAGATAAGGATGAAGGGCGAGGAAGTCAAGGGTCTTCAATGATGAAGACAAAATGTAGCTGAAGACATTACTGTAGCAAACCACAGAAGTTATTATTGAGCTTCTAGGGTTTCTAAAATGGCATATTTCACCCAGATTTGATGTATGCTTAGAGATATTTTTGGGAGACTGGTTCTCTAGCATTTATTGTTGTAACTAGAGGTTTCAACCAGGGTTTAAACTAGAGTTTTGAGCTGTATTGAGGACAATCAAAGTCTGTATATTGTGCCTCTACACACTGTAATACTTTACACAGGGGCTACATAGAGATTTGTAGCAGCAAGAATTTGTAAAAGTAGCATTTACTATAGTTTAGGAATAGAAGAAGGAGGTCACCTATGTCTGCAATAAGGAATGCATGGAACATCTAGCTTCCTTACTATATCAATAAAACTTGTAAGTTTGCTGTAGTTTGATCATTGAAGCTAAGAGTCATTCAGACATTGTAAATCTTATATGACCGTCTGTTTCTAATACAATTGAATCTAAAATTTTGCATCTATCTTCTAAGTGTTTTCTTGCTCTTCATTGTGTTTGAAACATTTTCTCTTAGATCTTGCAATCTTAAGTGTATGTTTGTGAAAATGCTCAGAACTTACATTTAAGGTTTTTGTCTGTGGATTTGATCAAGTTACTGTATGATTTATAAAGTGCATAACAAAACAAATAGATCCTTTGGTAGAATGAATGAAGTTTAGATTAGATCTTCCTAACTTTTCCCAACCCATCTGAAAATACTTAGCTAAAAACATAGAAATTTAAAGGAAATTATCTTATATTTGAAAGAAGCATGCATAGTTGAGTTGAAAGTAGACAGTTTTAATAATATTGAAGAGGAGAAGGCTGCAATAATTCAAGAAATCCATTTAAAGCTTTGCAGCACAGTAACATTTTATGCAAAAGGAATGAACAACTTGCTGATATTTATGATCTTTTGTCATAGTTTTAGTCCAGTAAACCAACAAGAAACCCTAAACTACGTAAGGCCCCTTGAACATTACAGCTTCACATCGACCAACTGAATTTGCCCAACAGGTCAAGACCTGACCATATTAAACTTGGGATTAAGTGAATCTTAACCAATTCCTTCATATCTTTCAAGTCAGTTTTGGTTCATTTTATGTGAATTTTAACTAATTGTTATGATTGTCTGAAAACAATCATCAACACTATGTGATTCCCATGTTAGACTGATCTAGTCCCAAGAGGGACCAAGATCATGTGTGATTTGTATGATGCTTTCGTAAATGTCTGCATTTAATTATTTGGCTTAGATTTCACCTCTTTTATATTATTTATTGAAGTGTTGTAAAAATATGTGATTTAATATACACCACTTGGTGTCTTTTAATTTTGATGGCCATTTTATGTGATTTTCTACTTCCTAAAGTATTTATTATGGGCTAAAATTAATCCTGGGTGGTACCCCTAGGGTCTAGGGCCCATTTGAGCATGCCAAACCCTTGGGTTAACTCTATCTAGTCACTTTAACTTCAGCTTGAAGTAAAGTGATGAAATTCAAATTTGAATTGGAGTGGAGAATGAGTCATGCCTTGAAACATGACCCATTCCCCTTTCCAAGGCATGGAATCCTATCACCTTGAAGACTTGGGGAGTCTTCAAGACCCCCAAGTCTATGGAACCTTCCTCCAATGCTCTCACATATGTGTGAGAGCATCTCGGAGTGAAGTGGCTTCCTTTAGAGAATAAGGTGATGGCATGTGTCATCCCTTATACTCTTGGAGCCCATTTTGAGAGATGCCACCTCTCCATCTTTGCTCTCACACATGTGTGAGAGCACATGTGGAGAGTGTGAGGTTTGAATGGATGGGAGGGTGACACATGTCACCTCCACATTCCATATTCCTTGCAAGTGGTTTGGGAAGAGGAAGGAGAAGGTGACACATGTCACCTTCTCGTTCCTCAAGGCTTTGGAATGAAGCCTATATTATTTCCTCTTTGTGAGAGGAAAGCGGTTCTTTCATTTTCTTGTTTTTGGCTATCTTTGGAGGTGTTTTTTTGAAAGAGTTAGAGAGTTGGAGATCTTGGAAGGAGTCTTGAAGGAGAAGGTTGGAAGGCTCTTCTACAACCCTCTTCCATTATTGAGATTTTAAAGGTAAGCCTCAAGGCACAAGAACCTTTCTCGTGTATTTTTACTTTTATTATGTGAATGATATTGCCTTGTGTTTTGCATTTGTTGTTGTGTTGAGTTTTATGGTCGTTTTGAATGAGACTACCATTATTTGTGTGTCCATTCATGTGAGGGGTGGGAGAGGAGTGAACCTCGTCAAGGCCACCCTCTTGGGTATTGTCTTATTGTGGCCTTGAGGGCAGATTTGAGGAGTATGGTGGTTATTTTTATGGCTTGATTGTCTTGGTGTGATATATTTCATAGAGGAGATTTTAGGCTTGAGGCCTTGTTTTGGAGTATTATAATTTTCATGGAGGTATTTTTAGGCTTGAGGCTTTGTTTTCGAATCATGCGATTTTGGTTGTAGGAGTAAACCTCTTGAGTAGAGTGATGTCTATTCTCCTACCCCCTCAAATCCATTTTTATGGATTTTATGTTGTTTAGCCTTGATGGGTGTTCTTCTTATTGTGCGCTTGCTTCTTATTGTGTATTGTTGATGCAGGAGCATCCCTAGTTCAAGAGCATACTTGCATCAACCAAAAATATTTGCATTTTAGTTTGTTTGTAGTTCATTTTGTTTCTTTTTATTTTCTAGTTCAGTCTAGGCAGTTTAGTCAGAAGCAGTTTCTATATTTTGGTCCATTTGCATTTTAGACCTAGCAGAGCTGGACTTAGCATCTACATTCAATCATCTACATCATATCCAAAATTTAGAGATCTGCACACCATTACTAGAAAGATATCGCTATCAGAAGATCAATAGTTTTCTCAAAGCAGAGTATCCTTATAATCATAGATAACCAGCTGAAGGAGAAACTTGCAGAGGCATTTCCCAATCTGTGGAGCCTAATGACACATCATTCAATGATCTTTGGTTCGTGGCCAACCTTCCGAGGAGATCCACACATCATTCCATTCATTTTTTGGAGGAGTTCTATATAATTAGGTCTGACCTATCTATGTACACATGTTACATCTTTTCATTGGAATTTGTGACCTTCCTTAGCGACGCGGAGGAATCTATTGATCCAAATATGATATATATTGATGTAATAGATCCTTAGGAAAGAAGTTCATAAGTTACTAAGTTCTAGATAGATAGCTTATTCATTTTTTGGTGAAGGAGCTTCAAAGCTTTATCTTACGTATGTATATAATCAGGCCTGTGAGCCCTAATTATAAGTTTGCATGTTGTCGGCTGATCCCTATTTGAATTCTATGATATACTAAGTGACTGAATCTACATTTGTTCCATTTCTTTGAGTTCTTTCCATTGTGTTTACTCTTACTACATAGTCTGGATAGTTCATTCTATGAATCCTCCTACCGTGTCTACACCAAGTGTTATCAAAGTGAAAGTTTGAATCTTTTGGAATGAATTGATTGAAGTTGGTGATGGAATTCTATAAGATCTTGCTGTGGACAGATCACTGAATTGAGGTAGGTTACTTGTGTTGCAACTGATTGCTAAACTTGAGGCAGTTTACACTTGATCCTAGGAAGAATGCCACCGAGGAGAGTTTCTTCTATAGGAACAATGGCTGGTAGAATGGATGAGATGATGGAGATGATGAAAATAATGTGAATTCAATTAGATTCTATTGAAGAAGGTAGGAGAAGAGGATTGACACCGAGACCTAATGTTGAAAGTGATGATAAAGAAGAACTTCAATCTATTAAACAAATTGGTGAAACCCTAGGAGGTGATGAAGAAGAAGAATCAAATCAATTAAAGATGCTACGAGCTATTTCAAACATTAGAAAGAGACCTAAAGTTGATGTGCTGAACTATACTAGTAATTTGAACCCTAAAGAATTGATTAACTGTATAAATGACATGGAAGAATACTTTGAAAATGAGGAATTTGATAAAGTTGTAAGGACATGTTGCTATATGGTGGAAAGAAGTTTAGTTGGAAAGAACTAGAAGAGGAAAAGAAAAGATTACAAAATGGGATACGATGGTGATAAAGTTGAAGAATCAATTTATACCTGCTGACTATGAGTTGGAACTGTTGAAAAGATTGCAAAACCTAAGGCAAAAGGAGAAATCTGTGAAGGAGTACACTGTAGAATTTCATAAAATGATCATAAGGATAGGACATATAAAAGCAAGCAAGGAGAAAGTGGCTAGATATATCAATGGACTAAGATTGAAGATTCAAGAGGAACTAAGCTTGGTGAGGATGACATCTTTGGAAGAAGCATATCAATTTTCCCTAAAAGTTGAAGATAAACTGAATAAGAGGCATGATCAGAGATAGAGAGGAAGAGGAGGTAAATTGCAGAGAGGTAGGACTTATTCTAGAGGAGATAGGTCATTTACAGAGTAGAACAAGTTTGACAACTTGTTTAAGAAGGATGACAGAGATAATAATGCATACTAGAGAAATGACATAAATTTTCATCCCTGATGCAATTATAATTCACACCAGAATGAAGGGCATAGAAGAGAAGAAAGATTATTAGATAAGAGAATATTCAGAGGTACTTGTTTCAAGTGTGGAGGTGAAGGACAGAGCATTTGAATGTAATTAGGGTAGTACAAGTAAGTGGACAAAAAATAGTGGAAGAGCAACCTATGTGGAAGAAGAACTTGTTGGATCACCTAGTTTAGTTGGAAAACCTAAGAAAGCAGAATCACTTGTAATGAGGAGAGCACTATTTCAAGAAGAAACAAATGAGTGACCACCATAGAGGAAAAGCTTGTTCAAAACCAAATGCAAATCAGGAGGTAAGTGTTGTAAAGTTGTAATTGATAGTGGTAGTTCAAATAACCTAGTTTCAGAGGAGATGGTGACTAATTTGATGTTGGAAAGATTGAATCACCCTAAGCCATATCAAATAGCATGGATTCAGGATGATCATAAAGTACTAGTGAGTGAACAATGTTTGGTGAAATTTCATATTGGATATTATCATGATGAAGTCTTGTGTGATATTATGCCTATGGATGTTTGCCATATCTTGTTGGGTAGACCTTGATAGTATGATAGAAATACTATGCATGATGGGAGAAAGAATACATATACTATAAGAACAAATGGAAAGAGAATTACTTTGATTCCTTTGGAGGATGATCCTAAAGATGTGGTATGTGGAAATGCTAGAATCTGTTTGGTAGATGGAAGAAAATTTCTGGATGGTTTGAGACATGAGAATGTGTTATACCTTGATTCCTAAGAAGCCTAAAACATTAAAGAAAGAGACTGAAGAATCACAACCAGACGAGATAAGAGAGTTATTGACAGAATATGAAGATATCATATCAGATAATATACCTAATGGATTGCCACCTATAAGGAGTATCAGTCATCACATGGATCTTATACTGGGAGCAAGTTTTCCTAGCAAAGTAGCACACTGGATGACACCAGCAGAGAATGAAGAATTGAATAGATAGATACAAGATTTGTTAAGAAAGGGTTTGATCAGAGAAATCTTGAGTCCTTGTGTAGTGCTTGTAGTGTTAGAATTTAAGAAGGATGGAGAATGGAGAATGTATACTAACTCTAGAACCATAAACAAGATCGTAGTTAGGTATAGATTTCCTTTACCTAGGATGGATGATATCATGGATTGTTTGAGTGGAGAAAAATATTTCACAAAGGTAGACTTGAAGAGTAGATACCATCAGATTAGAATTAGAGAACGTGATGAATGGAGGACTACTTTTAAGACAAATGAAGGATTGTATGAGTGGCTAGTGATACCTTTTTCATTGACAAATGCACCAAGTACTTTCATGAGGTTGATGAATGAAGTCTTGAAGAAATTCTTGGGTAAGTTTGTGAGAGTATACTTGGATGATATTATGATTTTTAGTAAGACAAAGGAGGAACATTTGTGGCATATTAGACAAGTTTTACAGAGGTTGAGAGAAGAGAAATTACTGCTAAGCATCAAGAAGTGTAGTTTCATGAAGAAAGAGTTAGTATATTTGGGATTTGTGATTTTTGTAGAAGGATTGAAGATGGGCCCCAAGAGAGTGAAAGAAATTATTGAATGGCCTACACCAGAGAGCATTAGATAGGTTAGATCATTTCATGGATTGGCTAGTTTCTATAGGAAGTTCATCAGAAATTTTAATACAGTTTGTAACCCTATGATAAAGACAATGAGAGGTGACAAAAAAGATTTTAAGTGCATGTCTAGAGCAAATAAAAGTTTTGAATTGTTGAAGTAGAAGGTGACAAAGCAACCTATTTTGGTATTACTGGATTTCAATAAGGTATTTCAAGTAGATTGTGATGCAAGTGGAAGTACAATTGGAGCAGTATTAAGTCATGAAGGTAGACCTATAGCTTATTTCAGTGAGAAGTTGAATGATGTAAGGAGAAGATATTCAGTTTATGATCAAGAGTTCTATGCCATAATTCAAGCCTTGAAGAAGTGGAGACATTACTTGTTGTCTAAGGAGTTTGTGTTGTATAAATATCATCAAGCTTTGCAATATTTCAACAGTCAAGGTAAGTTGAATCATAGAGATATGAGGTGGGTAGAGTTCTTGCAGAGTTATACATTTGTGTTGAAATATAGGAGTGGAAAATCAAACAAAGTTGTTGATGCATTGAGTAGGAGTAGAAACTTGTTGACAGAGATGAAAGTTGAAGTGTTGGGTTTTGATGAATTGAAGAATATGTATGAGGGAGACACTAATTTTCTAGAACCTTGGAAAGCATGTGGAGAACCTATTGTGATAGATAGGAGCAAGTGGTTGGACTATTTCATTCAAGAAGATATGTTGTTCAAAGGAAGTCAGTTATGCATACCTAGAAGTTAAATGAGAGATAATTTGTTCAAGGAGAAGCATAGTAGTGGATTGGCGGGACATTTTGGCATTGATCAGATAGTGGCTTTGGTGAGTGAAAACTACTTTTGGCCTTAGATACATAAAGATGTTCAGAGATTTGTGCAAAGTTGTAGAGTTTGTCTTCCCAAGGTACTAGATTTTAAAAGCCATTGACAGTATCAGAGAGACCTTGGGAAGACATAAGTATGGATTTTGTAATGGGATTGCTGAAGACACAGAGAGGACATGATTCAATATTTGTAGTGGTTGACAGATTTTCAAAGATGGCTCATTTCATACCTTGTAAGAAGACAACTGATGCAATGCATGTATCTAGCTTATTTTTCAAGGAGATTGTGAGATTGCATGGATTACATAAGAGTATAGTTTTAGACAGAGACACAAAGTTTGTTGGATACTTTTGGAGGACACTTTAGAAGAAGATGAAGATAGATTTGAAGTTTAGTTTAGCTTTTCATCCACATACGGATGGACAGACAAAGGTAGTGAATAGAATTTTGGAAAATTTGTTGAGATGTTTAGTTGGAGAGAATACAAGAAGTTGGGATTTGATTTTTTCACAAGCAGAGATTGCATACAATAATTCATTGAACATGAGTACCGAAAGAACACCTTTTGAGATTGTTATTAGAAGAAACCCTAAAGGAGTTACAGAATTGAGAGATGTCAGTATGGAAGAAAAAAGAAGTATAGAAGCAGAAGAATTTGTAGATCACATTAAGACAGTACATGATTAGGTTAAGAAGCATTTGGAGAATATGAAAAATAAGTACAAAGAGAAGGCTAATGAGAAGAGAAGACACAAGGAATTTGAAGTTGGAGATGAAGTGATGGTGTACTTGAGAAAAGAATGATTTTTAGTTGGGACATATAACAAGTTGAAGATGAAGAAGTTTGGACCTTGTAAGATACTTAGAAGATTTGATTCATGAAATGCATATGAAGTAGAATTATCAGAGACTTTGGGTATATCACCTATTTTCAACATTGTAGACCTATATAAGTATCATGAAACAAAGTTCAGTGACAACAAGGAAGAAGAATTGAAGAAGTAGTTACCACAACAAGCACCGGAGCAGATTGAAGACATTTTAGACAATAGAGTTGGACGCAGCACTAGAGGAAGACAATACAAATAATATCTTGTGAAGTGGAATGGTAGATTGGAAGAAGATTCATCATGGATTTCTCAGGCTAAGGTGGACAATCTTGGTTCTTCCCTAGCCCTAGCAAAGTGAGGGACTCACTTTTCAATAACCCCAGATGTCTAATGCAAGAGCAATCTTGCATCAACCAAAAACATTTTCATTTTAGTTTGTTTGTAGTTCATTTTGTTTCTATTCATTTTCTAGTTTAGTCCTGGTAGTCCAGTCAAAAGTAGTTTCTGTATTGTGGTCCATTTGCATTTTAGACCTTGTGGAACTTGACTTAGCATCTACATTCATTCATCTACATCATATCCAAAATTTAGAGATCCACACACCATTACCAGAAAGAATCGCTATCAAAAGATTGACTATTTTCTCATAGTAGAGCATCCTGAGAATCATAAATAACCAGCTGAAGAAGAAACTTGTGGAAGCATTTCTTGATCTGTGGAGCCTAATGACACATCATTCGATGATCTTTGGTTCATGGCCGACCTTCCCAGGAGATCTACACATCATTCCATTCGTTTTCTGAAGGAGTTTTATGCAATTAGATCCAACCTATCCATGTACACATGTTACATCTTTTCATTGGAATTTGTGACCTTCCTTAGCTAACGCGGAGGAATCTATTGATCCAGATATGATATATATTGATTTAATAGATTCTTAGGAAAGAAGTTCATAAGTTACTAAGTTTTAAATAGATAGCTTATTCATTTTTTGGTGAAGGAGCTTCAAAGCTTTATCTTGCGCATGTATGTAATCAGGGCTGCGAGCCCTAATTGTAAGCCTGCATGTTGCCAGCTAATCTCTATTTGAATTCTATGATATATTGAGTGAGTGAATTTGCATTTGTTCCATTTCTTTGAGTTGTTTCCATTATGTTTACTCTTGTTGCATTGTCTGGATAGTTCATTCTGTGAACCCTCCTACCGTGATTACACCAATTGTGGAGTGTACCCATGTGAAGATCGATCTCCAAGCTCGGGGGTGATCCACTTGAGGGTCTATGGAATAGTGGAGAGCATTTTGGTAGCTTGGAAGTATCCCCTTTTTTTAGTTTTTGAAGATTTGTGCATTGGAGCTTGGAGGGTGTCTTATGACTTATGTATTTAAGTTTTGTTTGGTTGTTCAAGCCTTAGCCATGTGAGCTTGTTGTAGAAATTTTGCATGAGAGAATGAGCTCTCTTATATGTGTTGTAGACTGAATATTTGACCCATGTATGCAAGTAATTGATGATGTGAAGTAGTTGTCCTTATATCAAAAATGATTGTAAAAGAAGATGTGACTACTTTATGTTGCTTATGTTACAAAAGGAAAAGAAAAAAATGTGTATTTATGTTTGTTGGTTTGTATCTATTGTTCAAAGAAAAAGAAAATATAAGAATAGGTTGAAAGGAACTTATCACTGTTCAATCAATAGTACTGTTATTTCTTTAAAAAAATGGTGTAATCTCCCAGAATTATTATTATGAGAAGTTGCATAGATACCCTTACCTATGTGTATATATATGTCATTCTATTTCTTTAAATGTAAATGTTAAGATATTGTTTTTTTTTTTATCTAAGTGTTAATATATATATATATATATATATATAATTCATATTTCTTTTTATATGTCAAGGATATTTTTCGTTTGCTGGGTAATGTATTTATTAGTAAGGTAGATTTTAAATAGAATGGGCATTGTATTGAAAAAATATATATAATTATTAACTGTGTAAAGTAGTTATGCAAAATAAATATATAATTGTGAGGATGTATATATAGTTTATTTCTTATATATATATATGAATAATCAATGATAAATCATATGCATACTGTTTATTTTTGTTTGAGACCTGTTGATAAATAATATTTAGGGCATTTAACAATCCTTGTGCACTATTAAACCAGTGGTTTTGGTGTTTAAAAAAAGGGAGCAAGGGATGGACGGTGGTTGGGCTGCTGTCCCCTTTATTGTTACCATAGTAAGTGTGGAGGGGGTGGGGGACGAACCCCCCACTCACTCCCCACCATTTGGTGGGCGGTGGATGGGAGGTCCGCCCCCCATCTTCCTTTGCTTTTGTTGAGCATTGCTCAGAAAACCCTAAATCATTAGCGGTGGCATTGCCCATATCCCACGGCCTACTCACTGTTTGACCCACCGTTCGGCCTCCTACAATTGCATTATATTTACTTGTCTCTGTAGTAGCAAAAAAATGTAATATATATATATATATATATATATATATATATATATATATATATATATATATATATATATATATATTCCTCTGGTTTGAAACCAGATCCAGAGAAAAATGCAGATCTATTATTTACAACATAAGGCATAAATGAAATTTTGGGTATACCTTCGTAGATGTTCCATGACTGTCCAAAATTAAATGGATCCCTACAAAACAAAAATAATGATTGAGGAGAAACAAAAGATAAGAAAATAGATAAGAAAGAAGAAATGAGAAGAATAGTAGAATGACATAAGATAATATGTTTAGGGTTAGGGCATTTGGGATTTTAATATTCTTTTGTTCTTTTAGGGCTTTGGGAATTTTATAGTTTTTTTTAATAATGGGGTTGAGGGGGAAATTTGATATGGGGAATTTATTAATATTAGAACAAGTGAGTGTGAATCTTTTTTCTATTCCCATTCCTTTGCTTTTGGATTGGTATTATAGACTCTTAATATCTATAACTTATAGAGTATTGGTTACTAAGTGTGAATTTATAATTTATTAGTGTTAGACTTCATCCAATCTTAGGTTTGCTAATTTAAGGAGGGGGATAAATTACATTTAAACTATGCCTTTAATATTGCCTAGGGATTAATCTTTTATTGGTGGAATTAAACAAAAGGTTAATTAAAATATTTTAGAAAACTCTAATTAAAAAATTTACAATGGTGTTGGAAAATTATTTTAGACTTTGGGGCTTTGCATTTTATTGATTTAATACCTTATCGATGTAAATAGTTTATTAAATTTAATTTAACCTAGGCGTTTAACCCTAGAGGTTAATATGAGATGATTAATTAATCGAGTGTGATTGTTTATGCTTTTGCATTTAATTATTTTAATTGATTTGTTGTAGGAATTTAATTTTAAATAATTCCCATGTACGCCTGAGAGGCATTATGCTACTAGATTTTTCTGAAATCCTCATATGGTTATATAGATGAATTATTTATGCATTAGTGTTATTTTCATGACTTAGATATGTTTAAATTAATTATTTTTGTTCTAGTTCCTAGGTTTTGATTTTGACACATGTCAAAATCACATCACACATTTAGGAAAATTAGGGTTTGGATCAGATCGATTCAGATTGATTCTAACCCTAATGGTGACGCTCCTCGCATCGCATAAACCCCCTTAATAGGATACCTTCTCACAGGGGTTGCGAAAGGTATTTGCATTACCCTGAAGTTAGATTGACATGTTTATGCCTTATGCGTATTGCCACCGAGCACGGTAATGCATGCGAGGGGGTTTCTAGGGAAGCATGGAAATTTTTTTGATATTTCGTGTCATGACCACATGACAAATGTGAACATGACATGTGTGTTCCGTGTTGTGACTGCATGGGAAATGTGGGCATGACAGTTCCTTTTTCCAACTTTCCATTTCATACCCTTTCTGATTAATTTTTTGTTATCCATTATATTTTTCCATATGTTAGAACCATCCAATAACTTCTCCTTATCCACATCTAAGACTTTTTGAAAGTTAAGGCATTTGTTGATATATTTCTTGTTCATTATATTAGTCCATTCATTATTTTCCTTTATCAGTCTCCTAGCCATCTTAGCCATTAAGGCTTGATTAAATTCTTTGATTTTCCTAACTCTGAGACCCCCGTATTTCCTTAGTCTGCATACGAGTTCCCATGCCACCAAAAGTAACTTCTTTTTCTCTTTCATGCTAGCCCATAAGAATTTCATCTATATCTACTTGATCTTCTCCAAGTATTTCCCTGGCATCTTGAAGAGACTCATAGCATACATCAACATATGCTGCAAGGTAGTTTATCTTAACTAGACCTTTCCTACTTGGCTTAAAAGAGCCCCCTTCCAACCATCCAGTTTAGCATGGAAGCAATCCACCAATCCCACCTAGAAAGCCTTTGGGACCTTTTTCTTGTATAGGGGTAAGCTGTGGTATGTGGAAGGAAAGAGCCCCACTTTACAATTTAGGATTTTAGTAGTTCTAGATTGTCTTTGCATCTGAGTGTTGAAAAAGAACAACATACTCTTAGATAAGCTAACCTTTTGTACCAAGTCTACTCATATCTAAATAGAATATGTTTGAGATTTCTAGCTTCAGCCACTGAGGCCTCTCCCATAATGATAGTGTCATTGGTAAACTGCTAATGAGAACATGGCTGACCATTTGAAGTAGGTATCACTCTCGGAAGGGTTCCATCCCCCATAGCCTTGGATATATTTCAGCCCAACACTTCAACCATTATGATAAATTAGAATTGAGAGATCAAGTCTCCTTAACTAATCTCATGGGAGGAGTTGAAGAATCCTGAAGTGGAACCATTAACCAACACCAAAAACATGGGTAAGGCAATCATTTGATAAACGAGTTCCATGAACTTTTGGTTGAAACCAAATCTGGATAAAACCTTCAATAAGAATCTCCAGTTCACTCTATCACAAGCCTTCATGAGGTCTAACTTAAGAAAAAACCCTTCTTTATTGTTCTCCAGCAAGGAATGAATGTTCTCATGAACTATGATTATGGAGTCTAGAATTTGCCTTCCTGGCACGAAACCACTTTGCTAGGAAGAGATGATCTTTGGAAGAAGAACCTGGAGTTTGGATTTAAGAACCTTTGAAAAGATTTTGTACATAGAATTACACAAGCTAATGGGCCCAAAATTAGAAAAAGAATTAGCTCTAGGTTTTTTTGAGATGAGAGAAATAAACGTAGAATTCATCTCCTTAAGTAATCTTATGCTACTGAAGATCTCTCTCATCACTTCAACCACATCTTTCTCCATAATACTCTTGAACTCATGAAAGAAAAAGGGGGAACCCATCTGGCCCAGGGGCCTTATTTCCTTCACAAGAAAAAATTACTAGGCGAAATTCCTCCTACATAGGGCTACAAGTTAGCCTTTTGTTGTCCTCCATTGATAGGATTTTGGGAATAACCTCCAGCACATCCTCTTCAAGATCTTGGGGTGGGAGAGTATCCTCCTTGAGCAATCCTGAGTAAAATTTTAGTGTAGCCTCTTGTGACCTTTGCTCTTCTGTTATTTCTATGTCATTTGCTTGAATGATTCTTATCTTATTTGCAGTTCTTTGTTTAAGAGTAGATAGATGGAAAAACTTCATGTTCTGGTCTCCACTTTTCAACCACACCGCCTAAGACCTTTGCTTCCAGAACTCTTTCTCTTTGTAAATAATATCATGAAACTTAGTTAAGAGTTCATTCTCCTAAATCTAGAGTTCCCTACCCATGCCTTATGTCCTGATTTTATTTTGAATGGTATCTAGTTTGCTTCTTGTCTCTTACTTAATTTTAAAGGTTTTCCCAAAAGAACTCTTATTCTATTTCAGAATGTTGGTTTTTATATTAGCTAACTTCTTCATCACTCTGAACATGGCCGATCCTTCTACCAAAATATACCACCACTCCCTTATTTTTTTTGGTAAGTCTAGATGTTTTAACCACATCTTTTCGAATTTGAACATAAACCTTTTCTTCTCCCTAACTTGTCCTCGACAAAATAAATTAGGAAATGATTCGACCCTATTCTAGTTTGAGTCGTTAAAGAAACATAATACTCTTGAAACCAATCTAGCGAGATGATAGCCTGATCGA
Source organism: Cunninghamia lanceolata (assembly GCA_027924645.1). Taxonomy (NCBI): domain Eukaryota; kingdom Viridiplantae; phylum Streptophyta; class Pinopsida; order Cupressales; family Cupressaceae; genus Cunninghamia; species Cunninghamia lanceolata. The sequence goes on from BSBN01000888.1 coordinate 904,482, forward strand.
ATTTCACCTGAATTAAATCCTTTCCCACTCTTTGGTTAGACCAAGTGAACTCAACACCTTGAAGCTCAACATCAAAAAGAAATTGATTATCTATGAAATCCCTCAAATCCATCTGTCTTTCCTTTGAAGACTTAGATCCTCCACATTTTCATAATCAGTAAGGGGTGAGTTGAAGTCACCCATCATAAGCCATCTCACATCCGTGTGTCTATTCTTGAACCTCTCTAGTTTGTCCCATAGATTTTTCCTAGCTCTTTTCATGTTCGGGGGATACACATTAGATATGATCCAGGATGAACCATCCCTGATGTGAACAAAACAAGTTGAAAGTGTTTCACCATTATTTTATCTAACAAATATTTAAAAATAATTAGATGTTAAATAAGTTTTTAAATTGTGATTACTATAATATTATTAAAATTTATCTATTTCAAGGAAGAGTCCTTAAATTCTTCTTTAAATGATAGAGACATAATATAGACAGATAAACGAATAGAGAGAGAGACATATTTAATATTTATAACTTATATAATATAGTCTCTAATATAATTGTATTTATTATTTATAGTATATTTTAGATAATATAAATTATTTAATATATTTTAAAAATACTATTATATTATAAAATTATTTATTTATATTAAATATTTGTTTATAACTTAGTCATATTTATTTTATATATAATATATAATATCTAATATAGTTATATTTGTTATTATATAGGATATTTTATATGATGTAAATTATGTCAAAGTGAGATAGAGAGACATAGATGAGGCTAGAGAAAGAGAAACATAGAAAGAGGGACAAAGATATAGAGAATGAAAGAGAGAGGAAGAGAGGTAAAGGAAGAGAGAAGGGGATAGATAGAGAGATAAAGGGATACATACAGAGAGAGGAATAGAGAAGTGGAGAGAGATAGAGAGAATGAAAGAGAGAGGAAGAGAGAAAGAGAGAAGGGGATAGACAGAGAGATAGACCAATACACACACACACACACACACACACACACAGAGGGGGGGAGAGAGGGGCAGATTGTAGAGAGAAATAGAGAAAGAGATTATTCATGCTAACTAATTTTTGATCATTTAAAATAAAATTAGTCATATATTGTTTGCATAAATGTTTTTCCTACATGCTAAAATTATTTAGAGGCTGTCATTTACATTTTAAGACACTGTCAAAATAATGGAGGAAACTAGACAAATACACTAGAAAACAAGCATGGTCAACCATATAATGCAATGTAGTCTCCAACTTCCTAACACTTTTCAAAATGACACTACTTAGAGAAGAATAATGATTTCACTATACAATTAAAGTTTCAATAGTGCTTTCCACTCTTTTACAAACATGGGGCTAAAAGTATACTCCAAAACATATGAATCCAAAGGAAATGTACAAATTCCCTCCTCTTAAGGTTATATGTACAAAAGAATAATAGTAACAAAAAATTAAACAAAAAAAACATATAAATACTTAGAAGCCATAGTGAAAAACCAACAATTATGCTCAAATTTGGTTAATTTGTGTCGTAATTGATATTGCTAATCTTTATCAATCTACTTTATGCTAAAAGGAAATTACACCAAATGAAGAAATAATTGAGAAAAGTGATATTCATTGGACAATAGTGGCATTCTCAGTCCCCTCTTTTCAAGTGGTAATGTAAACTTTGCTTTGATATATGCAAAAGTACATCTCCACATTAAATATCCCTTTATTTTATGTTTTCATCACTCAGATGTCTTCTATCTTGAGAAGGATAAACTAAACATATTTAATATTTATTGTTTTCATTTTATAAATAATGTATAGTCTAATATAATTGTATTTATTTTTGTTTAGTATATTTTATATAATGTAAATTATTTAATATATTTTTTAAAAAATATTATAGTATAAAATCATTTATTTATAATATAATCATATTTATTATATATAATATTTAATATTTAATATAGTTATATTTGTTATTATTTAGCATATTTTATATAATGTAAATTATTTAGAAACAAGATAGAGAGACATAGAGGAGGATAGAGAAAGAGAGGGAGATAGAGAATGAAAGAGAGAGGAAGAGAGAAAGAGGAAGAGAGAAGGGGAGAGACGGAGAGATAAAGGGATAAACAAAGAGAGAGGAAAAGAGAAGTGGAGAGAGATAGAGAGAATGAAAGAGAGAGGAAGACATAAAGAGAGGTAGAGGAAGAGAGAACGGGAGAGACAAAGAGATAGATGAATACAGAGAGACATAATACAGAGAAATAGATGAATAGAGAGAGACATTTAATATTTATAACATGTAATTGTATTTATTTTATATATAATATATAGTCTCTAATATAATTGTATTGATTATTATATAGTATATTCTATATAATGTAAATTATTTAATATATTTTAAAAACACTATTATATTATAAAATCTTTTATTTATATTAAATATTCATTTATAATTCAATCATATCTATTTTATATATAATATATAATATCTAATATAGTTATATTTGTTATTATACAATGTATTTTATATAATGTAAATTATGTAAAAGTGTGATAGAGAGACATAAAGGAGGCTAGAGAAAGAGAGATATAGAAAGAGGGAGGGAGAGAGGAAGTGAGATAAAGACATGGAGGCGGGTAGAGGAAGAGAGATATAGAAAGAGAGATAGAGATAGAGAGAATGAAAGAGAGAAGAAGAGAGAAAGAGAGGTAAAAGAAGAGAGAAGGGGAGAGACAGAGAGATAAAGGGATACATAGAAAGAGGAGTAGATAAGTGGAGAGAGATAGAGAGAATGAAAGAGAAAGGAAGAGAGAAAGAAAGGTAGAGGAAGAGAGAAGGGGATAGATATAGAGATAGATGAATACAGAGAGCGACAAAGAGAGATTAGTCATGCTAACTAATTGAACGCATTTCATCATTTAGAAAAAAATGAGTCAATATTGTTTGCATAAATGTTTTTGCTGCATGCTAAAATTACTTAGAGGCTATCAATTAAATTTTAAGACACTCTCAAAACAATGGAGGCAACTAGAAAACAAGCATGGTAAACCATCTAATGCAATGTGGTTTCCACCTTCCTGACACTTTTTAAAATGGCACTATTTAGAGAAGAATAATGATTTCACTATACAATTAAAATTTTAATAATGCTTTCCACTCTTTGATAGACATGGGGCTAGGAATCTACTCCAAAACATATGAATCCAAAGGAAATGTACAAATGCCCTCCTCTTAAAGTTATACGTACAATATAATAATAGTAAAAAAAAATTAAACAAAATAAACACATAAATACTAAGAAATCATAGTGAAAAACCAACAATTATGCTGAAATTTGGTTAACTTGTGTCGTAATTGATACTGCTAATATTTAGTATTTATAACTTAATTATATTTAATTTATATATAATATATTGTCTGTAATATAATTGTATTTATTCTTGTATAGTATATTTGAGTGATTGTGTTGTCAATCTCTTATTTATTATTATTTATGCAATTGTATTACAATTGCTTAGATTAAGATGAGCTCTAGGAGATTGTATTATCTATAGCCTTTAGTATTGTAAGATGGTCAATATGTAGTTTTAGCAATTAAGCAATTCGTAATATTAAAAATGTCTTTTCGAGGAAAAAAAATGATTCGTAGTCTTTGCATCCTTCTATGCTTGATTTGGTTACTAACACCAAGCATTGTGTTACTTTTACTAATATAATCTACATACTTTGTCACACCACCATGGAGAAGTCACTACAACTTCAAATGGCTTTTATTGCATTTAAATTATAAAAATATCTCTACCTTATGTAATCATCTACAACATCATACTAATGTTTTATCCTTCAATACACATACATTTGATACCATCCTAAATACTAGATAATACAAGAGAACACCTATGTTAGTGATGAAAACCCAAATTCTCTAAACCTTGTATTACTCCTATTCATACAAGGAACATTTATTGTAAATACTATATATTTTAAATGTAAATTAAAAATTCTTATTATACATTACAAAAAACAAAATACTATTGTCATTATCTAATCTTGCAATATAAGTATGCATTTTTATTTCCATATTTTATTCCACAATATATTACTTCCATTACTAATAGCCTATCGGCAAATCCATTGGATGAAAACTCCATGCAACTACTAGTTTAATTAGTATGAATAGGTACATGGGTGAAGACCGAGTTCATGGAAATATGAAAAGGCACATTGAATAGAAATGAGAGGTGTACATCAAAATTGGTAAAACTTTATTTAATGGATATGGGCACCTATGTGGATGGGCAAGTAGATGCAAATAAACTAGTATACCTAAATTTAAAAAATATATCTAAAGTACTTTGAGAGATATACTTCTTGAGGCACCTATTTCCACCTATGTGTAGTAAATTGATTAAAAAAATAGGTGCCTTGAGAAGGATATATCTCATCATACTTTAGATATATATTTTTAAATATAGGTATACTAGTAGCATCCAGAGCGGCAAGCCTAATTCTAACTATATTAGGATTCATTTGTAATTTTAGAATCAATAGTTATTTTAATTATTTTAATAAATTAAATAATCATTTGGTAACTTGTCCTTGTAGAGTATATTCTTTATCACTCTTACATTTATTGGTTGTCAAAAATATCTTTTTTTTAATAAATTTTCTAACTTCATTCAATATAGAATATTGTAGTGCTTGAATTCGTATTAATAATAATAATAATAATAATAATAATAATAATTATTATTATTATTATTATTATTATTATTATTATTATTATTATTATTATTATTATTATTATTTGTTGAGGAATTAATGTAAATAGATTTTGTTATTTTAGAATTAAGATTTATTTTACTTATTTTTCAATTTCTTAGCAATTCCTAGAAAATGCAAATTTAAAATTTATTTTTTAATTAGATTACTATAAAGATTGTGCGAATGCATAAATCAACAAATAACAAATAAAAATAGAAAATCACAGTAATACAAAAGAGAGCACCAACTATATATTCAACTTCAGAAACATGATTACAAATATACAAGATACTTCACTTTTCTTATATAATGTGTAATACACTTATAGAATTTAAAAATATAGCATTCCATACTCTACTTTTCTCTATATGTTCTTCTTTATTCTATATGCTATGCCTTGGTTTGTATTTTATACCCTGCTCTATATGCCTTGGTTTCCTCTTTATGCCCTCATCTACTCTATATGCCCTGGCCTACTCTTTATGCCCTACTCAGTATGCCCTAGTCTATTTTTTATGCCTTGGTCTGCTTTTTATGCTCTGGTCTACTTTGTATGCTCTGGTATGCTCTCTGTGCTCTAGCATGTATGCCCCAGTCTGCTTTGTATGCCCTCCTCTACACTTTATGCCCTTCTCTATATGATCTCTATAGTCTTCTCTTTATGCCCTAGTCTATATCATTTATCTTCAAATAATTTTAGTCTTTGTTCTTCATCTTTTCTCTTGTCAAGTTGTTTTCCCTTTTTCATCTTTTCATAATAGTCATATGTAAATGGAGAAATTATTCTGAGACCTTCTAATGACTTTACATGATATATAACCACAAATGTCAATCCTGATCTTTCTTTTTATCCTATGTCACATGTGGCTTTTGAAAGAGTCAAACCTTGTGATTTGTGTATTGTTAATGCCAAATCCAATCTTATAGGTATTTGGATTGTGTGGCCCATTTGTATTGGTGTAATTGAAACTGTACATGGAGATTGATCTTCAAATGGTATCCCTATGTAATTATTAAACTCCACCATAACATATGTTGGTGGTTCTGGTGGTGCACTTCCAGATTTGTATATTATTTTTCGAACACACCCTAGAGATCCATTTACAAGACCTGCTTCTATCCAAATATTAGAAGTTAACATGACCCTTTCATCCTTTGCAAGTAATAACTCCATATCAATTTCATCAATCTGACCTACTTCTGGTGCATTGAAACTACCCACTCTTGTTGTAATGCTACGTACAACTGGATGCCTCAATGCAATTTTTTTTTGTTGTGACTATGCACATTATCATTTGTGGAAAATAGATGAATACTATTGTGAAATTCCTCATTGGTTGGTGCATCTATGCCAATATTATTTCTTGTTATCAGCAATTTCCTGTCATCAATAGTTAGTTTAGCATCTCTTAGATTTGTCAGAAGTTGAAAAACCTTTGTTGTTCGATGCCTTCTTCTTTTTTTCTAAATATTTTATCTCAAGTAACAATAGTTTTGAATTCTTCCCACAAAAGTTTACCACATCAATTACTATCATATGTTGGTCTATCATTAATAGGAGGTAATTCTCCTAAATATCTAACCAGAATCATAGATACACCTACAAAATATTAGAAAATGATGGCATTCATTATTGTGTACTATTAATTTTTAGGTTCTATAATAATAAAGTATATATTTTAAAATAGCAAAAAATGCACATCTTTATCAAAAAACATACATATAACAGCAAAACTCATGTTTTCCTTTTTAGAGAATGCCTAAAGAAGATGAGAGTCCACCTTCTCCTACAATTTTTTTTCCAATGAAGTTCATTTCATCAATCAGAATATATTTTGTGTGGAAACTCCTCTTGGAAACTTGTTAGTCTTGATCCTTCTAACTAAGAAAAATATGTGATTTGGATTCAGAGTATTGAATGGATTGTTGAGGCTCTAATATTGAATGTTACGACTCCTATTGGTGCAAGTAATAGAAGTGGAGTAAGCCTTGGGAATGCTACATTTTGAAGAGTTTGATTGATAGCACCAATTAGATATGATTTTCTAGTTCTCGTTGTTCCTTGAATTATCATGAATAATGACAATGCATTTTGAGATCCATGATAATGTGTCATAATTATGTCAAGTGTTTTTTTCTGTCTGGCACCCAGTGTTGCATAATTAATATTTTGTGGTATATCATCAAATATGAGAAATCCATTATCTCTCATGGTGCTTATGAATTTTATTGCTTGATTTGTGTAGTGTTCACCTTGATATTCATTAGACCATGGTGTATGTATATCAATATCTCTTCTTCCCAACATATCTATTTCATAAAATTCCATAATCTGATTACGATGTAGACATGATATGATTTCCCATTCATGCTATGCTATGTTTCCCTAAAGAGTTTGATTATTTTCAATTTCAAAATTGCCACTATTTTGAACATCTTCTGGAGTAGTTCTTCTTTCCACATGCCAAGGATTATAATTGAATGACTCCCAATTTGATATTATTGCATCATTATGAAGACCAATATCTCTTTCTATATGATGAAATGGATTATAAAGTAACAACTCAGATCAACAAAAATCAACTCATTTATCTAATTCATGTTGAGGGATGGATACAAACATTGGAAACTCTCACAATAGCTACAAACCCCCTTGTCTCCCATTTGTTATCTCTTCTTAGCTTTGGCTTATATATGTACATGATCTAGCTGCATCAATAAGTGAAACACCTTCCATGCAAAAGGGTCTATTCTTATATCCATCAATGAAAGATTGTGTATGTCCTTGATAGTGGTCATCTTCATCATTTATAGATATAGGTTTGAATATCTCATCTGAGACATTTAAATTGACAAATTTTCTACTACTCTCTACTATTTGAAGTTCCAATAGCATGTGAGATATTTCTTGTGCTATAATTGTTTCACTAAGAATCCTTATGTATGCTCTTGATGCTAAATCATCAGGATTTTCAATGTTTGCAAGCTGCATCAACATTTGATGATAAGTTTCTAAACTCTTTTCTGCTTTAGCTACATACTTGACAATGCACTTGATTACAACATGTTTGGAAAGAACAGGTTGCCAATCTATATTTTATCTCCATAATTGTAGTATGTAATGATTGTGTGTATTTACTTTGTCATCATTTTATGCAGGTTCAAATTTTTTTCACCTATCTTTGAGGCTTCATATAGTTTTGATCCCTCAAGATTTAATGGCCATGGAACATTTACCTATAATTAATAACAACACTTATTTATTTCTCTGTACTCATATTATATTGAATTTATAAATAATAATTTGGAAGATTTTAAATCTTACCTACAAACCATCTGTCCTCTTTTCTTGCATAGACATGCATGCTCTTTACACATTGTATGTCATTCTACACAATTTAAAATCTCTTCATAGTCATGTTCCATATGTACTTCTATAAGTTGCCTTGTATTTCAAAGACATGGATGCTGGCCATGGAACATTTACCTATAATTAATAACAACACTTATTTATTTCTCTGTACTCATATTATATTGAATTTATAAATAATAATTTGGAAGATTTTAAATCTTACCTACAAACCATCTGTCCTCTTTTCTTGCATAGACATGCATGCTCTTTACACATTGTATGTCATTCTACACAATTTAAAATCTCTTCATAGTCATGTTCCATATGTACTTCTATAAGTTGCCTTGTATTTCAAAGACATGGATGCTGGACAAAATTTTGAAATACCTATGATTCAAAAAATGTATGAATTTATTAGTTACATTGAAACATAATTTTTTTATATAATATATTAAATATTGATTTAGAAAGGATTGATAACATACCTATATGTTTCATTGATGTGGATCTTCTCTAGGATACCATCCATGAATAATAGAATGGAAATATTTATCTACACTTTTTCGATGCTGCTCATTTTTCCAATCAAGATTATCCATATTTGGTGATCCATCTATCCATATGAATCCACGCATATGCAATGAACCTATAGGTTCTATGTTTCCATTCATATCTAGACTAGAAATCTTCTACTTCTATTCCTTTTTCTAGAATCTGTTTTCTAAAAATTATATGTCATAGATGCATGTAGTGTGCCACTATATGAGGATAATCAATAACATTCTGTTTTCTCCATTTTTGTGTTTCCTACACATACATCCATTAGTGGTGTTCCAGGCATTAGTGCATGCAAATCAAGCCAATACATATCTGCTACACTCAAAGTGAAGAATATTGTTAGTGAACCAATTTGATGAATCGTGTTAGTTAACTCTGCACGATATTTTGCCCAATATGACTTTGTACCCCTTAAGGTTATTCCAAACCTCATAAAATGATCAGCTAGACAAGAGTGTGGCATATTTTCCATATGTTCACATAGCTCATTGATGGTGTTTGGCATATCTTGAAGATTTATTTTGACAAACTCTCCAGATGATTTTGGTGCACATTGTCTCATGATCCTATTCATCACATAATATCTAAATCATGGGTGTTAACCAGGATGATTATCCCTCTACTGAAATAGATGTTTGACAAATTCATGCAGATGTACTCATTTCATGCATGGTTCTATCAAATCGTATCTAGCATTAGGAAAGCGTAATGTCACATACTCATTGATAGGATATGAACCAATTGTTGACCAATAGATCAATGCTCCTAGATCTGCATTAGGGTTATTAACCCATGCATGGATTAATTCCATCTCTCATCAGATGTTAGCTGGTCTAAAAGACATTGATATTGTGTAATCAATGATATTTCCTTCATCCATCTCCATTAATGGGACCACAAATATAACTTCATTTGCATCAAAATCAAACTCCATATGCACTGAATTTAGTTGGTCAAAGATTTATTTTGATTTGAGTTTGGTGAGAGACCACTAAGAGCATTTTCATCAATTTGAACACCAAAATAGAAATTTTCATGTTCACTTTTGTATTTGAGTGTCTTATAAATACACACTCTCTATTAACTGTAAAATTGTAATTTGTGCCATGTTGATCCCTCCTTCTAACAATAATGATTCACAAGTCTTTTATTCCATGTGGTAAAACCTTTGAAATTTCTTTTATATCCTATGGCAAACTTATTTTGTATCCCTTGTATTTATATTGACCATTAGTTGCATGTCTCACTTGTAGGATTTGATTGACACGTGCTATCAACATTTCTTCTACATGTGTCAAGTTTGCAATCTCTTTTGGTTGTGGGCTAGGATCCATATTGTTTGATGTTGAAAATTGATTATTGCATTTTTCTTGTCAATGCTTATTGCATATAGGATCTTGAGGTGATTGAAAAACCCTTATTCCAAAATAACATTCTTGAAAAATATAACACATGCTTGGTGAAACAAAGCTATCTATTCCATTTCAAAAATGCATTTGGAAAGTACTGAAATTAGTGTGAAGCATTCCATTAGGATATAATACATCTTCTACATGACTTTGAACAAATTGATTAATGTCATGTCAAGGTACATTTTTTCGTGTTTCAAGTACAAAATCTATTGATCTTGAATTTTCATCTTTGACATTTAAGCCAATATTAGCATTTGACCAATAAGGTTCTTATATTTCTTCTCTTTCATGGCATTGAGTTCTTGAGATGTTTGTACATGACTTATTCTCATCATATTTGGTTGTTGCAGATTTTGTAATTCCAATTCTTCAGCTGTTATTTCATTCGTAAGTCTATGATATCTTTCTTTGTCAACCTAATTTTGTTGTATCATTTGTTCTTGTCTTTCTACATTCATCATTAGTTGGTGTTGTCATCTTTGATACTCCCTCTAATATTCTCTTTGACATTCCTTTTTATATTGATTTTGTTGCTTGTCAGATTCAAAATTTGACCTAGGGGAGCCATACCTACATAATAGTTGAAAACAAATATTTATAAGTCTAAATTTATAACATTGAAATTAATGTGGAAAAATTCCATGCCATTGGTCTTTAATGTCGACATGATACAAATATTACAAACATTCAAGTTAAAATCCAATAATAATGCTGAGAGATAAAATAATTTATATTTTCAACACATTATGGCTTTTGTTTTCAAATTTTTATGGATTGGTTCCTTATCACTCCAAAAGGTTTCCTTTTCTATATATCACCAGACCAATATACCAAACCTATTTGTATGCTTTCTCTTCTATTATACCCATCAGTACGTGGAAGAAGCCCATCCTTTCTTTATACCCATCGGTACTTGAAAAAAACATTAAAACATGTGAGAGGAGAGTGGTATGTGGAACATAGAGAATACGTGAAAAGGATTCATCCTATTAATGACACTTTCTTAGAAATAAATCAAAATTCTTTTCAGTCAAGATTTATGTCTTTTATGTCTTACAATAGTGACGAATGTGTATTGAAAGGAAGTGAAAACGAGATTGTCCTTATTTCTCCCCAAAAATTTATAGGGACGATGTCATAGATGCTGTTGTTGCATCTATTTTAGGCAGTGGGTACAGTAGTTCAATCACAATGGCTTGACCCATAAATGCGAACCAGAGGTAGCACAAATACCAAATGTTGTAATTCTTTTAGTTTTGCAAGAAAACATGTTTTGACTTTTGTTTGTAAAAAAATAAATAGCAATTTAATTATCCTAAAAAAATTCAAACTGAAATTAATTCTAAAATAACTCTTAATTTAATATAGTTTTATGATAAAATAGATTAAACTCTTAATTCAAAATAACTCTATAATGAAATTAATTAACACTAAAATAAAAATGATGAGCATATATGTATATTTAATGACTACATATATGCATTATATTTTCTTTAAATTTGTTGAATTTTTTTTTGAATTATAATTTCCATAAAAAAAGGTTTTTCCTTCTTGTATACTACATGAGAATGTCAAGTCATTGCATATTAACTATGAATTTTGATAGATTTATTTTTATTATTTTTGAACCATATTTTGGTAGGATCACATAGTTCTTTTATTTAAAAATTGTAATGTAGCAAGTGTAGATATATTTTAATTTATTAATAAATTAAAATATTTTTAGTAATTTCTTTAAATTATATAAATTATAGTTTTGGTGCTAAATTATATTTTTTAGATACATTATTATTTTACAATAAAACAATCATTTGTTAAGAAGCCTATATATAATTTGTTTTTAAAATGGAAATATATAAAATTATAGTTTTATTTTTAAAAACTAAAACATATTTTTTTATAATTTAATCATCCTATAACAAAAACTAAAAAATATAAACAAAATATGGTGGTGAAACTATAAAATTTAAAATTTCATGTATTGAAGCATCTAAAATTAAAATAGATTAATTTAATCACTTTATAATTACAAAATAGTAATTTCAAAAAAAGAAATAGAAAAAACAATTGGAAAAAATGTTAAGAATTAAGAATAAGAATTAATAAAAATCACAAAATCTAAAAAAAAAATGACACAATCAGGGCTTAAATTTGACGATCGACCTGCCTGTGAAGTTTTTTTTTTGTGACAGTTATTTATTTGAAGTTACCTTTCAAATATTAAATTCTGCCTATTTTAGGATATATATATATATATATATATATAAGAATAATTACATAGAAAGTTTGACAGTTTACTTGAAATCTTACCTTTCAAGTGATATGATCGTCCTAAAATTTTAATTGTATTTTATAACTAAAATGACTAAATACAGTCATACGGCCATCAAATTTAAGCCCTGGACACAATAGTTACATATATAGGAAAAACAATTTTAAAAAAAAATAGAAAATGCAATTGCAAAAAAAATTAAGAAAAATCACAAAAATATTATTCAATTTAAAACATAAACACAAAAACAAATAAACAATTTTACAAAGTGCCAAAATAGAAATAGAAAAGGCAATTGGAAAAAAACATTAAAAAAAATCACAAAAACAAAAAAAAAGTAAGGATTAATATTATTGAGTTTAAAAGTTAAACTCAATAATACTATGTTTGTGGAAACATAAACTATATATGTAAACTATATAAACTAAACTAGATATAAGTTGAATTATAATATATAATATAAAATTTAAACTTTAGATATATTTTTTATGATATAATGAGGCTATTCTATCTTAATATATTATATATCTAAAGTATATAAGTTGAATACAATATACCTATTATATTTAGATTTCATAAGGAGGAACCAAAAATAAGTTGAATACATTGTCTATTGATACTTTCTATTCTTTCTTAAACTTATCTCTTATATAACTCGGTGAGTGGTAATGCTTTCTAAATTTTATTGAGTCTCTCATGCCTATTTTATTAAGTTTAAAAAGGTAGTAATGGGTTTCAGATTTTTTGCGCTTAATGAAATTGCATCAAAGGTATTTTAGTTTCTATGCTTAAAGAAATAAAAATACCTTTAAAAATTTAATGTTCATCTGCTTTCAACTTTTTTCCCTTCCCTAATGAGTAGCTTCTGCAATAATGTCAAGGCAATATTTTTTAAGTTGGTACATCTTCTAAATATTTATTAAGTTGTTATTTTTTTAATGATGAAATGCAAATACCTTTAAAAATTTAATGTTGGTCTACTTTCAACCATTTCCCCTTTGGTGTGATAAGCAACTTCTATAGTAATGTCAGTGCCTCCTCCATACGACAATGTCAACAAAGAAAGAAAAAATACCTACTTTGATGTCCTCAAAGCTATCTTTTCATTCTTTAGTCCAGCTGAAACCAATGTTCTTTTTCAACATGACTGTTAGAGGCTTCAATAAACTTGCAACATTTAGAATAAACCATCTAACAAAATTGATTCTAACTAAGAAACTTTGCAGTCCCTTTTTATGGGCTGGTAAGGGTAAGGCTACAATAACACTTACTCTTTCTAGATCAATTGTTATCCCATGTTTGGAAACAATATGACCCAGTAACCTACCTTCATGGACAACAAAGATACACTTTTTTAGATTGAGTGAAACTCCATATTCTCTACGTCTTTCAAACACCTGTCTAAGATGGGAAAAGTGATCTTTGGCATCCTTAGAAAAAATAGTAATATCATCTAGATAAACCAAAAGAAACTTATTCATTATGCCTTGAAAAAGCTATATTCATGGCTCTCTGAAAGGTTTCTCTAGCATTTGACAACCCAAATGGCATATTTTGATATACCATAGTACCCCATTTGGTTGTGAATAATGTCTTGTACTAGTCTTCCTCCTTAACCAAAATTTGGTTATACCTTGATAAGCTATCTAGTAATGAAAATCTTTTAGAACCTAAAACCACTTGCAGAATCTACTCCATTGAGGGTAGCGGATAGTGATCTTTCAATGATGCCTTGTTCAGGTCCCTAAAATCAACACACAACCTGATCTCACCATTTTTCTTCCTAATCAGAACTAGATTAGACAGTCAGGAATTGTGTTTGATTGGGAAAATGATGTTTCTCTGAATCAGCTTGTTTAATTCTATTTTCATCCTAACATCCAGCTTGGGGTTAAGAGGCCTTTTCTTCTACCTCATTGGTTTTGCCCCTAATTCTAGCTCTATAGTATGTTGAGCTAGCTTGGGGTTAAAACCTTTGAGGTCTTTGTACTCCCATCCAAAAATATCATCAAACTCTTGGCATAATAACACAAAAGCATGTTTATCTTCAGTTGTACATACCTTTCCTAACTTGAGTAGTTTGGACTTGAAGATTTCAATTGATTCATAGTGATCCTCTTTGATAAGTATGTTGCCTCTCTCCTTAGCTAGTCATCTAAATTGAAAATTGATTCTATATTAACCAAGCCTTTTGATAACTTATTCATCTTTAATTGAACAATGTAGTCTTCAAATTGCTACTGCAATTTCTGCTGGTTACCAGCTAAAAACTCAACTTCCTCTATGAGAAAATTTGGTATTTGGTCATCACTTTAAAAAACCTACCAATGTATGTTATTATCAAGAATTGATGGCCTCACAACCACCTTCATAGACTGTTGTTGCTCAATATTTCTGAATTCTTTGGGTATATCAAATTTAGCCCCCATGGCTACAAGCTTATCAACCTATTTGTTTTGGCTTCTAGGCATGGACATCAGATTAAAAGCATCAAAATCTTCAATTAGATTCCATACTCTATGTTTATATTACTTAAGTAAGTCATTTTTGGTGACATTCAAGTTCCTTACTTGATTTGCAACAAATTCATTATCACCATACACCATCAAACACTTAATATTCTAAGCCATGCATGAGTGCCTCATATTCTATTGTGTTATTTGAACAACTAAATACAAATCTGAAAGTTGCATAATACTTCTCATTTTCAATTGAAATAAGCATAACTCCACCTCCTACACCTACTTTGCTCCTTGTACCATCAAAAGATAGCTACCACAGGTCATTGACCACATGTTCATATGGATGTTCATGTTGTTCTTCACCTTTCATAAGGTTAGGAACAACCTGATTATATTTGTGAATCATATAGATTCCTAATCCAATTGCTTACATTTTCTTATAAGGGTCATCTTCATGGTTTTCAGATGTCCATTCATCTAAAAATAAATCTGCAATGCTCTTAATTGGGGTATGATTCTCATTAACAACAGGTTGTTCTTCCCCATGGTAGGTGAGGTTAGCATTAATAGCACTAGGGACATAGGGTTCCAAGTGATCTTTGGCAAGGGGTTTAGATTTTATAGTCACCCTTGTACCATACCTAGTCCTAAAACACATATGAGTCCAATCAGCTGGCAAATACCCTCTGAAATTTGTTGTGAAATCCCTAGAAAGACATAAGTCAAAGTATGGGGGTAGGTCTATTACATATATGTCTTGGGAGATTGTAAAGTTTGGGAAAGAATGTAATGTGAGGTCTAAATTTCTTATGACTCCAATGGTGTTAATGGATGAGCCATCTAACTGTGTTACAGGTTTGGATATTGGTTCATAAGTTAGTCCCAACTTATCCACTATCTATTTTAGTATGGCTAAAGTACTAGCACCTGAATCTATCATACAATTGTGCACAAGGTGGTTACCAATTATTAGAGACACATAAAATAGTGTTGTTTTGACCTCATGTGCTTGTTGTTCTTTTTGAGATGGTGGGTCATTTGCAATCACAACTTTATTTTGGTCTCTAGACTAACTTTAACTTTGTTCATTGGTCAAGAAAACATTGGGTAATGCCTTCTGTAACAACTCTCTTTGACTTGGAAGAGATAATGACTCCCACATAGATGTGGTGACATTTGCTTTTATCATATAATCAATGATATTGAAAGAAAATGAACCAACCTTTGGTTATCCTTTTGAAACAATAGGATCAACTTGATGTTGTTCTTGCTATGGCTGCCCTTTGGGTTGGTTTTGACTTGGAATAGGCTTCCCTCTTGGTAAAACATGAATATTTGACTGCTATGATGGACCAGCAGCACCTTGTTGGCTTGATTGGGCCTAATTTTGGCCTCTTCCAGCCTATTGTCCAATATCTAAAGCTCTCTTTTTGGTTCTCATGTTTGCTGCTATGGACTAGGTAGATTGATTTTACCCTTGCATATGATTAACCCCACAAAACTCTTCACCCTGCCAATTCATGAATGTTGCATCTGATTGCTATTGTTTGTGATTATAAGCTTGCTATTCTAAAACTTCATGTATGGTACTTTGCTAGACAACAACATTATTTTTCACCATCAAGGCCTAATTAATCATGTCATTTGAGTAGGTTGATTGGTTGTGCAGTTGATTACACGGGTAACACCAATCGTACTCTTGTGCCATATTATTTTGCACTGGTACTAACTCTCTAGATGAGCTAGTAGCATGCTAGTTGTAAGGCTGATAAGGCCTTGTATTGAATTTCCTTCTTTGGCCTTAGTTTTCAGGTTGATAAGAAGGTCTGTTCTACTGGTTACCTTATTGGTTTTACTATTTATTTTGCTGTTGATTCTAGTGAGGGGTCTTGATAATGTCTATAAATTTGATTTAGCTATTTTTTATACTTATCAACTCCTTGCCAATAGTTTCCAGCAGCTCTTCTTGACTTTGTAACAACTCTGTTTGCTTTTGTAATAACTATGTTTGTCTTTTTACCTCCTAAGATGGGGCTAGGGAAGCATTTGTTTGGGTTGAAACTTGATAATTGAGTGCTGGTACAATAGGTACAACAACAATAGGTGGGATTTGTAAGGGGATCGATGGTTGTATTTCTAATAAAATAGGCATTGACAGCCTTGGGGTCATTTTACCAGCCTAAATCAGGTTGTTTTTCAGCTCTTATGGCAATTCCATAAGAACCTGATAGTGTTGTACCACCCATTGACTACACCATTACTACTATATCACTATTTAAAGCTCTAAGAAAATAGAGAAATGCATGTTCCTCAGTAGGCCTTACCATTGTTGGTATTCTATCCCAAGTTCATTGAAAATAGAAGTTGAAATCAGCCATATGCTCATGTGGAGCTCTCTTTATTATGTTGAGTTGTTCAACCAATGACAGATTATCAAACTTGTCCTCAAATTGTTTATTCAATGCATCCCCTAATAGATCCCATGATGTAATTGAGCCTAGTGCCAATCCTCTGAACCATGGAAGGGCCTTACCCTTCAGAGATGCAGCCAACAATCTCACTACAACATTCTCTTGTGTTATGTGATGGACTAAACACAACGTAGCCACATCTTTTATATGATCAATTGGAGTAGTTTGCTCTTCACTTGTAAAAAATGGTAATCCTCTCAAGGTTGCCACCACAATGTCATCATGTGTTGCAAGCAGCAATGGGCTACCAATATGCAATTGTACAAAAGGATATCTTCTCACCATTAGTGGAGCTTGAGGTGTCTGTGGAGTTTGAGGTCTTTGGGGACTCTATGGAGTCTGTATTTGCATATTTATCACCAAATTTCTCTAATCAACACTACAATCTTGAGACTTGGAGGAGTAGATTGAGTTCTTCTTGCTGGATTAGGTGTCCTTACTATTGTTTTGCATCTTATCCTTGGAGGTGATAGCTATAGATACTCAAACTGATTTGAACTACCTCTCGTTTGGACTTTTCTCATGTGCTAAATTCACTAGATTTGTAAAAAATCAAAATTTTGAGTCACCAAGTATGCTATTTTTTTACCTCTAAATGGCTGAAAACCTTGTTGTGGATACCAAACAACAAAGAACAATTATGTTAAAGTGGCCTAAAACTCTATTAAGTGTCCCACCAGGCATGCCAAAAATTGTTTTCATGAAGGATTGTACCCTGAATGCTAAGCCTTTACAAGATTAGCAATCCCATGCAACATGGGAACATTCTTAGACTATGGATTTTACTATTATGAGAATGAATCTCTAGAAGAGTTGGTTCACTTTAAATACCATTTAGATCTGTAAATTGATGGAGAAAAGAGATAGAAGAAAACTTGAATAAACTAAAAATTGAACTGAAAAATCTATCTAAAGGGGGTGATGCACCAATATTTTGACTTAAATCTACAATTTGTTTCACAAACACTCTCCAAAACACTTGTTCTTACAATCCAAACTAACCAGATTCACCACATAAGTATTTCATAGAAAGGCATGAGAATTGTGCACAAGTTGTGACCTGTAATAAACTGAAATTTGGATACTTGTATCTAATAAATCAAACTAACCAGATTCACCACATAAGTATTTCAAAGAAAGGCATGAGAATCATGCATAAGCTGTGACCTATAATAAACTAAAATTTGTATACTTGTATCTAATAAATGAGACAAAGAATTCAGAGGTTTTGAAGCAAAACACAGAAAATTCCTATTAAATCACTCACAAAATAACAAGACACTTGAAATCAGATAGAAGAACCCTTGATTGCATAAAGAAATGGCAGGAATCTCTACAAAATAACAATAAACCGCTGCTACTAAAAAATTGTAAAAATAGCTGAGTTACAAGACAATCTCCCTCTCTACAATATGTAAAGGCAAAAAAGTAAGAACTAAGGAAAAAAGTATAATTTTTTTGATATAATACAAAACTATCCCTAAAATGTGAAATGGAAGTCAACTCTAGCTCAATTGGACTCCAAAATATGCATGGATGAGTCCCAAAAAGAAACTCTGAGTTGTTGGGCGAGCACAAGTGAAAAACCTAAAATTTAGGCCCCAAAACTCCTCCAAGATGAGAAAAAATAGTTCAGAAATCCAAGTCTCAAAGTTCTTGACCAAGAAATAGCCAAAAAATACTCCTCTTTGACCCAAGTACAAAATAGAACTCAAAATAACTCCCTTGCATGAGCTTGTACATCAATTCAACCCCTCTACTATTTTTGCATGATTAAGGGGAAAAAATAACCTATTTTAAGTATTATTAAATGCAATCAGTGTGATTGATTTAATAAGTGTTATGTAATGCATGTTTTTTCTCTCTATGGTTATTACATAACAAGTATTAAGGCAATTTTTTAACATTATTTGCACTTAATAGTTGTTAAAATACAATATTTTTTCCATTTACTTACCCAAAATATGAGGTGAGTTATAATTACAATAATATATTTTGAGGTAAAAATACCCCTCCTCCATCCTTCATGCAAAAATAATACATTATTCTGCTAATGGACTCATACAGGAATGCAAAATTGCCACTAGTCAAATAAGGTCAAAAGACCCTCATTGAAATTCATTAACCTTAGGCATATCATTATGTTTTTGACTCTAAGGTTTGAAACACATTTGAAAGGAAAGTCACAACATACTCCTTATGACTCCCAAGACCCATCTTCAAACTCACCATGTATCACTTGGAAATATGATTAATTGTTTTGCTTGACCCCAAGGTCAAGGGAGACTATCAAAATCACCACCTATTCATTCTTATGACTCCAAAAAACCCACATGGGTTCCTTATACATCACTAGGTCTTATGACATTACAAATCATAGACCACAACCCATATTTGATTCTTAATGATTTCTTTAAAAAAAAGAGTCAAAAAGACTTCCATGCAAACCCATGGCTAGGGCTTAAGAAACAAAAGATCTTTTTGCAACCCTAATATCATTTCATTCTATTCCTTCATTAGGTTGCTTCATCTGGGTGCTGCCACACTTGAGGGTTTGGAGCTTTTCTTGTAGCTATGTGAAGGCTTCTAGAGGTTTCTTATTGTCATTTCTGAGCTATTTTATCATTCTTCATTTCATGTAAGTTATATTTTGTCTCACTATGCTATTTACTTCTCTCTTTTGGGGTTCTGAGACAAAAAACATGAAAGACTGGACCTCCTTTCTGTCGTTTCTACTCTTACAATGCTCCAGTCTTCTCTAGTCTCTGTGTTTTCAACATATTTATGTGTTGTTCATGAGGAAAAGATGAAAAAAATATTCTAAATTTGTTGCAAAACTTATTTGGAAAATCTTTTGTTTCATTCTATGAGAAGAATACAAGAATGGGGTTTCTTTCTTTTATTTCTATTGTGCTCCTCATGAGGGAAAAAATGGAAAAAAGGTCTTTTCTTTACATGCTCTTATTGGTAGGAAAAAACTATGTTTGTTGTCTCTGTTGAGAAAATGATGAAAACGCCCCCTTTATATTATTCTTATAGTGCAAAGGCACAATATGTTGTTCCTTTCATGATGACCTTCTATTTTCTGGAAAAAACTATGAAAAGAAATCATATATTCCTTCTTTTTTGTATGATCTCCTATAGCATTCTGTGTATTGAATAAAAAGAAAGATTTGTTTTTCTGTTGTCCCTTATTTGGCACCGTTTTAGCTATTATTGCGGGTTGTACCATGCATCAATATTACTGTTGTCCTCATGGATTTTTTGTAGTTGTTGAAGGCTTCTTTGAAGGGTTTCTGGAAGATTTTATTGCTCTCTGCTAAAAGTTACTTAGTGAAAGGTCCTATAGCAATTCTTTGCTGATACTGCATAAAAAACTCATAAAAAGCACTATTACTTTAAAATCTTTGTTTATATCTTGTTTTTCTGAAACTCTTACCAGCTATGTGATGGATGTGATAGCCTTTGTGCAATGGCATTCCTATTCTTTTCATGAGAAAATGGTGTGACAACAAACCTTGTTTGCACTTTCTATTAAAATCTATGCTCTTTATGATTGTGTTTCAGCAACAAGAAAGATGAAGATTGATTTTATTCTGCTATGACAGTCTTAACTAGTCTCTACTTCTTCAAAATTGAGCTGGTTGCTCCTATGACAATGAACTATGTAGAGCTTGTTGATGACTGCTATGTATTATTAAATCATGACTGTCTTTTAGAGTATTTTCTCTACTTTCATTCTACATGTTCACTGTTTAGCTATTACAACATGTTGACAAGTACTTCTTACTATGTTCACCTTTCTCATTTGGTTCTCTGACTTGTTCAACTTCTTGATCACTGATGCTCCTTGGATGTTATAACTTATATTTATGCAATTTGTATTGAAAACTCATCTTTATCTCTATACCTGAATGACTATTATGGTTGCTTCTTCTAGACTTTCATGGCTCATGCTTTTATGACTATTTTTCCATAGTTTGTAAGAATCCTATGTAGTCCCCTCATGGTATGAATAGCCTATGCCATAGAATGCTCCTTTATGGTTATGGATTACTTCCCGCTTTCTTCACTGTAGTTGTTTCTTAAGAGCTCTTCAATGCCTATACTTACTGCTCATTCACTAGAATAGAGGTAACTATCTCAGATCTGAGGTGTCTCTCACCCTCTTAGAACTGAGATGATTGTCCCCTTGCATGTTTTCTTGTTCTTGGTATATAAGTGACTCATAACGATGACTTCATTTCATGTGTGACTGTCTTCTCCTCATAATTTCATGTTGTCCATCATTGTCATTGGCAAGCAAGATCAATACAGGGAGAAAGATATGAAAACATGCTTCTTTGATGGCTTTATTTCTTCATGGTGACTGTACCTAAACCTTTTGTAGATCTATACATGGCTTGTGAGGCAATCATTGAGACTATTATTTGACTCCTCTTGTGCATGCATTGCTCTTAGATCTTGTATTGTTTTCTTTCTTTTATTACTGCAATTTAACTTCAATTCACTATATCCATTATGCTTATGGCCTTAACAGTTCATCTCTCAGGGGTTAGATTCAGATATCTCCTCTTGATATGATTCTAGGTAGATCCTCTTCATCTATGAACTATCCTTTGTTCTTCATGCATGCTCAAAATGATTGTTCTATCTGCACTATGCTTCTTCATTGTGCTGAACATATCATTGTTGGTGATAGCTTTCAGAGGACCTTTCTAAGCTTTTGTTTTGAATCTAATGATTAGAAATGTACTTGTTCTGTTGATTGCAAGCTCTCTCTCTCATGTACTTGGTTGTTTCTTGATAAAGAACTCCCTCTATCTGTATGTATGTAATCATTGTTACTTTCATGCCTATGATTATTGTTTCAAGACATAGTTGGGACTATTTTTCTTATTCACTTTAATGTTGATCATTATAAGTTATATGCATCTTGTGACTACTGTCCTTCAAGGTAAAACTTTTTGTTTCTATTTTTTATGGTTCTTCCACTGTACGCACCACAGTAATACATTGTTGCTCCTTCATTTATGACTGATATAATAGTTTCAAGACATCCATTAATGATTGGTCTTCAAGTACCTATATCTGCATAGTGAACAAACATGTTAGATAAAATGTAGAGGCTGAAGCCTCCTCTTGATTGTTTGATCTAATATTCTTCCTCCTATTTCATTCCTCTGCATATGATGTTCAGTTTATCTATTCTACTTTGCTGATCAAATGTAGAATAGCAAGTACATTTTGGATTATTGTATATAGAAGCAGAGATAGTACCCCGAGCTCTAACATCATTTTCCTCCCTCCTCTTGCAAGCCTTCTCATGGAGCTGTCTATGCTGATGCGGACTTGGACAATGGGATTTGTCATTCACTTAGGCAATGACAAGTCCCATCCTTGTTTTTATATGCTTTCTTTTCTTGTTTTGTACTTGCTACTATACATGTTGTCAGATATAGTTACTCCCATGGCTTGTGTGGGATCATATAAACACTTTTTCATTAAATATAATCAATTATTTCATGTAGTATGATTTGCGTATGCTTTTCCCTTTCTTGTAAATCAATTACAAAACATAATCTGAATCATTTTTGCATGTGATAAATGTTTATAATCATGGAAAATCAACAAAGTTATATGTACCTTTCTGCAATGCACTAGAATGTAATGAATGATCTACAATAAACCACAACTGAAACATGATCTGCCATAACTGAATTAGCTTCAACTTCACCTAAAAAAAATTTCCCTTTCTCTTTGAACTATCTTCTTCTCCAAAGCAGCAATAGAAACTGTTGTTTCAGTCTAACCGAATTGGCTGCAAAGCACAATTTGGTAACACAACAACTTCAATATTCATTGTGAGCTGACCTAGAACATGTTTTGTTAATTTCTAATCTTGGTTGTTGTATTTGGAGACAATAATTCGTTCAATTTGAAATTACCTAAGCCTCTATTGAACATATCTAGAATTTGATTTCCAAAAAGGACAAAATTAATCTAGTAGAATTTACTAGAGAATTATCATAGCACATCATCCTATGGCCATTACATGATTTTATTTTCATTTTCAACCTTTTTCTCAGAGCCATGAAATTGGTCTATTAAGTGTTTGACTAAGGAAATCTTGACCCTTGTAATCAACTAGATTCCCCAAAGGTGTTTTTAAACACTATATATCCTTTTGCACATTTAGACAATATACATTGTGCTAGTGTATATTATTTTACCTCATACATATTCCTTGCACATGGGTAAAATACAAGTGTCGTAAGCCTACTTAGATGCCTTCAATAGGTGTCCTAGGTTGATTAAGTCAACCTGCCACCACTCCTTGACTATTGGGATCGACTTCTAATTTGACCCAATAACTCCACCTATATGTACAACACACATTTGTACATAATATTAACTTTGGATTTTGGTACTAGAATTTGTCTTAGTTAATCATAAACTCTAATATGGTATCAGAGTAGAGGTTGAGATAGTTTGTTGGCTCTATTTTGGAAGAACATAGTGAAGGCTAGAAGGAGTCCACACTTTAGCGAGAAACTTCAAACCTTGGTGAGGTAAGGCATAGCTTGAAGGTGGAAGGGAGCTTGTGAGATGATCTAGTTCAATACCTTTTGGAAGCCCTACACTATTTGTTTGTAAAGGTACGTATCCTAGAGAGGCCTCACAATTTATAGAGAAATGAGCCCACAACTTGGAACTGGGGAAGACAATTTGGAAACCCCATGGAAAGATGGATCTATATTCTGAAAAGGTGAATTCCTACTCCTATTTGTAGGTGTGGTAGTCATATCTAGAATTGACAAATCTTTGAAGCAATTTTCATTAGTGAAGGAAGTGACTTCATAGTTAGACTTACTATTTTGAAGTAGTAAATTTATGGTGTGCCCTACCTCAATAGGAAAGAACTCCTATATCCATGATTTGAGTGGCTCTACCCATGATTTTCTTGGCTTTGGCCACAATTTTCTTAACAACACCTCCATCATTTGATCAAAACACCTCCATTTTGAGATTGCTCATTTAATGTTTGCATTTGGTGACCTTGTGTGTTGGCAGAGTGTTTTTCATTTACCAAGTCACTCTATGTTTGGTCCCCTCATGCCATATACATGTGCATCTAGATCTTTTGGCCATCCTTTCCTGTCATAGAAATTCTTGCACCCCTACAACTTGCCTCACACATGTGTTTCAACTTGCACATGCCCTTGCACCTTTTTCATGTTTCCCTGGCTGCCATTACATCTCCAAACACCACCATAGCCCCTCACCTACTTGCACACATCTTTGCCCTAATTTTTGGCTTTCTTTTGGCCGCCCCTATTGATTCCCCTTTTCCCTATGCCCCCTTCTCAAAAATTTTGCCCTAATTTTATTTTGAAAGCATTTAAAATTATGCTTTTCAAAATGTTAACAAAATAGGTAATTTTTTTCAAAAGCATTTAAAAAATAGAAGGGCATTTTAAATTAGGGCAAATTTGCTTTGAGGGATTAATGGTTTTTTTAAATATACTTGTATTTTCGTCTGACGAGGATGAAGGGTGAGGTCTAGTTTTGTAGGAGGCCAATAACTCCTCACAAATAAAACCATTTTATTCTAATCTCTTTTCCAATTCCAATGATTAGTTGGAAGGATAGGTTCACTCAAGGCATAAGATAAGTCATGACAAAAGAAATCATCACTCCATCTACTATTGCTTCATCATATTTCAGAGTTGCTTCTTCGAGAGCTTCGTGTACTTTCATGTAGTAGGATAAATATATCAGTCTTCCTAGCATTGTTGATTGGGACAAATTTCCACCTAACATTGCTTGTCTGTTTGTAGCATCCCACATTGTTGATTTGGAAGAATACATTGAGGACATCAGTCTTCTCTTTGATGATAGTTTTGATGAAAATACATGACCATTATCCTCTTCAGATATTCATGCTCTACATCTGTCTACACATGGTTCTGGATTGTCATCATCTTCATCTATTAGTCATGCACCTATTATGATTATGGAATCCTAAAGGCATCAACATGGGGACAACTAAGCAATATTTGAAGACATCAAAATGGGCATTATCATCCTTGGATTAGCTTCAACATGATTCAGGAACATACATACATCTTCCTAGACATTCCTATTCAAAATGGGGAGATATCATATTTTCTAATATGATGCAATGAGGCTGGATGTTCGACAAAGGATGCAGATGTAGATCCAAGAATGCCAAACAATGTTCCTCCCATTGGGAAGAAATGAAACCAATTGAAGATGTAGGATACATATTATGGGGGGTCTCATAGACCTTCTACCATTCTCTTTCCTATGGGGGTAAACATATATTGCACCCAGTGAAAGAAGTAGTACTTCTTCACTTGTATAATTTCTTTTCATGCATCTTTTCCCATAGGGTTGTCTTCACTTGTATAATTTGAAGTAGGGAAATACTCTAATCACATGCAACCAATGGAATGTTACCATAGCCTTATTTTCTCAAAATAAAAAATTACAGAGCCTCTATCCCTCATTGGCAATGTAAACTGAACCCTTTTTTATAAAGAAAATGAAACATAACAGTTTAAGAGAATATTATAGAAAAATCCTATAGTGAATGATGTAGAACTCCTTTTACTTCTATTCAACTAGCTCTATTCATCCATATGATAACTTAGATATCCAAGTGGGAATAAATGTAGGGAAATATATATACAATAAATTACACAACTCAAAATTATATTGAAATTTAAAACTAGTAAGAAATAACAAAAAGACTACTTCTATTAGAAAAGAAATATTTACAATTTGTATAACTCTATCTCTTCCAATTTCTCATACAAACATATATAAAATGTTTAATTGTTGTTAACTCCTACCTACAATGAACACTATGCAACTCTTTTCTTATAATTACGTCAATAAGCTTTCCCTTAGTGAACAACGCTAAAGGAAATGCATACATGAACAGTCCAGATTAAAAGGAATACTATAGAACTAATCTGGACCATTTATTAATTCAGATAGAGGCAGACGATTGAAACGATCAGGTGCGTTCATTTTCCATCGTCGTCTTTTTCCCACTCACCCGGTTTCCGCTCTCCATCGCCGTTTTCACTGTTTAAGTTATATCATCATTACACCCTTTTCTTTGGCCATTTCCGGTTGTTCTCGTGCCGGGGAAAAAATCATGTCAAAAAAAGTCTTGTGTCGTTTATTCCCGTCAATGTTTATCTCACACTTTCTGCGGAAGCCAAGAGTCGGTGAGTGTGTGGATGGGCTTCAATATGACATAAGGTTGTTCTGTGACCATCCAATCTATATCAATAGCTTCAACAATGTTAGTTTCTTCCTTGCGTTGTTGCACAACTTTTCAACGAACTTACAAGCGTTGGCAACTGTGGGTGGCTCTCTGTAATCAAAGCGCACATGTTCCCATGGATGATATGGATACTTTTCTGTAGTTCTCAACGTAAAATCTTCCAAATTCGATATGTTGAAGGTATCCACACAGATCCCTACGTTATCATTTTTCTCAATTGTTATTATATGTCTTGTATCCATTACTCTCATCACATGTCATGATATACCTCAACCTATTTCAGCCCTTGCATATGGATTTTATAAAAGCTCTTGTCCCACGACAGGAGATCGTTAGAGAAGAAATGAAGGCCTTCTTAAAGAACAATATTTCTTCCGTGGGAGGATTTCTTCGCATTCCTTAACACGATTGCTTTGTTCAGGTTCAAATCAGATCCTTTTCATGTCTCTCTTTTTGTTTTTGATTATCCAATTTGAGCTTCATCATGTATCTGTATCAAGTTTCAATAATATACATATATGAATCAAGAAACTGTATATATAATGGATCTCGGGGAAATTCGTCATATAGTTTAAGTGTATCTATGTTGATTTGAGTTTTACATTGACAGGGGTGTGATGCATCTATAATTATAAACGCAACAAACAATAGAGAAGATTAAAGAGAAAGTGGAAGCAAAATATACCTTATACCTTACCCTCATAGCCTCATAGGTACTTAGCAGGGTTGAAAATTTTAAATGGTATTTTCTACCAACTACGTAAGGTTTATTTAGGTTTGAAGTCAATGCTTTTTTTTTAATTTACTTTTTATTGCTTTTTATTTTCAGAAATTTTACTTTCCTCATTTCCTTAGTGTTTAAGCTTTTAATACTTACATGGAAAAGCCAATGTTGGTGGGCTTAACGTGTATTTAGGCATTTTTACTGTGTTGTGGTGTACATAGGTAGACATGGGCTATTCTTAAATATCATCCACTTCAACAGTGGCCAATTTTAACCAATAAAAATAGGAAAAATATTTACAACTTTTTGTTGTGAATGGGGTGTAAAATTGCTATTGCTTGTTTGACCATTGAAGTGGATGATATGTAAGTAGATTGGTAGACATGAGATATTAGATATTTGAGGGGAATTTTGTACTACATTCTTTTCTTAAGTTGAATTGGACCCTCCTAATAGGTAAGATGCTCTCTTTTTTAGTTTTATAATAGGTATTTACAGGAAGAAAAAATATAAGTATTAAATAAATTATTATAGATAATTCAAATACATTTATATTGGGTTTATTGATAATTCTTTTGATTACTTTAGAAAGAGATTATTTTCCCATAGTCAATTTTTAATTACAAAGAAGAATTTACAAAATAATTCATCTTCGTAAAACCAAGAAAACTTCTATTATAAATTCTTTCTACGCATTCTTTTGAGATGGCCCTCTTCTTGTTTCTGTAGGATTACATAAATATTGTTTTCCATGAGTGTATACTTTTGGGCTGATAATTTTTTTTGTTAAGAGTGCAATTTTGTTAGAGTTAGATAAATTTGGCACAAGTTTTCTGCTATTGAATGTGAGAAACACTTGAAGAATTATATAGATGAATGGCCTAGATTAAAAGGACTACCATGAAATAGATCTTGACCATTAATTTTTTTAACAAATCAAAACAAAATTGCATTGCATTTATTGTTATTTTGCTTTAATGTTGTCTCATTCTCACCGTTTTGCAAAGAAATTGTGTGCTTTCTATCATGTTTCAACATCCTTTTATAGTGAAGACCAGTGTTGATTCCATAGAATGGGAGATTCTGGATCTTCTTGAGGCCAAGGTGATACTTCCTTTTCTCCTCCTATTCCTACTTCTTGAACTCTAAATAGTTGATATTAATTACAAACGTTGGGTTGGATGATTTAGAAAATTAAATTAAAAAATGAAGGTGGAATAGAATTTCTACATTTAAAGTTGTTGTGAAGTCAAGTTGATGATAAATAAGTGGTATATTACCTAGAAATTTTATATAAAGATGAAAGATGTTTTCTAATTTTTTTTTATATAAATGAAATGGTGAGTGTGAAATTTCTATTTAAAATATTAGAAAACTTAAATACAACAATAGTAAGGTCAATTTGTGTTATGACTATGTCTTATCTTAGAGGAGAACTTAAAAATAACAATATTACTAGATTTTTGCATTCTTTCAACTTATTTATAATAATGAAAGATGGGTAGAAAATAGACTAAACTATAACAATAATTAAGTAAACTGAAAAAGATGTTTATGATTATTATCAATTATTAAGATCAAATATATTATATTTTGATCTCATATGGGAAATATTAATTTATAAAAATGTATTAGTAGAAAATTATATTAAAAAATGAAGGTGGAATATAATTTCTTTATTTAAATTTGTTGTCAGCTCATGTCGGTCATAAGTAAGTGGGCTATTAAAAAAAATCTTAAGAAATGAGTATTTTTGAAAATGTTTTCTTAGCCATACATTAACTTTGTGTCTATATCTTATCCCATAGAGATATTAAAGGAGGACATAAATACAATAATATTAATGAGTTGTTTTCTCTTTTTTCCTTTTGAATTATCTATAAAGAGTAGAAGATGGGTCGAAAATAGAGTAAACTATAAAATAATTAAATAAAAAGAAAAAAATTTTATAATTATTGTCAATTATTAATTTCAAATATATTGTATATTGATCTCATCTCAAAAATAATATTTAATAAAAAATTATTAGTAAAAAATTATATCAAAAATGAAAATGTCTTTCATTTAAGCAAGAGACAAATCTTTTAAAACCATGTATGGATATGTGTTCCAATAATCAATTGTTAAAAATGAATATTATTCAATTAAGAAAAGAATTGATGTTCAAAGGTAGGGTTGTAAACGTAATATTGAGTTCTTGTATTAAGTTGAAAGAGAATAACCTTAAAGAGATTAAAAGGACTACCATAAGTTTGTGTTCTCTAGATCACAATAAAAGGACTTAAACTTTGCCAAATCATAATAATTTAACCTTAAAAAGGTTGAAAATTGGACACATAATATTGAGTTCTTGTATTAAACTGAAAGGGATTAACCTCAAAGAGATTAAAAGGACTACTATAAGTTTGTGTTCTCTAGATCACAATAAAAGGACTTTAACTTCATCATATCACAATAACTTAACCTTAAAAAGGTTGAAAATTGGACATATCATAGTTGAAAGAGATTAACCGTAAAGAGATTGAAAGGACTACCATGGTAATAATTCGACGTGTCTCACTCATTTCAAATTATCCACCACAAGAGATTATAAGTACTTTTCATCCTTGTACTTCAATTATACAAACAATAAGTGCAAAAACATAAAAAAAACAATGGGTATAAATTAAAAAATAACTCTTTGATCTACTTTGGTCAGTGATGACCATTGTTATAATTTCTCTTTATTTGTTTTCTATTACCCATTTAGGTAATGTTCAACATAAAAAAATAGTTTTCAATGGAAATAGAAGAAGAAAATATCCCTTGACAAATATAAACACTAAAACTATAAAATAAAAGACAAGTCCATCTTATTGCTAACACAATCCACAAAACCACATGATGCGATCAAATCAATGCATTATTATAAAGCCTATATTATATTGAGAAACTATATAATTCCAATGCATATCTAAATTTTATCAGGCAATGTTCAACCAATTTTTTGGAAAATTTTGCTAGATTTCAGATAATTGAATAATTACTATTGAAAGACCAACCCACTTACATACATCCACATTATCTTTGATAAACTTTTAAATATTTTCAAACTCTCCAGTTGGAGTTGGGTCATCTGGAATATCCTATTAAATAAACACACAATATCAAGTAGGCACAAATACTTTTAGAACTTTTTCTTGCAAATCATTGTAGACACACCTTTTCCCAATGATGATTAAGGAATGTGAGAACCAAGATCATGGAAAGACTATCAAACAAGAGATTACAAGTGAGGATGAACACATTGTATTAACAAATAATAGGTAGAAATAGTAGAGGTTGCATACCCAACTCTCCACGAAACAAGGATATGTGGTGAAAGCAAGAGAATAGTGTAACTACCCTAGGAAATAGAGGCGATGTATCAAGTCTATTGACACCTATTACAAATGACTCGCGAAGTTGAAAATATCAATTGGCATGTGCTATAAGTCACCTAACTATGATTGAGTTATTGTTAACTCAGAGTTATACACCAACACCCCCCCTTAAGCATAGCTTAGGTGAGTTTATGAATGATGAGTCCCAGTAGTGTGCCATTTTAGGTACTCAATTACAAATGTACCTCTCAGAAAATGGAGAAAGAAAGAAAACCCTGTGGGAAAAACCTTTCCTCCAAAAAGAGGGAAAACAAAGTGAAGGCTTAGATGGCCTCCCCAGAAGATTCCCCCCATAGGAGAGAAAATGATAGAAGGTCTATGAGACCCCCCATAATACATGTCCTGCTGCAGTGATGTTCAATAGTCAACAAAGGATGCAGATGTAGATCCAAGAACGCCGAACAATGTTCCTTCCCTTGGGAAGAAATGAAACCACTTAAAGATGTAGGATATCTTCCCATGCGAGAAAATGTATGTATGATCTTGAATCATTTTGAAGCTAATCCAAGGATGATGGTGCCTATGTTGATGCCTTCGAAGAGTGCCCAGGTGTCCCCTTGTCGATGCCAAAGGATGCCATAATCAAATTAGGTGCATGTGCAATAGATGACAATGATGGTGATCTAGAACCATGTGTAGGATGATGTAGAGCATGAATATCCAAAGTGGACACTGTTGATGCAGCTTCGTCGAAACTATCATCGAAGAGAACACTGATGTCCTCAAAGTGTGCTTCCATGTCAGCAATGCGGGACTCTACAAATAGACAAGAGATGTTAGGTAGAAATATGTCCCAATCAGTAATGTTAGGAAGACTAATTGCCTGTTGCAAAGAAGTGCCATAAGCTTTTCAAGAAGTGACTCTGGAATCTATTGAAGCAACAATATGAGTGATGACTTCTGCTATGTCACTGGATCATTCTGTTTCTATATCATGATTAGGGATGTGAGTTATGATCAAAGTAGGATTATGTCAGAATGGAGAAACATTTGAGTCTCCATATATCTCCAAAATTTTGATCCATAATGCATGTGGACAATCAATATCCATGATGACATACAAAGCATCTTTTGGAATATGTAAACTAATTAGTCCACAAATATGATCATGATGATTAAACCACTTAGCCTTCTGAAATTGTTTACCAGGTTTAGGGACAAGTCCATACAAATGGGGTACGAGATTATGGAACCTGGGGTGTTTCAGGATGCCTTCATACCAAGACTTATAGTTTCCCTTGTTTAAGTTGATTACAAAAGAGTGAGTTTCATATCCCATGATTAGAATAAGTTAGTCACTGGACAATAGAAATCAGCACAATTAGGCAACCCAAATTAGTTAGATCCCTAATTGAACTTTGTGAAGTGGGACTTCATAATTTGAGTACATGATTTTTTTTAATTCCCCCCTTAATGTGGCACTTGATAAAGTTAGTGAGGTGTGTGCAAGAAGTTGACTCCACTTTTTAGCCAAAAAGTGGAAGTGTTTTCCCTGATTTTTAGAATTTGTCACATTTGACCTAAAAATTTGAAGCACTTAAAGGTGGAATATTGAAAAAAGTTAGTAAATATGAAATGTAGTACTCGAAGTCTAGTTTCCAAATATGTAATTTTTTTAATACTCAGAGGATACAAATTGATTTTTAATAGGTGTTTCTAAAAACCACTGTTTAAAGGTCACTTTTTTTTACTATACCATGCATGTGTACGTCATCCATATTTTGACCTAAATAATCATATTTTTCTAAATCCTTTTGGGAAAAGATTCCTAACTCATTGAAGCATGTTTTCCATATTTTTTTGTAATTTTTAATTGAATATTTTTTTTTGTTAATTTTGTATTGGGCATTTTTGGTGTTTTAAAAAATTGTCGTGTACATCATGCATAAGATGACCTAAACTTATCATTTTTTGAATTTTTTTTCAAATTGAAAAGAATTGTCAGAAGTACGTTTTTCGTACAATTTTTTTACGAAAAAATATTTTTATAAAAAGTTATTAAAATATTAAAAAACCCTGATAATTCAAGTTTATGGACCTGTTTCATCAGAAATTAATTCAAAAATAGAAAAATAATCCAATTGTATAAAAAATTACCTATTTGGAATCTACACTATCTCATCTATAATGGGTTTCAATTTCATCAAAAAAATATGCAAAAAAGGCCTTCAGACATATGCCCAAAGTCACTATTTTGTTCTGACATTAATAGGACCTTCAACTTGCAGGTCAAACCAGGTCCAAAGCCAAGGGTCGGGTTCTCAAGACTTTTTTGTGACCCAAAATGCATAGCAAAAATGGGGTCAGAAATTCAAATTTTCATAAAAGGTTAATATTTTAACCTTTATGAAATGGGATCTCATTTCAAAACAGGATCCTATTTCTGAAAAATGGGATCCCACTTTTGGCTCAAGATCCTGAAGCCTAATAGGATCCCATTTCATAAAAAATGGGATCCCATTTTGGTTTACCCGATTTCAGGTTTTTTTCTAAGTCTAAAACTTCCACCTTAAGTGGACTCATCTTTATGCATTTACCCAGTGCATAGTGAAAATGATGATACAATGCTATCCACCTTTGATTATGTGTTTTTCCCCCAAATTGTACAATTAATAGAATGAGTACTTATCATCTCCCTACATAAGCATGATCGGGCACTTTATAAAGATAGTGTGATATCAACTTTGTTGGATAGAGGATGAAAAAAGAACCACCTTTGCAAAAGGAATGACTCAATTTTAAGTCAATTTGCAAAAGTTATGGTCCTTCAAAAATTTTACATATGCAAAAAGAAAATACACTTCCAGAAAATAATTTTCCAATGTGTTTGGAAAAAAAATTGCATACAAAGAGTGAAGGAAAAAAACTTGTGTATGAGGGAGAAATTTAAGCCCTCTATGGTAGAGTGCGACCAAGAGCTTATTTGCCCATGTCACCAAGGACTTAGCTCTTAAAATTTTGCCCTCCACCCTGCCTTGCCTTATTAGATTTTTGCCTTTGATGATGTCACCCCCTAGTTTCTTACATTAGCATTTGAATACATAATACAAATGAATACTGCCAATACATATGGCATTAACTTTGACAACCGTCACAAATAAAAAAACTTTTTCAAAAAGATTTTCCTTCCTATTTGGTCACCATTGGGTGGGGCCCTCAAGGGCATTTGAATGCCTTTGGGCATTGTCAATGGTAACTGTTGGGTGCGTTGGGTTGTTGGGCATAAGGCCGTTGATGGTTTTGTGGTGAAGAATGCCATGTCGTGGCTGAAGACTCCCACATATTTCATCTTGATTGGGTCCAATGTCGTCGTTCGTGCCATGATCTGCATAGCCTAGTATGGCCATTTGGCTCCATTGGCTGCAAAGAGTAGAGGGTGGCATCCAAAATAGATGCCTTTTCTCTTGTTGTGTCCCTCCTCATTGCCCTTAGTGGCCTCTATAGATGTTGTCCAAAATCAGCCTTCTCTAGCCACTGCGTGCAATATGATATCGGCCTTTTGTGGCCACTTATGGATTCTCTCTGACTCGGCCTTTGATGCCAATGTTGATGCTTGTAAAAAATGACCTATATGGCCACTCCGCATGTCGTCTATGAGCATTCAAACAAATTTGGGCAATGTGGCCTATGTGGCGCTTGCAAGCGAGGATCCACACTGCCCTATGTGGGCATTTGAAGACAATAGGAGCACACAAAAATGTTAAATAGAAAACAACCGAAATGAAGAAAAAACCATAGAGATGCAATCCTAGTTTGCACAACGAGAAAACAAGATTTAAATTTGACCATAGTTCTTTGATACCATGTGAGAACCAAGATCATGGAAAGACTATCAAACACGATATTACAAGTGAGAACAAACAATTTGTATTAACAAATAACAGGTATAAATAGTATAGGTTGCATACCTGACTCTCCACAAAACAAGGATAGGTAGCGATATTCAAAGCAAGAGAATAGCGTAACTACCTTAGGAAATAGAGGCGACGTGTCAAGTCTAAATTGACACCTATTACAAATGACTCACCAAGCTGAAAATGTCAATTGGCATGTGCTATAAGTCACCTAACTATGATTGAGTTAGTGTTAACTCATAGAGTTATACACCAACAAGGAATATGCTTCCCACCAAAGCTGCTTCCAATAAAAGAGACTATATTACAAGAAATTAATACTATATTCAATTTAAGGGCAACAAAGTATAGAAAATTATGGAAAATCAAGGACAAAATATATACTTGCAGGTATCATGACATCAGATATTTAATTTTCATGCTTCAATCATATAAAAGATAATTTGAATAATAACATAGCATACAACAAGAGTAAGTCATCAATCAAATAAGACAACAAAAGATTGTATTTAGACTAGTTGTTTGACCATCTTATCAAATTCACTTATACTTTTTAGACCATTGATTATACACCATTACACAATAGGCATGCAACAAATATCTCAAATGAGGCCGAAATCAAATAATAATAATAATAATGATGAAATTGTGTCAAATGGAGAAGATTGAGAACATCTTGATGCAAAGGAGTGGGAACTTCTATCCTCACTCCACCCAAGAAATGATGTTGTTATTGATGAACTAGACATGCTTGGCCATCAAAGCTTTGACACATGCCACAATTGGGCTGCCACTACAATTTCCCCCTCCTTGATCAACAATGTTGTCACATTCATTGACTATAACCATTAAACACAACGATTTGAGAAAATTGAAGCAAACTCATCTATTGTAAAGGGAAAGATTTCTTTGGAGCAACAAAATGTTTTGAATGTTATTGTGAACTATTCCTTTCAAGATAGAAGGAAACCATCACTTCTAATGATCATACAAGGTACTATAGGAATAGGGAAATCATACTTCATTAATAGCATTTAGATTGCACTCTCTAAAACTGTACCCATAGAACAAAATCCTTTGCTTTGGCTTCTTTCAACATCAATGCATCAATCATTCATTTACCACTTCACATACCAATAAAAGAGATGAACCTGCTTTAAGGTTAAGCTCTTTCAACTTTCCAAGAAAGCATGCATTTCATTCATTATATTGTAATTGATGAATTGAGCATCATTGGACCAATATGCATTGACAACAAACTATGTGAAGTACTACCATAGCACAATCAAAGCCAATTTGGTGGATGGTCTATCATGCTTATTGGTGACCTAGGACAATTTTCATTAGTACGTGACATTCCAATGTATGTTGGATCATCATATGGGACAACACTTTGGAGAAGCTTTCAATAGTAGTCACACTGGACACAATTTTTGACAATAGGGGGATGAACCTACCTGACTAATATTTCACAATCGCCAAATATAAGGAATGGTAACGCAACATAGGAAAACTAGAAAATGTTCATGTCACAAAGTAATGACAACCTATCTATTAGTGAAAAAGATACATTTTGTTCATCCATATATTTGTTTTCAACAAATGATTTGGTTGAAACACATAAAAAATGTTAAAAGCATTGGGCAAACTAGTAGCACACTGCATTGTTAAAATAAAATGAGCACAATAAATTCATATTCAGATGATGAACAACTACAAACAAAGGGCTAATTGTAGGAGCACGATAAATACAAATTTGTGGGTTGCAACTCAACTTGTCAATGGTGCACTTGGTGAAGCAATTGATATTGTGTATAAAAATGAAAGCAAGCCATCGAATCTACCTCTATTTGTTGGTGTTAACTTTCAACATTATATTGGACTTGCGTGGAACAAAGATGAAATAAAATGCTTCTAATTGCTTTAGTAACACGAGGTTGCCACCGAAAACCCATTGAAAATGGATTGGATACTTACAATCCATAAAGCACAAGGTCTAACTACAAACAAAGAAACAATAGACATTGGAAACATTAACCGTCAAAGAATCATCTTCATAGTAATGTCAAGAGTAAGAAGTTTGTCAAATCTATGCATATTCCCTACATTTTCATTTCAAAGATATAAATGTATGGAAAAATATCTATGTAATCCTATGTAAGTAAGAGAAGGATTGTCTCAAAATATATTTCTACAAAAAATGCCTAGAAATTAAACTACTAATATTAATACAAATATAAAAAATTCTTCTACTATTTTGCAATAAAATTACTTGCATCCTAAAACCAATATAATTATTAATGCTTGTTGTAAGAAATCATACGTCATATTATCCCAAAGTGATCTAATTCTAACTAAATTTTCTTATAATCATAAAACTATCAGCGTGCCCATTGAATCTATGAGTCCAACTGCTAGTATTATATTCTACAAGAGTTAGTGTTCATCTATTCCTCTTTAGTTTAAAAAAGTTAACAACTACTTTTATGTTTAGGAGAATAACCCCAAAATAACTCAAGGTTCATTGAATGGTCTATGTCAATGTTAAATTTATTATCAATACCAATTTATCATATTGTGTGCACATATCTTTAGTGTTACAATGTAAAGTTTTGATAATCAACAGGGTTTTCTTAAACCATTCTAGTTGAATGGTTAAAAGTAAATTTTGACCAATAAATGTAGGACAACTGTTTACCTCATTTTGATAGGGAGGAAGTGTAAATTTACTATTGACTGTTTGACTGTTGAAGAGTTGTAGAGTATAATATTTAAATAGAGTGACAACAAGCTATATGATAAGAAATTATTCAGCTTATAGCTTAATTGAGAACATACGGGTTATGCATCATTCACAGGCTTATTACCTGAATGGGTGATAGATTCACCAATTATGTTCAAGCCCTGTGCTCTCTGTTGCATACTATGTTCCATTTATTTCGAGATTTGCTATTGTTGATTACAAGTAAAATTTTATCTTAAACTTCACAAGCCAAATTTCTTAAATCGAAGTTTGAGAAGTCCAGGATATGGCCAAAGCCGTAGAACAGGAAAGGACCGCAGCCAACGTAGAGAATACAGTAATGGACGTGGGCATGCTTCCCTTGTCTTTCCTCACCAACATACCCTCGTATATGGGATAACTATTAATTCCTATGAAGCTCGACAACATCACCTGCACAAACATACTCGCCATGGCTGAATAACCTTCTCTCATCACACCTGCAATTCCACTTACTAACGCCATGAAATTGATCAGTGCTATGATAGAAAAAGGTATAAACAGCACAGAGGACACCCCAAACTCAAAAATCTCTGCCTCGTATCGTTTGGCAGCTTGGCTGTCAAATACTTTGCTTGTCACCTCGAAACCCACTTTGGATATTCCAAGTAATTTACAGGATACTTGAATAAGCCCAAACAGATAGGACGACACGCCTTTTATCATCCACATCCTTTGATCATTCCACCAACATTTTAAAGAGCCTCCTCCCACATATATAAACTCTAGAGCACTGTATGCATATGCACATGCTGATAAAAGTAGAAAGAGGAGAACCTATGGATCCGAAATCTGCAAAATATAATATATTCTTTATTTTGTTAAAATCATTCTGATAAAGGATTAGGGGTATAATCCAAATCGATGCAAAATAATTTACACAGTTATTTCTAAAGTATACAAAATTATTTGCATAGACTATGGAAACATGATGTAATTTGTAAATTAA
The DNA here is from genome assembly GCA_027924645.1 of Cunninghamia lanceolata. Classification (NCBI taxonomy): domain Eukaryota; kingdom Viridiplantae; phylum Streptophyta; class Pinopsida; order Cupressales; family Cupressaceae; genus Cunninghamia; species Cunninghamia lanceolata. The sequence continues at coordinate 942,830 of BSBN01000888.1, forward strand.
AATCAGAAACACTTTTATCAATATCATGGACTTCACATAAATACTATGAAGAAAGTTATTAATCAATATACAAAACTCAAAATATCAAATGTGAAGGGTAAAAATACCCGAGGAAATACTGATAGGCCGCTGATCATGCATAAGGCCGGTACTGAACCGTAGCAAATTAAAGGTAATGAAGATGGGGCCCATAGAAAGTAAAAGCTGTAACACATGTACTGTGCTAGTTTTGTATGGCGAATCCCATAAGTGAATGGACAAAATTTGCTGGCAAAAATCTCTAGTAGACCTGTTGCCCATCTTTTATTTTGAATCAGAGTATCATTCAGATTGACAGGCGCACACCCCACAAAAGCATCTCTTTTGGGAGAGAAAACAGATTTCCATCCTCTGCAATGTATAGAAAACCCTGTCAAAACATCTTCCACTGCAGAATCGTAGAGCATGCCGACCTGTGAAAAGCAATCAATATCAGAAATTATTTGCAACAATTTGATCCAGTTCGTAAAAGTTATTAAGATTGTAACAAATATTTGCCTTTTTCCCCCATTGGGTGCTCTCCTCGTAGCTGCACTTGGCAAGCTCTTTTGCCTCGTTCAATCTCTTGGATGGAGATGCTTTCTCCATTCGTAAAATTGATGAACTAATACGCTCTTTGATTAAACTTGAAGAGCTGTGTTGTCGCTCACTTCCACATAAGACATCCCTGCGGTGAACGCATCCGGTGCCCACGTATGATGTACCTTCAATTCCATCCATTCCTTTATAATGTATCTGCATATCATGATTTATAAAAGAACAGCTCAGTTGATTGCATGTGTTTTAGAGTAGCAGTTGAATTTACAAATACTCACATCAAAAATCCTCCTGAGATAATTGGCATACAGATCGTTTTTGGTAATGCCATGAAACCTTTGGGGAAACTGGACATAGGCAAACTGGTGCCCAGTTTGAGAGTCCATGAAAAAGCACATAGCTTCTCTAAGGGCTTCACAGTTGTTGGCATACATGTCACAATCTAGAGTAAGAATGAAGGGAGCATTGCTTATTACAGCAGAGACTCTAATCTGCAGACACAAGATAAACAAAACAATCATTACTAATCTGCAGAAAAGAGCTTATACAGCCAGTGTGTAAACCACAGTAAATGCATAGACAATGTAACAGGAAAATGAGATGGAATCAGGGATATTCATTATTACCAGAACATTAAGAGCACCAGCCTTAAAATTATGGGGTTGTCCAGGTCGCTTTTCACGGGACACATATACAAGACTAGCCAAATCATGGCCCTCAACATTAATGTCTCTGCCCCTTTCTAGCAAAACCTGAATGCAGGCGTTGAACAAAATTACACAGCAGTATTTAATAAACTGGAAAACTAAAATAGTGGGTAAGTTGTGATTTGGTTTCGTCAAATAAAATAAAAACATTCCACTTGATAGAATTGAAGTTCCATTAATTATTTGAACAGTTAAAATAATACAATTGTTTAACAGATAATATTTTTACAGTTTAAGACAGTGACCTATTACAGTGATTGAAAATGTTTTTAAATATAATTGTGTGACAATTTTAAAACAAAAATTATCATATAATTACATCTAAAAACGTTTTCTACCATACTCTATCATCTAATTTATTGTTTACAGGAAAATCCAGGTCTCCAGATAACAGTCCATACCTTAACCACAATGTACCAGACTTTTAAAACTCGTCTGTAAATTTAGCTAAAAGGAAAAAATATAAGAATCATATATGACTTTTGTGACCTGAACTATACTGGAGTGGTCCTGCGAAGTCATTCCCGGATTCCATTGTTTGAAGCCATTTTGTTTTTTGCATTTCTGTTCTGCAACAGTGCCCCTCTCCACGGTGCTATTTATACAATATTTCATCTCTTCGTACATTTTCTAAACAAAACATAGATGATTTATAAGCCAGATTAGTAAAAATATATATTAGTAAATATATTTAATTTTTAGAGCGAAAAGGTTACATTTAAAATAGTAAAATTGAGTGTATGGTGCATAATATATTTTTGATAGTAATAAAAAGATAGGTTTTTGAAAGGACCCAAACCCTTTACAAAAAGAGATAAAACATTGAATTCAAAGAAACAACCACATAAAACAAACAGCACTACTACTAAGCTACATCATATAATACATAGTATATTTATTAACTGTTAGATATTAACAACCACTAGCAAAAGAAATTTAATATTTTAAAAAATAAATGTAGTAAATATTTTATATTTTTAAAAATCATACCTTTAATTGTTTATATATTTTTAAAAAATATACTAAATTTGATTAAATTCAGTGTATTTACAATTGTGTTTATAAATAAAAACATACATTAAAAGTATAAAAATATAAACATACAGTAAATTTGAGGGAGTCGTATATACTAAATTCTTTAGTTAAACATTCCCACCAATACATTAAGGGCCATTTGAAATTGTTTGGACCTTACAAATTCTCTTTTATAAATATTTTATTTAAAAAGAACATATAAATCAGATTAATACATGAAACATTTATGAACTATTTACAGACAGCGCTTTATATTTGATACCTTCATTCTATTTAATGAGTTATCATTGGCAATCTAAAATATCTTTTTTCTTAAATCTTCTACACAGATTTCTTAGTATCAACTTTATCCTCTACATATCATTGACTGTAAAGATTTTTTTATCTTAAAAGAAGAAAATTACTTCACTAATGTTGAAGAAAAATTTATCCTAAATAGTGTTAGTATTCTTCTGAGCTTAGAATCAAGCTACACGCCTTGACATTTTCCCATTCTGTGGTGAAGGACAAGTAGTCATTTTCATTGACATAATATTCAGAAAAATATGCTTCTGGGCATCTCTGCTGAATGGAATGCTTGTGGCAAAAAGGAACCCAACTCTTTGCAAAACGTGAAGCTTCCAACAGAGCATAAAAGGTGAGTGGGGATCCTCCATCATCCGATACATAACATGTCAATTTTTCTACTGGATAATTAAAAGCCAGAGTAGACAATACAGTGTTTGAAACATCCAGTGGAGGTTCTTTAACAGGGTCAGCCGTGCATATAAATACATCAATGGGAGGTAGCTCCCTCTCAAACCTGTTCATTAACAAGCATAATCCATATTACTTAAATTCTAAACATGTTTCTCAATCTTATAAGCAGGCCAACACATCTTGATATTTTTGTCAGTGTTTACCTTTTAGAAAGTCTCTCTGGGTATGTAAATCGATCCACAGGCCACCACCTGAAGGTCATCTCTAATACCCACTGAAAGGCCAAGCCTAGCTCTGCACAAAATATCAAGATCCACGGTACATATCCTTCACTTGGCATAGAGTGGATACGATAATATATAAGCCCCAGAATTGCACTAAAATATGCGCATCCATAAGCTCTGTTTATCTTCGCAACTGGCTTTGCTACTGTGGTGTAAAGTGGGGAGTCCGCGGATTCCATCTTCTGGCTGATTCAATTCAATTATTGAAACCATTTGAAACCATTTATAATAACAATTGGGCATTGCCAGCCAACTTAGTTGAACCTCAGTTAGTAACCTTAGTTTGTAAAGATTTTAATGACCATGGTTTGTAGTTTGTAATGATTGTAACAGGACGTAGAAGTTAAAAATTTGAAGTATTGAATTGTATACTAAATTCCAAACTTTCTCTCCCCACGAGATTTGACTACTTTCCCCTTCATTATGTAGAGAGTACCCACTACATGCTCATATTCCAATAGTCATTATGGTGCCTAACACCCCAATTAAATATATGAAAAGAATAGTAGTTGAGAAAAAACATATCAGTAAAAATTTAATAAGGAACCAATACATATGCACATATACATGTGTAATAATACACTTACATGTCACGTTAAAGAAACAACCAATCATATGGTGACACATAAGGTAATCATAAGGCGAGTAGTTGATTAGGCTACATCATTGATAGCCAGAGCTCCAAACAATAGCTTTAAGCTCTTAAGGCACATATGAAGAAACCCCAAAAAATTCATAAAAATCTTTTTTGTGTGTGCTTAGGGTGCCTCAAGTTAGGTTGGGCAAGTATTGGGTCCTCTCCTCTATGTGGTGTGGAATTTTTGTGTATCGTATTACTTAATAGATCAGATCATATTACTTTAAGAGCTCAAATATTTTTCTGGAAGCTTGGCCTCCCACGGAGCCCTTAATGATGATAGCAACAACTTTTATAATAATGAGAAGGATTTATTTAACTTATACATAAAGAGAACATTAAAAATTATTATTTATATTATACAAATTAAAATGATGATAGATTGTGTTGTTTTATACTTGGTTTTATGTGTTTTAGGGTTTTTGTTGTATTATTTTAAGAGAATAGATTATTTCTTAAATTACAAGGATTTATTTGGCTCATATACAAAGAGAACTCTAAGAATTATTAATCATATCATACAAACTCAAATGTTCTCAAATAGTTGGAATGTTCTAATAATTTCTATTTTGGCTTTTGCATCTTGTGAGATTTATTTCATTCTTTTGTGGAAGATTGGCCTCACATTGAACACTAAGAAGTATTAATCAATAATTTTTGTTGAAGCTTGGTGATGCAGGGAATCAGGATACTCCATGTTAGTGCCATTTTTCTTTCTCTATTTAGTAGCCTTTTTGTTTGAAATTTTTTTGGGACTGCTTAACGATAATGGTTGGTCACCCTACTCCCTAGATCAATTAATGAACGACAATGTGGAAATGGTGGAGTGAGAGATTTAAGTGAGAATTTTTAACTAAAAATAGTCATTGGAAATTTTTGGCAACATTTCTGGGCACTCGTGCCTTTAGGTGGGATTGTAAAAAAAATAAGAGAATAGAACAAAAGAAGAGAGTAATGGTTAAAAAGAAAGTAACGATATTTAGACAAGAGAAGAGGGTGGGAGCAAGAAGTTGAGTCAACTTTAAGTGGTAGTCTTGCAGGGAAAAAAAATCTTGACAGAAATGGGTACACATTTCAGAAAAAATAGATACCCATTTAGGAACGAGTTTTCAAACCTAAACTACTACTCATATGAAATGGGTACTCATTACAGTTCATGATCCTATTCAGTGCCCATTAGGAACATGTATGTATTTACTAATGCATACTCATTTCTAAAATGAATGGATACCTATTTAGGAATTGGTACCTACTCCTAAAAGATTTAATATTTTTCCCCTATGAACTCAATTTTCTTTTTGTCTATTCACACGGAAAGGCCAATTGGAAAAAGCTCTCTAGATTAGATACCCATATTAGGCGACCTTAATAGCACCTATTTTTTGACCTCCTCCCTCCATGAGATCTGAGTTGCCATGTTAACATGTTTTATGTCTTCTTTACAATTTTTTTCCTAGTTTTGAATTTAAATTTAGTTATCAAACTTAAAACCCTAAACTAGACTATGTTCAATAAAAACAAAAACCCTAGGACCTATTTTAAACCCTAGAACCTATTCTAAACCCTAGGACCTTGAAAACATAATTTGTAAACTATAAATTTAGGGTTTAAGACATTTAAGTTAGAGATTAATTTAATTTAATTTATGATACAATAAAAACCCTAGAAATATCAATTGATCTATCTATCCACATCAATTATCAATTGATATTTCTAGGGTTTAAGGTCTATGATCCATTTAAAATTTAAATTAATTTAATTTATAATACAATAGAAATTAGAGGTTAATTTAATTTACTTTATGATGCAATATCTAAACCCTAGAAATATAAAACAAAACAAATAAAAAATAAAAGAAAACAAAATAAAATAGAAGATTTAAGAAAATATAAAACAAACCAAAATTTTTGGTCAACAATCAATTCATATAAAATTTAATATAATTCAATACAAACGGGCTAGATAAATTATTTATTGGTTGATATCAATCAATATAATAATTTGATATCGATATTGCTTGATATCAGTTTATATACATTGACAATAATACATATAACATTTAATAGTATGACCTAAATTTTGAAGAAATGGGGCTAGAGGGATGATTTTTTTAAGAAATGGAGGTGGCCAAATGGTACTAAATTTGAATGTTTCTTTTTGACAATGTTTATAGATGTTCGATAACTCCCTTATAGTATGACCCCTAACTTAATTATAAATGAAAATGCTGGACTTCTATATAACCTTAAGTTATCAGGCTAAGTGGCATAAGCACATACAATATTCCCACACATTAATTACAAGGTCATGCCCTTGCTACTCACGATGTAGGTTCAAGCATTTACTAGGAATGATTTAGATAACCTTTAGACCATATGAGTAGGAGAGCTAAAATTTATAAACCACTACCATATCTTCCTAAATATAAAAGTTAAGGGGGTGAGTGGTGCTCACATTAAAGTATACACGATGGTTGTTCATGTTTTCCTTGACTATGACTCCTTGGTAGCAAAAATATTTTGAAATACCCTTGAAGGATTCACCTTGGATGAGTGTTACAGATTTCATTTACACATCCAAGAAATTGATGAGTGACTTTATCAATTCATTTTCATAAGAAAAATGCAAGCACTAGGATTAGAGAGTTTCTCTAAACTAGACACGAGTTTGATGAATCAATTACACACTTCATCACCTAATGGAGGTAGTTGCCTTATAATTCATTCACTGCTCCCCACATAGATGTAAATTATTTTTCCATTCATTAATTCCAAACATTTGTGAAGGGGTTTAAACAAATCCTTTCACAACTTATCATGAGGCCATGGATAGCACTTTATGCATTGACTAGGTATCTATTAAAAGTGGTAGGCAAGCATATGGTTTCATTTTAAATTAATATGGAGAGAAACTTGAAATAACATCCCACAAAACAAGCATATTGTGATCAAAATTTAAAATTCATGTCACCAAAACTTCAAAGTGAATTCCCTTTCCTACTATTAGTGAAGGTAATATAGAAACATGCACAACAACCTACCTCCACAACACAATCCTCACTTATATTGTAAATTTAATAAGCTTAGGGAGAATGCCACATCCACCTATAGAGATTAAATAATACATCCATTTAATGTCTTCTTCAAAGTGAATGACAATAATCTATTGAGTTATTTTCTTACTCAAATTATGAAGAACCTAGGCCTCAACCTTGACCATGTGCACATTCCCCTTAACAAGATATGTTGGGGCTTGTACATAGCTATGGAAATCTATGCTAGTTGTGGATCTAGAAAAAATAACCTTAGTCATAGTGAGCCTAATGACTTCACTTTTCCTCAAATGTTGGATCTTATTTTAGAACTTTTCTACCCATAGGAGTTATTTTATTAAGCCCATGGTTTTGGGCCACTTAACATAGTTGATTCGAATCCCTCATGTTAGTAATGTTAAACCATGACCTTCACCCACTAAATTTTCCTTCTAAGGATACAGTTTTCACATTCATTGCTAGACAAATAACTTCAAATAATGAGATGATTAGACAATGAAATCCCTCCCTCTACCTACAAGTTTAGGTTTATGAAAACTATATTAAACGGGATTTAATCAATTATGGGGCTACAATCAACATAGTCACTCTAACCTTTATGTTGATACTTATCTATTATATAGTCCATTCAATAACTACTGAAATAGTCTATGAAACAAATATTTAAATAGTCTATGAAATTGATATTGAAATAGGCTGAGATAAATATTGAAATTGTCTATAAAAAATAATGAAATAGTCAAGATCAATGAAATAAATACTAAAATACTCATAGTCCATGAAATAAATGCAACATTACACTCTAAGTTTTATGATCATCATTTTAAAGAGGCCTCTTAGTTCCATGTGAAATAGTTGATGGCTCACATTGTACAAGAAAAAGAAGCTTCAAATCAATTCATGTCAAAATTGCATGCATATTGTTTAAAACAAATCCATAAAATTAATTATTTAAATCTGGACTTGTGTTCATGCATACTACATGGTGCTCATCATCTCCCACCTCCTACTTCCCTAGTATAACTATCGACTGTGTACTGAAAGTCTCACTTGGTAATTCCTATATTTAAATAAAACATAATTAGGTTGGAGTATTTACAAAATACAACACTAAAAGACCTAGTTCTAATTGCATACTAGTATGACCTAAAACACTATGGATGACTCATGAATTTGTCTAGGCTCATTAGTGGTAGGACCTGCTTCTACCCTAATATCATCCTGCATATATGTACATGTATCTATTTTCAACTTGATGAATTTAAAATTAAAAAATTATACTTCAAGTGTATTTAAAGTACAAATGTAATTTTCAACTACACACTAGGTATGACTCAGGGATATTACTCCATGGTAGACGAGGACTCACTACACCTTTTGGTTGGTCCAACATGGAAGTGTCATGATCTCCCAGATACTTTAAAATGATTCACATTTGAATTATTATATAATTGTCAAAATGTATGTAATTTTAAGAAACTAATTAAACATATTTAATGAACTCTAGATGGTTAAGGGTAATTTATTGTTCTGATCATATAAGATATGCCAATTTATATGGATATCAACACCAAATGATGTAACCAAGATTTTGCGGCCAAGCCATTCAACTACGCCAAACAACACAATATATAATTCGTTAAATAAATTTATAATTGATATTTTAAAATAGATCTATATTTATTAATTTTAATATGTACATTAGCACATACATAAAATGTGGCATACCTCTTTAGAAGAATATAGTCTAACTAAGAGAGACTCATCCTCTACTATAGCCCCTAAAGTGGATGCATGGACAAGACAAAAACATGGGTGATTGTAATTCTAACAAAAATGGGGTATATATTGTGAGGGTGTCAACATGCACGAGGTGATAAGAGTGGCACCATCTCCTCCATGCTTTGTAGCATTGACTTTAGCTTCCAGGTGAGTATCTTGGTCAGTTAAGTTTCCTAAGAGTGTACTCAATGCTTATAGTGTTGATACCATTATCCACTGGCAAATGGGTGTAGGAATAGGAGGCAAAGAAGGGGGCACATGTCAATTTGGATCGACACTTGCCCCTAGCCTATACTTTGGCATGCCACCACCAGCACACTATAATGATTTGATGCCAAAATAATTGGGTTTTAAGCCCATTTCAAACTCAACCCATAATTTTCTCAAAAAATATAATGGCACCTTAGAATTGGCACATGGTGGATGGTCAGAGAACATCCACCACCACTCCAAAAAGTTTGTTGCAATTTGAGGATGCCTACACCATTTAATTGAAATTATTTTTTTATTTGGAGGGATGGGTTGTTTGTGAAGAGTAAATAAAATATGGGTCTAGGGTATGCTTAGAAATATACAAATCAAGCATTTGTCTATATGACAATCTATTTGAATAGAATTGCCTCTGCTTCTCCCTCCAAAGATGGAATCTGTTTAGATCTGCATCAATAAATCTAATAGAGCCAACCATAGTTTGCATCAAAGATGCAAATCATGCAACATTTGGGAGCATGTTTGTCTCATTTATCTTGGGAGCATGTTTGTCTCATTTTTGATAAAATCATTTTTTTCCTGTAGTGTGGTTATTTTCTCGTGCAAGTAACCTCATCGAATGGAGAGGGTGGGGGCTTTTGTGGGGGGTAGGTTTTTTTGTTTTTTGTTTTTTGTTTTGTTTTTTTTTTTTTTTTGTGGGGGGGGGGGGGGGGGTGTGGGGGTGGGGGGCTTTGGGTAGGCAGGGTTTGGGTAAGGGCAGTTGGGGGGTTTTGAAGTGGAGGATTTTGAGGTGGGGGTTCATTTTGCAAAATTTGTTCCAGTAAAAACTCATACTCTAGTAACTAATCCATATGAGTAAACCTAAACTAGAGTTGCAATTAATATATATATATTTAATTACTTGTACATTGAAATGTTAAATGCACAATATTTATATATTTAAAATTTTCAAATATATAAATACATTGTTTAAAATAATACATTACATAACAATACATTAAAACATTTAAATACACAACAATACATATGTTTAAACATTTATTTACATAACAATAAATGTGATTAAAATGTTTATACATTTAAAACTTGCAAATCTATAAATACATCACTTAAAATAATACATAGCAATCCTATTTAATCCTAATATTTTCTACCTTTCCATTCTTGAATTCTTGAGCTATATTCTAATATGGAACTAGACCCCCAATACTTGAACAATTTTGAGAGGCAAGGGGAATAATCTTAGGTCCAATCATATCTACAAGAATGTGTATTTGATAAAAATTTAAAGATGCATGAGGAATATAAGTTGAGGTATAAATCACATATCAAAGGTCATTGTTTTGTTTCCAAAATCTAATGGTAACTTGCTACATATAGATATGTGGAGTGGAAGATTATTTAGATCCCATAAGCAAGTTGGTGAAAGTATCAGATCCTCTATATAAACATCTACTAATTGATGAAGTTGAGGTTTATGTTATGCAAGAGTTATGGTGATCACCAAGCCCTTACTTCAATATATTGGTCAAAAATTGTCTATTGTTCAAATTTATGTGACAAATGATATTATGAAGAAGGGATAATTCAATTATATTGTAACCAAGGAAGAAAATATCCTAGATTGTGCCACCATTGTAGGCACACATTCTTCTCAAGTGAGTAATAAAAACTAAGGGATAAACCCTAAAAAATTATTTGGGGATCTTCTCATACTATCTTTTAAGCTACTCTCAATGTAGTATATATCTCGACATGAACCTAAGTATCACAATAGATTCAATAATTTAGAAAGTCTTGATGTTGATACTCAAAATTTATCTTAGGTATAAGGAATAATAATTATCCTCTCACATTTACCTAGGATCCCACTTGATAGGATTAAAATTATTCAAATGATAGGCACTAATTTTAGATTATTTATCTTATGTTATAAAATGATTATAGAAAATATGCACTCTATAACTAATATCCAAGATTTAGGAAGACCCCTAATGCTCTTTAGACCTCAATGCACAAACCAAATATATTAAAGTTTTATATTACACCTCTATAAAATTACCTATAATGGAAATGAAAGGATGGTTGGTGAGGTATTTCATTGGCCCCTTAAAATTCTAATTAAAATCCCTTGGGGTTAAAAAAAGTCTTAAATGGCCTAAATTGCACTTGACATGTGCAGAAAGATCCTAGGGTAATTTTATGATAAATTAATAGTAAACACAAGTACTAAAAGATCATATTTATTATTAAATAAATAGTGATTTAATTAGATGATTAAATCCTCAATTCTTGATAGTTGTGTCCTTGACAATTCACATATGTGTTGTCTTTTCTATTTCATCTTTGTTGTCATAGTCTCCAATTAGACATAATCTCACATAAAACTATTTGTTGTTGGAATTCATAGTCTTGGAGGCTGACAAAATTTGGCATTATTTCCCTTTTATTAAGTGTGTATGTCACCACTTTAAGTGACACATTACATCAAAACTCTAAATAACATCATAATAATAATTTTTTTTTTTAAATGATGATAAAGGATTTCTTTTTGCATCAAGTAGGGTATCCCAATTGCCCAATCCCTCATATGTTAGTGTTTTAGATGTGTTCAATACCCAGGACATGTAGAGAGATTAGTAAAGGGAAGTCCTACAAGTAGGAAAACTAAAAAACATGATGACTAAGTTAGGATTGAAAGACTAGTCCCTTCTTCATTCTAGTAGGGCTTAACTATGATTGGGATCAAAAGGGAAAATAAACCTAAAAATAGAAATCATTTAAATGGTGATGTACAAATAAGAATTATTTTCCATTTTAATAGATATTTTAGCATGGACTTTAATACTTGACATCATTTACATTTAAGTATGACTATAATAATGTAATAGAAGTTTTAACCATTCATTAATAGATATCTAAGGATAAAAATGATCGTCATAGCTTGCACATTTGCACATTATAAAAGACCTAAATGATGTTAGACACATGAACTAAATATACCCTAAATATATAAATAAAAGATAGGAGAGGGAAAACTGAGTAGACAAGGCTTGGACAAGCATGGGTCTATAAATAATTCATCCTCCTTATGCTTGAAAATTGTTTTTACATTTATAGAAGAGAGGTTGTGGATAACACTACCTCCTTGAAATAAAAAATACCTCCACCAAGTTCGTTGAAATCTCACCAAAATAGAGTTGAAGGTGCATGTGAAAAATGTTTCCACCATTACACATGAATCCCTATAATCCCATAACTACTTGGTTTACAATTAATAATATCATAGACTAAAGTTACAAAACTAACCTCTTCTAATTTTCTATCATTTGCTACAAGTCCTTTTCCAAAACCTTAATTTTCTTCTTTGTGGGCCCAATTTTCCTTTATTTCTCATGATCATCTCTTTTAATTTATTAGATAAAATTCTTAGTATTTTTGGTCTTATTGATTTACCTTTATTTACAAAGACCAAAGGTTGGTTAATACTCATGGACTCCTTTTTATTTATTGTTGTACATTGACCTTTTCCTCATTTTCTTGTGGCTTACTTTATTTTATCACTCCAAAGACAATATATATTCACCCATGGGTTATTCATTTGAAATGACCTATGGGCCCTTATTTTTCTACATCACTCTCGTTGGCCAATAATGTTATTCTATATTCTAATAACTTCCTCAAATTCTTATAAAATCCTAGGAGCTATTCAATCTATGTTAGGATTAGGTGTGCTATTCACCTTGTAATTTCTAATGGTCTTTTGTACAATAGGTATTTTAAATATAAATTATAGATGGATAATTATGTATAGATCTCCAATAATCATATATATATATATATATATATATATATATATATATATATATATATAATTTCATACTATTTACTTAAAATCATGCTTCTAATTGTAAAATTACAAGTCCTAATTCTAATGTGGCAATCAAAATTACAGTTAAACATTGAAGTCCCAATTGCATGTCTAAATTGCATTTTCTAATTCTAATTCTAAGTAAAAATTATAATTCCATGTCCTAATTGCAAGTCCTAAAATTATAATGTGATAGTCAAAATCACAATTAAACATTAAATTCCTAATCGCAAGTCTTAATTACAATTCTCAGACAAAAATATAATTACATGTCCTAATTGCTAGTCCTAATTCTAATTCTAAGTCAAAATTACAATTTCTTGTCCAAATTGCAAGTCCTAATTCTAATGTGATAGTCAAAATCATAATTAAACATTAAAGTCCTAATTGCAAGCCTTAATTACAGTTCTAAGACAAAAATATAATTACATGTCCTAATTGCAAGTCCTAATTCTAATGTGGTAGTCCAAAGTACAATTAAAAATTGAAGTGCTAATTCTAATGTGATAGTCAAAATCACAATTAAGCATTGAAGTCCTAATTCTAATGTGGCAATCAAAATTACAATTGAATATTAATACAGACAAGATCAGGGTATCTTACCAAGCAGCCCAATCTTGCAGCCAACTCAACTTCATTCTACATAAATACTGAAACTTGTTCACATACCAATTTTTTCATGAAGATTTGAACAAGCAGAACATGTTCTTTTCATATGAAAATTTGCATAGAAAAAGTTCCAATATTCATCTACATGAATGCATAACCAGAAAATTTTTGCTATAGCAACAACATGCTTTCTTTTAATCCCAAAATCTCCAAAAAAACCCATTCTTTACAAAATCCAAAACACAATTAATTGCAGAAAAACATCTTTTATTTTATTTCAACTCAACAATGACATCAAATTTACATTTATGGCCTTCACTGGCTTCTCTCAGATAGTGAATCAAATATGCCCTCTCTCTAGACTGAGTCTTCACACAGAAAAATCCCTACAAATTTGCACACTTATCACTTTCTCTGGAGCTCATTCTAGGTGCCTTTCCTCTCTACCAAAACCTGCAACAAGAACTTAATAAAATACATGTATATGAGGCATATTTTCTCCTTCAATTCCTATTGTAGACGTTCCACTTTTTCCTTTTGTTTGGCATCTCATTTCATCTTCAAATTTGCCATTTCTTTTCATTTTCCTATAGCCTCAAATGAGGTATTTCCTTCTTCATTGGCGCCCCACTTTTTCTGTTCATAACCTGCACTCCCTTTTATCAGATATCATTCTTTTTATCCTCCCTTACCTGGCGTTGACTTTCTTCTCTTTTTGGCACTGCATATATATCTATTATGGTGCCTTTTCATCTTCTATTTTCAGCACTTCCCTTATACATTTTAAAGAAGCTACAATAAAATAAATGAACCATAATATATGGCTTCAAAATTTTCTGTAGTTTTGGTACCTCACATTAGATAGATTTTATTTTCTAAAATACCAATTTATTTGCCTAAATTAGGTGCCTCAACCAGCCCATCAATCCCCCTTTAGACTTTGTTGTTGTATGTATTGAAATTTGACCCCAAAAGATGGACATATTTCTAGCTTAAATCTACAATGACAATTTGGAGAAAAAAATTAATTGATGTGATTCCAACAAAGTGTGTCAAAGTGTGAATTCGGGTGCCTACAGGAAAAAACTTGAAGTTCTTTGTTCTGCCTAAAATTTTGTGAGTATGCTTGGAATGACATCCCAAGGTCCCCTGCATAAGGATTTCTCTCTGGCCTTAAATGATTTTAAAATTTTAAACTTTCCATAAATTATCAACATAAGCTTGTCATTAAAATATCCCAAACGATGAAAGATATGACTTAAATTCTTTATGCACATTTGGCAAAATGCTTTCAAGAACATGTCTATTAGAGGATTTTTGTCAAAGCTCAAGGATGCCCCAAAAAATTATTTCTGTGAAATCAATATGTTGTGTACTGAAACTGCAACCTGACAGAAACTTAATTCATACAAATCTGATTGCATAAAGTGTTCCCAAAACTAAGATATGCCAAATATGACCAAAAGCAAACCCAAATCTGAAAATTAAACCAACAAATGTTTTTGGTTGATGTCAATCATGTGTGCACCTAGATGTTCCTGCATCAAACACACCAGGTAAGAAGTTTGTGAGCATGGGCTCACAAAATGGAGTTGAATAGTAGAACTATCCTTTCAGGTTGAATACAACCTACAACAAACTCCATTGTTGATTTAGGCTAAAAAAAATTCTTCCTTCGCCTCTTCCAGCATCTTGTCGGGACACTTGTCATCCTCTTCCACCAAGTGTGCTCTTCCTTCCTGTTTCCTCTCATGGACTCATGTCCACCATAGCCCAACTAAAATATGGTAGGATAAAATGTAGATAGTCACACCATTATTGCACAGCAATATTAAAACATAAAAAAAATATATTATTATCTTCGAATGAATTTCACATTGCATTACATTCGCTTTATAAAAGCCTCTTCCCTTTAACTATTTGATAACTACCTACATAACCTCCATACAAGAATGTAACTCCCACAAACTAACTAATGCTTTATTTACTAACATTTATTTAATATGCATAAAGTAACCTATAAATACAAATTTAACAATGTAATACCATTGTTACTATGACTATTATGCCAACATTTCCCCCCTTATTACATTGTTCCTGCAATAGTACCAAGGGACCCCCCCTGAATGTTAATATACTCAACAAAGCTGATTACATAATATGAATACATATTTTATAAAAGATCTTCTCCCAAAGAACAAATCCTGAACCAAGCGTAGCTCTATCATGATGCCTTGTCTACCCTTGGAAAGGCGTAGCTTTGAGCTATGTTCTTGGGCTCTTTAGTCCCAAACTCTCAAATCACAGATTATTGAATTATTCAACAACAATCCCTAAGAGATACGATATATCTCTATCAATGTCTAGTGACAGTGAAATGGTGTAATTCTTGATCATATAATCTAAATCTTGTTGGACAACAATCCATATTAAGCTCAACACTAAATCCCAAACCTGTCTCCAAAACAAAATCTTCACAAAACATACATTCTTCAAATCTGTCAGCATCAACAAAGAAAAGCAAAACAACCAAAACCAAAAATGCTTCTCATGCAAAGCATCATCTCAAAGTGAGAAGCTAACTTGAGATGATGGAAAATCCTCCATCCTCCGATGCCACCTTCCTCCATTATGACTCTCTTAGTCCTTACCCTCCAAATATCGCACCAGAGGAAGTACTACAATCCTCGAAAGCCTCCAAATAAATGTTAGTGGGAACAACCAATTTGTTTCCATCCATGATACAAAAAGATTGCCTGACATTGAATAGATTTTCTTCAATCTTCAAATAGTAGATTCTCTATGTGCTGCTATTGACTAAAATTGAGAAAAAGAACCATTCTTAATTCTTACACCTTCTAACCAGGGATCTTAACTCTCATTTTTTAAACCTTATAACTACTTTATACCTCTTAACACCATTAACAAAAAATTTGGCCAACACTTCTTCCCATTAATCTTTTAACTAATCTAAATATTTTCTTGACTCACACCTCGTTAACAATGCACATCCACATGAGATGAAAGATTTCTATCAACACCATGGCAAACTGAAAGGACCAACTCAGAAATAAATGTTGTTCAAACAAACCAAACTACCAATTTCATACCATAAACCACCAGCCACAGTAAGGAACTATTAATAACACTGCCTCCACACAAAGGTGAAGCTTGTACATAGAAAAATATTGCCTTATTGCATGTTAAATGGAGACAAAGAGACTAAGGGTTTTGTACCAGCAATTAACAAATGGATTAGATAACAATGCTGGTTAATGCTTCACTTTCTACAAATGTAACAGAAAAAGAAAGTGTGCTGGTTATACCTTCTATTCAACCCTCTTCAAATTTCATCACATGGCAAAAATCCATCCGCCCTTATACAGTTATTCACCTCCAAATGCCTTTCTACATGTTCAAATTTCCACGCCCAAACTCGACACAATGCAAATGGAAAGGGCCCTCAAAACTGGATGTAGCCATGTTGGAAACAGTTCTCACACTCACCCTTTCTTGCTTTGCATATTTTTAACACACAGGCATAGGGTTTCTAACTTTCTCTGATACCATACTGTAATATGGTAGGACAAAATGTAGATAGTTACACCATTATTGTATAACAATATTAAAACATAAAAAAAAATATTATTGTCTTCGAATGATTTTCACATTGTATTACATTGGCTTTATAAAAGCCTCTTCCCTTTAACTATTTGATAACTACCTACATAACCTCCATACTGGAATATAACTCCCACAAACTAACTATTGCTTTATTTACTAACATTTATTTAATATGCAAAAGCTAACCTATAAATGGAAATTTAACAATGTAATACCATTGTTACTATGACTATTAGGCCAACACCAACCTCCTCCTCCAAATTCTACTCCACTCATCATTCTTCATCTCACCACTCTCCATTCCACTTCCTCTTCTCATGGGATTCAATGCACCATGATCCGACCACCTCCACCCAAATTCTGTACCTCCCATTCATCTATACACAAGCCAATATGATTGACTTTATAGAAATTAAAGATTTCTATATCCTCCTCTATTTTCACCTCATCATACTCTTCAATTCCAACTCTCACCATTACAAATGAAGGTAAATTGACACCATCTTCATTATCACAAAATTCAAAAAAATAAAAAATCACCTCTTCCTAATATGTCTCATCCATGCCATCTGTTGTAGCATCTCGATACAAATATATATGAAGTATATCCATTTTCTCCCCTACATTCATCTCTTCTTTTTCTACATTCTCATTCTCTTGTTCTCTCACCATTTTATCAAAATGCAAACCAACATTGCAAAATGTAGAAAAATCATTCATTACCTCTTCCTCTTTGTTGCTACAACTTTTCCTTCTTAACCTTCCACTACTATCACTATCTTCATGTCCTCCAAAGGACTCACAACTAGTGCAACATTATTCTCTATCATTGCAACCTTATCATCTGCAACAACTGCATCCTCATCCTCAACAACCTCTACTACAATTTCTTCTCTTCTCACTTCTTTTTCCTCTTCATCCTCAACAACCTCTGTTGGAATTTCCTCTTCTTTCTCACTCTCTTTCTTCAAGCCTTCCTAATGGTATGTTTTTACAATATCTAATGCAGTTAGGCTTACCTCCACTCTTCTCAATTCTTCACGAATTACCTCTTCTTTACATTGTTGTCCCAAACTTTTCAGTTTTTCTATATCTTTCAATGGATCAATCTCTACTACAACTTCATATTCTACCTCTTCCCTACCTTCAAAATGACATGCTCTAGCTGGAAACTCTTTCTTCTTCCATTCTTTTCTCT
The DNA here is from genome assembly GCA_027924645.1 of Cunninghamia lanceolata. NCBI lineage: Eukaryota > Viridiplantae > Streptophyta > Pinopsida > Cupressales > Cupressaceae > Cunninghamia > Cunninghamia lanceolata. The sequence goes on from BSBN01000888.1 coordinate 961,114, forward strand.
CCTTACTTCTTTTCTTTTCTAATTTTATTTATTTTGGGACTGTATGGATTGTTCCCATATGTTTCTCCTTCCATGCCCCTTCTATCATAGGGTTGCAACACTTCTTCTCATCCTTTGCAACCTCTATTTCTCTCTTCTCTTTCCTCATCTTCTTTTTCATTCTACTTATCTTCTGTAATTTTTTATTTCTTCTCTTCATCCTTCAAAGGATTCTTAGCCACTACTACATTTTCCTATTTCTCTTTCTCAACCATTGCAACTTCAATCTTGTTGTCTTCTTTCATACATTCATCAAGGCATACTACTACAATTTCTTTGCCACTTCTTTCTTCTTTATCCTGCAATGGATTTAAAACATATTCCTTCCCATCCTTGATTATGCTATATGTATTCTCTCTACCATTATGTATAGCTTCTCTATCGTAAAGCCAAGGACGACCCAATAAAATATGACATACATCCATGGGTACTATGTTACATACAATTTCATCCTTATATCTTCTAATGTGAGAATTAACAATACCTTGTTCAGTTACCAAAATTTGATGAACTCCTTGAAACCAAGAAATGCAATATGGTCTAGGGTGCTTCATCCTCCTCAAATTCATCTTCTGAACCATTTTCAATGCAACCAAATTATCGGTGCTACTCCTGTCTACTATCACCTTGCAACATTTTTCACCTAAATTACAAACTGTTCAAAACAAATTACACCTATGGATGGGACCTTGCTTCTCTTTATGTGGCCTCAAAAATACCTTCTTCATCATCAAACATTCTCCTTGTCTCCAAGACATTTTTCCAAACAATTGTGGCATACTCTCAATCTGCACACACAAACACTTTAGAGCCAACACTCTATGCAATTATAGGTCGTCCCTAGAAAAAAACTCTCACAACTATCCTCTACCCAATAAGATTTTGGAAGATGCACCTATCCAAGACCTTTTCTACCCACTTTCTCTTAGTGAAAGAAGTTCGTACACATCTTTTACCTAGCTTTTTCTCTACTGGAGGATAGCAAACATATCTCACAAATTCAACTCTTTGTAGTTGCAAAAATTTCTCCACTTCAACACATTTTCTCTAGTGACATTCCTCGCTCTGATACCACTTAATTAGACAACATCAAGGCACTTTACCAAATAGTCAAATCTTGTATCCAACTCAACTTCATTCCACACAAATACTAAGACTTGTTCATAGACCACTTTTTGAATGAACATTTGAACAAGAAAAACATGTTCTTTTCCTCTAAAAATTTGCATAGATAGTTCCAATATTCAACTACAGGAATACATAACTAGAAAATTTTTCTTACAACAACAACATGCTTAATTTTAATCCCAAAATATCTAAAAAACCCATTCTTTACACAATGTAAAACACAATTAATTACAAAAAAACTTCTTTTATTTTATTTCAACTCAACAATGAAATCAAATTCTGCGACAAGTTTACATTTATGGCCTTCACTAGCCTCTCTCAGATATTAAATCAAATCTGCCCTCTCTTTGGGTTGATTCTTCACACAAAAAACTCCCTACCAATCTGCACACTTCTCACTCTCTCTAGCACTCATTCTAGGCAACTCTTCTCTCTACCAAAATTTGCAACAAAAACTTAATAAAATACCTATATATGAGGCATTTTTTCCCCTTTGATTCTTGCTGTAGACGTTCCTCTTTCTCTTTTTGTTTGGCATCTCATTTCATCTTCAAATCTGCCATTTCTTTTCATTTTCTTGTAGCATCAAATGAGGTGTTTCCTTCTTCATTGGTGCCTCCCTTTTTCTATTCATAACTTACACTCCCTTTTATTAGATATCATTCTTTTTCTCCTCCCTTACCAAGTGCCAATTTTCTTCTCTTTCTGGCGTTGCATATATATCTATTTTGGCACCTTTTCATCTTCTATTTTCAGCACTCCCCCTATACATTTTAAAGAACCTACAATAAAATAAATGATTCATAATATATGGCATCCTAATTTGTTGTTGTTTTCATGCCTCACATTAGATAGATTTTAATTTCTAAAATACCAATTTATTTGCCTAAGTCAGAGGCCTCAACCTACCCATCAATCCCCCTTTATACTTTGTTGTTGTATGTATTGACATTTGACCCCAAAGATGGACATATTGCCGGCTCAAATATGCAATGACAATTTGGAGAAAGAAATTAATTGATGTGACTACAACAAAGTGTGTTGAAGTGCATATTCGAGTGCCTATAGGTGAAAAACTCAAGGTTCTATGTTTTTCCCAAAAATTGGAGAGTATGCTTGGAATGACATCCCAAGGTCTCCTACAGAAGGATTTCTATCCATCCTTCAAGGATTTCAAAATTTTAAACTTTTCATAAATTGTCAACACAAACTTCTGGCATTAAAATCTCCCAAATGGTGAAATATATGACTTCAATTATTTTTTCACATTTAGTGAAATTCCTTCAAGATCACATTTGTTAGAGTATTTGTCTTCAGACCTGAAGGATATCCCAAACAATTTTTTTTGTGAAATCAACATGTTGTGTGCCAAAACTACAACCTAACGGAAACTCAATTCTTGCAAATCTGATCATATGAAGTGTTCCCAAAGTTGAGAGATGCCAAATATGACCAAAAACAAACCCAAAACAAAAAATCAAACCAACAAATTTTTTAGGTTGATGTCGATTGTGCATGCACGTGGATGCTCCTGCATAAAAAATTGAAGTCTAAATTTTAATTCTATGTTGAAATTATAATTTCATGTCCTAATTGTAATTCCTAATTCTAATGTGGTAGTAAAAATTACAATTTAACATTAAAGTCCTAATTGTGAGTCCTAATTACAATTCTAAGAAAAAATTACAATTGCATGTCCTGATTTTAATGTGGCAATCAAAATTACAATTAAACATTGAAGTCCTAATTGCAAGTCTTAATTCTAATGTGACACTTGACAATAATGTTTTACTATGTTATGGTAATCATGGACTCGTGGCCTAACAATTTGACACATCAAATAGGAGACAATGTATGTCTACTTTAGTTACCATTTACTTTGAGATATCTTGTATTGATAATGTGGGAAGAGAGTATTCACTCTTATACTTAGGAAAGTACACCCATGTGGGACGAGAGTAATCATCGATGAAAGTGAGTACATACTTAGCTCCATAAAAATATGGAGTTTGGAATGACATAAGGTCACTATGAACCAACTGGAGAAAGGTTGTAGCATAGTGATCCTTACCCTTAGGAAAGGGTTCCTAATGATGTTTTCCAAGGGCACAACCTTGACAAAATCCCTATGTGCCTGAAACATTATGAAGGCCAAGTACCATATTTTGTGTACTCAACTATTGAATATATCTATAATTGATTGACCAAACCTCTCATATGCTAAAGTCTACTTAAATAATCTACATGGGCAATATGTTATGATCCACAATATCACTCAAAACAATCAAACCTATACAATCTAAAGCCATGATAAACTCTACCTAAAGCAACAATTTTCTCAGGATATCATAGTTCACAAATAACTACATCATGTAGGGAGAAATCAACTGTATTCCTATTCCTAGTATGGAAAATATGGTATATGGAGAGAAGATTTGTAGAAATACCAGGAATATAGAGAACCTACTCAATGTAACCATCTATCAACTATACAATACTTGACCCAAAACTAGCATTTGTGTAGAGTTACACAATGCAAACTGAGATGTATAACTATCAAAAAGAGACTCAAGTAGATCATATGAATTTGTCATGTGAGTAGATGCTCTTGAGTCAAATATCTAACTCTCTGTGGATGAATCCGAACCTCTAGTTATAAGTACTTGACTTTTGCTAGGTTTGGAAATAGAAATGTTGTGTTTCTTCATGGCCTCTTCTAAGGTTTTGACCATTTGATTACAATATTTCATGTCATGACTTGGTAGTCCACAATAATATTTTGGTCCTCTTATTTTCTCCTTTTTATTGTAGGTATTCTCACTTGACTGGGCAGAGGTAATGGCTTGTGTATTAGGTTTGTTCTTTTAATTAGAGTAATTCTCATATGCTGAAGTAGATTCTTCCTTAGGTTTTAAAGAATTATTTCCTTTACCCTTTGATAGTTGTGTCATTAATGATTTCCTTTTACAGGAGGTGAATGGAGAGTAACTTAGATAGTTCCCTCACGAGTCTATAAAAAAATTGCTCAAAAGTTGGCATCTTAAAGTCATTACGAAGAGCATCCACTATAGAGTAAAATGTAGAAGATAAGACCTGATATGAGCCTTTTAACTTAGATAGTATCAACATTCTTTAACTAATTTTTGTTTGCCACAACCTTTCAAATGTGAAAGTAGAGATTTAAACTTAACCAGGAAGTCTTCAATTGAAGGGATTGCATCTAGGGATAATGTCACAAATTTAACATCTAATTGAAGAGCACAAAATTCATTTAATATACCAAATAATTCATTCAATTTATCCCACATTACATTAGGTGAAGTTAAATTTACAAGATGGAATTAAAGATTGTCAAACACATGCAAGCAAATGATTCCCATTGCATCATCTAATATGTTCATATAGACAAATTGTTCATATTACCTTGTAAATTGTAATTGATTTTTCACTTAATATGTTTCATAATCCCTTAGATTTTAAGAGTTTCCACACTTTAATCTTGTAAGTATGATAGTTGTTTTAATTCCCACTTGTACACATGTGTACAAATGGGCACACACATACCTAACTATAAATTTTTTTCCTCTAAGCATAATAACATTACCAAGGGCTAAAGAACATTTAAATGACTATAATAAATTAACAAGGAACTTTAAATTCAACACATACCTTAATAATTCATTCCATAGGTAATTTTAACGACATGAAATTATTTAATACTTCAATTGATAAAGGTTAATTTAGTATGATAAATTTTCTGTAATCATGCTAGAATCATCCTGTATATAAATTCCTTTGAGAACCTAAACCATTAGTTTAGATATAATGATATAGATAAATTTAAAGAGTTTATTATGAAACTTTAAATTATTTCATAGTTGGAACAAACATGTATTTTCTCTTAGGCTTAAAACAAAACTATATAATTAAATTGCTAATTTAACTTATAAAAGTTTAAAGAAAACATTCCCTAATTATGTTGAACTAAATCAATAAAGATGATTAAACCTATATGTAATAATGATTTCAGATAATTGATGAAGTTAATTTGTATGATAAGATTTTAAATTATACAACTAATAATGCCTTACTAGTATTTACTCCAACATTATTTATAAATAAAAATATAACTAAATTTTATTAAAACTTTATGGAAATTCTGACATATTTCCAAAAATGATAAGTTAGATTAAAAAATTTACTCAACTAAATAACTCAACGAAAATGTTAATGATCGTAATTCTCCTGTTAAGACTACTGAGGAGTCTGGGGGTCTCTGTGGAATGCACTGTCATATCGCTATGGGGGGTGACAGAATTAGAACTAAACCCATCTCGTGCTGTGAATTTAGGGACAATTTGGTTGATTGGCATTACTGCAAGGAGGGTGGGATTAGCCCCTATTTGGAGAGGCTTAATGGTTACAATGAAGCTCTTTCTAAACAGTTTGCGCGGTCTTGGCAGAATCAATGGGTTTCGGTGGGTGGCATCAAATTTGAAGTTCTCGAACGCGTAATAGCTATGGCCACTAGTATGTCTACCCAGGGCTTGAAGCTGCAACGCAAAACTAAAATTACGGACCTCTCCAGCCAGCAGCTTTTCCTCAGAGATGGTGAATAATCGGTCCCTTGCCAGGGTGGTTTTGACAGAGCCAAGCTGCCGGAGCCATGGGACGCTATTTGTTTTATCCTCATGAAATATTTTACCCTAGAGGGGTGCTTTACCAGGTTTTATAACTACCATCTCCCCCTATTAAATCATTTCCGTCGCAATGCTAAAATTAGTTTTCTATTTTATTTGCTTTCTTCCCTGGAGTTTTCTGTTCTTAGGGTTCAGGCGAAACTGGCTAAAAACCCTGCTCTGAAGCCTATCCCTCTCCACCAGGGCCTTATTCTCTGTTTGTATAATCATCATCTTGCCCTCGAGCCCTCTAAATCCATTCCTGCCACTAGTGGGGACGAGCCCTCCTCTAACCCTAAGGATATTCCTGATGTTGATGAACCCGGGCCCTCCCCTGTTCCTATCAAAACTACTAAAGTTTGCACTCCTGTGGCAAATCCTGTCGATTCCCCAGGCCTGACTGCTTCTAAGAAGGGTAAAAAGCGGAAGGTTACTAGTGAAATGGGTACTGGGAAGACAGTGGTTGGGACCCCTAAAACCCTTGGTAGGACCCTGGTGGGACAGCGAAGGGATTCCTCTATGAATGCTTGTGGGGAGGGGTTTTCTTCCGTAGTTCAGTGGTCTGGGCGTATTGCTAGCAAGTCGGTTCCCTCTGCCAATTTCATTGACTATTCTGAGAGCGGCTCGGATGAATCCACCTGGGGGGAGGACGACAGGGATGTGGAGATTCAGGATATTTTAGGTGATGATGAAGACAAGCAGGAAATGCATGATACAGGGGAGGAAACTGCTGACTCTGTTGGACATGCTGACAAAGCGGGTAATATGTTTGTGGAAGAAGCCGAGGATGCTATGGAGACTGATGATGGTCCGGGGGCTGATCTTGCAGGTCTGCGGGTCTGCATTGCAAAGTTGGAACGGTTTCTCTCCATTGTGCTTAGGACCTCTATTCTCCTCAACCTCTCTGTGCTAAAGAATTTGGGGGTTACTGTCAATACTGATAGTGATGATTTGGCTGAAAAAGTGGATGCTATTATTAACTCTATGGTCTAGTAAGGAGAGCTGTGGTCTCCTCTGTCTTTGTTATTTTACTGCTGATACTCTGTTACTCTATTTTTTGGCTTTAGTTTTAGTGGCTAGTTTTGTTGGTTTTGCTGGCATTATGTACTGGTGGTATATGCTGTTTCTGGTGTAAGGCCCTGTTTTGTCTTCGGGCCTTTCTGCTTTTGTTAAGGGTTCGGCCCCTTGTTTAGCCACCTTATTTAATCAAAAACAATTAAATATTTAGGATAATATTTCCTTTGAATAAAACTCCATTTGTTAAACTATTCAATATAAACTAAAAGACATATATTAATTTGAAACTAAATAAAATTTAATTCAATCTTCCACACTAAATTTAGAAACAATAAGATAACTTACTAAGGATATGGATTGGTTTCAAGTTTATGCTTTTTTCTTTTCTTTTCTTTTCTTTTCTTTCTAAAAATATTATTTTTATCCCTATTTTCCTACTTAAACAAAACTAATTTCTATGAGTTTACAATAATTTTATTGTGCATGTTTAACATGGAAGAATGGATTTGTCTAGAACTCAATTTTTTTGCATATATTGTAGTTGAGGAAAAACTTATTTGAGAAAATGTATATACACAAGAACAAGTATCAACATAATAATAAAAGATTATATACACTTGATGTTGTGTATATACATTTTCTCAAATAAGTTTTTCTTCAACTACAATATAGGCAAAAATTCAATTCCAAACAAATCCATTCTTACATTTTAAACGTGCACAACAAAAATTATTGTAAACTCATAGAAATTAGTTTTGTTTAAATAGGAAAATAGGGATTATATATATATATATATATAGTAAGTGTAAGAAGATGAGTCCACTTTTTGACCAAAAAATAGAGTATTTTTTATGTTTTTCAAAATTTGTCATACTTGGAGTAACAATTTGAAACACTTACACATAAAATATTAATATGATGTTAAAAATATCAAATATAGGATTTGTTTCTAGTTTTCAAATATGTAATTTTTTTCTAATACCCATATGCTAAAAGTTGGTTTTCTATAGGTTGTACAAAAAGTGGCTTTTTAAAAGTTCCTTGTTTTTTGCCAAAGCATGCATGCGTATGTCCAACATAATTTGATATAAATGAAGGTATTTTTCTAATTCCTTTTATGGAAAGATGCATATGATGTTGACGTTTAGTTAGGATATTTTTTGTTATTTTTGATAAATATTTTTTTATTAATTTTTTCCTACCCCTAGTTTGTGTTTTTAAAACCCCTCATGTACAACCAACATAATTTGAGATAACCTAATCATAACACTAACTTTTTCCATCATGTAGAGAAGTATGTCTAGATTGGTCACACAATTTTTTTAAGAAACTTTTAAAATCAAAAGTTATTATAAAACAGTGATGTATGTTATTTCAAGTTTATGAGTATCTTTGTTTAAAAATTAATTAATAAATAAAAAATTATCAATAGTAAAAAATTACAGATTTGAAAACTAGACATTGTGATTTGTAATAGGTTTTAATTTGGTTTAAAAATTTTATAAAAAAGGTCATTAGCCATAGTGGTAAAGTTAGTTGTTTCTCTTGCTATTAACATGGTCTTGTACTTGCAGGTCCAAGGCTAAGGGTTAGGTTTCCAAGCCTAAAACTAATACAAAGCCACACGTTTCAAAATTCATTTTTTTTAAAATGTGTACCCGCTTTGAAACGGGCACCCATTCTAAAATGAAATGGGTGCTCATCCTAAATGAAATGTATGGGGAAAAAAGCCTAATAGAAATAGGCACCCATTCTTAAACTAATGGGCACCTTTTTAGGAACAAGTGCTCGAGGCTAAATGGGTGCCCATTCCATTCATTATTTTCAAAACACGCACTTGTTTCTGTGGGGGTTTTTTTGCCCACCAACTTCCATGAAAAGTGGATTAATCTTCTTGTGGGCACCCTATATATAATACTATGTTCTATGTGCACATAGAGGATATCAATTTCCAAAGGAATTTACATATAAAATAGGTTAGAAGAATAATGTTTAAGTATGTTACATGATGCAACAATTCAGATTAACATTTAAATGTTTTAATTTAAAATAATACAAAAGTGGGAGGCATAGGGAAGAGGGGGTATGTGGCCTATACAAGGATTGTAGCCTCAACCTTGGGGAGCCATGGAGCTTCCCATGATCCACGAAAGGTCATGGCCTGCCCCCAAAAAGGGCAGCGCCAACAAAACAAACTTAGATTTTTATTTTATAAAATAAAACCTATTTCTTTATATATATATATTGGTAAGTGTGAGGATATTTATGCTAGCCCACTCCAATGGAGGTCACAAGGGGGACCTCCTCATCGACATATTCAACTTAGAGCTTAGAAGCCACTTATTAAACTCAATTCAACTTAAGTGCTACAATGGAAGTATAAGAGCTACAACTTGGAGTTCCAACTATAGATGTTACTTGGGGAATTCGAACTTGGATCTCCATCTTGAGAACCTTATGGCCTTGCCATTTAAGCACAACCCCTTTCATATATATAACTTGATCTCAATAGTAAATATAGATTTAATAGAAGGAGATTTTATCATAAAACAATTATACTCATATGCAATATTTATTTCACTCCATGTCAATAAGAATTTCCACAAATTTGCATACATATAAAATCACAATTTTAGTTCCTTGATCCACACAAAAATAAATAGGATTACATTTGACCCTTCAACTCATACCAACTATAAAAAGTGTATTTAAAATCTATAAACTTCCACTTTTCAAAAAGATCCACAAGGAAGAACTCTAAGCTCTTTGACATATTGAAACTTTGCACAACACAATTCTTCTCAAAACCATTACAACTATCCTACACACATCACAAAAAACTGGATGGCCAGGCATCCTCTCCTCCCTACCATAGGATTGGGTAACCAATCCACCCCTGAACTAGGAGATATTCCAAGAACATAGGTTTCACATGTACAACTAATCAATTTGACAACAAACATACAAATACACAATTACAACAAAACCCATAATATGACTCAAAAACTATGAATCCTTATGGATTCTTCAAAAGGGGGAAAGAGAGGATGATAATCCCTCTTGGGGGACAAATAGCAAATTATTTTTATAAGTTTCTTATTCAATATCAACACAACACATGACCACATTCTCATCAACACCGCAATAACAATTTCCCTTCCACATCTCCACACAAAACCCTTTTTTTCCCAAATAACAATACACAAATCTCCTTTTTCCTTAAAAATCACAAAACAACATAAAATTCACATCTCCCACACAAATCTCCTTTTTCATCCTAAATCACAATGCAATATAAAATTCACATCTCCCACACTAATCTCCTTTTTCCTCCCAAATCACAATACTTCATAAAACATAAATTGACTATCCATATCATAACAACTTCATAATCACAAAACCCCACAACCAAAAAGGTTCCTCAAGAGAGGTTCCACATCTCTCTCAAACCCCCAACACATAGGAGTCTCTCGCCCCTCAGGGGAGATTATCTCCCAAATAACCCAAACCACAAGAAAAATCAAAGGTATACAAGACAAATAACAATTTTAATTCATAAAATACACATCAAACACTAATTACAAAATAGCGTGGTAAAGATCCAACCTTCTTCTCTCTAGGTTAGGAGAAGCACACAATTGGTAAGTCCCTTACTCAAAATTCTGTTCTATCTAAACCCTTCTTTCTTTCCCAAAATTCCAAGTCTTTTTCTTCTTTCCAAATTATTCTTTCTCCCAACTTTCTTCACCCAAATTCCCATGAACACGCAAAAACAATAAAATTGAAGAAAAGATGCAACAAGGGTGAAAAATCCCCTTCTTCACAAATTACCAATCAATAAATAATAATCCCCAAAAAGCCTTCTTTTTTCCCCAAAATAATCCATTAAAACATTTAATAAATCTCTCAAATAAAACAATTAAAGAAAAAATAAAGTTTCAATATAATCCAATAAAACAATTCAAGTTTTAAAATAATTAAATAAAACAAAATAAAATTCTACCATAATTAAATTAAAAACAAATAATATCCTTTAAGAAAGATTAATTATCCTCCAAGAAATCTATCCATTTATATCCAAAAATAATAATAATAAATTTTATCACCAAAATGTTAAAATTAAATAAATAATAAATAAAATTGACTCAACACATTTACAACACAAACACACATAATCCAATATTCCTCTATGTAGAATAGGCTTAAGATAATGGGTTTAGCACATAACAATGTTCTTGGAAAATCTATTGCCTTGGCCACCCCCTCCAAAACTCAAATTATGAATATTAGAATGTCTTGGTAGAAATAGATGAAGCAACATTAAATTAATCATACAATTAAAATTTTAAACTAATCATTCCTCATCACATATCAATTTAATTTAAACATTATTAACTTTCACATTTCAATATAAATATTTAAACTAAATCCATCCACTCAATCATATAATTATTCTATCATTCAATTTTCAAAGTCAACATATGTCTAGTAATCACAAACACAAAATAATACATATATAATGTTCAATCCACATATATCATAGTCTCCTACTCTATGCATAATAATATCACCATAATAATAAAAGATTATAGACCTTGAAGTATAAAGTCATAAGAGCATATAAAGTATCTATCTAATGTAAAAGGGTCAGCCTTACAATTGTTTAGAGATATGAGGTTAATTTTAGGATCTAGGATGTAGAAACACAAAGAGGCACTTGAAATTATGCCTTATAAATCCCCAAATTTGATCAGTGCTATAATATAGGCCCTCACTATAAAAATTGATAAGTTTTAGTTAAAATTCTTGCAACTTAGAAGACTAAATTGATTGTTTATACCACACAACATTTTTTTTCAATTTTTGAAAAAATAGGCTATCCCAATCTAAAAATTAATTGTACATACAAAATCCTTGTGATTTTTTGACAATTTTCAAAAACAAATCTACAAAATTTTGATATTGGGGGTAAAAGTTATGTTTCATCAAAAAATAATGCAAAATTGAACTTTAGAGGCCAAAAAAAGTAAAAATCAACACAATTTGAGAAAAATATTTTTTCCATAGCATAGCAGATGGAACCAACTTTTCACTAAATATTATTTTACAAAAAAATGCCTCTTGGATTGTAAGTTATGGAAAAAAGAAAATGTACCCCCATTTAGGAGTAAAAAGGTGGCCTTTGTGGCCCTTAGGTGGCCACTAGGTGGCCATATGGGAATGTCGTTGGTGACTAGTTTCATGGAGACAATGAAGTGTGTCAATAGCATGTGGAAGTTTTAATAACCATGACCATGGTGGTGAATATGTTTTTAATTTGGATAGCCACAACCACATGGTTAGTGGAGATGTCAGCATTTTGAAGACTATGATAATTGTGATTTGGCAATTAACAAAATGGTGTAGTGGCAAGTTTCAAAGGCACTGCCAGAGAAGAGGTTGATTTGGATGCTACGGCAAGTGGTGAGAGGGCTTGGTAGATGTAGTTGGATGCAACCAAAAATGAATTCAGGGTTGGTTGAGATGGCTAGGATGCAAAGAATCCTCTACAAAGCTTGATTGATGCTAAAAAAATTGGAAGGCAAAAAACTTGAACTAGTCAATAAAACCCTATGACTTGCTTAGATTGGTAATCTTAAAGCTCCCATGATCTATAAACATGGCCAAATAAATTGATCAAAACACGAGATAGTACTTGAACCAGTTGATGCAAGGTAAAAATCTTGGAGGTTAGAAAAACCCTCAAACCAGGCAAAAATTTCATGAACCTCTAATGAAACGCCACGGCAAAGCACAAACCAAGAGAAAGTCAAATCAGTGAACCTCAAGAGTTTTGTTGAGCTAGAGATCATGAGAAAAAACACTTGTTAAATTAAAAAAAAAATTCCCAAGTAGGACCATATGAAAATTGTATAGAATTCCTATGGTATACAGTACAGTATGATGGCAATTTTTTTGCAAATGTCGCTTTTGTTAAAATTTGATCTTTGGATAGGCAATCTTAGTTAATTTGGGCCTCTCAAACTCAACAATGTTTGTTTGGCTCCATCAGACACCTTTGATAGGGCTTACTGTGGGATTTAATAGAAAATGGGAAGGGATTTGCAATTCATGGCTCTGATACAATGTTGGAGTAGAAATAAAATGAATGCAAAATCCAAGAACTTCAACATATGAAAATGAACACAATAATTCTAAAAATATCATACAAAGTGAGTGAAATATTCCAATGAGTTCCTTTTATTTGTAGGACAAAAAGGAAGAAGGAAGGTAGGAGTAGATAGTTGACTAACCCTCCAAAAGTGTGATGCATGTGGGAACACTTGAGATAGGTGTGAGGACATGTGTAAAGTCCCTATGAGGTGAGACAAAATCTAAAAAACCTCTTAGTGACCTTAAGTGTGGCGTGAAAAGGTTTGCTAGGTAAAAGTAAAGTAGAGATGATAAAACAATTTTAACATTAACGTTCACATGGTCATATAATGACATGTCAGGCATCGATAGTAACAATATAATGCATAACAAAGTTCTAGAGCCTAATGCAAAACTAGTTAAACAAAAGATTAAGAAGATGCAACCTAAGGTTTCATTGATGGTTAAAGAGGAATTAGAAAATATGTTAAAGGTGGGATTCATATGTCCAATCAACTATTCACCTTCAATCTCTTATATATCTAATACTTTTTGCTAAGCATGATGCTTGTATTTGAATATGTACCAACTTTAGAGATATAAAAAGCTTCTTCTAAGGATGAATTTCCTATACCCAACATTCATATGATCATAGATTCAACTTAAAGTCATGAACTACTATCCTTTAATAAAGAAAACCTAGGAATACAAACTAAGTTTGATTCTTTTTGGAGTAGGCCATACATTATCTCTGCTTGTAAGTAAGAGAATTCCCTTGAACTCACCATTGTGAAAGGATATTCTCTACCTATCTCAATAAATAGGATATACTTGAAACATCATGTGTAAAGATTTTGAGAGGTACCTTTGTAAATGTGTATTATATTGTGTTTTCCTTGTTTCTAAAAACTTGCAAAATATTTGTTGGTGTCCTTTAGCATATTTGGCCTATTCTCTAATGTTGTGGCAAGGTATTTGATAAAAAAAAATTATCCTAGAATATTGAGTATGACATAGTGCAAGAGCTTGATACGTAACCAATTAAACAAAAGATTAAGAAGATGCATCCTAAGGTTACCTTGATGGTTAAAGATGAATTACAAGAGATGTTAAAAGTGCGAGATTCATATGTCCAGTCAACTAGAATCACCTTGAATCTCTTATATCCAATAATTATTGCTAAACTTGATGATTGTATTCAAATTTCCCCAACTTTAGACATCTAAAACAAGCTTGTTCTAAGGATGACTTTCCTATACCCAATGTTGATGTGATTGTAGATTCCATTGTTAGTCATGAACTATTATCCTTTATGGATGGATTTTTCAACTACAATCAAATCATGATATAAATTCATAATATTAGTACAAAATGGCTTTCACCAAACCATGGTGTATGTTTTTTTTTGTTATCATGCCTTTTAGATTGAAAAACCTAGGAGCTACATACCAAAGGGCCATGACATGGTATTCCACAATCTTATGCATAAGGAATTAGATGACTATGTGGATGATATCTTAGCAAAATCAAAGCGTCAAATAGGTCACCTTCAAGACTTAAGGATAATATTTGAATTCTCACACCAATATAAAGTATGACTAAATCCTAAGAAATGCATCTTTGGTATTGATAGTAGTGGCTTGTTACAATTCATCGTATCCTAGAAGGCACTAAGATGGATGACAATGTTATTAACATGCCTCTTTGAAATAATTTGTCACAAGTTTACACCTTGCAAGAAAATATCTAAGTAATAAATGCTTCATTGCCCAATTAGTGAATAAGACATTGCTATTAATAAAAATCTTAAAGAAAGGCGTCAAATTCAAATGGAATGAAGACTATCAAAAGGCATTTGAGCACATGAAACAATACTTGGTGAAACCTTTAATCCTCATGCTCATTATCCATGACAAGTATGTACTTCTATATGTATTAGTCATTGAGTCTTCCATTAGAGGTCTATTAGCTCAAAATGGCAAAAACAACAAAGAACACATGCAATTTACTAGACATTAGAAATACCTTATTGGATTATGAAACATGGTCTATGCCTATGTAAAAGCTATATCTCATTGTCGTCTTCTCATCCCAAATGCCTATGCATTACATGATTCACACTCAAATGCATGTTAGTATAAAAGAAGATCCTTTAAAATATGTGTTGTTTAAAGACAAACCTTTTAAATCATGTTGTGCTAATTGATGCTACTTTCTAAGTTTGATCTAACATTTATCTCTCAAAAATCAATAAAAGGACAAGCCATTATTGATCAATCGGTTGCAATGCTCTACTCATACACCTCTCAATGCATCACAATTCCTCTCCTTGGACCATATTCCTAGATGATTTTAGATGCTTGATTAATTTAGGGGCATAAAAAACTTTACTTTTACCTTGTGTTTGAATCAAAATACTAAGAACTAATTTTAAAGTACAAACTCATACCTTTTATGAGTCATAATTCTAATAATTAATTGAACCATGCTAATTCATGTTTTCATAAGATTTGTTTTTTCTCATTAAATAGCCTACTTCATTGTTGTTGTTTTTTAATAGTTGGAGGAGGATTTTTTCTGTTTAAAAATGAAATTTAAGTATGTTAAAATAAAGAGTTAAAGTATACGGCCAATTTTTTAAAAAAATGGGCAGCATAAATTTTTTTTTTCATCAAGTAACCTACTTTATTATTGTTTTTAATGGTTAAAAAAGTTTTTTTTTTTGTTTCTCATAAAGAGATCATATATTAAAACTAAGAGTTAAAACGTATATCTGAACTTTTAAAAAATACAGACATTTAAAATCAGATTGGCAAAACCAGAAGCAAAATAAACATATAACCCAAAAAGCAGAAACAGCCACAGAAAACCTTCTATTTTCATTGTGGGCTGTATTACCTAACTAGGTAGATCAACTTTTCAGAAGCAGAATACTATCCCCATGTGTTAAAGAAAGTACAAACTATTGCTGTCGCCAACTAATGTGAGACAGACGAAAAGTTTATTGTATGCAAAGTTGGCGTATTCTTCAGTATTTCAATGGTGGAAATAGATCTTACCTAGTTGAGAAAAGTTGAAGGTATCGCAAAATAATGTGAGACAGTACAATGCAAAGTTGGCGTATTCTTCAGAACTTTCAATGGTGGAAATAGATAGTTGAAAAAAGTTGAAGGTACACACAGAATAGTACATGACAGTATGTATTCCAGTTCTTTTAGTGCAGATTTTCTTTCCAGTCTTGTATATGCAGGGCTGCAAGGGAAACGTTGTCATGTACCTAAGCTTTACATGAAGAACATTTTGCAAATTGGGCGGCCAGTACAAATCAGAAATGCAACTCATTTTAAAGATTCCTTCCCACCGAAGTTGGCCTACCTTGATTTTTCCCAATTTTCAATTATTTTAGGGCCATTCGGATTTAATGACTCCATAACCCCCCCACCCCCTAAAAAATAAATTAAATTGAATTAATTTTTTTTATAAAGGAAAACAAATATTTTTTTGAGATTAAGTAATTTAGTTTAATTAAATAAGTGTAATTATCATAGTATAAATCAACTTAGATTAATTAATTATTAGTATAGATATCTTAAATATATTTATTAATGCCGAGAGGCATTCTATAATGGTAGCAAGGGGTGGAGTGTAATGACATAAGTGTTTTAAAAAAACACTTACCTTTTACTTTAAAATTGATAGTCATTTACATGTCAAATTATTAATATTTAATAATAAATATTATGAATCCAAAATAAGTAGCCTATGGACAACTTTGGATAATTTCAAAAGTGTTAAAAAAGTTTATGGATTAAGAAAGAAAATATTTTGATTTTTTAATTTGAGATTTTTTTTAAATTTGTTAATTATAGTTGAGAAATTAAATGTGCAGAGATATCAATTTGAAATAAAATGAAGTAAAATAAAATAATTAAAAGTAAATAAAATAACTTTTTTTGGTTATAAATACCTAGTTTTAAGGTCCAAGAACCAAAAAAAGCTAGAGTCCAAGGGTAAGTGCAAGAAGATGGGGGGCCAAAAAGTGGCCAAAATAATTTCAAAAAAATTTAAGTCATAACGCGAGCGCGTTATAATGCGCTCGCATTATGACCTAGTATAAATTTAAAAAAAAGCAATTGAATTTCATTTCACTCTCATTCTCTCCTCTGCCCACGGCTTTCAAACCCTCAAAAATGCGCTCGCATTCTGCAAAACACTAATCAACACAAAAAGATTATCAATTCATCACCAAAATGCCGCCACAATGTCGAGCACGCCAAAGGGGTGAGTTATCTTTATTTTTTTGTTTGAATTTCTTTCTAAATAGGTAGGTTTTTGTTGATTTTTGATGTATATTTCGTTAATTGTCAGAAAATGTTAATGCACCTCCTCCTCCTCCTTCTCCTCAAAATCCAAAAAATCTTGAGAAGGAAATACCTGCAGAACAACAACCTCCTCCATTCATTCCTCGACATGCCCCTGGAACACAAGATAATATAATGGGGCAAATTGAAAATAACAATAAATAAATTGAAGATATAATTGCAAGGTTGAAAGATCCTTCCACTTCAACCTTGCATAGGTCCATGCTTGCCGAATCTCTTGAGTCTATGTTATCAAATGTAAATTCAATTAGCAAGCAAATAACTAGTTGGACCGATAAAAAGAGAGAGTTTAGAGATTACTATGCAGACAAGTTGTCATACCAAGATGTCAAAAAATTACAAATTACAAAATTAGACTTGTGTTCAATTTTCACAAACCCACAAACAAATCAACCTCCACCCATTACATGTAAGAGGTTCCTTATCCATTGGTGCAACAACCAAGCGATAAGGGACAATTTCGGGTAGAGGTGGTGGATGGTTTTTTACCATCCTTCATGCAATAATAATGAGGTCCTGCAATACTTTTTGAGGAAACTCTACTGTGAGTTTGTCCTCAATAAAGTGTCAAACTATTTTGATATGCGAGACTTCTAGGGTAGAGGTGGGGGCTCAGCACAGGATAGACCAAGGGCACGTCTTGACCCACAGCGGGTAGTGAGACGAGTAATCAGCAGACCAGCCCACGAGCATGTTTCTATCCCTTCCATTGTGAAGGAGAGTGTTGAGGTCGATACACTAAGGTCGATTAGTGCCTTGACCCAGAGCATCATAGAGCATGCCGATCCTGCAACACAGAGTGGGTTGGGAGATAGTGCGAGGAGTAGGGTCCCACTGCATACTTGTCAGGCTTGTGGGTCAGCCTGTGGTTATGACCCCATGGACAGTCAGGACGCAGGTGCATAGGCTACATCTGCAGCTGAGCAGATGGTGATGACAGATACCCTCCTGAGTGAGACTTTCGGCCTTGATACTCAGGTAAATATTAGCAAGTTTATTGAATTTAATTTATTAAATTTTATTTTTGAAATACAAGATTAACTAATTTAAATTGATGATTTTAATAAAATTTTAGGGTCATAGCGTCGATGCAGTTTTCAGTGGTTCTCCACCTACATTTTTCACTAGATCATCTACTGTCGAGGTATGTAACTAGTAAACAATTATAAATATTGCATGTGAATAGCATCGTTATAGGAATGGTATTCTAATTTTTAATTTTGGATGTTGAATAGGTTAATACTGTAGATTTCATGGCAACACCTGCCAGCGGTGGTGGACTTCAAAGCTTTACGGAGGTAATAAAATAAATAGTTTAATGAATGAATTGTACTTACTAAATTTTTGTATGTGATTTGTGTGTTTTATTGTGTGTACTTCCATGTTTAGATGAACGTGTGTGTATGTTAGGATCCATGATTTGCATCACTATTATAGTTTTCGTAATTTAATAATGTTGTTTTATTTCCAGACGATGTAGGCTACAGAAACACCTCCCCATGTTCATAGGGCAATGGAGCAGGGTGTGGCCTCTGCGATTCATAGCTCCATGGCATTGACAGGGGTATGAGGTAGATTAGTAAATTTTAATTTACATTCATTGTTATAGTTGTCTATTTTTGAAAAATTAAAAGATTATTGATTTGAAGTTTAATTTCTATCTGGATGGTTTTTATAGGACATGACATCACCAGGGCCTATTCCTGCTACTGAGGCAAGCAAGGAGACAGATTATATGTTAGCGGTAAGTGATTATTTTGTTAAATGTTTCATTTTTTTATAACATGTAATTTCTATATATTTATGTCTATACTTTTTTTTGTAACAGGTAAAGGTGCAGGAAGAACTAAATAGGAGGAGTAGCCCTCGGGTTCGTAGTAGACCACCCACATGCATGTCTCCATCCCCTAGAAGATCAAAGGCTGCTCATGATTTATTCTCTTCACTAGCTAGAGGGGAATGATTTTTTATTGTGTTCCTTTGTTGTATGCCTATATGGCATTTGTGGACATATATTTTGTATTGTACATAGTTGACATTGTATGCCTATATGGCATTCTTGTAAGCCTATATGGCTATTTTGTATATATGTTATACTTATATCGACAGATATTGATGTATGCCTATATGGATATTTGGTTAATACAAATCTTTTAATTGATGGCATCCATACTTGCATTATAAATCCACTTTTGAATGGATATTTGTAGATGGCTACTTCAAATATTTAAAGTCCGATTGTATTACATAGGATGTTTGCATTTTCTTTGATAGGCTTGATAGGCCATGGATTACATGATGGTGTTTGATGGAAAAGTATGGTACTAGAAGACTCTAGGTCATTCTTAATAGGCTTGTGATTGATAATATCTTTGCATGATTGCACTTGATCTTGGATCATGGGCATGTTGTTAGGATTTTGATTGCATTGTGATGTTTGATGGATAGGCATGGTGTAAGATACCCAACTAGTTCTATGAAAAATTTTCCTTACTTAAACAATTTTACTTGCTATCAATTCATCAACTACTTCAACAACATAAAGATATACATCAAAGATAACTACTTGAATGAATCAACCTTAGAGTTGGGTACTTGTCTAGTTATTTGACTCAATCAACTTGTAATGTCTTATTACATGGATAATGCTTTCAATAGCATGAAGTTACAACTTATTCAATGGAGATACAAAAGAAAGGCCTTGAAGCCTTGATGTTTACAATGGCGTCTACACTTGATCAACTCAATTAAACTCAATGATGTCAACTAAATGTCAACACCTCACAATATCACAAGGGAGCATCACCTTGCTTGTTGTATGGATGAACGTCATAGTTGCAAGACTCTTAGGGTTAGGCACCAACTGAAGGTAGTAGAGACCAGACTAGGTGCCATCCTAAGCTGGGCACTTCCTTGAGGTGGTAGAGACATGGATGAATGTCTGGTGGGGTTTGATGACTCTATATTGACACTCAAATTCACTTAGGCGCAATATTAGTGTTCTTCTAACTAGGCACCAGATAGGAGGATTCTTAGGGGTTTTGGCGCCTAGGTTACAACTTGTCAATTTCTCCAAGAATCTTTGAAACACTTGACTTCCAAGGATTATCATCTTACCCTTTGATGGAGTGCCTTGTTCCAAAATTGGTCTTGGGGACTTGCATCTCTCTTAGGTGCATGTTTGGAGTAATGTCAACTGGTATCGTCACCTATTATCTCAATTCACACTTGACATCAAACTTTTGAAGCTCTTTTACCCTAGCGCCTTTATCTTCTATCAAGCACCTAACATTCTAGAGGTGAATTCCATCTTAATCCAAGTCTTCAAGGTACTTCCAAGTTTAGGCACCAAAACAGGGTTATGGAGGAGTAGAACCATGCCTTAGGAGGATGACTGAACCCTAGGTGCCAATTTGAGGTTGCAAGAGCATAGGTATGCGCCAAGTAGAGTTTGATGCTCAAAACATTAACATTATTCAGTGAAATCCTTTTTTGACTCTAGGTGCCATTTGGAGGCTAGAAAGAGGGAAGTTGACACCAACTGCATTAGGCACATTTCTGAGGTGATGGAGACCAATAAGTGTGCCTTGTCCTCTGGCTCTATTCCTTGTTAACTTTACAACTTAGATTATCTGAACAACACTGAGAATGCTTCCCTTCTTCCTGATACAAGTTGAAAGATCCACTGGGTGCCATTTCAGGTGTCTGGAGAGATCATCAACCAAGGGCGCTAATATAGCCTTTGGCAAATGGAAAGAGTGCCTTACTTAGATTTGATTTCTGGATGCTAGAATTGAGGAATTTTGCGCCTTGGCTAGGAGTTTCTCATTTCAATCTTGATTATTCATCTAAGTGACTTTCCTTAGCTCCCAAGCCTTCAATCTATCCATTACCCCCTGCTAGGTGCTCAAAATAGAGTGTTAACGCCTTATGAAGGTTAGGCGCATTCTGAGGGTGGGGTAGGCAAGTGAGGGCACTAGACCAGGCCTTGAGACTTCTCTCCTCATCAAAGGCTTTCAATCCTAGGCACTAGATCCAAGGAGTTCCAACCAACACATGTGCCTAGTGCTGTGAGTTCACCCAAAGGACATCTTTAACTTGAAAACTTTCAATCTTCATCCATCTATGCTAGGTGCTCAATTGGAGGATCCCTAGAAACATGTATAGGTGCCTTGAGGTTCTTAGGCACCTAATTTGGATGATCCTTGTGCTAGGCGCTTAGTAAGGAAAACTAGAGTGAAATGGGCACCTAGGCTCCCAAGCTTCCATACTTAGTCAAATTTTAGGGTTCTAACCTTGTTCCTGCAAAACAAACAGATAGAGTTAGTCCAAAACCAATTCATTCCCTCATCATTTGGAATTAGCCTCCAGGAATGAGGAATAGGCTAATCCATTATACACTTGATGATTAAGCTAGGAACGGGGACATGACACATGTTACTAGGCTAATCATTTTGGGTTTTGCATGAGCCTCGGACAAGGTAATAGGCATAGGGTTTTTATCTTGCATAATGATTTTTTCAAACCAAGGGTCCATGATGGAAATGATTAAGGATGATAGAATGTTTGGATTTTGGACTTTGAGATGTTTATGGTTGTAAATGTTTATTGTTTGGACTCAAATTTTGTTAAATGGTTGTTTAAAAGAGGACACATCAAACACAACAATAAGATTGGTTTAAGTATGGATGCAAATGATGTTTACTAGTTTACTAATGTGATGATGTTTACTAATGTGATGATGATTTTGCATGTTTTCAATGGTTGGGATCTACAAGTTATGCATTTTTTTGCGATGCGCACCTCATTGATTGTAGTGGGATGACTTGAATGCATATTGCCTATATCCATGGGATGACTTTGTTATTTTTCCTTGTCTATGCTCATTTGCGCATTGGTATGTTGCATTGGGATGAGAGGATAGATGTTGCTTTGATAGTGATGTGTATTTGTCACCTAGTGATGGATGATCTTATATAGTGGTTGGGTGTAATGGTTATCTTCATGTGGTTGTAGATGTTGATCCTTGGTTTAGAGGTGTTTGGTAGTGTGTCTTGGTGGACTCTTGATTCTAGATTAGAGTATTAGCATGATACAAGTTCTCTTGAGACTAGGATGTCTGTATTGGTGCATGTGATCTTCTAGGAGGAGATGTTAGATCATGATGTCATGTTTGGATACCTAATTTTGTAGTTGGAGTTTTGACAGTGGTCTTGTTGGTTCTCTTGGTATTGAGTACATTGGTCATGTGCTTGGGAGCTTCATGATAATGTGGTGTTGCATTTGGAGCATAACATGGATTGATTGGTTGTAGGTTCTCATACATACTTTGAGACTTGGGTGAGGCTAGAGTTCTCTTGGGATTAGAGACACTTGTTGAGATGGTTACCCTTTAGAGGTTTTAGTAGGAAGACCAAGGAGACTTTCACTTGGATATGGGCATGAGTTAATTATGGACCTAGAGAAGATTCTTATTGGAGAGAGTCATTGTGGCTTGGTGTATCTTTGACAAGCATTCTCATTCCCCACTCTTGGTCTACTCAGTAGACTATCATCTAAGAGGTATTTCCCATCCTTTAGATGAATTTTTTTAATGCTTTATCTTCTCATGGTTATGGATCTTGAGCTATGGTTATTGGTTCTAGAGGGTTCATTCGAGGGGTGTCTCTAAACATGCTTTTTCTCAGGCGCTAAACTGGAGTTGTCTAGATGCACAAGTGCACCTCCCTCAATGAAGTTCCTTTTGTTAACTTAGTTCATCCTAGTGACTCAAGGGGTTGTTATATTCTTTAGGTGCAATCTTTCATAGACTAAAACATTCACTCCATGTTAAGGCACTCAAAGGAGGCTCTGGAGATGGAAAATGGTGCCTTAACTCACTTATGTAAATTTTGGACTTTTAGACAATTGTAAGATGTCTTGGAGGGCTCAATTCTTCAAGGCGCCCATTTTGTTCACCACTTGTAGCATCACTTGTTCAAGGCGCATGTGTGATTTGGTCAAAAATAGGTGCCTAGAGTGAATAGGCTTTCATCCTAACTTAATACACTGCCTCCTTCTGACGATTTTTGGGGCAACAGAAAACCTTTCACCACAAGCAAATGCCTCAGAGCTATAAAAAATTGAGAGAGGTTATTGTAGAGGCACTCTATGTGATCGCATTGCCTTAGATAGAATGTTTCTAAGTGACACAGTTTTCGAGTAACATCTCATCAAAGATTGCTACCTTTTTACACTTTGGACTCTTTAGGGATATCGTCGGTACAATGTAGCTCCGACTGTTTCGACATGTTTGGGTGAAAAACAGGACCATACCTAGTGTAATTATACCCATTCAGACGCGTTGGAATAGTTAGTTTGGTCGTATCAGGAGCAGGACAAAAGTTACACCCCTTTGCAACTTTACACTAACTCCTTCTGACGATTTTTGGGGCATTAGAAAACATTTCACCACGGGCAAATGCCTCAAAGCTATAAAAAATTGAGAGAGGTTATTGTAGAGGCACTCTATGTGATCGCGTTGCCTTAGATGGAATGTTTCTAAGTGACACAATTTTTGAGTAACATCTCGTCAAAGATTGCTACCTTTTTACACTTTGGACTCTTCAGGGATATCGTCGGTACAATGTAGCTCTGACTGTTTCGACATGTTTGGGTGAAAAATAGGACCATGCCTAGTGTAAATGTACCCATTTAGATGCATTGGAATAGTCAGTTTGGTCGCATCAGGAGCAAAAGGAAAGTTACACCCCTTTGCAACTTTACACTGCCTCCTTCTGACGATTTTTGGGGCAGCAGAAAACCTTTCACCACAGGCAAATGCCTCAGAGCTATAAAAAACCAAGAAAGGTTATTGTAGAGGTACTCTACGTGATCGCGTTGCCTTAGATGAAATGTTTCTAAGTGACACGGTTTTTGAGTAACATCTCGTCAAAGATTGCTACCTTTTTGCACTTTGGACTCTTTAGGGATATCATCGATACAATGTAGCTCTGACTTTTTCGACATGTTTGGGTGAAAAATAGGACCATGCCCAGCGTAAATGTACCCATTTAGATGCGTTGGAATAGTTAGTTTGGTCGGATCAGGAGCAGGATGAAAGTTACACCCCTTTGTAACTTTACACTACCTCGTGCTGACGATTTTTGGGGCAGCAGAAAACCTTTCACCACAGGCAAATGCCTCAGAGCTATAAAAAACCAAGAGAGGTTATTGTAGAGGCACTCTATGTGATCATGTTACCTTAGATGGAATGTTTCTAAGTGACACAGTTTTTGAGTAACATCTCATCAAAGATTGCTGCCTTTTTGCACTTTGGACTCTTCAGGGATATCGTGGGTACAATGTAGCTCAGACTATTTTGACATGTTTGGGTGAAAAACAGGACCATGCCTAGCATAAATATACCCATTTAGACATGTTGGAATAGTTAGTTTGGTCGCATCAGGAGAAGGATGAAAGTTACACCCCTTTGCAACTTTACACTGCCTCCTTTTGATGATTTTTGGGGCAGTAGAAAACCTTTCACCACGGGCATGTTGGCAAGAGACACTATATGGATTCATGGTTGTTGTCATTGATGGCAACAAAGGTCATCCCACATATCCGCAAGTCATGGTGTTTCTCTACCGGAAGTCAGAATGAAGATTGTTGTGGTCCAGTGAACAAGAACAGAGCATGTGGCAAGGTCCGACAGATTGGTCCGGATCTCTCAGAGGAAGTGTCTTGGTGTAGTACAGATTTGGGGAAGTCAAGAAGACTACCTTGAGTAGTATATTCCAAGGATTTAGCCTCCGGTGATGGACAAGGAAAAAGATATGAATAGATGAGTACCGATTCCTGAGAGACAGTGAGAATAGAGGAAGAACTGACTGACAGAGTATCAGAGTATTTTCCAGATGTGTTACTGTTGATGGTAAAGATTGTGAAGGCATGAATCATGTTTGGCCGACATGATTAATGACATCTACAAGTATATGCTTGATCTGCATTACTTGATATGCAAGGATTCAGCCGACATAACAGAGTTTGTGAGAAGATAGACTATTCCGGGTGCCGACTAGAAAGATAATGAAATCACTAGTGCAGATATAAATAGAGGATGGATTTTGTTGTGAGAAGCGAAGTTGTGGCATGGTGTATGCGAATAAGTGTAGAGCAGTGTAGAAGCAGTAAGAAAGATCTGGTATGTGAAAGAAAAGCAGAATAAGAGTAGAGGAAAGATGAAGTGCAACAGATCAGTATACTGAGCCTAACCGGAACTAAACTCTAGCATATGTAGATGCTTCTAATCAGTTCAAGTATTGTATAACATTCTGTTGTAGACAGTGTGTCTCCTTGTAGGCAGTGTGCCTCTTTGTGAGCAGTGTGCTCGGGCAGTGAGCCCTAATTGGCAAGTGCCATTTTGTAATTCCTTATTCTTCTAACAAAGAATAATCTTTGGGTTAATCACCCCATGGTTTTTTCCCTTAACCGGGTTTCCACGTAAAAAATATTATGTCATATGTTTCTCATTTCATGGTAATGTTTGTTTGTTTGATTCAATGCTACTTTGATTAATAAGAAAGTTCAAAAGAAGAAATAATTAGGATAACTGATTCACCCCCCCTCTCAGTTATCAACAATTGGTATCAGAGCTAAGTTCCTCCTAATAGAGCCTAACAGCTTGAGGAAGATCTGGGAGTTCAAATGGATGCATATGGTTTAAGGGAGCAACTCAAGACTGCCCTTGAGGATCTTGAACAGTCAAACTCTAAAATCAATGAATTAAAGGAAAGACTCAAACAGGCTGATGAATTCATGAGAGAACTAAATGACAAATTAAGTCTCTCTATGAAAAAGAGAAAGGAGCTGCTCCAACAATTGGCAAGACAAAGTGAAGAAAGCAATACAAATGAAGAATTGACTGAGAAAACCAAGTTATGTGAAAAGTTATCAAAAGAAGTCATTATGTTAAGACATGAAATGGAATCAGGAACTATAAAGTTTACTCAAGAGATTGAAGAAAAAAGAAAAGCTGAAGACAATCTAAGACAATCTCTTAAAGAGAAATCAGAAGAATGCCACCAGATGGACAGGATTATCAGACATCTTGAATCTGATCTTGAAGATGCCAAAGATAATGAAGAAAAACTTGAGGATCAAATTGTCTCTCTCAAAAGAGATCTTCAAACAGCAAATGATTATAAAAAAAAATTCAAGATAAGTTCTGCCCAACTTGAAGTACTTCTTGGAAGTCAAAAGAGGACAGATGATAAGTATGGTTTGGGATAGAAGAAAGGAGAAAGCTCTAGATCCGGTCAAAAGAATTTTGGATCAGAAAATCCAAGGAATAGGCCCAGAAGACCTCCGGTAAGACAGCCCAATGCTCAAAGATATCCATCCTTCAATGGATACTGCCACAGCTGCAATCACTTTGGTCACAAAGTTAATCAGTGTAGAAAGAGAATGAATCAGACTAATTCATTCTTCTCTGGACAGTGCTTTAACTGCAAAAGGTATGGATACAAGTCTCATGAATGCAGAAATATGCAAATAAACAAATCATTCAATGGTAGATGCTTTGCATGCAATAGAGTAGGTCATATGGCTAATCAATGCAGATCAAGAGGTTATCAGTCAAGCATGCAAGGAAATATTATTTGCCAAATCTATAATAAGTCCGGTCATAATGCAAAAGTCTGCAGAAGCAAGAATCAGGACAAAAGAGGTCCAGTGTATAATCATAATCAAGACAAGGGTAAACAAAAGATGAATGCGGATGAAGTTAGGAATCATATGAACAAGATTTGGGTGAAGAAAAGTTCAGAGAATGTAGAGGTTGGATCCGCACCAGACTCTGGTGCTGATATTTCTTCCAGAAATTAAAAAGTGAGCTCTAGCTCAGGGGGAGACTCAAAGAAAATCCTGTTCCCCCAGCCAATCAAGTGGTGCCTGATGTGGCACAAGATGCAGAGTAAAGGGTTTGAAGATATAAGTCTTGAGATGATCCAGATAAGATTTCAGAGGTCCGCATGAAGATGTGAAGAAGTTGTGATTGATCAAGTAAGACCTGTTCTGGGAGATGCTCCGGAATGACAGAGAATTACAAAAAGATCAGGAGAGATCTAGAAGTGCATTGTCTTATTCTGTAGATTGGACAGAATGTTTGGGATGTCCTTGTGATGTGTCATCTTGTTTTGTTCATGGTTGGAAGATCTGTATGATGTTCATAGATCAGGACTGATCTAGTACTCCAAGTTATCCGAATAAGGCAAACCGGAACAATGTAGGTCAAGCATTTATTGCAAACAGATATTAGGGTTTGTGAAACAATATAAGGGATTTCTCAATAATCACTTGATCATTCCACACCCAAGAAGAAGCGAAAAGCAGAGCTCTGCAACAAAATTCATCAAGTTCATCGAAGATCACTTGTAGAAGTTATTACATACAGAAATCAATCCAACCACTCCGTATAACCGAAGGCGCATAAGGTATTTTCTGTTTTCAATATCTCACTGCAAATCTTTGAAAAATGGCTACTCTAAATATAGTTAAGATCTCTGATAGACCTCGCCCCACATTCAAGAAACATCCATACAAATCTTTGGAGGTAGATCCACTAGGAGCCTTCTCTAGTGTTCCGCATGGTGTATTGCATACGGAGGACATTAGGGTTTACATTCATGCAAATTTTGAAGACTTTGGAGAATCAAAACTGATGGATATCTATCACAAACAGTTGATAGATGACTCCTTTGAGATTAAAACTCAGTACAAAGCCATCTGGGATAAACACTTTGCATAGTGCATCCATTTCCCCTATTTTGAAGAAGATGAATGGGTCCAGTATGTACTAAGTAGAGTACATGACAGCTTCCTATGGTTGAACAAACCCTTCAAGATCACCAAAGATGCAATTAGGGTTGTAACCGGTCTGCACTCATCCGGTGGATTACATGTTCTCAAGTCTGTCAAAAATCAGACAGTTAGTGATGCAACCGGATCTAAGTTTGACAAGAGAGCTATGACAGTTGAAGACATCACTGAACTGGATGTCAAATTTGCATCTATGATAATTGGTTACAAGATCTATCACTCTAGTAGGGAAAATTTAGTACCGGGAACTACAATTTACACAGCTTATCAAATGTTAAAGGAGAATGCAGACTATGACTTGTGTGAGCTTCTTGTAAACCAACTTTTTGAAAATCTGCAGAAGATCAAGAAGGACAAGAAAAACTCCTTCAAGTATGGCAATTTGATCCTTTGTCTCTTCTTTTATTACATGAATGAGCTTCCCGGATCCAGTGGATGGATATGGCAGAATGACAGACTGGTTGCCATCCAAATCAGAGATTATTTGCATGGACGTGGGGATGCTAAAGAATGAAAAATAGCTCTATGGGGATATTTCAAGAACTTCCAGAGCATGATGCATGCAAGAGAAAGAATACCCCAATCCCTTGTTGAAAAGTACAAAGACACAGTATGCTTTATGGTAGAAACAGATCAGTGTCTAATGGAGGCAATAGAACCAAGAACTGTGTGGATCATGCCCATGGGGTATGAAGTGGATGAACAGATAGTGGAGCTGCATGTTCAACACATGCTTAGTCAGCCCAAAGATCTAAAGGCAGAAAGGTTTGGAACCTTTGAGGAGCTGAGTGTGAAGATCCATGTAGAACTCAGGGAACCTGAGATAAAGAGGAAGGTGAGAAAAGAAGTAGAGCATATTGCTCAAGGCCTAGGCATCCCAAAGGAGGCACTTGATGCCAACCGGGAAAAGAGAAGAAAGGCTGAGGAAGAAAAGAAAGAGGTAGAAAAGAAAAGCAAGAAAAGTGCTCCGGTGGAAACCTCAACCTGGACTAGATCATCAAAAGGATCTACACTTGTCAGAACCAAAAGCTCAAAACTGGAAGTCCAGGCATCCGGTAAAAGATCTAAGACAAAAGCCACAAGGGCTTATGAAAGCCAAAAGGATGAAGAGGAAACTGAGTCAGATGAGGGAGTAAAAGAAATAAAGAAGTAGAAGAAGAAAGGATCCAGTAAACCCTCCACAAGTCAAGACAAGGAAGAAATGGCAGAGGAATTTGTTGAAAAGCCCACTCTGTCTCTAGAGAGTGTAATCAAGTCAGTCATTGTGGATGGGAATCTTCAACCAATGGCTGAATTTTATGATGACTACAATGAGGTAGATCAAAAGATCCTGCAAGAAGCTACAATTAGGTACCTCAACATTTACAATAAAGCCTTTATTGAGATTATCTCTGAAATTCCTAAGAGTCTAGAGAAGGAATTAGAAATAAGAAAGAATAATGCTCAGGCAAAAGATCTTGAGATCCGGGAGCAGATAGCTATTCAGCTCTATCCTCAAACTGATCCCAAGACAATGAACATAATATTCAAAGACTGCAAAGATGAGTTTAGGAGTAAAACAAGAATGAATCAACTCATGCTTGGTGAGACTGACAAGGTGGCCATAGAGATAGAAGAGATCCTCCGGAAGGCCTTCAAAAGGTTTAATCTTCCTGTTGTAGAGGACTTAGGTGCAGAAACAGCTGTGGACTTGGAATCATCTGCTCCGAAAGAAGTGGCCCTTGAACAGACTAACATCTCTCCTCCAGCTTCCCCTACAGTCTCCGGATCCCAAGAGAAATTACAGGAGAAAGAAGCAACAGTAAAAGAAAAAGAGGTTGACAGCACCAAGGATGCAGAGAAAGAGAAGATTCCAACAGAGAAAACCACAACTGAAAGTGGTAAGAATGTGGAAGGAGAAAAGACTCCAAAGGACAAAACTACAGAAGAAAAGAAACATCTGTCTCCGGCAAGAGACACTGCACAAACTATTCAAAAATTTCTGATCCAAGAAACAATAGAGATTGATGAACCGGAGCTTCTAAAAGGCCCATTCAACTTTGACTCTCTCTCTCCGGTACAGACAATGAAGATAGCTTCATTTGCAAATGCTAAGGCAAATGAAAAACTCCTAAAGTCTCATATGGAAGACTGTGAGTTGATAGAGGCTGCTTCCGGAGTGCTTGAAAAGATTATGCCATCAGTCCAGATAGATCCGACAGCCTCCTCTTTCTGTAATCTCAAAACCTTAGTCAGTAGTGTTGGTACACATTTTGATTCTCTAGAAAAATCAGCTGAAGAAAAGGTCCGGAAGGAATTTTTGGATAAAAAATTTTCAGAAGTACTACGATTAATCTCTAATGATAGGAGAAATATGAGTATTGGAATAAAGAGCTTAGAAAATGCTCTTAAGGATGGCGGTGACATTTACAAATTTTGTATCTCCTGGTCAAAGGCAACAGTAGAAATTGATAAGAAAATAAAAGAGGAACAGGACAAACTACAAAGTTTGTCTCAAAGTTTTGATCCTCTCTCTTCCTCCATAGTAAATCAAGAATGTCAAACTATTGCAATCACAAATGCAATAAAGAACTTTGAGAAGGAAAGGAAGAATATAACTAACCGGATGGGAGAACTTAGAAGGATTATAATCCCTAAGTTAGAAACTATGCATGAGGCCATCAGTGATGCTCAGACTACTGCCCAAACAAATGATTCGACAGATCTCAAGAGGGCAGAAG
The DNA here is from genome assembly GCA_027924645.1 of Cunninghamia lanceolata. Taxonomy (NCBI): domain Eukaryota; kingdom Viridiplantae; phylum Streptophyta; class Pinopsida; order Cupressales; family Cupressaceae; genus Cunninghamia; species Cunninghamia lanceolata. The sequence goes on from BSBN01000888.1 coordinate 992,071, forward strand.
ATTTTGCATTTTTGTTGAGTGGTCACATTTCAATTTTGGATAGAATGAAGCAAAGTTGGGCTACAAAACTAGTCCAATTGAAGACATCCTTTGCAGACATTCTTCAGTTTATGTGAGTATGTAATATGCGGCGAAGTATAGTAAACTTTTGAAAATTTTGGTGTACGGACCCTACCCTTTGCCATTGATGTCAAAGGGGGAGTGAGGAGTAGTGAAAAATGAGGAATCCAACTAAGGGGGAGTTCCAGAAATTGTATATAAAGATAGAACATCAGCCAAGGGGGAGCATAGTGTAAACACTTAATCATTTTTCACTAAGTGTTGCCATCAATGCCAAAGGGGGAGATTGTTGGCAAGAGACACTATATGGATTCATGGTTGTTGTCATTGATGGCAACAAAGGTCATCCCACATATCCACAAGTCATGGTGTGTCTCTACCGGAAGTCAGAATGAAGATTGTTGTGGTCCGGTGAACAAGAACAGAGCATGTGGCAAGGTCCGACAGATTGGTCTGGATCTCTCAGAGGAAGTGTCTTGGTGTAGTGCGGATTTGGGGAAGTCAAGAGGACTACCTTGAGTAGTATATTCCAAGGATTTAGCCTCCGATGATGGACAAGGAAAAAGATATGAATAGATGAGTACCGGATTCCTGAGAGACAGTGAGAATAGAGGAAGAACTGACTGACAGAGTATCAGAGTATTTTCCAGATGTGTTACTGTTGATGGTAAATATTGTGAAGGCATGAATCATGTTTGGCCGACATGATTAATGACATCTACAAGTATATGCTTGATCTGCATTACTTGATATGCAAGGATTCAGCCGACAGAACAGAGTTTGTGAGAAGATAGACTATTCTGGGTGCCGACTAGAAAGATAATGAAATCACTAGTGCGGATATAAATAGAGGATGGATTTTGTTGTGAGAAGCAAAGTTGTGGTATGGTGTATGTGAATAAGTGTAGAGCAATGTAGAAGCAATAAGAAAGATCCGGTATGTGAAAGAAAAGGAGAATAAAGAGTAGAGGAAAGATGAAGTGCAGCAGATCAGTATACTGAGCCTAACCGGAACTGAACTCCAGCATATGTAGATGCTTCCAATCAGTTTAAGTATTATATAACATTCTTTTGTAGACAGTGTGTCTCCTTGTAGGCAGTGTGCCTCTTTGTGAGCAGTGCGCTCGGGTAGTGAGCCCTAATTGGCAAGTGCCATTTTGTAATTCCTTATTCTTCTAACAAAGAATAATCTTTGGGCTAATCACCCCATGGTTTTCTCCCAAAAATACTGTGTCATATGTTTCTCATTTCATGGTAATGTTTGTTTGTTTGATTCAATGCTGCTTTGATTAATAAGAAAGTTCAAAAGAAGAAATAATTAGGATAACTGATTCACCCCCCCCCTCTCAGTTATCAATAGGGCAAATGCCTCAGAGCTATAAAAAATTGAGAGAGGTTATTGTAGAGGCAATCTACGTGATCGCGTTGCCTTAGACAGAATGTTTCTAAGTGACACAGTTTTCGAGTAACATCTCATCAAAGATTGCAGCCTTTTTGCACTTTGGACTCTTCAGGGATATCATGGGTACAATGTAGCTCAAACTGTTTCGACATGTTTGGGTGAAAAACAGGACCATGCCTAGCGTAAATGTACCCATTTGGATGCATTGGAATAGTCAGTTTGGTCACATCAGGAGCAGGACAAAAGTTACACCCCTTTGCAACTTTACATTGCCTCCTTCTAACGATTTTTGGGGCAGCAGAAAACCTAGCACCATGGGCAAATACCTTAGAGATATAAAAAATTGAGAGGTTATTGTAGAGGCACTCTACATGATAGCATTGCCTTAGACGGAATGTTTCTAAGTGACACGGTTTTCAAGTAACATCTCATCAAAGATTGCTACCTTTTTGCACTTTGGACTCTTCAGGGATATCGTCGGTACAATGTAGCTCAGACTGTTTCGACATGTTTGGGTGAAAAATAGGACCATGCCTAGTGTAAATGTACCCATCCGGATGCATTGGAACAGTCTGGAATAGTCAGTTTGGTCACATCATGAGCAGGACACCAAAAATGCAAAAGTTGCTTTGTGCAACTTGACAACATTGACACTTTTTTGCAACATGACTCAAAGACTCAAACTGACCCCAAATGACTCAAAGTGACTTAAAATCACCTTCATTTGGTGCCCAATGTACATTATAGAGGTCGAGGTGCTCCTTATCATTCAAACATCTTAGATGAGCACATAGGAAAGGAAAAAGCTCTAAGTTTCATCATCATGAGTACCTAATATCAAGAGACTTTAATGGTTCAAACCTTAGCATGGAGTCCTAAGGCACATTTCATGTCTCCTTTCATCTAGTTTGGTGCCCTTATGTAGATTTTTCAATTTGATTTGGCGCCCTATATGTGAAGGAAGATGTAAAGGCATGAAAGTGGATGTCATATTGCAAGAGTTTGGATCATCAAAATTGAAAGAAATAAGTCTATTAACCTTGGGCGCCCTTGGTCTTCTTTTCATTCATTATGAGTGCCTTGGGAGAATGGTATATAGGTCATCATCATGATTGGGTGCCCTAGATCTAGAGTGTTGGAGAGATCATCAAATGGTGTCTAGTAGGGTGAGTTATGAGTTTGGTCGCATCAGGAGTAGGACACCAAAAATGCATAACATGATGATGTAAAAATGTGTACATATGTGTAAAAATGCAGGAGGAAATAAAAAAAGATAAACCTTACAAATTAATTTGCATACTTACAACTCAATGTAACATAACTTTACAAAATCAATGTGAATACTTACAAATTAATCCAACAAACCATCCGGGTCTGCTCTACTCTTTATTGTGTCAAGTATTGCTTCATGGTCAGACTCACACACCTTCCACAATATTTTGTTCAAAGGTCTACCCCAATACTTTATCAAATGAACATTGGATGCCATGACAAGGTTCGAGTAATGAAGAATCTTCCGATGCATGTCAAAGTCCTGAAATAGCCAAATATTAACACTCTTATGTGGGTACCTTCTAAGCCATGTTCCAGTAATAACCACTGATCCTATAGGGTATTCAATGTTTTCTCCATCTGTAACAGGAGCCTCCAAATTCTTTTTGGCCTCAACACAACGACATAAGTAATAATTTGTTCCCTCTTCATTATCTTCATCTACAATAACTGCATATACGTGCCCTACATTGATATGTGTAGCAAATTAGATGAAATTAGTTAACATTACAAAAACACTACAAAGTAAGATGACATTACCTAGTTGAACTAGATAAAATTAGATGCATATACGTGCCCTATATTACCTGGTTGAACTAAATCTGATATGTGGTCAAAGTCAACTGACTATTCCATCTGTGTTAGTTCCAGTGCCGTCGGGGGTCGATACGTGTCAAGTGGGCTAAGATAACTTAACTGCCATTCATCAACCCACTCTTTTGACTCGCACTCATCCCAGACTTGAATTGTACAGGAAGAACAAAAGCATGACATCTTTCATGTATGGATACTCCATGAACCTGCAATTGAGCTTCTGAAAGAGTGCATCTCATTTGATCCTATCAGTGTACAACAATCCTCATATGGTGCAATGTTAGTATCATCTATCAACCAAAAAAATCTACGAACTAAAGACTTACCTTCATTACCTGGACCCATGGAAGCATTACACCACTTGACAATCAATTTTGCATCTGTCAACTTTGCATTGTCTTTATACTTTAACTCTTCTCGTGCTATGGCTCTTTTGATACATGCTCCTGCACCATCATGCTCCCCCTTTCCATGCCCGGCCTCACAAAAGGTCCACATATGTTGAATACCTGTAAAATTATGCCTCCTACTCAGCCAATAGAAATTTCGTGAGTTCTTGAATTGTGACACACAATTATCTGACCATATGATATGCTGACTGAATGATATGCCCCTTCTAGCCAAATCATTGTAGAACACCTGAAAGCAACCTTGCACGAACTCTGTAGAATGCATGCGATCATCACTAATATAGAAATTATACTCCCTTATGATCTTTCTATCATCCTCTGTACTATCATTCACATGAATGAATGCAATGTGCACAAATATAGAAACCTATGTGGAGTTGTAATATTGTGATTGCACCTCACGCTGTGGCTGTAGACTGTAGTTCTCTGCAAAGTCGATGACTAAAACAAGGCTACCAACCAGAAATGTGTCCTTGCATAACTTGAATTGCAAGTCCAACCATCAAGCTCTATGGGCATGTCTTGCATACTCATACACTATGCTGTCACGAAATATAGGCATAAACGGATACACTGGAATCTTTTCAATAACTAATTCACACCTCTTTGCTTCTTTACCATCTTTTGTATTGTATGCCACTGTTTTATACTTGCCAAACTCTACTAGTTCATTTCCAACCACATGTGTTATTTCCATATTTTCACATATTGGCAAATGTTGCAAGCCACTGCAACGATGACATGTGCCATCCAAGCATAATTTCTTGTAGAATATTTGACCTTCCTCTCTTTCACATAAAATTCTTGATATGAAGTCTCTTGAAGATGTTGGTGGGGCACATATGGCACAACCCTGCAAATCATTGTTAGTATGCATATCTAAACATATAAACCTATAAGCATCAAAATGGTTAGAATATTCAATATGTAATCTACAACAACAAGTAGTGCATGTGTGATTTATCTTAACATAGAAAGGTTTTAGCAATTCAAAATATCTTTGACAAATTTTAATTTGAGGATACTTCTCTAGAAATTTACCATAAAATTGTGTTTGAGTCTCATCCAAAAAATGCTTTGGATGTGGCTCACGGTTCTGACTACCGATTCCTAGACCCTAAACGCTATCCCTATTCCTAGACCCTCAACAGGCTCGATACTATACCTTAAACCCTAATCCCTCTACCCTCGACACTCTTATTTAACCCTAATCCCTTGACCATTAACCCTATTCCTCAACCTCAACCCTCAACCCTCAACCCTCAACTCTCAACATTAAACCCTAATTCATCAACCCTAAACCCTAATCCCTCAAACCTAAACCCTATCCCTAAACCATCAACCCTCAACACTATACCTTAAACCCTAATCCCTCAACCCTCAACCCTAAACCTTATCCCTAAACCCTAATCCCTTAACCCTCAACCCTAATCCTTCATCCCTCAACTCTAATCCCTCATCCCTAAACCCTAAATGCTATCCCTATTCCTAAACCCTCAACAGACTTGATACTATACCTTAAACTCTAATCCCTTATCCCTAAACCCTCCAACCCTATCCCTAATCCTTATACCCTCCACACTCTACTTTAACCCTAATTCCTTGACCCTCAACCCTATCCCTAAACCCTTCACCCTCGAAGCTCAACCCTCAACCCTCAACATCAAACCCTAATCCCTCAACCCTTAACTCTGATCCCTCGACCTTCAACCCGAACCCTAAACCCTAAACCCTCAACGTCAAATTCTAATCCCTCAACCCTTCACTCTAATCCCTCAACCCTAAACCCTATCCCTAAACCCTCAACACTATACCTTAAACCCTAATCCCTCAACCCTAGCCCTAAACCTTGTCCCTAAACCCTAATCCCTCAACCCTCAACCCTAATCTGTCATCCGTCATCCCTCAACTCTAATCCCTCATTCCTAAACCCTAAACGCTATCCCTATTCCTAGACCCTCAACAGGCTCGATACTATACCTTAAACCCTAATCCCTCTACCCTCGACACTCTTATTTAACCCTAATCCCTTGACCATTAACCCTATCCCTCAACCTCAACCCTCAACCCTCAACCCTCAACTCTTAACATTAAACCCTAATTCATCAACCCTAAACCCTAATCCCTCAAACCTAAACCCTATCCCTAAACCATCAACCCTCAACACTATACCTTAAACCCTAATCCCTCAACTCTCAACCCTAAACCTTATCCCTAAACCCTAATCCCTCAACCCTCAACCCTAATCCCTCATCCCTCAACTCTAATCCCTCATCCCTAAACCCTAAATGCTATCCCTATTCCTAAACCCTCAACAAACTCGATAGTATACCTTAAACTCTAATCCCTTATCCCTAAACCCTCCAACCCTATCCCTAATCCTTACACCCTCCACACTCTACTTTAACCCTAATCCCTAAACCCTTGACCCTCGAACCTCAACCCTCAACCCTCGATGTCAGACCCTATTCCCTCAACCCTTAACTCTGATCCCTCATCTCTCAACCCTCAATGTTAAATCCTAATCCCTCAACCCTAAACCCTCAACACTATACCTTAAACCTTAATCCCTCAACCCTCAACCCTAAACCTTATCCCTAAACCCTAATCCCTCAACCGTCAACCCTAATCCGTCATCCCTCAACTCTAATCCCTCATCCCTAAACCCTAAATGCTATCCCTATTCCTACACCCTCAACAGAATTGATACTATACCTTAAACCCTAATCCCTTATCCCTAAACCCTCCAACCCTATCCCTAATCCTTATACCCTCCACACTCTACTTTAACCTTAATTCCTTGACCCTCAACCCTATCCCTAAACCCTTGACCCTCGAACCTCAACCCTCAACCCTCAATGTCAAACCCTAATCCCTCAACCCTTAACTCTGATCCCTTGACCCTCAACACTATACCTTAAACCCTAATCCCTATCCCTCAACCCTTAACCCTTAAAACTTAAACCCTATCCCTACACCCTCAACACTTGACACTATATCTTAAGCCTTAAACCCTCATCCCTAAAGCCTCAACCCTCAATCCTTAAACCTTCAACCCTAAACCCTATCCCTAATCCCTCTACCCTCGACACTCTAACCCTAACCTCAACATTAAATGCTAATCTATCAACCCTAAACCCTAATCCTAAACCCTCAACCCTCAACCCTCAACACTATACCTTAAACCCTAATCCCTCAACCCTCAACCCTAAACCTTATCCCTAAACCCTAATCCCTCAACCCTCAACCCTAATCCATCATCCCTCAACCCTAATCACTCATCCCTAAACCCTAAATGCTATCCTTATTCCTAAACCCTCAACAGACTCGATACTATACCTTAAACCCTAATCCCTAATCCCTAAACCCTCCAACCCTATCCCTAATCCTTACACCCTCCACACTCTACTTTAACCCTAATCCCTCGACCCTAAACCATATCCCTAAACCCTTGACCCTTGAACCTCAACCCTCAACCCTCAACCCTCAATGTCAAACCCTAATCCCTCAACCCTTAACTCTGATCCCTCGACCCTCAACCCTATCCCTAAACCCTAAACCCTCAACCGTAATCTGCCATCCCTCATCCCTAAACCTTAAACGCTATCCCTATTCCTAGACCCTCAACGGGCTCGATACTATACCTTAAACGCTAATCCCTTATCCCTAAACCCTCCAACTCTATCCCTTATCCCTTAACCCTCATGATTAATAGCCTTGAACATAAAAAAAATTTGAGGGGAACATAACGCGAGCGCGTTATAACGCACTCGCATTATGTCAAACATGACAAAAATAGACTTGCGGGAAAGAAAAATGCAAGGCAAAACATAACATGCTTGCGTTATTTCTTGCTTTGGGAATCCCAAGCCTTGGGCTTGGGATTTGCTTTGGATTTCCAACCCAAAGGCTTGGAGTGCCTTATGAACAGTCATAGACGTGTTTTTCTATATTCTTCAAAATTTCACATAATTTCGTTCGTGCTAACCCTCAAATTTGCACGTGTTTCAAGGTCAAACAAATCAAACACATGGGTAATGTTAGGCTTTCTCTTAGCTATTTGATGATGTGATTTTTTTCACATTTTAACAATGTTAAGCCTTTCATCTTTAATTTCTTTTGTTTGTGTATCTGTTTTTAGGCAAAAACCACTGTTTGGTCTTTTTTTCATTGTAAAATAACTATTCATTCAAATTTCAAAAAAATTACATATTTAGAAACTAGACTCCATTCTACAAATATTAAAAAAATAAAAAAATGATTTTCAATTAGTTTTCAAAATTTATAGGGGTAGCACGGCCAAAATTCTATTTTTTAGGATGTGTCCACTTTAAAAATTAGTAAAAAATTAAATATTCATCAAAAAATTATCAGAAAAATCAAGCATAAACTACATGCTATTAGCTAATTTCTCACTAAAGTGATTTTAAAAATACCAAAAAAAAGTTGACCTTTTGAGGGAGCCACAAAACATGCTATGTTATTTTTTTTGACAGAAACAACACCAATTTCTGTGGCTCCCTCTTTTGAACCCGTTAATCTATGCCATTTTCAAAACAAAATAGTAGTTTAGAAAGTAGACTCGGAGCACTATGAACATTGTTTTGGTTGCATCTCCAAATTTTGAGTGTAACTATGCTCAATTTCTCATCCAAGGCCAGTATTTCCTGATTTTAGAAAAAAAGTGGCCACTTAAGACCCCTTTCTAGCCCCCCATCTTCCTGCACTTACCCCCAACTCTAAGGAGCAGACATAACTGCTTGTTAACTGACACTACCACAAAACTTCACCTAGACTAACATAATCATTGTGCGCTTAAGAGCACCAACCCCATTAACGAAGTGCAAAACACCACCCCCCTAAGCAAAATTATTTGTGATGCAAATGTAACTACATACTATGGGTTGCCGCTGACTTCTTCTTTCTCTCTACCAAACCTCATTATTATCCCGTATCTCTAAGGCCACAACATCATTAACTAGAATTGTGTCCTCAATGTGTGAAACCCCAAAAACTTTTGTATGATCAAGAAAGGATCCATCCGGCACGTGCCACAGCATGGAAGACCCTAAACCATTGTCATCCCTAGCATGAGCTAAATCTTGAGAGTTAGGAGAACTTAAATAGGAGAACTCTGCTTCAGAGGGGAATCCACATCAATACTCTTCATTTCCGCTGATCCACACTCCTGCAAACTTGAGTTTGAAGAGAGTTTTTCCACTGTGTAAAGGTTGGTTAATGCTGAGAGGCATTCTACCATGGCAACACGGGGTGGAGTGTAATGGCGTCAATGTGTTAAAAAAAACACTTACCTTTTACTTTAAAATTGACAGTCATTTACATGTCAAATTATTAATATTTAATAATAAATATTATGAATCCAAAATAAGTAGCCTTTAAAAATAAAGATATGGACAACTTTGGATAATCATCATTCTACTCATTTTCAAAAGTGTTAAAAAAGTTTATTGATTAAGAAAGAAAATATTTTGAATTCTTAATTTGAGTTTTTTTAAAATTTGTTAATTATAGTTGAGAAATTAAATGTGCAAAGATATCAATTTGAAGTAAAATGAAGTAAAATAAAATAATTAAAAGTTAATAAAATAACTATTTTTGGTTACAAATACCTGGTTTTAAGGTCCATGAACCAAAAAAAAGCCAAAGTCCAACTTTGAGGAGAAGACAAAACTTCCTGTTAACTAACACTACCACAAAACTTCACCTAGACTAACATAATCATTGTGCACTTAAGAGTGCCAACCTCATTAATGGGGTGCAAAACACCATCCCCTTGAGCAAAATTATTTGTGATGCAAACATAACTGCATAATATGGGCTGCCACTGACTTCTTCTTTCTTTCTGCATCTCAGTCCAAACCTCGTTATTATCCCCTATCTCTAAGGCCACAACTTCATTAACTGGAATTATGTCCTCAATGTGTGAAACCCCAAAAACTTTTGTATGATCAAGACAGAATCCATCTAGTGCATGCGACAACATGGAAGACACTAAACCACTGTCAGCCCTAGCATGAGCCAGATCTCAAGAGTTAGAAAAACTTATAACTAGGCGAACTCTACTTCAGAGGGGAATCCAGATCAATATTCTTCATTTCTACTGATCCACACTCCTGCAAAGTCAAGTTTGAAGAGAGTTTTTCTACTATGTAATGGCTGGGAGCTGCATCTTTCCACCAAGTGGCATGACCTACCTTCTTAATTTTGGAGCAATTATCTGCTATGTGACCATTCTTAAAACATCTACAACATCAAAAAGGTATACCTTCATAATCCAAACATTGAATCCAACAGTGGCTAGAGGTTTTTAGAGAGAGTTCAGCTGGTAAGTTTTTTGAAATATCAATTTCTACCAAAAGGCAAGCATAGGTGGTATGGAGGAAAGCACTATAGCCTTCATCCATAGCCAAGAATTTCCCCAATTGATTCCCAATTGCCACAAAATAAGGGTCCAGCCAAAACTGGAGAGTGAGGCTAGGGAGGCACACCCAAATAGGCATAACAGAGAAGGATTCTATAATAAGGTTGAAATCTGGTTGCCAGGGTTTGAGCATGAGCATATGCCCATCAAAGCACCCCTGATAATCACAAAGCATTGTGTTTCTATCTTGAATACAATCAAAGAACACAATGAAAAAAACCTTGAGCACAAGGGTAAATTTCCCCATCACCTTTCAGACTAGGAGTCCAAGTATCCTTGATCCATTTGTGTAAACTAGCCAGGTTGGGCCAGTACTTGACAAATCTTCCTATCAAACCATTCTCTGCAAAAAAAGCTTCATTCACATCAATTTTTTTTACTTCTTCCACAAATTCAACTTCTAGAGGCAGTGGGGAGCATTGCAAGGGAGCCTCATTGTAGGCCATGTTGTTGAAATCATACCCATCTACCTTGGTAGGCTAAACCCTACCCTCCACTAGTTTAAGAGGTGCTACATGGTAGGGGGCAAGCGATCCAACCCCCCACCCATCCATCGAGCCCCTCCTTCACATACTCAAGGGTCAGATCCCCCACATCCTATCACCGATTTCTCCATGTGCTGGGAATCTAACACCACTTGCACAGAAGAAGATCCATCCTTGGATTTTGTTTTTGGAGAGAAATGATCTACAATAGGCTATGGTAGAGAGTGACCGATCCTTGAGGAGCCTCTAAAATGCTTCTCCTCTAAGCATGAAAAAGAATTGGAAACCCTAACTATACTCATTTTTGGTAGTAGAGCCCCTAAAAAAAGTAAATAAAATAACTTCAAATTAATATCTCTTTAATTACGCCTAGGGTAACTACAGTTGCAGCATGGGGTGAAATGGTGTGAGCGAACAACTTTAAAAGAATTAAAAAATTTATGTTTTATATATGTTTTAATTATTAATGTTGCATTTGTCATATTAATATTTTTTAATATTTTTAAAGTTATTTTTCTCAACAAGCTCTCGTTTATTTTTCTTTAATCTAATTGGTAGAAAACTTTTACATGATAAGGGATTAATGTTTATCCAATTACAATAATGGTGGTAATATTGGCTTATGGAAAGGGAGTGGCAGACTAACCAATGAGTTTTTATTATCTATTAATTATTCTATCCAAAATAAACCAATGACAAAGAGAGTATTTTTTAAACATTAAACAAATATTAAATTTTTCCTAAATCTATATGCAAATATTATTGAAAAATCAATCATCAATCTTGTCATTGCTCAGGATTTTAAAAATATAATATAATACTATATAAAAACAAAAATATAATATAATACTATATAAAAATATTATTATATTAGAATAATGTAATAATATAAATATATTATTATCATATTATAATATAAACATTGTTTATTATCAATCAATAATTAATTATACTATTTCATTAATATTTAAACTAAAAAAGGTGGTGGCCATGGGCTTCATCAAAAGGGTTCTGGGCCTAGTGGAGGTCAATGGCTTCCAATGGATGGAGAATTTCAGTATGAAATTAGCAGAGTATGATAGTAATTAGAAATTATTTGTCATCTTTGCTTCATTTTGTATAGTAGGAGCAAAGCTATGTTAATTAAAGGTAGTGATAATCTCCTCTGGTTGATAATAGTTGTGACCCTGCATGGTCTACTTTAATAGTTGTGACCCTGCATGGTCTACTTTTCTTTATTCTCAGTTCAAATAGGTTGATAGTTTGGTTCTTACTGCTAGCCATGGAAAGGCTGATGAAACTATAAGTTTTTGAGAAATCTTTTAATATAGTATTCCTATTATGAATCAAAATAAAAAAAATTTAAACTAACAAAATTTTATAAAGTATACTATAAATATTACAATTTTGCTATAATATTTATATTGGCTTTAAAACAAATTATTTGTTTAACATTATTTGAATCCAATTTGTCTATACAACAAATATTTATTCTAAGAAGAAAATTAAGTCAAATATTATCAATTAATAGTATACTATAATATCATTTAATCAATGATTTTTTATTTAGAAATAATGGGGAACTAGTACTTTTATATTTGCATATCAACCATGTGTAGTTTTAATAATTAATTTTTAATGAAACATTTTCAATAATTTAATCTAAATGATACCAAAAATTTAATTATATTTTTTTACAAAATTAATTCCCATAATAAAAAAACTTATTATAATTTTTTAAAGAAATTAATTCCCATAGTAAAAATCTGAAACAAAGGTCATTAAACTACACATTAAACAAACAATGACTAGAGAGTATTTTTTAAACGTTAAACAAATATTATATTTTTTCTAAATCTATATGCAAATATTTTAACAAATATTATTGAAAAATCAATCATCAACCTTATCAATGCCTCTTATTTTTAATAATATAAAATAATATTATATAAAACAAAAATATAATAGAATACTATATAAAAATATTATAATATTAGAATAATGTAATAATATAAATATATTATTATCATATTTATAATATAAACATTGTTTATTATCAATCAATAATTAATTATACTATTTAATTAATATTTAAACTAAAAAAATTTATAAAGTATACTATAAATATTACAATTTTGTTATAATATTTATATTGCTTTTAAAAAAATTATTTGTTTAACATTATTTGAATCCAATTTGTCTATACAACAAATATTTATTCTAAGAAGAAATTTAAGTCAAATATTATCAATTAATATTATACTATATTATAATACTATAATATCAAAAAAATGTTAAAATGTGGAACATTATTTTGTATATATTAAATGAAATAAAAGGGTTGTGATTTTTTTCTGTAATGTTAGAAACAATTTCAACCAAAATTTTATACACGTTTTAGGTTTGAGTCTTAATTAATCTATATAAAAAAATTAGTAGTGTAATAATAATAAAAATTTGTTAATTTGAGATATTTTTTAATTAATAATAGACATCATATTTCCATAGTCCATAATATTGTACATGAGTGATTCAAGATTAAACTGTATGTAAGTTTCGGATCACACTCCACTCCATCCATCATCAGGAGAAAAGAAAAGAGAGCAAGAGATGAGAATTGATCATCTCTTTCTCTCTTTTCTTTTCTCGTCATGATGGATCATGGAGTGTGATCTGAAACGTTGAGAGAAAAACTTACACAATTTAATCCTGACATGTACAATATGTTTTTATTTGTTAATTTAGTTGGAAATTTGATGGGCAAGATATAAACCTTAAGTAATTAAATAATTAATGAAGATCATGTATATAGTAAATAAAATAGATTCAAATTGATATTTCTCAACAATTTTTAGATAAATGTATTTAAGATATCTATACTAGTTAATGTAAAATGGGTTGAAAAAAAATAGGAAAAAGATTTAATGTTGTGGTAAGAAAAATAATTCCTCACAAATTAGTTCTATTTAAATTAATAAACATAAATAATTTATTTTGTTCTCATTTCAGAATTGTTTTATTTTATCTTTTATTTTTTCTCTACTGCATTTTTACGCCGAGAGGGTTTCCTACATTCACAATTAGTTCTATTTAAATTAATAAACATATGAAGTAAATAATTTGTTTTGTTCTCATTTCAAGATTGTTTTATTTTATCTTTTAGTTTTTCTCTACTGCATTTTTACATTTTTACGCCGAGAGGGTTTCCTACAACATGAATGGGAGCTAAAAGATTCTGGAATTTCTATGTAAACTTATAAGATTCCAATCTAAAATCTTATTAAAAAAACCATTTATAGTCACTCCACAAATTAAAAAAACTAAAAAAATAAGGGGAAAGGAATAAAAAAATACATGTTGGATGGAAATAAAGTCATCAATATGCACTAAGATGAAAGAAAGAAATGTTATGGAATGGCATATGAAAAGACCCACATTCAATCTATTTATATTGCCTCCTTCCTTAACTTTTTTCATGTAGAATGAACATATCAAATTGTAGGATTTGAAGTGAGTGTGGTCAATTGATAAAAAAAATACATGTGAAAAGACCCACATTCAATCTATTTATATTGCCTCAATTTTTTTCATGTAGAATGAACATATCAAATTGTAGGATTTGAGGTGAGTGTGGTAAATTGATAAAAAAAAATACATGGGGGCATGGATACCTAATGCCATACCATACATATGTACTTGTTGGAAATCATAATTTTATGATTTCCAACACTTTTATGATTTCCAACAAGTTTAAGTATAGATGTATGGTATGACATCCGGCATCCATGCCACCATGCTTTTTCTGGGGCTAGATAGCTTTTGCCCTCTAGAAGGATACTAGTCTTAAACACAATTAAAAATTCTAATACATTTTGAACCATCAAATCCATGCCCCCATGCTTTTTCTGGGCTAGATAGCCTTTGCCCTCTAGAAGGATACTAGTCTTAAACACAATAAATAATTCTAATACATTTTGAACCATCAAGTTAAAAAAGAAGATAAATAAATAAATAAAATTTACTTACCCAAGTAAGTAAATATATGTAAATAAAATAGTTCTAAAGTAAAATAAACATCAAACTAAAAATGAAGATAAATAAATAAATAAATTTACTTACTCATGTAAATATATGTAAATAAAATAGTTCTAAAGTAAAATAAACTAACATACCTATCTTTTAAAAAATATATGTAACAGATTGCAAGAGTGGTTTTTTAGAAGATAGGTATGCTAGTATTTACTTTAGACTCATTTTTGTTTACTTTGAAACTATTTAAGAATTATCGTATTTTATGTAAATAAAATAACTATTAAGTAATAAAAAAAACTCTTTATTGATTGTTACAATATTTTAAAGGCAAGTACTATGTCATTAAAGTGACACTTGTTTTTACATTGTATTTGTTATAAAATACAAACTCTATATCATTTATAACTCTCATAATCAATTGAACCAAGCAAATTCATGTTATTTTATCTTCAAGTGGTCTACTTCAAGCAAAACACATTCTATTTTGTCACAATATTTTGAAGGCAAGTAATATGCCAATATGTGGTACTTGTTTTTACCTTGTATTTATTATAAGATACAAACTCGAACCTTTTATAGCTCTCATAATCAATCAAACCATGCAAATTCATGTGTTTTTTTTTTTTTAATTTGTTTTTTCTCTTCAAGTGGCCTAGATACTTAACAAATTTGGTTGTTCCAATATGTCAAACACTATGCCACAGTGTGGCACTAGTTTTTACCTTGTATTTCTTATAAAATACAAACCCGTATCTTTTATAATTCCCACAATCAATCAAACCGTGTAAATTTATTTTCTTTAAATTTGTTTTTTCTGTGACCTACATCAAGCAAAACGAATTCTATTAGAAACAACTGATTGTTACAATATTTTGGAGGCAACTACTATGCCAGTACATGACACTCTGGTACCTTTTGAGTCATCTCTCATAATTAACCAATCCAACCATGCAATTTTCATCAAGTAAACTACTTCATTTTTGTTTGTAAATGGTTGAAAGAATCATATATTAAAACCAAGAGTTGAAACATAATTAAAATTTTAAAAATACAGACGACAGACCGGCAAAACCGGAAGCAAAATAAACATGTAACCCAAAAAGAAGAAAAAGCCACACAAAACCACCTGTTTTCATTATTGGCTGAACTAGGTAACTCGTCTTTTCAAAAGCAGAAAAGTATCCCACGTGATGAAGAAGGACAAAATATTACTGTCGCTTGACTACAAACTTGCCGTATTCCTCAGAACTTTCCCTGGTGGTAATAGATTGTTGAAAAAAATTGAATTTAAGGTACACACAGAATAGTACATGACAGTGTGGATTCCAGTTGTTTTTGTGCAGCTTTTCTTCCAGTCCTGTATGGCAGGGTTGCAACATGTAAGCTTTTTGAAAAGCATTTTATAAATTGGACGGTACATTTTGCCAGTACAGATCCTAAATGCAACTCATTTCAAAGTGTCCTTCCCACTGAATTTAGCTGGGATTTTCCCAATTTTCCTCGTGCTTTAGGGCCTTTGGAATTTCATGAGATAAGATGACTTTTAATGCCTTTTAAGATAAAATAATTTTCAATTGTAATACGACAAATTAACGTAGATTAATTAATTATAGTATGGCAGTGATAACTAAATAATTAATACTATTTTCGGAAAGTAAATATAAATAGATAAGGTAAGGAAGATGGAAGATGACTTAGATGTGGTATTGAGATTGATTTATCTCTTTATTAAAAACAATTCCACTTTGTTTGGAAAATATATAGAACTATCACAAATTTTGTCTTTTGAGTAAATATAGAGAAATGATGCACTTAGTTTTAGGAAGGAAGATGGAAGATGACTTAGATGTGGCATTGAGATTGATTTGTCTCTTTATTGAAAACAATTCCACTTTGTTTGGAAAATATATCAGAACTATAAAAAGAAATTATTTTGCACAAGTCAAGTTCATGCCCAAACTATAACTAGCAGATTTGATCAGATTTGATCTTGCTAGTGGTGTAATGTTGCTTTTTGATGCACCTTATTTGCATTTCTTTTCTAAGTGTTAAGGATGGGCAATATTTAGAAACACCTAGGGGAAATCTTCAAATTACAACGGTTGTATTCTCTTAAGTTGACCACCTTGATAGGACCAACTTTATAGTCATAGACATAATCAAGGACAATAAGATTCATACATACAAATGCTCTAGGATAATGCTATATCGAATTAGATTCTTCATAGGTGCTCCAATTGAAAGTGTCCCTAACATGCTTCTTTCTTAAATGTGAATGATATCCAATGCTTGTTGGATGCCCCTAAATGAATGGAATTGAATGTCTTTATATATAAGGACAATGTAGTGATAAGAACATGAAACATGTACCAACTTAGCTTAGGGAAGGAATAAAATAGGCGTGAATTGACCAAAATTTAAATTTGAGTTTTTGAATTTTAGGGGAATTGATCTAAGATTTTTTTTTTTTTTAAAAAGGTGCTAAAATCAAGATGGAGATGGAATATTTTGGAACAAGTGCATGGATAAATGTGATAAATAGATAATCAAGCTGAATGTATCAAAATATGTGTGTCTATGGATGAAATGTATGAGAATGTGTAAGAGTGTACCATTTGTCAATATGTGACTATATTAATCCATTCTCTCAAAATGAGCACAAAACTAATTGGTAATTGGTATGGGTATGCAAATTTTACCTTTACATTTGCCCTCACTTTAAGGTGCACATGAATCCTAGAATGACCGTGTTTCTCAAAATATGTAGTAATCACAAACATGCATGCAAATTAAATGTTCATACATAAAAAGGATATTGAGGTACATATAAAGTAATGGACTTCACTAGATCTCATTTTGTAAGTCCATCCTTTAGCAACATACTCCATGTGAATTTTTAAAATAAAGGGAAAACATGTGTAATAAGTAGCTTGTATCACATAAGTGAAAATAAAGACAATTTCAAACTAGATTTTATTGTTATTGATCATGAAAGTAAGAAAAGTGAGAGTAGGGTTAGAAAATTTCTACCTATATAGAAAGTGGTAATACTCCACCTAGTGTGGCAGCTATGGGATGACATGATATATTGAGCATTACCAAGCCACGTGGTAATGGTCTCTCTGGTCACGATGATGAGTCTCTATGTAGGCACCTATAACTATCTACAATCTCAACATTAGAGTGCTAGTGACATAATAGCCCCCCCTTCAATTAGTTGCATCCATGTCAAATGCAAGGAATTTGAGGAGAGGGAAAACAATACATGAAATGAAAATGTATGATAAGTACATAAGCATGTAAATCATGTAAAGTGGTAATTGTAATAAATGCATCATGTATCAAGAAAGTACAACATTTAAAATGGTAATAATGGTAAGAACATGAGTTGGGGGTGATCATCAATGTTTATAATCTTGCCCCAGTATAGGCAAATGAAGAAAGCTGATGTGCCCCTCAATGACCAAGAACACCTATGTACATATATAAAGGCACTAGGCTAGCATATGCCCCCAAGGCAACATCCAAGAATATGATCATGCAATGATTAGGTGAGAAGATAAAACCCTAGTGGTAATAGAGATCTTGATATATGGCATAACATGTAATTGATGGAATAGCGAAGGCTATGGTATCCCCAATCTAACTCTTAAAAAATGGTGAGGTCATGTGAGTATAAAATGTTATAGGTAAGGCATAATGCATGATGCTCCGTAATGTGTTGAGGGTGAAATTTAAGAGTTGTGTCAAACTTTTAGCCAATTAAATATCATTCAAACCCTAATTAAAAATATCAATCAAACCCTAATTTTTAAAAAAAATCAAACCCTATTTTAAACAAATCAATTAAACTCTAATTAAAAAATTCATATAAACCCTAAACTAAACAAATATCATTTAACAAAAATCACATTACAATAATCAAATTACACTAATTCTTATTATTGTTTTAAAAATAAAAAATTACCTATTAATGTTTACTTTTTACTATACTACCTCTGTATTTATTTATTTAATTCTTATGTTACACTGTACGAGATCCTATACCAAAAAATAATTACTTTAAAAAATTAATTATATAAAATAGATCTGGGTGGAACCTTATCACTTGATAAGGTCTCGCTCCTATAAAATCCACCCTGGACAGTTACGCCTAGAACCTTACTAACTGGAAATGTACCACTCGATAAAGTTCCAGGCAAAACTATCTATGTGGCATCCTATGTGGCAGTACACCCCCCTTCCCCACAATTTTTAAAAAGCTTCATCTTCTGCTACAAATTTCTCCCATTAAATTACATTAAAAAAATGTTGAATACCCTTTTGTAGTGCTCAGAACGTAGATTGTAGAAATATTTTTTTCTATTTTTTAATTAATTTTATTATATATATTTTTATATTTATTATAAGTAGGTTTTCCCATTGAACATGAAGTTGATTAGAAATTAAAAATAAATAAGAAAAACATATTCAAAAAAATTAAAAAATATATGGTTCACTAGAGGAGGGAATCCTCTACAAGAGGGTTTTTTTTTTTTAATATATAATGTAAAAAAGTTGACATCCCATGGAAATTACTATGTTCTGATTAAAATTAACTTTAAATTTTTTTAAAAAAAAATTATTTATCAAAAATTAAATTTTTTTCCCCATGCACTAGATATTTGAGTTGGCTAATTAGGAAAAAAATTTAAAGACAAAAAATAATTTTGCTATATTTTTCTTGATGTCCCATCAATGTCACTTTTTTTTAAAAAAATCAGTAATTAAAATTCATCAATTAAATTTATAAAAAAATATATCCACCTATTTTTTAAAAAAAATTAAAAAATTATAAGCATAAACTACTTTAAAAATTCTACATTTCAAAATATACATGACTTTTTTTATGTTTAAGTTGGAAAAATATGTTTGTGTTGACCGTTCCCTTTATAAAAGTGACACAGTTCTGAAATTTCACCCTTGAGTTGTCTTTTAGAACATGGTCAGTTCATGCAAGTGTAATATAGTTTAAAATGTGATCACACGAGCACATATAAAAATGATTTCCCTTCATGGGTAAGATAGTGCAATGAGGCATAAAGGATGTGTTGGGCATGGATCATAAACAATGTATGAGTGCACAAATAATGAGGAAAAATAACCCTTAGTGGTTAAATACATATAATGTGGGGTGATACCACAATAATGTGTCCCACTTTTTGGCCTAAGTAGGACATTGAAATCAACTTTTTTAACTTTTTTTTTTTTGGTTTTTATCAATTATAGAAAGCAAACCATTAAGCATTTGAAGACGATGTGAATTAGTGATTTTTTAGATTTTGTGTTTAGATTGTAAATATATATTTAAAAAATAATAATTTGTGTCAGTTTTTAGACATTTTTTAATCTCCTTTTGATACTTTCTAATATTTTTAATGAGTGACAATTATTCCATAATGCATAAATTTTATTAGAAGTAAAATAAAATCATAATTTTTTAAACACATATCTCTAACACTAATATCTAGTGCATACATATTTTTTAATAACTTTTTGTTGCATATTTTTTTATTATTATTTTAATTCAAATTAATTATAATTCAGAGCAATTTTATTCCATAACACAACTTCTTTTGTAGTTATCAAAATTATTATTATTATTTGTTGAAACACAGACATTGATACAAAGTGTAGGTATTTTCAAAAGAAATTTTCTACTTTTTTTATTTTTGCATGTCCAATGAAGATGACCCTTGTGTTTGATTAAAGAACTTATGTTCACTAAAAAATAGAAAAGCATATCGATACTTAAATAAAGTATATTACAAATTATATTTTCTTAGGAAGTTTACTAAGAGACCTACAATCTTGCAAAAAATTATGTCGTAGTGACTCTATTTGATGGTCCAGCCCCTAGTTAGAAACATAAACTTTCTTTAAAAATTAGGTTAGGAAGGTGACTTGGTCTATCTAAGAATGTTCAAATCAAGAGTCTTCGAGTGAAGAACTTTTAAATGAAGATCCTCCCTTCATTCAAAGGTATTAAAATATTAAATAAACTAATTATTAAAGAGGTATATTGTTGTAAATCAAATAAATCTTTTTTGGAATATTTTCCTTTATTTGCATGATTTGAAAGGAGGTTTTTTTTGTTAATTTTTTCAAAGGAGAAGTGATATACAAGTCATTTTTTCAAAGGAGAAGATATATATAAGTTAACTTTTTCAAAGGAGAAGGTTATTGTGACACATTGTCATAAAGAAAAAGATGGAAAATAAAAGAACTAGGAAAAATAAAACAATGTATTCATATTAAAAAAAATGATAAGAAGTTGAATGAAGAAAGGGCACAAAAAAAATCTAAGAAACAAAATGTATTGTTTTAAATTTTCATTATTTAATTTAAATATCAAATACGTTAATTAGAATATAAATTTCAAGTGTTTATTTCATCAAATCCTTATGCATGGTGTAAAGGTAGGTTTTGAATATACTTATTTGTTTCATACATCTATATATCTTGTTCAAGATTTGTTTGATTGTTTTTCCTTTGCAAGTAGTTTAAAACAAAATGCTAAAAACCCTATGCCAAGGGTGCTAGAATATCCACAAAAGAGCTTTCATTTTTGTCTAAGCTAGATTCCCCATAAAGGATCTAGTGAAGTGAGGGGGTCTTAAACTCCAATATAGGTATGACTTAGATAGCCTTTGTACATGGCTTTGAGCATACCTTTGAGTATATTGGAAGACCCCATAGAATTGTTTTTGAAATCTCTAGCCCTAGGTAGCATTTGGTCATTTATAATCTATGATGCGTCATTAAGTAGTTAGCCCCAAGAAGTTACACCATACCTCAAAGATGGGATAGTGGACTACAATAATGGTCTATCTTCCATAGTTAAACTATTTATGAATGAGATTAATATATTTGTGAGCCCACATACTAGACACACCTTGTAGAAGCCTTCCCTCTTTTTTTCATTTATGTGTTCTTTGAATGTACTTTGTGTATACTAGTGTAGTTTTTTCTTGAGTTATGTTTCTTTCTAGAAGAATGAGTCTTTTCTTACTTTCTTATGTTTTCAACCTCTAGCACTTAAAATTCTAAATTAAAACTTTTGTCCATATGAATCTTGCATGTTTGTTGTCAACCTCTACCACTTTCTTGTGTTGCACTTCGTACTACTTCATCCCTTTCTTAGGTCTTCTTAGTACCCTAGCCCTTGATGGACTAAATTATAGCTTCACAAGTGTATCTGTAACATAGAAAAGAGAGACTAGTTCAGGGTCAACCCACAATAATGGGTTACACTTTTTGGCCAAACTTGATATTGAAATCAACATTTTGAACTAAATCTTCACTTTCTCACACCTATAGCCACTAAACCGTTAGAAATTTGAAGATGATGTGAACTAGTGATTTGTGAGATTTTGTTTATAGATTCTAAATATATTTTTTATTTTTAAAATGGTGTTAAATTGTAAAAAGTTTTGTCTCTCTTTTGATAACTAGTTTTTAATAGTAAACAACATTTTTTTAAAGTGATGTTTATTCTGTAGCACATAACCTTTTTTCTACAAAGGATAAAATTTTGATTCTTTTGAATTTAGATTGGTAAGACCGATATATAGGGCATGCATTTGGTTTCATAATGTTTTGTTGAATTTTTTTAATTAAGTTTTGAAGTCAAACCAATTATAATATAAACATAGGCATATTCTATTTAACATAACTTTTTCTATATGTATCGAAATTCAATTTTTTTTGTTGAAACAAGGACATCAATACCTAGGGCATAGATATTTTTTAGAATTTTTTTTCGCTAATTTACTAATTTTTTATGTGTGTAGAATAGAAAACTTGATGTTCAGTGAAAAACCTACATTCACAAGAAATAAAAATAAATATAATAATCAAATTAAATATATTTAAAATTATACCTTTTGGGGAGCTTATAATAAGGACTACATACTTACAAAACATAAATTTTAAATGAATTCATTTGATCCCCAAAAAGGTAAATCAAAAGTGGTTTTTGATTAGCATTTTGATAGGTGTAGAGGAGACTCAATTATAGGTATGGTTTAAAACTAGTAGGGTTCTATCCAAGGGGGTTTGAATCTAACCCTCTTCAATTAAAATCCTTTAAATAGAACCTTTCAAGGCTTAAATCCTTATATTTTCTAAAAATATGTGATTTCAACAAAAATTAGGATGTTTCATAAAGTGTAACCCATTATTGTGGCAGTACCCCTCGATAGATTCAAACTAGGTCAAACCCTCTTCTACAAAACATTCAAGGCACAAACTAAGCTTGGCTACTACCTAAGAAGGAGATTCAAACTATAGGGGTTCTTGTCTTTTGTTGTATAGAGAAGCAATTAACCCAAATCTAATCAATCAAGCTAGTATTAAGACATGAAACCCTAGATAACAAAGATTTGAGTAAAACAGACTATCGGTACTTGAAACCCAACAACCAAATGGCTAACAGAGATTAGCAGACAATTCAAAAACTTTTCCTAGAGGTTAGAATGCCTAAGACAAGGGTGCTTGGGTTCCTTGGTCCCAAACTAAGGTTTCTAGAAACTACAAACTCTATTAGGTCTGCACCAGCAAGCTTAGTCTTCTTCCCAGTTGTCACCTTCTGAAACTTATCTATCTGACCTACACACATGAAAAGATGGAAAAAGTTGGGTTTTATTTAGGAGTTTACCTAAGTCAAGCCCTGTGAAAGGTGTTTCCACTTCCACAATAGCAGAGATGATTGATAACGAGTGCATACCTTAGGAGGGTAGAGGCAAATCCAAAGTAGAATGGAATGCTAACACAAAGCATGAAGGAAAGAGATCACCATGAGCATGGAAACCCTTGTATGCTTGTAGACAGCATTGACTCTAGAATTTGGTGTAGCCTCCAAGATCTTCACAAGACTTGTAATATGTTAGTGCTGCAACAATAATCCACAAGAGAGAATTATAGAGCAGAGTAGAGAGAATAAGGGAGAATAAAATCTTTCAAGAAGTTAGCAAGAGTGTAGAGATGTTCAAATGAATCGAATAACTTAAATATATACATTCCCACTAATTTATAGATAATTTAAACACATAAGGCTAACATTAGGAATGTTTTAAAGGGCCTGAGTTGACAAGGCTACTTTTCAGGGTAGGTCTAAAGGAGGGGCCAAGGTGCTTTGGTACCCTAGTCTTTTAGCCACACAGTCCCTGAAAGAGGGCACTTAAAGTACACTTAGCCCCACCTTATGATTGTTTTATGGGTTTCGTGCATTGGGATCAAGAACTACATGCTTAATGCTAAAAAAAGGTATTAAAAAGGTCCTAATTAACAAGTGTGAACATTTGAGCCCCATGTAGGAGCTAAACTAAGGGTAAAATGGTGGTGTACACATTTTATGACACTGCATTTAGCCCCCACTTTAGTGTGGGTATGAACTTACATTTGAACTCATACTAAAGGATGGAGAAGACACAATTCAAACAAAACAACATAGAAACCAAATAATGACACTAAAATTGAATGGTAGCCAAGCTCCCAAGTTTAGTATTCTAGGAGTCTATGACGATTGACATACACAAAAGATAGATAACATAATTCATTCACATACATGAAGCACTTAGAAAACATGAGGCAACACATACATGAGGCATACACAAGCCATACACAAGCAATACACTTGAGAGGTCACAGCACATACACACAATAAACAAAGCATACACATGTAAAGCACAAAGTATACATAGAATACATGTAAACCATAAGGAATACATAAGGAATACATAGGGAATACAACACAAGAAACACATAATGGAAGACCATGAGTCAACATGATAAGAGAGACCTCGATCTAAAAGGTGTCTTAATCACCATGCATCATTCCCAAAGATGCAATAAAGAAGAATACTAAGGGGTTAGTTAGAAATAAGAAGAAGCATAGGAGAAGTACAAACACATCATACCCATAATCCATCTCAAAAGTAAAGTGTTTCCACTCAAGGAAATACACCATACTACCTCTTATAAGAGGAATTACATAAAAACTTACAAAATCAGAAGGTGGAGCAACCTTACTACCAAACTCTAGTTGGTGGTGCAACCCTTCTCCCAAACATGTAAGGAGCTTCAACTCAGAAGAACAAGATGACTCAAGATCTTGTTTCCAAGATTCAACCTAAGAGAACAAGATGACTCAAGATCTTGTTTCCAAGATTTTTGTAATCTTTTCCAAGAGAGAGTAGGTTTTATAACCAATAAGTGTGTAGATAAAATGAAGAGAGTAAGACTTCATAGCACGATATATGTCCCCACCTTAATGTGATTGCTAACTCCATCAGGGAGCAATGGCCTTTAAGGTACAATAATAATGAAACGTGGAACAAGAACAAGAGATTTCTAAAAGCACATGCCTAAATGAGACATGTTTATAAAAGCTACATTGTGACAATGTGTTTCTCCCAAGAAGAGGAAACCAAGGCAATGCTTATAGGCATGATGTACATAATGGCTTGTGTAGTCATGGTATGATGCTAAGATTGCTACAAGGTGCTTTAGGGGCTACATGAAGCATGGTGAGAAGTACTAGAGCCAAACCATGTTCAAAGTTATTGAATATTGCTACTCAAGACTCGACATTCATTAGTGGAATAGCCAAGTGCTTGATGATATGCATGATAAAGTGTTGAATGATTATTTTGGTAAACTCTTTTTTTATTTTAGAGGAGGAAGAGTGATCAAGTAGTCTTTGAGTAGACTTGGCAACATACACTCTTGTTGATAAATAAGAGAAGATATAGGGGAAGTAGGAAGAAAACCTTTTTGTTGAGAACATGGTGGAGAGAACGCAAGAGAAGGTCAGAAACCCAAACCTACTTTAGACAAGTGTGGTTTTAATTCTACATGTACCTTAATTCCTTGTTCTTTACATCCTAAACCATTTCCATTGTATCCTTGTTTTGAAAGAGTTTTGAATCCATGCCCATAACACTTCTCTAAGACTGAAGGATGAAGAGAGGTCATATGGCTAGCTTTGTTTGTATAAGTATGATTATCTGTTGAAGAAGGATCATTATTTTTATTACAGTGAGGAGGGTCCATCTTTGTTTCAATCATCCCATGGGATTGAAATCTAAAGAGGCCCCTTGATTACCAAGACATGTATTATAATTAGATGATTCATTCGATTGAGATGATATTTTATCACAAATGGCAGCCATTCTTGTAGGGGATGGCAGATCATTTATATCAAAATTTCCATCGTTATTAATTTTGAGTTTAAATTTTGTAGAGGTATGAGATTGTATTGAGGAAATAATATTTGTCTTTGAGGTCTTAGGGTGTGAGGGTGGGATTTTATATTCACCCACAAAGGAGGGTGTAGAATCTAATGAACCCCAATCATCACTGATAAATGCATTCAAAGGACCAACACTATCCTAACAACAACTATTGTTAGTAGTGGAGGGTGGTGTTGAAGAAGGGATCAAACTACTTAAAGGAGTTTGATGTCTCACTTCTATTTTCAAGAAACTATCCCAATTCAGATTAGGTTCAATTATATGTACTTTGTTTTCAAAGATGAACTTTACTGAGTGATGAAGGGTAGACAGAATTGCCCCCATGGCATGAATCCACAGTCTACTAGGACGAAGACTGTATGAAAGAGAATTAGGCATGACATGGATAAGGGTAGGCAATCTCTTAGGTCCCTCCCTAAGAGGTAAGGTAATAGTACCCAATGATTGTCTACCAGCATTATCAAAGCCACGAATGTTGAGTTTATCATCTGGTTGAATTGAAAATGTATCAATATTGATTTTATGTAATAAATCTATTCCACAAACATTAAGACCTGATCCACCATCAATCATAGTGCATCTTATCCTCTTTCTATTAAAGATGACATATATCATAAGAGGCTCATTTTGGTTTTGAACTTCTATGGGAGGTAACTCATGTTGTTGAAATGATATATCAAATATTGTTGCTTGCATACAATCTAATATAGATGCTACATCATTTGACCTAACAGAAGGTGGAACACTCACCTTTTGAAGAGCCTCATGGAGCATTTTGTGGTATGTAGGCGATGTTTATACTAAATCCCATAGAGAGATCTTATCCAGAGTAGCACGGAGCTACTTGACAAGATCATATTCTTTACCAATATGAGTAGGAAGATGAGGTGGTTAAGGTAGGATAGGTTGAGAAGGTGGAAGAAAAACAAGTACATGTCATGTTTGCTTACTTTTCTTATAATTACATGTGTTGTATGTGTGATCAATCATGTGAGGCTGCGACATGTATTTTGAGCACCTAAAGTAATTTGTTTTGCACAATTGAGAATATAGCCTGGGGGTCGAGGTGATGTTGGAGCACGTTGAATTGTAATCACTAGTTTGAAATTAGGAGGTACCTCATGTGCAATTATTTGGGGAACATTAGTACACTTATCCACTATCTCCTTAGTAGCCAGAATAAGTCTATTAATGATGATTTATTTGACATTGTTTTCATTTTGATTAAGCTCAACATCCATCCCTGAGGGATGTGAGAGACATTTCCTCATCCACTAATTCTTCATCTTTTGAAGGCGGAGCATTGGAATCAAGGGAAGTTAAAGTGTTGTTAAGAAAATTGTTGATGATTGTATCCTTCGTGATGTCCAAGGGGTTTGAACATGAAACCAAAGGAGAACTATCCTTGGTCTTCACATCCTTAGTGATATCCAAGGTGCTTGAAAATTCAACTGAAGGAGGAAGATCATGTACTATGGTAGAGATAAACAATTTAAGATGATTATCTATGAATGCCCATTATATACCCATGGAGGGTCCCTTGTGAGAGAAGGATCTTCATCTACTAATGCTTCATCTTTTGAAGGGAGAGCATTGGAATGAAGAGAGGGTAGGGTGATGTTAAGGAAAGTGTCAATAATTTCATCCTCTTGCACCAAAATATCCTCACAAGTGGGAACAATTTTGGGAAAAAGATCTAAATCATAGGATGAAATAGACAAATATAGGTCACAATCACATGTGGTATACAGTATATCCATGGCATTATCATGATTAATAGTATAGTAGTAGTAGAAGAGAAACTATCATGATCATCTTTCGATGGAGATGAATTCGGTTAGATCTTTTAATATCAAAGAATACACACCCATGAGGGTTGTGAAGCTATCAAAATCATGTATATAAAAAAGTACTTGGATTTCACATATGGAATATTTAGAAACATTAATATCATTCATGGATGCCATGTGATCTAAAACATGGGGATACACATTAGTGAATTTAGAGAAATATTTAAAATCTAGGATATATGCATGCAAAGATTCTAAAGAGGAATAACATGAATATTCCATAATGAAATGTCTTGGAACAAAATTGTACAATCAGATATATTCATTAATCAAGTATCGCCAATATGAAAATAAGATTGCAATCAAAGACCTACAAGTGCAAGAGAAGCAGGGTTCTCCAAAAATGTGATATTATTGGTAACCACAACAACTAAGTCTTGCAGATGTAAGGTATACATAGTATGTGAAAAATAAGTTCCTAAATGATGTATCCAATTCAATTCCACAAAGATTTACAACACTTTGTCTTGATAAGGATGCACTAAAATGCAAGACTGGGTAGGGTTTACTATTAAAACCCTAGATTTCAAATGCTCACTTCTAGACCAAAATCTCCGATGCAAGCCTTATTTTATAACACAAATGAAATTTATGACATTATATAGCAATGAAAGATCACATTTTAACTTTTTATGACAGCTGCAAAATCTAAAACAAGATTTTAGTTACAAACCCTAGGTTTTGAATTTGACTAGGTTTTTCAAAAATGCAAGCTTTTCAACAAAACCCTAGCAAATGAGAGCTTCAAATCCAATATGAAAAACCTTGAAATGATTAAATACTATAATATCAATTAGATCTGATGCAAAAAATTAGAGATTTAATTTTTTCTATGATGATCTATACCATATGCAATGAAAACAATGCACAAATATGCCTTTTTCTAAGCCTAAAATGCTTAATTTTTTTACCTTTTTCAATGCAAATATGCAAAGATTATTTACAATAGAAAGGATGATAAGGTACAAAAAATTAAATCCCTTTAATTAATCCAATAATTCAACAAGATCTACAACAACACACCAATCTACAAACCCTAGGTTGAAGATTACCTAGATTTTTTCAAACCCTAACAATGAAATCATGCAAAATTAAGCTATGAAACTATCCAAAAATGATGAATGAATTGAACCTAACTAGATATAAGGTAGAAAACACCTCAGATCTGATCCAAGAGGGATGCCAAAATGTAATAAACAATGGGTTCACCAAAATGTAACGTAGAAAAAAGAGACTAGCTCAATAGATTCAAACTAGGTCAAACCTCTTCTACAAAACATTTGGGGCAAAAACCAATATTGGATACTACCTTAGAATGAGAGCCAAACTACAAGAAGTCTACCCTTTTGTTGTATAGAGAAGCAATTAACCCAAATCCAACCAATCAAGCTAGGATCAAGAAATCAAATGCTAGTTAAAAAAGATTTGAGTAAAATAGACTGTCGGTACCTGAAACCCAGCAACCAAATGGACAACACAGATCAATAAACAATTCAAAAAATTTTTTGAAGGTTAGAATACCCAAGAAAAGGGTTCTTGCATGCCCTAGTCCCAAATTAAGGTTTCTAGAAACTGCAAACTCTGTTGAGTCTTTACCAAAAAGCTCAATCTTCTTCCTCGATTTCACCTTCTGAAACTTGTCCAACCTGTACACATAAAAAGAGGGAAAATGTTGGGTGATATTTAGGAGCTTGCCTAAGTCAAGCCCCGTGAATGGTGTTTCCACAGGTCCACAATTATAAACATGGTTGATAGAGAGTGCATGCCCTAGGAGGGCAAAGGCAAATCCAAAGTAGAATGGAATGCTAACACAAAGTATGAAGTAAAGAGGTCACCATGAGAATGGAAACCATTGTATGCTTATAGACGACATCACAACATGACTCAAGAAGTTGGTGTAGCCTCCAAGATCTTCACAAGACCTGTAATATGTTAGTGCCATAGCAATAATCCACAAGAGAGAGTTGTAGAGCAGAGTAGAGAGTATAAGAGAGAATAAGAATCTTCCAAGAAGTTAGAAAGAGTGTAGAGATGTTCAAATGAATAGAATAACTTACTTTTATATGCATTCCTACTAATTTTTGGATAATTAAACCACATAAGGCCGACATTAGGAATGTTTTAAAGGGCCCAAACTGACAAGGCCACTTTTTAGGGTAGAGCTAAAGGAGACCCCAAAGTGCTTGGATGCCCTGATCCTTTAGCCACAGACTCCTCGAAAGAGGGCACTTAAAGTACACTAGCCCTGCCTTATGATTCTTTTTTGGGTTTCATGCATCAAGATCAAGAACTACATGCTTAATGCTAAAAAAGGTATTAAATAGGTCCTAATTAACAAGTGTGAACATTTGAGGTTCATCTAGGAGGTAAACTAAGGGTAAAATGGTGGTGTACACATTTTACAATGCTACAGTATCATCTTGACCATTTCTTATAACATGAGCTCAAGTTCTTACAACTTTCATGTTGATCCAGTTTCTTATAATACTTGAGTCAAGAGAACCTTTCATTTTTTTTACTAAACACCAATTTACCTCATACCAACAACTAATTATCTTTATTGGATTAATGCCTAATTTTTGAATACAACATCTTTGAGTTATCTTTTTGAAGTTGGACTTATCCATACAACACCTTCCTAAACTATCACAATTTGTCATTTGACTTTTCTTATAAATTTCAAAAACTTATTTATATATCATATCTCTAAGTTCCTAGGTAACCTTTTGAAGAAAGCTTCAATTTTTTATAACACTCATTGAATTTTTCACCTTCAACCCACAACACATTCATATTCACTTCACTACTTCATAATTTGTGCCTCTTGTTCCATCTATCCACTTCCTAACTTCCTATTAAATTTAACTTTGACAAAACCAAGTCCTAATAAGCCTAAGTTATCTTTCTTATACACTCTTCATAATTGTTTGAACCCATCATATTGATTAGATACAAGGAACTATAACACTTAAATCCTATGATCTCATGTAAATATATATGTAAAGGGGATCAACATACAAAAAATTGAATGGAATTCCAACCTAATTTGGATATTAGAGCAGAGGAGGTCCATCCACAAACATTCATATTCATATTTTATTTATATGTTATCTTACATTATTACATGATGTTGTGGCTTAAAGAGATTCTATATGATAATATATATTGGTAATAGGATATTCATATTCAATTTATATGTTATCTTAAATTTTTACATGATGTTATCTCTTAAAGAGATTCTATATGATCCTATATATTGATTTATAGGATATTAATATTCAATTTATATGTCCACATACTAAGTTACATATAGATAAATGTCCATGCCTCAATGTCAATATTGAACATATAGAAATAAATGTCGACATATCAATGTCAAATAAACAAAAGTTAAATTGATAAATGTTAAAGTCAAATAAAATAGTAAAGTAAATACATCATGTGTAAGTACAACTATCAAATACATGAGTAAAATAAACATGTGTCAGTCACCATGTGTACTCCTAGTCAAGAAACCCTTGGAGTGAGAATCATGCTCTAAATGATGAATAGAGCCCTACAAAAATGCAAATAAATAAATTATATAACAAAAAATATACAAAAATTAGAATATAAATTATACAAAAATTTATATTTACAAGCTAGAAAGCTAAAATGTATATGTCAATTATCTCACATGGTCATTTCCATTAAGTGAAGCATGCATGCATATATTCCCCACCTTCAAACTACGAATATTATGTGCTAACTTGGGATACAATATGCAAACAATTAAATAATAGATTAAAATGATAATTGTGTAGGACTTCATGTATATGGTTGAAATTTTGTAATATATATTAACTTAAACTTAAATTATATACATGAAAATAAATAACCATATAGTTAACAATAAAGCTAAAACATAGAGTAAACACCAAAGGCATCCGCTCACCAACCAATACTTTATACTGAGGAAGTTGTTGATCTGGATGATGATATGCTTATCTATTACATACCCTTCCATGCCCCTACTTTAAATGTGGAGATAAATCTAAATAATTAACATTGAGGCCCAAGTAAACCTCAATGTATAATTGTTGTACAAAATATAATGGAATTTGGTCCTTATTCAAATAATGACCATGGGCAAAGTTATGAATCTAGGGTATAACAAAGGTGCAAAGTGAGGGCACACACACCTAGTGACCTAATATTCCCTCACACTATAATTAGGTACATAATATGTAAAATAATCATGTTTGATGAACTACTTTGGCACATTTTGTTGTATAATAAATAATGAAACATCACCTTAAACACTAAGTCTCATCTAGGCAATAATAGCTACTAAAGTCTCATTACAAAATGGAATAAGACCCCCTAAACTATTTCTAATACCAATCAAACCATGCAATATAATTTCACAATTTAACCTATAAAGGCTTGTGCTTTGAGGGTCTTGTAAAATTGACTACAATCTCACAATTTCCCTATATGTAGTAGTAAATAATTAAGCCATGTTGACTACAAAATAAAGAACAATATTTAAATAAACATGTAAATTTAAAATATCATAAATAAATAATTTAATTAAAAAAAACATTCTATAGGGCAATTGATTAATGTTCCATATACATATATATTGAAGATGATAGAATGTGGAAGATGTTAGAAATGTAAAAATAAACAAAAACAAGTGTTATACATTCAAAATCTTCTCCATTCTAGTCTCCTTGATAAGGTGGAGGAAATGCATGCACCCAGCTACAAATCGTAGCTTTACCCAATTTAAGTGAATGTGGATTGCTCAAGAAATAACCAACATAATGGAGGCAAGGAATTTACCTAAAATTTTTGTATAGTTTGTCTATGGAGATGGAACAATTATGAGAGCATAAGTTTGATAATTTGTGTATTCTTAGCCTTAAAATGGCTTGGAGAGGTTTATTATTTATAGATTTTTGGCTGATTTTGGATCAATGGATAGAATTCAAAGATGAGATCCAAGGGTTGAGATTTCATAGTGGAATAAAGGGTTAGGGTTTCATCAACAAGGATGGAGGGCTCACATTATTTTAGAATTTTTAATTTGGCCTTGGGAAGGCTTTAAATTAATGAGGATGGAGACATGTGAATGAATTAAAAATTCATTTTATGGGTGTTAGTGAATAGATTTTCTCACCACTTATTTAATAAAGATTCGCCTAGTTTAGCAGTAACAAACTCCACCAACAGTCAGACAATTTTTCATAAATTATCCTCTAAATGTTTTAAAAGGTACAAATCCCTTTGTAAGATGAAAATTTTATCTTTGCTTGCACACTTTTAACCTGAAAGTGAGGAAAGGGATTTTTCTACAATTATAAAATAAAACTGAACCACAACACTTAACATATTGCATCCAAGGAAATAACTCAAAAGTATTGAGATAAATATTCCTTCTCGCAAACGCATGAATGTAAGAAATAAAAATGATCAAAGAATAATTATTGAATCACCAGATGTAGTATCAAGCTCTAACATACGAAAGGAGATACATAAAAAGATAATTCAATAATCAAAGAAGTAGGTTATTGACATTTTACATAGAGCAACATAGATATCATATTTTCATCACACCATGCATCTAACATATAAAGAATTAATAGCTTATACACAGAAAAATAATGGATCCGCTATCAACTTTCCTCTTGTATTGATGAAATTAAATTGAACAAAATACTTTCAAATGTTCTCTTCAAAAATGATAACACATATACTGCATAAAATGTTTCCCTTACTCCTTCAACTCTAAAATGCAATGTCCAATGATATAGTCATGAAAGTAAATTTCACCAAAAGATGCCTCACTCTCCTTTACCCATACATTATATAGTAAAAGAGAGGAACCAACTTTTCCTGTATAACTATCTTATACAACTAATAGAAAATGGTAAAATAAAGTTCTTAAAATATCAAATGAGACATGGTCTTAAATAATAAAAAGGGTCTCAACATAACAAAGTATGAAAATTAAGGAACAATTATGAATACACTTCTTTGTCTTCCTCATCCAATGTCTCAAATCTAACAGGTTCATCTACATTAGTTTTCCCTGCTCCATCTTGGGAGTCTAAACATTCTCTTCAACATAATTCTTTGAATGTATTTTATGTTGAGGCCCATCTACCTCAACTTGCCCTATAACTAGGCATTGTAAAATGGTGAACTTAATAGTGGTAGGGCTACTAGGGTTAGAAGTACCTGTAGACATCTGTTGTTGTTCCATGACTTGCCCCTTGTCCCTTTTCTTGGTAAAAATTATCTTTTGCAAACATCCGCCTTCATCTATTTATTGCTAAAAGTTACCTTTTGCAAACCTTTATAAAAATGTCTTTATTAATGAATATAACGTTCTGCAAACTCAGGCACTTCCCTCTTTTCTATTGCAAAAACCCATCCTAATGAACCATTACACAAACACCTTTATCTTTGAAATCTTACTTTCTCAAACTTAGTCAAAATTCTCTTTATTGGTGAAATGTTGTTTTCATGAACCAAACCTTCCAATACCTTTAACTTCTATCAGCAAAATTATAAAACCACGAACTAGCTTTCCTTAACTTTTGCCTCTA
The DNA here is from genome assembly GCA_027924645.1 of Cunninghamia lanceolata. Classification (NCBI taxonomy): domain Eukaryota; kingdom Viridiplantae; phylum Streptophyta; class Pinopsida; order Cupressales; family Cupressaceae; genus Cunninghamia; species Cunninghamia lanceolata. The sequence continues at coordinate 1,026,508 of BSBN01000888.1, forward strand.
TTGACAAAGTTGTCTGTCAGCGAGCCCCTCAATCAGTAACTTCAGCACTTTGCAAACCAAACCTTTGTCTGAGGCTTTGTCATCTTTTTATTTTACCAACTTTGTCTCTTATCAATAGAATCCCTTTCTATATTGGTAAAACAATGTCCTTATGAATCAAGACTTCAAACACTTGACCTTTTATCTCTCTTTCACCTAGTCAATGAATCAACAAAATGGTAAACTCGCGAACTAGTTCATGAAACAAAAATTTTTCCAATAAAGATATTTCCAATAGCTTAACTTCAAGTTTTTTCTTTATTTCAAACTTCCATCACCACGCCTTTGTCGGTGAATCGATAAATCAGTGAACTATGAAACTAACAAACCAGTTCACAAACTAAAGACTTTGCTGTCATGGTTCACGAGTTTAAAATGTTCCCGACAAAGTTCACTGATGGAGAACTTTCCCTATAAAAGACAAAATGAGTCAAGTTCAGAGAAACTCAAAATTGTCAACAACAAAGGGATTTTAGAAAAGAAGACTTCAAACTTTGAGTTCATGGATGGGGAGTTTTATTGAAATAAGAAAAGAAAGAAGGTTGAGACATGAGAAACAATTTGAAGACAAGGTGAAAGAATGAGACAAACCAAAAATACATTGTATAAAGACAATATTAAAATTGGGGGAAACAATGGGTGAATGGGATGAGATGGGACAAATGCATGGAGTGGAAAGGTGAGATCAAGACACATGTGAGTCTAATTAATTAAATAATGTTAATTACATAATTAATTATGGGGAGATGGGATAATGAGAGCTTAGGTTAATTAATTAAGGGATTAACTAAGTTAATATGGCTATAGGAAATTAGTGGATGGGTTAATTATTGATCCAAATTAATTAAATAGAGGTTAATTTAATTTATTTGGATGTGGGGATTTGGTAGGATAAGTTAGTTAATTAAATAAATGAGATTTATTTAATTAACCAATGTTAGGCTATAGGAAAAATTAAATTAATTGAATAGATGGACTTTATTTAATTAATTTAAGCTAATGGCAAGGAGGGGATAACTAAGTCAATAAATTTTAATTATTTATTTATTTAATATTGGGTAGTGATTATGAAGATTGGGTAAATTAATTGAATAAAAATGATTTATTTAATTAATCTAGAGGAAGGGGAAAGTTAGTGTGGAAGATGTTAGGGAGATGCTGGAAAATGGTGGTGTAGGGTGTGTGATTTTCAGGTGTTTATATTTTGCCCCTCTTTGATGTGGCATCTCGATCAAGCAGGAGTGGCATCATATCAAAGGAAATTAAAATTTTGCCCCCAATTAACCAAAGAGAAGGGAAGAATAAGTGGGATGTGCCCCTCGAGAGATTACACAAATTTTTTTGGGTGAACTCTCGAAAAGAAGGAAATGGTAGGGAAAATGAGATGTAGGATGAAAACAAGATCAGAAGAAGAAATGGGGAAAAATGAATATGATATTTAAGGCCAAGGGTGAAAAATTAGGGTTATGCTAGAAAAATTAGGGCTAGGGCTTAAGTGAAGGATATAAATAGGTATGGGGGCCCATATTTCTCATTTTCACACCTAAGCTTGAGTGACTTAGAGAGAGAAGAACAATAGAGCATGAAAGCCATGGACTAGATTCCACATCATAAGCATTGAGTGGAGTGATTTTGAGAGTACTAGTGACCTCTAGAGGTTGGCAAGTCAGTATACGGTCTATCCATGCTTTGTACTTTAGGTTTTATGTATTGTTACCCTCAATTTTGAATATAATTTTTTTTTAACTTTTCACTACTTGAAAGTGTCGCCACTTTTAGCCCTTTCATCTTGGTGACCTATTCAATTCAATTGTCCTTATTGTAGATGCTTAATTAGCTACAAATTTTTGGTCAAACTCACATCATTTGTTTTCATGTCAATGTCACAAGTCCTTCACAACAGGGCATTACTCCCCTTGGCCCCATGACATCTACTCATGCCTCCATAATCCCATCCTTTTTTCCAACCCTTTTTCATAACCAAATACATTACCCAACACATCTCCATAGTTGTAACCCTTTAATCCAATATTTTGCATAACCATCATACATGCTTCATCCAACCTTCCTCATATTCCATTTTTATTAGTAGTACTATCTTCTCCCATTGGGGATATGATGGTACCATGTTAAGGTGTTTATACTTGGGAGAAACCAACTTAGCAATCAACAAGGTTTCAAACAACATCCATAGAACACAACACCAACAACATGGTCACTATGAAGTAGTTATTCAGAATGGGATACTATTAGCTCACTATGGAAATAAACACATAAATCCAAACATCCCAATCTTAATCCAAATCAGATAAAGTAAGATAAAATTGTCCAATGGTGAAAACCATTCTTATGAATCCTTGGAAAAGTAACATGATGAAAACCCATTTTTCGGCATCATGTGTAAATCAATTATCTATGTGAACCTTGCACTTGGGGGAAATATTATTCCATCAATTCATCCTATTCATCCTTTTCAATCACTAGCCAACCATCCATAGCATCCCATCATACCCACCTATCATATCTACATAACCATTTCAGTGTACCCAATCCATCCTCCCTTCTTGTTTTTGACCTTGACAAGGATAAGGAAAAAATGCTAAAACATGCTTTGGACACTCCTTGATAATATCCAAGAATTTATCACAAATACTATAAAATATTGTCCTAACTCATGGAGAAAGTTGATACCTCCTTCAATACAAGAAGTATAGTACATAATCACGAATGGAATATATTGAGTGGAGACATGTTATTCCTATGCGACATAGCCCTTGGGGGTCACATCATGAATCCCTCCATCAATCCATCCCCAACCATCCCATCCATCCTAGCAGTTAGCTTAGGTTTGGTTGGCCTAGTATGCTAGTGCTATTTGTGGAGGTACCTTACTAATTGTGAATGTGATGTTCAACTTGGTGATGAAAATTTGAGTCCTAGTTAACCCTTGACATGGTCCACTTTCACTTCTTTCCACCACAAAAGTGTTTAGTGCCGACCTAATTTGTATTGCACTTTTGAGGTGCACACACTTCATTAGGACTAACCTGATTGAGATAGGTCTTGGTTATAGATGGTATAAAAGCAAGATGAAGTTGAGTGGAGAAAATTAGAGAAGAGGATGTGAATGTGAATCAAGGGTAGTGAGTTGTGTGTGAGCCTAAATGCTTTTGACTTTGGAAAGCAGTGAGCACAAGGTGTCTACATTCCAGTGTGCTTGAATTTGCTAGAGGTAGTGAGCCAAAGGTTGCAAATGGAAAGGAGTGGCAATGGTGGATTTCTCTTATTTCTTTGAGATAGTGAATCTCTCTGTAATAGTCTTCTTGTTTCTTCTCTCTTCTGGGCAGTGAGCCCTTGGTAGTGAACCTTTCTTTTGGCAGTGAGCATTTCTTCTAGGTAGTAAACCCTTGGTAGTGAGCCTATTTGATTTTGGTTTTGTTATTCATATGTATGTGAGCTAATCCTTACCATGGTTTTCCCTTCTTGAGTTTTCTATGTAAATTTGGTGTTCTTATGTGTTTGAATGTGTTTGCATTGATGCTTGAACATATGTTTACATTATTCTAATGCATAATAAGAGGTTGATATTTGGAATTGCTTTGAGAATGTTTTAATTGACAATTGATTTACCCCCTTATCAGTTGTCCTATGCATTCTAACATCATCATCACCAAATCAATCTTTGGATTTTAGCTTAACTAAGGGAAAAATATTGTTTAATCTTTGGCTTATTTCTTGCTTTCTTATGGCTCTTGTTTTTCTTTGCATCAATTTATGTCCTTGGGGAATTTTATGGATATGACATCATGGTATCTAATATCATGGTGCCACATGCCATATGCCTACTTGTGATCTTTTCTTTTAGGTTAGACCCACAACATCTAGCAATTGTGTCATCATGGTTTTTCCATATCATGGTGCATCCTATCATATGCTAAAACAAACATTAGATCAATCCAAATATCAGCATCTTGTACCTCAACAATCCCAACCATTCACCCCCTGGCATATCTATCCCATCTATCCTTTCATCATATCTGCTCCTTCATCATTTGTAATCCTCTAAATAAACAAAATCTAAAATCACCAGTTCATTGTGGAACATGCATCATCATCCATACATTTATCATCTTAATTTTTGCATCACTAACATTCATCATTCATCTTTAATTTGCATTCCTACAGTAATATTGTTCATCCTTAACATCAATCCTTTAACCAATTCTATTCATTATCACCAGTCTTTTCATCTCTTGTTAACATCCAACTCTTTTTATATCTATCTTTTCCTTTCATCCCTAAACATCTTTGCTAATCTCTATTTCATCTATTTCAAGAGAACACCCATGTTCTTCAAACCTATCGATCCTCTTGAGGGGCTATCCCTACACCAAATGGAATCCAAAATCAAAATTGATAATCCATCCAAGAAATTGAAGTATCAAATCCAATCTGAATCAATAGTAACCAATCATTTTCAATCAATCAACCTAAATCAATCCATATTATAAAATCCTAAAATCAAGATCCCATCACTTGGAGCATATTACCACCAATATCATCACACCAAGTACCTATATCTACTTTATTGAAAGGGCATTCCTTCTTTTATTCACAACACCATTTCAAAGAGGGGCAAAATATAGACACCTAAATTTTACCATATCCACCATTGTCTAACATTGCTCCTAACATCACAATCCTAATACTACTTTTGACACTTTAAACACATTCTTAAGCACATCCTAACCACATTTACGTAATCTTAACAATAATTAATTAGATAAATTATATTTAATTTATTAAATAGGATTATTCTTTTAATATTTCTCACTTCATCAAATTAATTAAATAAATCATATTTATTTAATTAAACTAATTTCCTACATCCCTCTCCACTAATTAATTAAATAATCTTATTATTTGATTGACTATCTTAAAGTGATAAATCCAAATCTAATCCCCACTAATAAGATAACCTATGTCTCATTCACAATTAAAAATTAACAAATTCCACCTCATCATCCACTTTTCACCAAAGCTATGTAGATTCATTGAACCTATGCACTACCTCCAAAAGTCAAACTAATATTACATCTCCACCATCTATTAAATCATTGAAATCTCAACCATTCACATAAAGACAACCCTAAAAGTAACCTAAAATCCTCTCACTCAATATTAACCATCCAATTATATTTAATCTCAACCATCTATCCTTTTAGTTTGCCTTACAAGCTTCTAACTTTTCCCTAATTCATCTCATTCCATCCTAGCTATCCATTATAATAAAATCTTAGCACTCCATCCTATCATCCACACATATATAAATCAATTCTCGTCCTCAGCCAAAAAGAGGAGGATAATTTGTAGGTACATGCTTCTAGAATGATAAAAGATCTCCTTTAAGCCTTCATCAAACCCTCATCAACATAGGTGCATGCCATTGGAATCTTGCACAATCTTGGAGCAACCACACATCAAGGAGCACATACCTGCAACAAGATGGTATAATTCTCTATTTTAATGGAGCATTTGTTGTATATAATTCCTTCTTTATGCTCTATCTGAGGTATTCTTGGGTTTGGAATAAGGATTCTTTGGTTTGTATGAGTTTCCTCCTGTTTCATTCCAAATCTAAGGTATACACTATCAATTGAACATGTAACATGGGAAGGTGAACAATTCATATAGAAGAATCTAGAGTTGCTAAGCATTGAGAATTATATTTTTTTGAAGGGAATGGACATGTTATACCCTTAATATTCATCTTGCAAGTGTACTAAGGTTAAGCACTTGTAACATACTTAACCTTAATATTTTCATTTATTATCTTTAGTTAATTCATTAGGCTGACCTAATTAAGATGATAGTATGTGCCAATAAATAATTATGTCTATAAATAGTGAAGAGAAAGGTTCTTCTAAACCATATTAAGTTGTAAGATTAAGTTTATATTCTAATATTGTAATTTTTGGAGGTCGCCCCCTTGAATCGATATGATATTTTATTGATTTTTGCCTTTATTTGCAAGAAATATCCTTATAGTTCAAGAATTATTCCACATAGAATAGGCAAGAGTTTGATTCACCTAAAATGATTCAAATTTTTATTTTGTGAGGACTTATAGTTCTGTCCATCCAATTTAAAAATAACTAGATATTTTTAATACACATTTAATTCCTCAAATTAGTCACACAATAGAACACACCATTAAAAGCACAACAAAAGCACGCTCTAAGATGGAACTTCATATCATTTCATGGAGTACAAAAGCTCATGTGTAAGCCTACCACAGACAAGTACATGATGTGTGAAGTGTTTATAATCTTGAGTGCATTTTGTAGTAGTACCCCTCAAAAAGAACTCAATAGATATTTTTCTTGGCAAAAAGTGATTTTGGTACTTTGTCAGTCAGTGCATTACAATTGCCACTTGCAAAACCAATGAAATGGTCTTTGATCTAAGTGTATTACATATTGAAAGAACCACGAATTGACTAAAACAAGTATTGATATCCAAAATGGAGTGAAAGCAATTAAAAATTGTAATACTCAATTATGAACAATAACAAGTACATATAGATGAGAGAGGTGAGGAGGTTGAGTCGACTTAGGAGTCAACTTCAACACTCCACTCACCAAGTGTCAAATGAGTGTCGACACATAGCTTGGAGAATTGTGTCAAACTCTCCAAGTTGACACCTAGCCACCTAACATGGCCTAAAGCCACGTGCTAATTATATTACTTAGAATAAGTAATATATGATAAAGTTTAGCACTAACACTCCCCTTAAGCATAGCTTAGGTGGGCACAAGAAGAGATGGGTCCCGGCTACTAGCCTGGTGAGGTGCCCATGTACAATAAAGTCTCTCATAAATAAAGAAAAGGAGAAAACCCCGTGGGAAATAAAACTCCTCTCCAAAAGAGAGAAAATATGCATGAATCAGGAAGTTGCTTGTGTACCTCGATGTCGATGCTGAACTATGACTAGTGACTCCATAAAAGCTAGTATCATGAGGATTTAGGAACATTAACTGAATTTGAGGTGTGATCCAATGCAAGATTTAGGTTCACTTACCATAGGCTCTCAATGTGAGATGTGAACCAATGTGAATCTATTGCAAGATTGTGGATCATTTACCATAGGCTCTCAAAAAGTGTTTGAAGGATCATTTGATCCACTTGTTTCTCAATCCCACCTTCTTTTAGTTTGTAATCTCATTGAGTTAAATTAGGTGGCATAGTCCTCTAGAGTAATTAGATTCTCATGGACTTACACTTATCAGGTCTTAGCTCGTGACTTCTTTTGTTCATTGACCTTCCCATTGGGTGTTTTCAAGGTTGCAATGTGAACAAAGGTTCTTGTTGAAGTCAATCACACTTATAAAACTATGTAGATGATATGTTTTTGCAGACTTAGAAGTATGGAAAGAAAAATAACTCAATGACACCCCCAGAATTTGTGCTCTCCCTACTTTGTGGCACTTTATATTTTAGTGCTATAGGTCTAAGTAGGTTGATAATATCAAACCCTAATACTTAGTTTTTACAAAAAAATGTAAATTAACCTTATGGTTTTATAAAGAACCATTACTCCCTCAAATTAATTTTGCCCAAATATTAAATCCCCCCTATTTTGTATTTTGCATTGCTTAGTGCCAAAGAAAACCTATATTTAGCAACATAAAAGCATAATTTTAAATGCTTGCAAAGAATTAAAAAAAAAATGGTATCCCAAATAAATAAAACCCTACTTAAGGAAAAATGGGTGGCCAGTAGAGGGATAGATTTAGGGCAAAAATGTCAGAAGGAAGAAATTGCAGGGGCGAATTAGGGCAGCAAGTATGGAAGTGGGTACGAGACTGCAGAGATCAGTCTGCCCGCCGCCAAGAGTCCAAGAGAGGAAGAGTCAAGGGTCGACTTGTGCAAGCTAGAGAGGCCGTGTGAGCACAAAATGCAGAGGTCGTGACCATCTCAAGCAGGTAGGGTTGGCCTTGAGATGGGCGGTCAAGAACTAAACCAAGGTCCTTCGCCTCAAACAAGGGCCCGTCACCTCAAAAAAACCAGATCTCCTTCACACTCCTTCGCACACCATGGAATGCCTTTCAATAGACAAATCTTTTGCCCTGAAACGCCTCAGCAACAGGGTTGTTGGACGCCCATACTCAGCAATAAGGCCTTCCACACAGTTTTTGGACCTTAGGATGCCCCTGGCAGCGCCCTCAATGAGAAAACTTAGGCATTGATTCTTGCTAAGTTCTTAGTGTTATCCCATGCACGTCAACAGCCTCATACACAGGAGCGCTCGCGGGAATGTTTGCCTACGTGGAGATTAAAAAACCATGATTCAGAGGTAGGCGTGAGTGAACGCTGGGAAGATGAGCTTTAGGGAGTCGAGGGAAAGGGCCAGGTAGGCGGTGTTGTTGATGATGTTGCTTCACCCATTTGTAACAACCCATCAGAAACCAACGCCTCCTTCCCCATGTGTTGAATGTCACAAAGGGCGTTGGAATGTATGTGATCTCCACCAAGGGCGTCAAATCCATGGCCTCTCAACACCAAACATGAAGGATGGCCTCAGCACTAGTACACAGCAAATGAAATGCAAATTCACCTAGCAAATTGGGCTTTCACGCAATCAAAATCCAGAACACAAAACCATGAAAGAACAACAACGAACTTAGTGAGGATCTGATACCATGAAAGAACCACAAATCGACTAAGATGAGTGTTGATATCAAAAATGGAGTGAAAGCAATTAGAAATTGCAATATTAGATTATGAACAATAACAAGTACATATAGATGACAGAGGTGAGGAGGTTGAGTCGACTTAGGACTCGACTTCAACACTCCACTTACCAAGTGTCGAATGAGTGTTGACACATAGCTTGGAGAGTTGTTTCAAACTCTCCAAGTTGACACCTAGCCACCTAAGGTGGCTTAAATCCATGTGCTAATTATATTACTTAGAATAAGTAATATATGATAAAGTTTAGCACTAACAAATATGTAAAATTAGTTCATAGTGCAAAACATACAATTTAGAGATAGAATGGAAATAATTAGACTACACTAATAATCTAAGTACATGAAAAATTATGCACTTTCAAAAAATTGCACCTAAAATATTTTCATATAATCTCAAACATAGCCCCAAAACTTCTCAAAATTAGAATGGCTTAACATCACATCTAAGAATATATAATTTTTAGAAAATCTAGCCACCAAAAATCAAGAATGGATTAGACTAATATGAAGCCACAAAAGTTCTACCCCATTAAAAAAACTGCATCAAAAAATGAGCTTGTATGCTTGAGAACAAAGTAGATGAAGTTTAGGAGAAAAATCATAAAGCCCAATAGTGAAGGGGGGAGTTAGGAAAAATGAGTGATAATGACACATTGATGTCACTACATAATTTAGTGGATTCCACCAAAACCTTTTCCATATTTATAGGTTTAGATAAAGTTTAAGGCACTATAAAATCTAGAGATAATGTTGCCAATTGAAAGATCACTAGATAATGGGAGAGGTTCGTTAGATGATGCCATGTAGATCCTATTAATAGGAGTCTTTGGTATGGAGGGACCACATCAATTATCAATCTGTCATGTAGGCTAATAGATGGTCCATAGTGGCACAAATGACATGGATTGCATATGGTAACCCATTACTAAGTAATGGTTGGGGTACTACGCTATGGTACTATGATATAGGGTAACTACATGATATTTTTTTGTTTTGCATGAACTACTTAGGTACTATGTGCTGTACATAATGATTTTTTTTATTTAAAAAGTAAAGCATATAGAAAGACATATTGCACAATGATTTAACTCTAACAGTATATGCGCCTAGGTCATACAACCTTGGCCTATGTGCTTAGGTAGTTTTTTTGTCTTTTTAGTCAACTATTATTATTTCGATGATTTGATATACAATCCTAGGGTTTCAAGACCTTTTGGATCCAATGGCAGGTTTAGATTGAGCCATAATGCTCTAGAATATGAGTGGTCTATATATGCCCAATAAAAAACTCCTCCAAACCATTACAAATCTTGCCTCTAAAGCTATTCTAGACTAAACGATGAGGAAAATCAACAAATTTAGAACTCTTGAACCCAACACTATATGAATTTACAAATGCAAAAAGTGCAGTTTATCAACAAAATTACCCTTCAAGATTTAGATCTACTTTCTCTCATGACCTAGAAAAAGACTAACCCTATGACATCATTACTTTAATAATATGTTAGAATTTTTCATATACACAACAAATCTACCTAGGCTAATCACAACAATAAGAAAAATGAATAAACATATTCTATTCAATATAATGGAGTTAGTTATAATGAGTTACATGAAAATATGTCTTTTGGATGCATGAATTACAGAAATGATATGTCTAAGTGGTCATGAGTTGATTCTCAATCACTCCCAATCAAGAGGTGAGTTACCTTAGTCTAATTGGGATAGAGGTGGCCTTAATTAGAAAGAGGTGGCACCTAACTACCATCAATCTATGATTGATGATAGTGGTAGTACCTTTGTACCTTAAGTCAAGGTGTACACATCATTATTAGTTACCTAATTGAAAATAATTAAATATTCTTAATATCCTAACTAAATATATTAATAGGTGCAATATTATACCAACATATTGAATAGTTTGTATATAGAGAATGCACACATATTTAATATTTGCAGCTACTCAAAAAACTTATAATTGAGATTGTAGTGTCTTTTGTAATCACAGATAAAACTATATAAACCACTACACAATGTAAAATTGATGATGCTAAATGATGAATTAATAGAGAAACATAGTTTTTTCCATTTTATTGTGTTCATTCCTTTTGTGTGCATATATGCATGTTCATGTTTTTGTATCATATCATTTAGCATGTTAGTAGAGAGTGAAGAACTTTAACATGCCTCAAATGCGAAACTAGATCTAGAAGCTAACATGCAAAGGTTAAATAAAAGTTTATCCACAAGTCATTGCATGCATGGGGTATAAATGAATAAAAAATCATCTCATGACATAAAACATAAACAAAAGATTAATATATACTAATTATTCTAATTTTTATGTTTATAACAATTTCAACTTACAATATATTTGGAATTATTTTCATAAAAAATTAATTATAAAATCATTCACAAAATATCGAATCTAATCTATAATATAAAAACTTCTTCTATAATTTAAATTTAGAAATATTTTGTAAACAATAACTTATTTCAAAAATATATAGTGCAACAACATTTATGACCATCATTATCTTCATTGTGTTAGCAACAATTATACATTCAACTAAAAAGTCAAACATAGTGTTTTTAAAAACCAATCAAACATCAACTCTTTTATTAGTAAGTGCTAAACATTCAACAATTTAGTTTTATGTGAGAAAAATATACCTTACACTTTTCTTCTTTGTTTTAGGTCCATTGCATAGGATTATCTTGAGTGTAACAATTAGTGTATATTAGTGGAATTTTCTAATATATAAGTTGACATATAACTCAAACCTAACTTGATTCAATTTGTACACATCACAAAAGACCAACCTTAATCTTTAGTTCATGTGTTATTTTACCTAATTCAAATCTATGGGCACAAAGATGATCCTAGCATTTTAAAATTCAAATACCCAAACCCTCTAAATAGTTGTTATGAGTTGATTTAAGTGTGAAAATTACTCACTTGTGTGCTAGTGTTATATTTAACGACAGCACCTAATTCCTTTCAAATTATCAAATATCTATGAAAGAGACATCGTAGGACAATGGAGCATCATAACATCATTATAGAGCATGAATATTGCATCACCAACTTAAATCAAAATCTTATGCATCCACACAAGATAATTACTTGCCTTAAAAACTAATAAATAGTGTTTATTGACACTAGGCCTTTTTAGATAGATTTTAGGCATCAAGAGGAATAGATTCTTGACACCAAGTTTATCATAGTTCATTTCCACAGGTGTGGAGATTAATTTTGTGGGTGTGAAAGTGAGTAAAAAAATTAGACAAAATTTGTAGTAATGCTAAAAAAATTATCTATCATTTCTAAAGCATTGTTAAATTCAATGAATTAATTAACATTTACCATAGAAAATTTTCATCAAATTTAAAACTATTATTTTATTTATTTAAATTTCATACATTTATTCCAATAACATAAGCAATCTTTACAGAAAATATTTATATATGTGAGATTTATTTCCCTACAAAAATATAGAATTATAAAACATGTAGAAATTATTGCAAACATAAAATGATTTTTTTTAACTTGCCCCTTATTTGTGTAGGAAAATTTAACTTCTTATAAAAAAAATGCAAGATAAAATATTTGAACCCATAAAAGAAATGTTGTCAAAAGCAATGGCTTGGATTCATCTATACATTCCCCCACGGTCTATGTTATGATTATATCTTCAAACTTATGACTTTCTTGAAAGATTAAAAAAGTGGTGGCAAGATTTTAATAGAAATGATGTAATTTTAGGAAGAAGGGGGTAAAAATGTGAGTGTAAGAAGAAGAATTCATCCCCCAACATTTTGCAGCTTCTTTGCTATCATTTACCAACATGCAAAAAAATCATTCATCACAAACTCCCATATGATAATCTTCCAATGAGATGATCCCTCAATTACTTGTACAGGTGTTGCTACTGCCAATAGAAGTGGTCACCTCCATGTAGACACAGTATGTAGTACAAACCCATGTTCTTTCTCTAGGGTTTCCACTCTTGGCAACGGCACAATTCTTTTCAACAAGCAATAATTCAACAATTTCTCACTCCTTTCTTGGAGAACAAATGGCCTGAGGAATTCCCAACTGTGTATTAGTTCATTCCATTCTCTGCAAACTCAATAAAATGGATAAGAGAGTGGAGTGGAAGAAGAGGCAGTATACACATCTCAAGTATACAGATCTCAATCCCCACAATATCCATTCATCTTCCTCATTAACCTCTCTCTTGTATTCCTGCTCGATTTCGATTGCTGCGTTTAATGGATTGAGTGAGAAATGAAGATTCAAATTTGAAATTCAATGTAATCGTCGTAGTTGATTAATAACAATGAGTATTGAGACTAGCTAAATTATTGCCTAGTTTAATTTATGAGGAGCAAGGGGTGTTCATCCCAGGCAAAGAAACACCTAAGGGTCCAATTCTAGCTCATGAAATCCTCCACTTGGTCAACATAGAGAAACAAGAGGCTATGTTGGTAAAATTGGACATGTCAAAGGCATATGAAAGGGTGGAGTGGAAGTTCCTATTAGCAATGATGGATAAATTGGGCTTTTCCAAAGACTTTTGCAAATGGATTTCCTCATGATTCTCTGATTACAAGATGTCAATTATTATCAATAGTAGAGACACAGAGACTTTTAATCCCACAAGAGGACTGAGGCAAGGGGATCCAATATCTCCCTACCTCTTCATCATCATGTCAGAAGCCCTTACTTGGGCCATCAAGGAAGCCAAGAACAAATTTCAATGGCAAGGTTTGAGAATTAAAGGCATGCAAGACTCCTTCACGCATGCCCTCTTTGCAGATGACACCCTATTATTTGGGAAATCTTCTTTGACTGAGGCAATATCTATTAGGAATATAGTGGAGAATTATTGTTTAGTTTATGGGCAAGTTGTCAATGGTTCTAAGTTAGTGGTATATCTCTCCAATGCGTCTCAAGTCGTCCAAGAGGATATTAGTAAAGTTTTTAATTTCAAACTTGAATCCCTCCTAGGTAGCTATCTTGGGCTACCACTGTTCACAGTAAGACACAAAAACTCTCTTTGGAATAACATCATAGCTCACATGAATTCAAAAATGTCAGTTTGGAAAGGTCATCGACTTTCTCTAGCGGGTAGAATTGTTTTGATTAAAGTAGTGTTAGCAGTAGTCCCTACTTACATGATGTCCATTTTTCAAATCCCTAAAGGAGTTCTCTCAAAAATTGAGATGATCTGCAAGCAATTCATGTGGCAAGGTATGTTTCAGGAGAAGAAAGTTCACCTTTTGGCATGGGATAAAATTTGTAAACCAAAGGCTGAAGGAGGAGCAGGTATTCTAGATTTAAAGTTACAAAATCAAGCGCTTGGAGCTAAGCTAGCCTAGAGCTTTTATTCTAAACCGAATTCTATTTGGGTACAAGTAATGAAAAAAAAATATCTGGACTCTCATGAGAAGTACCAAATCTTCACAGTTAAAAACCCGCCAAGAGGATCGGCAATATGGAATTTCATTTCTAAATGTAGAGATATCCTTCTTCCAAATTGTCATGGATTATTCACAATGGGGAGAAAGCAGACTTTTGGTTCGATTCTTGGTGTGGGGAACCTAAGCTTTTGAATAGGGAGGACCTCCTAGAAGCGAAACTTTTCTTGCAGTCGAACTGGGGCAACAAGGTGAAAGACTACTGGTGTGTTAAGAGAGAGCGTGGATCTGTCATTATTAAATGGAAAAGCACAAGGAATTGTGATTTCCCCTATGATCATAAAGAGCAACTAAAAAAGATCCTGGCCAAAAGAATGGTTATCTTTTCAGATAAGGAAGATGTATTATCCTGGATAGGAGCTAAATTGACCTGCTACATAGTGAAAGCTGGGTATGGATCAGTCAATGAAAAGTTGATGGCAGACTAGCCGTCAATTTTATGCTGGAGCATTCTCTTGGTTGGCGATCAATAACAAAATTCTTACAAGCAACAGAATCAAAAGGTTAGGCTTTGGTCCAAATTTTCTTTGCACCCTTTGCGGGAAAGAAGTAGAATCGGTGGACCACTTGCTTTTACACTACCCGTTCAGTAGAGAATGTTGGTTATGGTTTATGCGTATGCTGAACTGGTCCTCCCCCCTCTCTAGTTCTCTAGTTCTTATGTTTAAAAACTGGCCTCTTCTTTTCTCATATTTGTTCTTTGCTTGCATTTAGGAGCTAGGTCCTTCTCTAGTAGTGTGGCTCATATGGCGGGAGAGGAACTACCGAATTTTCAAAAAAGAAGCCTCGTCGTTGAAGATAGTTTGCGGCAAGATTGAGGTGACTATCTCAAAGATGGTTTTATCTAATGTAAGAAACTTAAAAACCAAAAATTCAAATTGGTCCAAATGGGACTCCATCGTCTTAAAAAAGTGGAAGTTGCTGGATAGAGCCAACATAGGAGGTTTAGTTGTGGCAAAGTTCCATCGGTCTCCAGAGAGAAGGTTAAATGGATACCACCTATAGCCCCATTCATTAAGTTAAATTTTGATGGTGCATGTAGGGGAAACCCTGGAGTCTCAGGCACAGGGCGTTTCCTCAGAAGAGAGGATGGCTCTTTGTTAGCTGCCAAAGCAACAAAGATCCCAATAGGTACAAATAATGAAGCCGAAGTTTGGGCTCTGGTGCATGGGTTGCAATTGGCGGTCATGTTTCGAGTTAAGCATCTATGGATAGAAGGTGATTCTATTATTATTATCAATGCCCTGAAAGCTAAAGGCTTGGACAACTGGAAACTAAATTATATACTGCAATAGGCTTTTCCCTTTCTTAAAACTTTAGAGGACTTTAGATTTTCACACACTCTGAGGGAAGGTAATAAGGTTGCAAACGGACTTGCCAACATGGCAATAGATCACGCCATGACTGCAGAGGTTTTTATTCGAGCCCATCTTAGTCAGAATAGCCACATGTGCAAGCTCCTAAAAGATGATATGAAGGTTGCGTTCCCCTCATAAGTTGAGCTGGCCAGGCAGATTATTCGATTGGTTTTCTCCTTTTTGTCTAGCAGTTTGTCACTTTCACTCCTTTATTGCAGTGGGTACCTATTTAAGGCATATAGGATGGGCTGGAGGCAATTAGGATGAATTCACTGCTCCTGTCATGTCTAAGTGTTCAAAAGGTCTCTGCTTGTCTTTTCACCAAGGGGAAGATTGCCTGTGGGATCCAAGCATGCCTTTTGTTTTTACGTCTTCTCTGTATCGGATAGGCAGATGGGGTTTATTAATGGGGATTATTAATGTTCCTGACATGTCCAAGTCTTCAAAAGATCTTAGGTTGTCTTTTCACCAACGGGAAGATTGCCTATGAGATCCGAGCATACCAGCCTTTATTTTCTGTCGTCATTGTATCTAATAGACAGATGGGGGCTTTATTAATGCTATCATTGTTTATGATAGCAGCCCTGACCTATGCATGTGTGCTTGAGCTTGCGTGCTCTTACTGATAAGGTTATGCCGTGAGTTGGCCGGCCTGTTTTTAGGTTTTGGTGTTTATTGCTTTCTAGCCCCTTTGTATGGCTTTGACATGTGCCACTGTAATTACATTTTTACTCTTTTTTAATATCTATTGGTCTGAGGGGTCCCTTTACCCTCTTTTCTTTTTTTTTTTTTTTTAAAAAAATGAGTATGATGGCTACAGTTACAGCGACTGACTGAGAAGAGTTTGAGAACTAGAATGGAAAACAGAACGGAGACGAAGATGAAAATGGGCCCACAGAAGTCAAACCATTAGAGTGTGTTGTTTAAGCCCAGCGATTGATGCATTTGCAAATATCATCTCAGTCTGCGCCCAAAATGAGAGCGCTGAAGTAGAGTATTGGCATCTAATAAAGTATGGGTAAATGTCATTTTTGTGGTTATTGTAGTCACAACTGCCCTAGTAGAAATAAATGAAAAATGCGGAAGCTAAGCAGGAGAACGAATTTATTATATATTTCAATCAATTTTTGTTAAGATATTAGAGAAAGTGGATCCTCGCGAAGGTTTAACTGATGAGGATATTAGAGCAGCCATTCAAAATGCCACTAGAGAACATTTTAAAAATGTTCTCGTTGTTCCCGAGATCCCCTTTGAGGTTCTTGTACGGAAACAGATTGCTCGTTTATTAGATCGAAGTTTCAAGTGCTCGGAGCAGTGATTCTTATAACCCCGTGCTAGCGGTTAAGGCAGAGGTTCCCTCATCAAAGAATTATGATGGTCGATTTTCCTGTAAACTTATGGCCAAAGACTTGGGACTTGCATTAGTTGTAGCCAAAGGAGTTGGAATAGATTCCCCTTGGGGAACACAATTGCATGAAATGTATTCGATTCTACGCAGTAAAAGTAAAGGAAACAAAGATTTTTCCTTGCATATTTCTACATAAAGATCTAGGTCATTCTGAAGTTTCGGAGCATGAAAAGCCTTACGAGAAGAATGGAAATAACATTGTTTAAATTGCTACCCTCTTTAGAGGGAAAATACATGTATTTCAGGAGTGGAGAAATCCGCGGCTTGGAACTTTCGAGCAAATGCAATTGGTAGTCGTAATGCCAATTTTTTCGCTAACATATTTATGCCAAAATGGGAGCATGGTGATAATGATTTTTGGCAGATATTATAGTTCAAACGCCCAGTGGATAAGTATGAAAAAGTATCATCTCAAAATAGAAGTTCAGAGTTGGAAACGTGGATTTTACAGTTGGAGAATCTTGATATTCATGCAAAAACGTGAAAGCAATAAAAGAATTCCCAACCTGTTTTGAAAGATAACGTGTTGCCAATGACACGAACGCCCAGAGAGTGAATTCATAACCTCTGGAAGATATATGCATTGTCATTACGTTCACTGATTGAAACTGCTCCTAAATGGGCAAGGAAGAGCTACGGAAACTGCAAACACATCAGAAGCAGCGAACTCTTCCATTGCTCTCATTACCATAAAGATGGTCATTCGGATGAAGTGTTGGAAGCTACACCCCGAGTTGGCTCCTTCTAATTAAAAGAAGGAAAAGGATAAGAATGCCATCTATATGAAAAAGATCGAGGAAGTTAATGGGATCTACTCCGATGATGAGCACCTATATCTTGTGCAGGACTCAAGGAGTCTCGAAGATTGGTGATAGAGCTCATGTAGAAGAAGAGCTCACCCAATTGTTTCACGTAAGGATGCAAGTAAAAAAGTGGATATGAAGATAATAAAGAAATGCAAGTTGGCATTTGGTCTACATCCAGAGTACAAGGATGAAGTAATGCTTGTTGTTGTACCATTAGAGATCAAATATTACAGTTGTTATAACCTCAAATACTAAGAGGCTAATCAGTGTTATAGGAAGACCTATTTCTCCAATGAAAGAGGAACAATTTGTGCACAAAAAGGTTGTTCAAGGAATTGTTGTGAAGTATTGGATGCATCTAGAAGAGCAAGCTAAGGGGCAGCAAGTGCAATGAGATAAAGGAATGTCGTGTTGGGAAAAAGGTGTTGTTCATAACATTAATTAATTTAATTATGTAAAATAAATATTCTTTTGTGGTGCATCTTAATTGATATGTTTAACCACATTAAATATTTATTTGGTATCACATGTAAAAGTTGTATTTAACATTGGGAGACATAAGGCAAATATTTATTATTTGTGTAAAATAATAAATATTGGGGTTAGTGGTTTTGTGCTCATGGTTTTGAGTCACATTGTTTTTATCCAATACCACAAGTTGTATTTGTGTGAGCTTGAATCTATAAAAACAAGCACAAGGTTAGTGGTTAGAGTTGGCTCTTATTTTTTCAGGTTGTGTGAGAGGCTATCACTGTATTGATTTTTCTCTTGTGAGTGCACATTGTAAAGCATGGCATGGGATGTATGGATTCATGCTTGGATACATGGAGGTTGCAGTAGAGGAGCTTGATATTTCAGAAGTATTCATTGAGACTCTGTGACTGTATTGTAATTTCTTATTGCTGAATAATACATTGAGTATGGATGCTTTTGGACGCTGGGTTTTTCCCTCAATGACAGTTTTCCCAGGGTATATCTCATGTTATCTTGCTGATTGTCTATTGATCTTTGCATTATGGTAAATTTATAAGATTGTATACATCATTATCTCCTTTGGGTTATGTGGAATTGGCTTGATCTATCTATATATTCCTAACAAGTGGTATCAGAGATTTAAGGCTTTTTCATGGCTTGCATATACTTGCATGCTGCTTGTATGTGATGTATCTATACATTTATTGTTCTGGGCGTTTTCACAGATCCATGTTTTGGTACAACCCTTGTTTGTATAGATTTGGTACAAAGCTAAATCCATGAAGATGCAGGAAAATTTTTGGATAATACAAGATATGAGGTTGTGGGTGTTTCAGTTTTTTTGTGGTTATTGTAGATCTGAAGGTGAAAAAATCTTGGCAAAGCGTTCTCTGGTTGTGTGCTTTAACATGAGGGTTTTGAGGAGGAATTCTCACAGATGACCTCCTGGAACAAAACGGACCTCGTCATTGAGTCCAAGAGGCCCGAGAGATGAAGATTCATATATAATTTGCTATATTTTGGCCATATGACCTGAAGCAAAAAAAATTATACTCCCCCATGTAGACGGTACAGCGGTATAGCCATTGCAAGTATAGGTACACAAAAATTAAGAATAAAAATTTCATGCACTATTAAAGTTTTGTATAGTGAAAAACAAAAATTAAAATTTTGCTTTAAACTATAGAAATGCACTTTTTTTGAAAAAAGGCAAGATATTAAAAAAAAATAGATTTGAATTAAAACAAAAAAAATGATTTGACCAGTGGGCTACAGAACCGCCACGGCCTACGCCTGCGTCATACTGGTGCAGAAGATGCAGTAGGGGCCTGTCAACACCTTGTCGTGTCTAGCAACGCTCCCAGCGAGCAAGCCAGGCCAACAGGACCTTAGGCCCCCGGCCATCGCTGCTGGTCCGGCAAGCAACGTCAGCCCCTTTGGGGTGTTGAAACCAAAGCAGTGGGCAATAAAAAATTTTCAGCGGCGTTAAATTTTTTATGACAGGCCTTTAATGAGTGTTAAAATCCAAGAGCCATCATATCCCTTTAATAGGCATTAAAACCTATGACAGGGGCATGAAAAATTTTGTGGCAGTGAATAAAATTTTTAAATTGAAAATTTTAATGCCAAACTCCACTTTGCATGCATTTTGGGTCCATGGAGACAATTAAACATTTTTGAAACTTTTTTCAATTCCACCAATCAAAGCCTAGTCAATGCCAGCAATATGCTCAATTACTGATGATGTCAACACTGATGTCGGTGGTACGGACAGGTCCCAATGGGGCCCTTTTTAGCCCTCAGAGGGCATTTTTCTTCCAACGGGCATAACTTTCACCCACGGTATTAGATTTTTGACTTCTTATAGGTGTCAAAAAGCTCTCTTCGAGAACTACGCAGTGATGTAGGTTTGAATGTTAGATTTTTTAATTTATATCAGAATTTACTGCCCAAAACTAGGCATTACTTTGAGACTGTTTTATGCTCATTACGTTTGCATACGGAATCAGATTTTTGATTTCGGATAGGCATTGGAGACCTATTGCTGTGTATGATAGATTGGGTCATATAGATTTTTAGTTTGGTGTGTAGAGAGATTTTGATACTTGTTTGACCACGTGTGGGAGCCCGATATTCAGGGTACGATTTTGAGAGCATTCAGATGGATTTTTTGGCACAAACCTATGGAAGTGGATGTTACTATGTGACCATCAGTATGTTATAGCAGGTTTTCATATTTGTGCTTCCAGTTATAGGTTTGCAGATATTTTCAGAGTTTGATCTTTGATGGAGACATGTACACAGGTTGTCTTCTAGTTTGAGGACATGATTGATACACGTGTGAGACTAGGAGTCTTGTTTCAGTAGAAGTTGAGTACAGGTACAATATTGATAATAATTATGGTGTCATGGATATGTAGGTACACTTTTACATTGACACAACATGATTATGAATGCGGTTGATAGGTATGAGTTATGATGTTTGATTCATGATTACAGGTGGTGTTGTGGTGTAGTTTTAAGGGATTGTTCTTATCTCCTAGATGTTTGATTAGTTCCTTGACTATGGTCTTTGTGTTGTGGACTTGTTGGCAAATAAAATCTAACATTGATTTGGTGTTTGAGTCTTAGAGTCTATAGGTTGTCTTATTCGATATCTCAGTTTGCGGATTACTAATGTGATGATGAGTTTGCATGTTACATGTGTTTTAGATCTTTGAATTATGTAGTTTTGTGGATTAGCTACCCCTTGGCTACAGTGAGATGACTCGTATGTGGACTATCTTTATCCATGATATTGATTTAGTATTTATGAAGACTTTGTTAGTTGGCCTTGTTTGTGGTCATGTGTACATTTGTATGTTACATTGAGATGAGAGGATGAATGATTTGAGTGCCTGGATAGTCAGTTATTTGGACTTATATCATGTTTATCATGATGTCATGGATAGACTAGATACATAGTTTTATGTGAGCTTTTGATAGTGATGGTTTTCTCTTCTTAGTTTGGAGATCATGGTTTTACTTTACCTTTTGGGAGTTGATGTTACAACAGGATTCCTTGATTATGTTGGGGCTATGGATGATCTTTATTTAGGAGATAGTTACTTTGTTGCCATGTATACCTTGGTGTCATGATTCAGTGGGAGCTTTGGTAGTGATATGGATTCATCATTAGTGATGGATGGTCTTATTTAGTGGTTGTGGGTGTCTTGGAGAGGCTCTTGGATTATGATTATTGTTTTAGTGAGAGTACTTTGACATCCTAAGTTCTATTGTTAGTAGATGGTTATCTTCATGTTGTTCGAGATTTTGACATTTTGGTTTACCATGGAGGACTTTTGGAATCTTTGGTTGAGGTGTTGGTTTATGACTTGTTAGTTTGACATGTTGATCCTTTGTTTAGAGATGTTGGTATTGTGTATTGGTTTACTCTGGATACTAGTTTGAATATTGACAAGATACAGGTTCTCTTGAGACAGGATGTGTGCATTGATGCATGTGATCTCCTTGGAGGAGATGTTAGATCATGTTGTCATGATTGGGTTCCTGATTCTACAGTAGGAGCATTGATAGTGATCTTGCATGGTTCTCTTGGTATTGAGTACATTGATCATGTGCTTGGGAGCTTCATGATAGTGCAATGTTGCATTTGGAGTTTAGCATGGATTGATTGTGGAGGTACTCTTGGATACTTGCAGACTTAGGTGAGGTTGGAGTTCTCTTTAGATTAGAGAGACTTGTTGAGATGATTACTCATTGGAGATTTTAGCAAATAGACTGAGGAGCGTACACTTAGATATGGACATGAGTTCATTATGGACCTAGAGGAGATTGTTCTTGGAGAGAGTATTTATGACTTGGTGTATCCTGGAGGGGCATTCTCATTCCCCACTCTTGGTCTACTCAGTGGTTTATCATCTATAAGGTATTGCCCATCCTTTTAGATGCATTTTTCTTTATTTTTTATCTTCTCATGGTTATGGATCTTGAGCTATGGTTATTAGTTCTAGAGGGTTCATTTGAGGGACATTGGCATGGTTATCTCTTTGTTCATATGGTTTGATTTATGATTTCCATTATGAGGAGTTTAGGAGATGTGATTGGGCTTAACCCTGGTTATGGAATAATTATGAGTTTGATCTTCCTTGGTTAGAGAGGCTTACATCCATGTTAGTTACATGATATATATGTTCATTTGATCAATGAGATTGAATGATTGGGTGTTGTTGAGGCTTTTTCATTTGGTGTTGTAAAGTAAATCATACTTGACATAGCTTTGCACTTTGAGGTGTTGGTAGGACATTATGATCTACAGGTTTTCTCTCTTTGTCTTATGGCTACTTCATGGAGGATCATGTTGATATGGTTGGAATTGGGAGAGTTATTGTGACATGTTATGAGAGAGTATGCAGCGATTTATCATGCATGTGTGGATCATTGTGATTGTTCTTGATACTACATTAGCTTTTTGATTAGCCACACCTTGGTTTGAGTGTTGATTGGTAGACTTGGTATGCCTTGGATCTATTTTCAAATTTGACATTACCCATGTAGTGCGAGCTCCTGGATGTATGTGTTCTTCATTGATAGGTTTTATACATGGAGCTTATTATTGCAGTATATGGGTTTGATATGTTATTGAAATGAGTTTATTGATTTAGTTGATACCTATGAGGTATGGATGGTTGGATGTATTAGCATATGTTGTGATGCTATTTTCAGTCATGTGGGTTTTTAACCTTTTGATACCTACTTAGAGACTTTGTTATCACTTGGATTTGATGCTTGTGTTCTTTGGATTGGTACATCTTCACCTTGGCATGTTCCTTTTCTTCCATAGGTGGCACATTGGAGGATAATAGGAGTTCTCACTCAAGATGGTGGTTACATTAATTTTATTGCAGGTATATTGATGGAGCACAAGAGCATTTTGGACATTCATGTGGTTTCATGTTTGCCTATGATGATGTATTTCATTGATTGACCCTTATAGAATGTATACAACAAGTGGGAGAATGTTGGGAAAAAGGTATTGATCACCTTGCATAACATTAATTAATTTAATTATGTAAAATAAATAGTCTTTTGTGGTGCATCTTAATTGATGTGTTTAGCCACATTAAATATTTATTTGGTATCACTTGTCAAAATTGTATTTAACATTGGGAGACATAAGGCAAATATTTATTATTTGTGTAAAATAATAAATATTGGGGTCAATGGTTTTGTGCTCATGGTTTTGAGCCACATTGTTTTTATCCAATACCACAAGTTGTATTTATGTGAGCTTGAGTCTATAAAAGAAAGCACAAGGTTTGTGGTCAGGGTTGGCTCTTATTTTTTATAGGTTGTGTGAGAGGCTATCATTGTATTGATTTTTCTCTTGTGAGTACACATTTTAAAGCATGGCATGGGATGTGTGGATTCATGTTTGGATACATGGAGGTTGCAGTAGAGGAGCTTGATATTTCAAAGGTGTTCATTAAGACTCTATGAGTGTACTGTAATTTCTTATTGCTGAACAATACATTGAGTATGGATGCTTTTGGAGGCTGAGTTTTTTCCCTCAAAGAGGGTTTTCCCACGGTATATCTTGTGTTATCTTGTTGATTATCTATTAATCTTTGCATTATGGTAAATTTGTAAGATTGTATGCATCATTATATCATTTGGGTTATGTGGAATTGGTTTGATCTACCTGTATATTCCTAACATGCCAGAAGACAGAAAACGTGTACATTTTGAGAAAGAAGTTGATTCTAAGATCAAGGTGAAACCTTTGAGGATAAATACTAAATAGTCTTTTTCTATTTATTTTTGTGGAATGCATGTGGAAGATGTTCTACTGCAAATCAATGGAGTTGAAAACATCCCTTTCTCTCTATGTTACTTTTCCCTATTAGTAAATTAAGTCATTTTAATGACTTAATATGGTGATTCTTCATTCATAACTTAAAGTTATGTTAATGAATTTTCTAAATATGATCAAAAGGAAGACCAAAAGTCATTTAAAAAATTGGTTACAAAATAAGGAATAGGATTCTTTGTTGCAACTGATTTTAAAGAATTAGTTATATTCTCTATAGAAAAGAAACTTATAAATACGTAGTGAGGGAAAGGAGGAGGGATCTTTTTCTAGAGGAGTACGGGGATATTTTTGTACAATTGTGCAAGAATCCTAAAAGGGAAACTTTGGGTTCCATTTCTATTATTAACACAAAAGAATAGTGGACTTTGAGTCATTTTTATTGCTATTATGTTGTGAATTATTCACGTGTTGAATTTATACCATATTTATTTATAAAAAGGAAATCTTGCATGTTTTCTTATGGATTGTTGATAATCTACTTCCTTGTATATGTGCCATCATGAGTATCTTCTTTCGTATGTTTGAATTTGATGCGACGATGGTTTCCAAGAATGTATTGTGTAATCATCACATTCTTTCATTCATATGTTAGGACAGAGCTTTGGTGACCTTCCTTATCTAAACTTTGCTTTTTAGTTTCCTATATTGCATCAGGAATTTAAGAATTTTGTTTATTTTCATTTCTAGAAAATCTCCTTTCCTACGTTCAGGTTAAAAGAAAACCTATTTTATTTTTCTATTTATATCATATGAGGGAGTTACCCCTCTAAATGCAGAGGAAGGTTATTAACTGATAATACCCTCTCCAACTATTAGTACATTTGTGGCTATTTGTTGGGAAATTTTCTTTCTAAGAGCATAGCGACAAATCTATTCACTAATTGGTATTTATTGCCAATAAATGCAGGGTAGAGTAGGAATAATGATTGCATTAAAGCACTAGGTTAGCACAATCGAGTCAAGCATAGCAACTCTAATGGAATGATTAGCACTTTTGTCCTAGTTTAGCACCTCCATAGCGGATTAGCACTTCCATCACGTGGGAAATTGCCAGTGGTTAGGGTTAGGTAAGCACCTTCATTGGGTGGATTAGTGCTTTCATGCCATTTCAGTGCTTGCATGGGGTAGTTTAGTGCATCCATGCCTTTCAACACTTGCATGAAGTTGATTAGTGGTTTCATGTCTTTCGGTGCTATCATGGGCAATTTCAACACTTTCATGCCTTTCATTACCAATGTAGGGTGTATTATTGCTCGTAGGTGTTTTAGCTCCAACACGGTGTCTATCAGTGCTTGTGTAGGAATTAGTGCTTGTGCAGGTTCTATTAGCACCTACCCACCTTTCAATGCCAGCATGGAATTTGTTAGCACTTACACATGTTTTAGCGCTTGTGCACCTTTTAGTGCCAACATGTGGGGATTTAGCACTTTTGTGCAATATTTTAGCAAAAGGTAATAAAGTGGTTATGGGTGTAGGAGGGCTTGTTTCCATTGCAATCAAGGGAGCAGAGGCCACCTCCATTAGATTTCAGGGAGAGATTCAGTCCTGGAGATGTTTTAGTTCTAGAGAGGATTAGTTTACAACACCTTGCATATATGCCAGAGATTTGAGCCCATACGGCCATGATGACAACATCAGTCGAGAGGTGGTAGAGTGAGCGATGTGCATTTCTTCTACTAATGTGTTAGATGGCCATCACCCTTGAGGATGTGTGGTGGATCCTATGGTTCTCTATTCATGGAGAGCTGGTTGTATATGATCAGGTGAAGGGTATAGCAATTTTTAGGTACATGTTTGTACCTGATGTCCTGCCTATGGACAAGAGGGGTAGGGAGATGAGGTGGGATGATTTTATGGATACCTTGGAGGGCTTGTTATTGTACATAGTGGGGTTGAGTGGAGGGCTATTGATGCCATACAGGAGGTCATGTGACTTCTTTATAAGGTGAGGAGTCATACTAGAGTACATTTATGAGGAGGGGATAGTATATGCCTTGGGATCATGTGTATTAGTGCACCTATACCATGATATACATTTGGTGGTATACCAATAGGGAGCGAGCCTAGGGTGTGAGGTCACACTACTACATGTCTAGGTTTGGGATAATATCACTGTGACATGACCGGTATGCGCCTATGCAAGGCTAGTGGGGTAGCTATTTGTTTTTACATACACCAAGGTTTTACAATATAGTCAATTGGATGCTTTGAAATACTAGCTGTGGGTTTTTGATGAGATGGACATAGTGGTTTGGCAGTGGTGGTGGGAGTGTGAGCCATGAGTGGATGATGTGGATCATCTACCGTATGCTTGGCAAGGGAGGTACTTGATGGGGAGGATTGAGCATATCATAGATCGATACATGCTCGAGCATGTACTAAGGTAGTTCAGGCTTTGATGGGGGGAGCCATAGGTAGTGGTCGTGTTTCCTCAAGGTATGAGGGAGGCACCTGATTGGGGTGTCCCTATTGACTCTGCCAGCGTGATATTAGCATTTCAAAGTTTTGTACCAATTCGTTGGGACTATATGTCAGATATTATAGATATTGAGACCACCCTAGACTATGATATATGGTGGTAGGAGCAGCAGCTAACAAGGATAACTATTCTAGTTGGTTAGTTGGTGCAGTTAGAGATAAGTGAGGAGGAGGATTGAGGAGGATATGGTGGAGGTGGTAGAGGTGGTTTGGCTATTGGTGGATGACGAGTATGTTAGAGGGTCAAGGTAGTAGCAGGGGGCTTGAGAGGAGGGGATGAGGAGGAGGTAGACCCTGAGGTGCTACAAGTAGAGATTTGGAGCATTATGGATAAGATGTCTAGTACATGAGTGGAGTGGCATACTAGGGAGGCTCAGTTAGTTATCTCTAAGTCAGAGATAGATAGGCTATGTGGAGAGTTCAGAGCTACATGGGGGTAGATTGTAGACTTGACTGTAGCTAGAGGAGGAGGGGTGGATCCTATAGAGCTAGCACATGTCATTCAGGAGTGGGATACTGCGATTGTAGAGAGGGATGCTACTAGGGTAATACAACAGAGGGTCAAGCGGTAGGAGGCCTAGCTCCATGCAGAGTTGGATATAGTGTAGTGGGCTGTGATAGTAGGGTTGGAAGACACGTGACATGACCTTGTGTAGATATATGGGGAACTAGTAGAGGCTAGGGAGAGGGCACAACAATATCAAACTTTGTATCATGCAGTAGTGCTAGAGGACCAGAGGCAACCTAGCTTTAGTGCTTAGAGTCGATTAGGAGCTAGCCGATCAGCTAGGTTGAGGAAACACTCAGTGACAGGGCCACTTATGCCACCACCCCAAGCTATGCCTCCACTAGCATAGGGGCCAGTAGTGCCACCATAGGGTACATGAAATGTCCCACCCTAGTTTTTTTTTCTGATTTTCTTTTTGATGCTATTTTTATATGTTTTATTTTTGCATTGTTTTCATTGCTCATAACATATATAGATAGTATAGATGCATAAAAGTGAAAGTAATATCAATAACAATGGAAATACACAATACCCAGATGGAGAAATGTAAGGTCTGATAAACTCACTTACTAAAAATAACCTTCGCAAAAGCATTTTGGTACCAACAATAGAAGACATTAATTATACAATGGAGCAGAACAAGGAATAATTAAATAACTTCATCATTATTTCCAATTGGGTTTACAATGGAGAAGTGTAAGGTCTAATAAACTCACTTACTAAAAATGACCTTTGCAAAAGCATTTTGGTACCAACAATAGAAGACATTAATTATACAATGGAGCAGAACAAGGAATAATTAAATAACTTCATCATTATTTCCAATTGGGTTTACATACATTAATGAATTAATAACTACATCACTACAAGGCCGTGCCTTTACAAGATTTAGCCATATAGGCCTGTACAATGCTAACATAATAGCAATAATATCTTCTGCACAAGCACCATAGATCTGAGGAGAGAGAGAGAGAGAACATCATCATGGTGATATCCACCCTACCACAAATCA
The DNA here is from genome assembly GCA_027924645.1 of Cunninghamia lanceolata. NCBI lineage: Eukaryota > Viridiplantae > Streptophyta > Pinopsida > Cupressales > Cupressaceae > Cunninghamia > Cunninghamia lanceolata. The sequence goes on from BSBN01000888.1 coordinate 1,054,700, forward strand.
TAAAGCTTCCCCGTGCTTTCCTACTTGAAAGCCTGACCCATCACGAGGGGTCTAGTAAACTGGAACTGACATAGTGAAAGAATTTGGTGCTCTACTTAACTCATTACATAATGCAAGTATGAAAACTACATCACAACTCATACATACTTTTCAGGAAAGGTAAATTACATATGAAATGAAATATTATCCCTCTCAAAGAACATACATTCGTTCTTGATATTGAATGAACATATACCATGGACATAATTAATGAAAAGAAGTGGAATTCATTTGTCTATCAAGGTCAAAATTAGGTTCCTTTTTCCCATAATGTTTAAAATGATTGAAAACATAATCCTAAATCATTTCTATACCATTTCTCTTAATTTAGAAAGAAAAGTTTAGTTAAGATTTTACAATGGATACTAATATTGAGCCTTTTAGGTTATGGAAAGATAGAATTTTCTCATAATTACCTTATTGGTTTTATATAACCTACAAGTAATATGTTAATAGTTTCTCCCTTGTTCTTATAATGATATTATAATTACTCTATTCATGGAAAAATATCACAAAGTGTGGAGTTACATCACTCTTGATTGCATGTTTACGATTATGTTCCAAGTTACATATGATAATTATTCAAGGGTGCTACCATAATAATGGGTTACACTTTCTGGGACATCCTAATTTTTGTTGAAATCACATATTTCTAGAAAATATAATAATTTAAGCCTTTGAAAGTTCCATTTAAATGATTTTAATTGAAGAGGGTTTGATCAAACCCCCTTAGATTCAAACCCCCTTGGATAGAACCCCACTAGTTTTAAACCATACCTATAATGGAGTCTCCTCTACACCTATCAAAATGCTGATAAAAATTACTTTTGATTTATATTTTGGGGGATCAAATGAATTCATTAAAAATTTACATTTTGTAAGTATGTAGTCCTTATTATAAGCTTCTCAAAAAGTATAATTTTAAATATATTTATTTTTTATTTCTTGTGAATGTAGATTTTTCATCGAACATCAAGTTTTCTATTCTACACACATGGAAAATTGGTAAATTAATGGAAAATTAGTAAATTAATGAAAAAAAATCTTGAAAAATATCTATGCCCTAGTTATTGATGTCCTTATTTCAACAAAAAAAATTGAATTTCGATACATACAGAAAAAGTTATATTTTACGAAATACGCCTATGTCTAAATTATAATTGGGTTGACTTCAAAACATAATTAAAAAAAATATTCAACAAAACATTATCAAACCAAATGCATGCCCTATATATTAGTGTTACCAATCTAAATTCAAAAGAATCATAATTTTATCCTTTGTAGAAAAAAAGTTGCACTACGAAATACAGATCACTTTAAAAAAATGTTGTTTACTATTAAAAACTAGTTATCAAAGGAGATGCAAAACAATTTATAGTTTAACTCCAAATTTTAAAAAATATATATATTTAGAATCTACAAACAAAATCTCACAAATCACTAGTTTGCATCATCTTCAAATTCCTAATAGTTTAGCGGCTATAAGTGTCAGAAAGTGAAAATTTAGTTCAAAATGTTGATCTCAATGTCAAGTTTGGCCAAAAAGTTTAACCCATTATTGTGGGATGACTCTCGAAAATTTCAGAGAACAACGATCTATGTTATAACTAGTTGAAGAAAAGTTTTGTTTCCATATATATATATATAAAATCAATTTTACTGGTTCTTCACATTATGACAAAGTTCATATGCTTTCCACAATCACTATAAATTAACGATAACTACTGGTTTCGTCAAATATGTTGGTTGCTATTAGCAAAAGCACTTATAGCATCTCATAGTTCAAGAAAATAGATTGTTTAAGATTAAGCATTCATCATCAAGGTGTCCATTTCAGAAAAATAAAGTTTACATCAACCAATTCACTATTCTGGTTTGCATGTTTTGTCTAAGTTTACTATTTTAGTGCTATGTAATGATCTAAAAGAAAAATAAGTTGTCTTTCTAATTTTGTGAAAATATACTTGTTTGAAATAAAATGATCTATTTGTTTTCCATCATTTCTGACTATTTTCATCTCAGTGTTTTGGTATATCCTTTAGGTAAATGCTTGGTTTTAGTTGAGTGTAATCACAATACAATATGCCTTTATATGGAATCTAACATAAAACAACAGTACTTGTGAAAAATTCTATTGCAGCTACTGACTATTAATCTCCTATCTTATGTAGATTATTTGACTGCCCAAAATTAATTCACAACAAATATTAAAAAATAATACAGCTGCAACTTCACAAATAATCACGGAGATAGAAAAATAAAATATGCAAAATAATTGACACAATATTTTTGGACCAATTGTCCCTAGAAAAGCCCCGAAGGGAAAACCAGCACTACAGATGAGAAATTTTATTAAATTTCAACACATCAAGAGATACATAAACTGCTTGCCTCTTACTAGCAGAGCTCTGGCAATATTCTCCTCTGAAAATTCTTGTCCCAATTTCTCCTGTAGAAATTCCACTGTTGTTGTCTCCAACACTATCACTGCGCCCTTGCTCTCACTGCAAATCAATTTGCTATTACTACAAATTTATTTATTTGCTATCACTACAAATGTTTTTTAGATCTGTGTTCTCCAAATGCCCATTAATCCTCTTTTATAATCCTCTCATTAAAAACCAATGGCCATGATTTAATCTCAATTAATGGCTACTATCTAGAAGTCTCTCGAGAAATCAATTTTCTAGATATGGAGATAATTATTCCAGTTGTGTTTCTAGCCTCTAATCACCACCCGAGACTAGAACACCTATCCAAGCTACTTTAAAATTAACACTCCCTCTTAGCGAGGAAGGTGTTCTCATAACACCCAACTTATCTCTGAAGAAGATGAATTTCACCTTCCCCAATGCCTTTGTCAAAATGTTTGCTACCTGCTGATCTGTAGGTATATACTGTAGCTAAACAATCCTCTGTTGTACATAATCCCTAATCAAATGATACCTGATGTCTATATTCTTAGACCTATCATGAAACACTGGATTCTCAGATAATCTGATGCAACTCTGATCATCACAGTGTATCACAGTAGTCTCAACCCTCTGACCAAACAAGGCTACCAGCAACTTCCAAAGCCATATAGCCTCACATGTTGCCATGCTAGCTGCTACGTATTCTACTTCTGCAGAACTTAGAGCCACAGAATTTTACTTCTTGTTGTACCAAGAGACAAGTCCTGATCCCAAACTAAAGTAGCACCCTGAAGTGCTTTTCTTGTCCACTATACTACCTGCCCAATTTGCATCAGCATAGCCTACTAACCTGATACCATCACCTCAAGCATATATGATCCCATACTCAATTGTACCACGCAAATACCACAACACATGCTTTGCCACTGTCCAATGCACTCTCTTCAGCTCAACCATGAACTAACTAAGAGAGTTTACTGCAAAGGATATATCTGGCCTATTGTTGACCAAATACATGAGAGATCCAATCAATTGCCTATATAAGGTGGGGTCTACATCCTTTTCCTTGGATGAGTCTACCTTCTTCCAATTCATGATCATAGGTGTAGACATGGCTATGCAATCCTGCATCTCAAACCTCTTCAAGATTTCAATGCAGTATTTCCCTTGTCCAAGGAAAATCTCTCCATTTGTCTTCCACACTTCCATGCCTAGAAAGTAGTGCATAAGCCCCAAATCCTTCATCTCGAACTCTGCTGCAAGGTCCCTCTTGAACTCCTCTATGAGCCCCAGTGAACCTGTTAAAAACAAGTTGTCCACATATAGAACAAGAATGAGAACTTCACCCCAACCACCAAGTAGTAGAGGTTAGCATCTGCCTCACTCTTCACAAAGCCTATTCCCCGCAAGTATCTATCAATGTGTTCATACCACGCCCTGGGAGCCTGCTTGAGTCCATACAAAGCTCTCTTCAATCTACACACATGGGTTTCACTGCTATGTGCTACAAAGCCCTCTGGTTGTTCTATGTATACCTCCTCTACCAATTCACCATTAAGAAATGTTGTCTTGACATCCATTTGATGGATTTGCCATCCCATATGTGCTGCATCTAAGATTACAGCTCATATAGAAGTATACCTGGCCACTGGAGTGAATGTCTCATCATAGTCTATTCCCTCCTTCCAAGAGAACCCCTTAGCCATGAACCTTGCCTTGTATTTCTTGATGCTACCATCTACACTGTGCTTAATCTTATAGATCCAGCATGATCCAAGCACTACCCTATCTGTCGATCTAGGCACAACCTCCCACACATTGTTCTACACTATTGAGGTATATTCCTCAACCATCACATATTGCCACACCTATTACTGTGCAGCCTCCTAATAGCTAGAAGGCTCTCTATCTACCAACTGACTAACCAATGCCACATAGTCATTATACCTAGCTGGTTGTTTCTACTGTCTACTACTCATCCTAGGAGCTCCCACAAACTCCTGAGTATCCCTATGTGTCTGATGAACCTCACGGTTCCTCCTGTCAACTATAGATGATGAAATATCAAACTCCATATCTTCTTGATTCATTTCTTGGATTTGTTGTATCTGTTGCTCCATACTCTGCGAACTCTCAACACCTAAGCATGTGCTTGTACTAGTAACTATACTCGTGCTTCGCTGCCCCTGTTTTGGTTGAATAATCCTTGGAGCTTCTGTTGGCTGCTCATTCTGATCATCTGCTGGAAAATCTTTAGACCTCCTATATGCCTTGTCCTCCATGAATTTGACATCACACCTAACTATAATCCTCCTGGTCCTTGGAATAAATATCCAATATGCCTTTGAGGTCTCTCTGTACCCCACAAAGTACCCTCTCTCTGTAGTCTAATCTAACTTGGAATGTGTAGGCCCTGGAATGTGACAAAATGCCAAACTCCCAAATATCCTAAAGTGACTGACATCTGGCTTCTTCCCTAGGAATGCCTCCTCTGGTGTCATCTTGCCCAATACCTTATGTGGAACCCTTTTCTATATGTATACTGTTGTACTGCATGCCTCTACCCATAAGTAACGTGGCATATCTTGGTCATACAACATAGCCCTTGTTGCCTCTGATATAGAACGATTCTTCCTCTCAGCAACCCCATCCTACTGCGGATTGTAAGGAACGGTCCACTCTCTCTTAATTCCTTCCCTAGTACAGAACACCTGGAACTCTTTCCCTTTGTACTCACCTCCATTGTCTGACTATAGAGCCTTTACTTTCCTACCTATTGAATTCTCCACAAGAGCTTTGAACTCCTAGAAGTGACTAAAAACCTCATCCTTGGTCTTCAAGAAGTATATCCAAGTCTTCCTGGAGAAATCATCAATAAAAGTAACAAAGTGCTCGTATCCTCTAAGAGACTTCATTGACATTGGTCCACATATATCTGAATGTACTAGATCAAGAACCCCCTTGGATCTGGTGTCACTCCTTAGAAAAGCTACTTTCGCAAACTTCCCCAATACACATCCCTTACATACATCATCATGCTCTGTGCTCACCTCTAGAACACATGTCACTATCTCATGAAGAAATTTAAGTGCTCCATGATGTATATGGCCCATCCTCCTATGCCATAGCTCTCCTTAATCACTAGGATTACTGCTGCTCACTAGTGCCTTAGGAGTATCAAACTACAACCTATAAAGTTAACCACTCCTAACTCCAATAGCTATGAGTGATTTCCAATCCTTATGCTTGATTAAAACATGCACCCCTCTAAAGAGTACATTGTAGCCTTTATCCTGAAGGACAGATACAGAAATTAGATTCATGCCCAAGCCTAGCACATGCAACACATCATGAATGGAAATAAGCTTTCCATTCTCCCTCTGAAATAGAACAGTCCCTCTCCCAACTGGATTGCACTTAGACTTGTTCCTCATCTGAATCTGGAATCTAATGTCCTCCTCCTTGTAGTTGGATAAGTACTCCCTAACTCCTGTCATATGAAATGACACCTCACTATTTTTATACCAAACACTCTGTGAGGTTGAGCTAGTTAGGCAAGCTATGAGTGCAAACTCATCCTCCATTCTACTAGAAAGCTCATCTACACTTGTTGAAAGTGTCGTCTACTTCTTGCCTTTCTTTTCATTTTTCTTCCTTTGTGGGCAATTGTTGACATAGTGGCCGAACTTGTGATAGCCATAGCATTTGATCTTAGACAAGTCCTTCTTCTTCTCACTTTTTGGATTTGATCCTTTGCCAGACCCCTTCTTCGCTTTCCCTTTTCCTGCTAGGGCAATGTTTTCCTGTTCCACCTCATTTTTCTGACTAATACTACTGGTTCCACTAACAAGACTTAGTCTAAGCTCCTCTTGAGTGAAGTCACTCCATAGTCGATCCCAACTCGGTAAGTTGTCTTGTCCATTAATAACTTAAACAAAGACATCCCACTGCTTAGTAAACCCATTCAGGGCTATTTGTACTAGCTCATCTTCATTTGGTTTGTCTCCAATAGCTACCAACTCATCCTTGACAAGTCTAAGTCTGGTGATGTAACTTGTGATGTCTTCTCCCTTATTCATCTGGGTATTCCTCAACTTTTCTCTGAGAATCAGCTTCCGGTTAATGGTAGCATTCTGGTACAGATTCAGAATGGCGTCCCACATCATCTTTGTTGTATCTAACTTTGCAATATATAGAACAGTACGATCCTTAACACCATCAAGAATCAGCCTCCTTGCCTTGGCATCTTCCTTCTTATATGCTAAGAGTTGTGTTGCATCTGTAGGTATAGGGACAACAGTGGTCACATATTCCTTGATACCATTCTCTTCCAGCAATAAAAAAATTATGGCTTTCCAGACACCAAAATTTGAGGCTCCATCCAATCTGTCTTGATCTCTTAAACCTATTGAGGCCATCTCAAAAGAAAATAATAATAATAATTTTGAAGAGGTCAAACTGGGTTTTATAAACCCTAGATTTATTTATTTATTATTTTTTCTTTCTCCCTATGGTTGTACTGAGCCTTTTATGCTCTCAGATCTACTCTGAACCATGTGAAAAATTCTATTGCAGCTACTGATTATTAATCTCCTATCTTATGTAGATTATTTGACTGCTGAAAATTAATTCACAACAAATATTGAAAAATAATATAGCTGCAACTTCACAAATAATCACAGAGATAGAAAAATAAAATATGCAAAATAATGAACACAATATTTTTGGACAAATTGTCCCTGGAAAAATCTCGAAGGGAAAACCAATACTGCAGATGAGGAATTTTATTAAATTTCAACAAATCAAGAGATACATAAACTGCTTACCTCTTACTGGCAAAGCTCTGGCAATATTCTCCTCCAAAAATTCTTCTCCCAATTTCTCCTGCAGAAATTCCACTGCTGCTATCTCTAATGCTATCACTGTGCCCTTGCTCTCACTGCAAATCAATTTGCTATTACTACAAATTTATTTATTTGCTATCACTGCAAATATTTTTCAGATCTGTGTTCTCTAAATGCCCATTGATCCTCTTTTATAATCCTCTCATTGAAAACCAATGGCCATGATTTAATCTCAATCAATGGCTAAGATTAATTAGACTCTAACAAACCCTAATATCTAGAAGTCTCTTGAGAAATCAATTTTCTAGGTATGGAGATAATTATTCCAGTTGTGTTTCTAGCCTCGTAATCACCACCTGAGACTAGAACACCTGTCGAAGCTACTTTAAAATTAATAGTACTTTCAATCTAATTTACAGTAAATGGTATATATATCTTTTTCCCTAATTTCAATTTGGTTAAAGTTTAATCTTATACACATAAATCATAGAGACATTAATGAGTCATGATATACCATAGCGATCTTTTAATACATATATTTATATATTGTGTGAACTATTGTATATATTTGTATACAACATTTATAAATTACATTTACAACAATTGTAACTACATATACAATAGTTATAATTGTATATATATATATATATATATATATATATATATATATTACTCAACATGTATAGTGAAAGAAACTGTCTGATAATAGGCATCAATTAGTAGTATTGACAAATTACTAGCAACAAATACACAAACACACACACAGAGATATATATATAGTTCTAGACAATGTTATATATATATATATGTCACAAAGATTAGAAGTATGTATTGAATGTTCAAAGTATATATAGATCAGCAACAATAGGGAGTTAAAAATCCAAATGATATCCATAAAACCATTCAAATGAAAATAGAGACATGTCTTAATTGGAGGCAGCAGACCCTATATGGGTGTTGTAGTTCTCAATGAGGACTTCAACCACCATAGAGGGTGCCGTGTGGGTTTGGGCATCTACCCTTCCCACCCTCAAACATGCTCATTAAAAGAATTTTTACATGATACTTCATACGTTTATAAATTTTAATATATGTTAAACACATCATGTATATTATGCACTGGTATCAATGATTCCTAGTAGTTAATTTCCAAATATTTACTATAATACATACTCAGTATAATGTTAATATATATACACAGTATAATTTATAATAACAACAATAATTCTTACAAAAACATTATATATATATTATCAGCATATTATTTGGCATATATATACAGCATAAATAATTGTGGTCATCATACAAAATAATGATATTAACATCAAATTCATAATTACATTATTGGTACTTATATAATATCAAATTAATAATAACAATGAATTCAACTAGAATAGAGATTGACCAAACAAGCACTTATTCACACAAATTGAGATAATGACATTATAGATTCGAGCAAAAAAATGTTAATACGCTCTCCTATGGTTGAACCCTTCCCTTCCTCTTGTTCCTCTATTGCTCCCTTTTTCCAAATCCCAATTCCTTTTTCCTATGCTCTTGTTTTTCAGAATGAATATTGTGGATGAAAACTTCTGTCTCCAAATGAGAGGTTTTTTTCTCTTTTTAAAATGCATTCTTTCCTTTCCTCTATCTTTTTTCCTTCTTTCAATCTTTTTCTATTTTTGCTTTGATTTGTTTTTTTCTAATTTTGTGTCTTTTTCTAAGTTTTATTTCTAATTTCTCAAATAAAGCACATATTTCTATTTTCAAAAACTCATATTTAACAACTAATTTAATTTTATTAACTAAATTTTGGTAACACTATTATTTCTAAAAATAATAATAATTAATAAAATATAATTCTTTCCCTCACATACAATTTCAAATAAAAATCCCTATATATATAATTTAAGTTATAATTTAAGTTATTTTTATTTCACCAAGAGCATTTTAACTAACAATTAATTAAATAACAACTATTAAATAATTTTCTTTTCTAGTAAAATAAGAACACAATATATATCAATAAATTAATTTATGCAATGACTGCAATTATATGCCATCTAAGTGTCTGTGTGTGCAGCTTTCTTTCACCATAGTCACTATCAGTTGGCTAGACACCCCCTCCTCAATGATACTCTCTCTCTATCAAGAGTATTTTCCTATCACGCACATGAGTCAAAGTTTGGTCAACAATCACTAAAATAGTAATATTAATTTGAAAATTAATTATTGAAATTAGGGGTTATGACATCCTTCCCCCCTTAAAAAATCATCGTCCCGATGATCAACTTAACTGAAGATAAATTTTCATACCTCTTTAATTATGTTTTACCTCAATGTTAAAATCAGCCCACTTGACAATGTGTCATTACTCCAAGCACTTGTTTGTTCATAACTACAAAAATTCCTTTGTCTAACATTCATTTCCTTGCACACATTGTTAGCATATCGTTGTTCATCAAATAAACTTATTTCCATACTTTATGGTGAATAGAAGCATGCAAGCTAATTCCTTTCTTCATAAAATCTTATTTATATCCCAAACATTCTCATAAAATAAAACAATTAAATGTTCATTTTGTCAACATGCCTACTCACATGAGACAGCAGAACAATTGCCCTTATGCTGAAAAACAGGCACCCCATACTACTTGTTATCATCATTGGCAAATCTCACTGAGTCATTTTCTTCATAAAATCTTGTTCATATTCCAAACAATTACATAAAAATAAAACAATTATGTTCATTTTGTCAACATGCCTACTCACATGAGACATCAGAACAATTGCCCTTATGATGAAAAACAAGCATCCCATATTGCTTGTTATCATCATTGGCAAAATAAAAGGTCTCAACAACAAAAATATCAACAAGGTCTTCAACTTAAAATATAAAAGATAAGAAGATCACAGGATTTCAACATATAGAAAAATCATCACATGATTAGAAAGATCAAAGGTAAGAAGTTCATCATGATTTTAATAATGATACTTGACCGTTTATCAACAAAAGTAAATCTTGATCTATAATTGGAAAAGGAAACTTTCTATTGATAGAGATATTCAAAATGTACAATTTCTACAATTTTTTCAATGCAGTTAGAGTTCATAGAGAAAGAAGTGCAAATACATGCTATATCCATTTTCTAAACTATATAAAGAGATTCAAAGGTGCAATCTATTTTCAAAAGCATGGTTAAGGTGCTTTTTCCACCCAACCATGAACACAACATTCCCTCAGGACTCTTCCTAACTCAAAGAATACTCAGTCCTGCATGAGGCACCTAGAAACACATAACAAAAGGGCAGGAGGGAAACTCTCGATGCAAGCTTGATGCCTTATATGCATTCTATACTAGAATGAACATATTTCTCACATACAGGATGTGGTAGGGAAACATATAACATAGAAACTAGGCATTCATTATCCATCTATTTCAATTATATAATATCCATTTATTTATGTGGTACAATATAGATTTGGCCAAAGCATAAATACAAAAAGTGGTTGATCTTGAAAAAGAAGATCACCTTCTCTGTTAGCCCACATTCGACATCCTATCCCAAAAGTAAGCTTAAAGCTTATCACACACAACACATTCAACAAGATAATCTATCTCAAATCTCATAACACGTACAAGTGCACATAGAATGACTAAGAAGAATACATGAATCCCTTGGTGTATAACTCACATAGGGTATGAATACATAATTTACTTGCAGTGCCTCCCTCACACCAATATGGTAAATGCCTCACATACAATGAGCATTATTCACTCAATTTTTTGGTTCCATAAATATAGTAAGTGCATCTCTTGCACAAGTGCATTGCTCGCACAAAATATGAAATATGTGTAAATTGCAGTAGTATAGTTATAGTGATCATTACTCAATCCAAAACACAAAGGAGTCAATGCATTACTCGTACAAAACAAAAACGATAGAAATATGCATCATGCATGTTAATATAAATATTCCTACTAACTTCTACTAATTTATTAATATGGTAATTATTTATCTATCCCAATTGTGTGTTGGTCCTACTTGACCTTGTATTACACATACACTGGGTAATTAAATACCATACTAATATTCTAAATTCGAGTGGCTTCCCACACCACAATTTGGAGTTCCAATAAATATATAAGATACACACATGGCCTAATGGCCAAATTAAAGCATATATCTACATAATGCATCTTCCATGGATTAAATCAAAATGCACCAATCACATATAATACTCCTTGTCAGAGTGCAGTCACATTATCCTATTTAGAGAGGATTTTCACCACCCAATAACATGAGTCAATCATCATAAGGCTCACCTATCATCCTTAGGTTAGAAGCCTCCAACTACTAATAACTCCACAGCAATCCATGTCAAGGTTGGCAATACTATGTTACAATCTTTACCAATACTATGCATTTTCATCATCTATGAACCCACCATCTTTTTCACCTAGCATCATCGAAGGAGTTCCTTCTACCCATTTCTAATACACAACTACACAGCCCATACCCTGTGTATTCTCTGCATTCTACTCCCTTATACATTCTATCAAAGCCTTCATGGCTTGATATAGAACATAAAATAACATAGGACCAGTAGTCAAAACATTTAAGCATAGCCATCGACACTAAAGAAGTGAAAAGATCTCAAGAAGAAAGACAATTCATCAAAACATAAAATGAACTCAGCAGTCAAATATTTTCATAAAAGTTGCAAGGCAAAGCATCTTGATGGCTAGACTTAGGCATACTAAAATGGAAAAACTTCATGCTGGTCCACAACATCTTGAATTTTTCATGTAATTAAAATAAAATAAAATAAAACACTAACATGCACAGCTTCACATAATATGAAGGGAGCACAATGCTACACTTCACCTTAACCAAAAGTGAGTAGGAGAATATGCATGGTCACTTTGACAACCTAGTTTACAAGATTCTAATTACATTCATACTGAAAGATTATCTCAAACAACTATTTGAATTATACTTCATATGTTGAATCACATGTAATCATCACAATTACCATTGAATTCCAAAATATTCACATGTGCAAAATCAAGTTCTCATTTTATTTATTGGTGGGTTCTTACATCCTTATTCTATGTAGAACTTTTGTTTTTTTGGAAAAATAATAAAAATTTACATTTCATCCTCAGATAATGGGAACTCTTCTGGCTCCTCTTCCTCTTCAAATTCTAGGTTTACAGTTTTGGAAAGTGGGTGCACTCATGCACACTTCGCTGATTCATCAAAGGTTACAATTATTTTAGCCAAAGAAGGGATTCGAGGATCTCGAATCAACATGGCATGAGAAGTCACACTCTGCTTGGAGGACATATTCCTAGATGGTGGTAAGGAGGTTGACTTGGTGGGAGAGACCAAAGGAAGATGGTTGAAGTTGACAGACGCCTTCATCTTTTTCTTCTCTTGTCTAACCCGAGCAAGTGCATGGCTCAAGGTCTCCTCGTCACCTAACCATAAGTCACTATTGTCATGGATTCCCTTGATGGTTTGAACAATGGCTTCCTATTTTTGCTTGGCCCTGAGGTAGCGCCCGTTCCCAATAACGAACTTCCTTGTAGTCATTATGAGGCTCACCATCCTGGCAAAAGAATTAAACAAACATTAGACTCACATAATGTTGGATGGGAAACATAGTGAGTGTGCATAGGTTCTAGAGCTGAACTTGTGGCTCTGATACCAAATCTAAGGTCTGATAAACTCATTTACTAAAAATAACCTTCGCAAAAGCATTTAGATACCAAAAATAGAAGACATTAATTATATAATGGAGTGAAACAAGGAACAATTAAATAACTTCATCATTATTTCCAATTAGGTTTACATACATTAATGAATTAATAAGTACAGCACTACAAGGCCGTGCCTTTACAAGATTTAGCCATATAGGCCGGTACAATGCTAACATAATAGCAATAATATCTTCCGCATGAGCACCATAGAACCGAAGAGAGAGAGCATCATCGTGGTGTTATGCACCCTACCACAATTCATAAAGCTTCCTTGTGCTTTCCTACTATAAAGCCCAACCCATCACTAGAGGTCTAGCAAACTAGAACCAACATAGGTGAAAGAATCTGGTGGTCTACTAAACTCATTACATAATGCAAGTATGAAAACTACATGACAACTCATACATACTTTTTAGGAAAGGTAAATTGCATATGAAATTAAATATTATCCCTCTCAAAGAATAGTCCTTCATTCTTGATATCATGAACATATACCATGGGCATAATTAATAAAAAGAAGTGGAATTCATTTGTCTATGAAGGTCAAAATTAGGTTCCGTTTTCCCATAATGTATAAAATGATTGCAAACATAATCCTAAATCATTTCTATAGCATTTCTCTTAATTCATAAAGAAAAGTTTAGTTAAGATTTTACAATGGATACTAATATTGAGCCTTTTAGGTTATCCAAAGATAGAATTTGCTTAGAATTACCTTATTGGTTTTATATAACCTACAAGTACTATGTTAATAGTTTCTCCCTTGTTCTCATAATGATATTGTAATTACTCTATTCATGGAAAAAAATCACAAAGTGTGAAGTTACATCACTCTTGATTGCATGTTTACGATTAAGTTCCAAGTTACATACAATAATTATTCAAAAATTCTAGAGAACAATTATCTATGTTATAACTAGTTCAAGGAAAGCTCTCTCTCTCTCTCTCTCTCTCTCTCTCTCTCTCTCTCTCTCTCTCTCTATATATATATATATATATATATATATATATATATATATATATATATATATATATATATATATATATATATATATATATATATAAAATAGAGAATCAATTTTACTAGTTCTTCTTCACATTACGACAAAGTTAATATGCTTTCCACAATCATTATAAATTAACGATAATTATTGGTTTCATCAAATATGTTGTTTGTTATTAGCAAAAGCACTTATAACATCTCATAGTTCAAGAGAATAAATTGTTTAAGATTAAGCATTCATCATCAAGGTGTCCATCTCAGAAAAATAAAGTTTACATCAACCAATTCACTATTTCAGTTTGCATGTTTTGTCTAAGTTTACTCTTTCAGTGCTGAATAATGATCTAAAAGAAAAATAAGTTGTTCTTTCTAATTTTGTGAAAATATACTTGTTTGAAATAAAATGATCTATTTGTTTTCCATCATTGCTGACTGTTTTCATCTCAGTGTTTTGGTATATCCTTCAGGTAAATGCTTGGTTTTAGTTAAATGTAATCACAATACAATATGCCTTTATATGGAATCTAACATAAAACATCAGCACTTTCAATCTAATTTACAGTCAATGGTATATACATCTTTTTCCCTAATTTCAATTTGGTTAAAGTTTAATCTTATACATAGAAGTTATAGAGACATTAATAAGTCATGATATACCACAATGATCTTTTAGTACATATATTTATATATTGTGAGAACTATTGTATATATTTGTATATAGCAGTTATAAATTACATTTACAGCAATTGTAATTACATATACATCAATTATAATTATATATCTATATATATTATATATTACTCAGTATGTACAGTGAAAGAAACTGCTTGATAATAGGCATCGATCAGTAGTATTGACAAATTACTGGCAACAAATATACACATTTATGTATCCACATATATATATATATATATATATATATATATATATATATATATAGTTCCAGGCAATGTTATATTTATAAGTCACAAAGATTAGAAGTATGTATCGAATGTTTAAAGTATATATATTATATATATATAACTATTCAAATGAAAATAGAGACAGGTCTTAATTGGAAGCAGCCCCTATATGGGTGCTGCAATCCTCAATGAGGATTGCGACAACCATAGAGGGCACCATGTGGATTTGGGAAGCCACCCTTCCTACCCTCAAACATGCTCATTAAAAGAATTTTTACATGATACTTCATACGTTTATAAATTTCAATATATGTTAAACACAACATGTATATTATGCGCTAGTATCGACGATTCCCAGCAGTTAATTTCCTGATGTTTACTATAATACATACTTAGTATAATGTTAATATATATACACAGTATAATTTATAGCAACAGAAATAATTCTTACAAAAACATTATATATATATATTATCAGCATATTATTTGGCATATATATACAACAAAAATAACAGTGGTCATCATACAAAAGTATTGATATTAACATCAAATTCATAATTACAGTATTGGTACTTATATAATATCAAATTAATAATAACAATAAATTCACCTAGAATAAAGATTGACCAAACAAGCACTTATTCACACAAATTGAATAATGACATTATAGATTCAAGAAAAAACCTGCTAATATGCTCTCCTATGGTTGAATCCTTCCCTTCCTCTTGTTACTCTATTGCTCCCTTTTGCCAAGTCTCAATTCCTTTTTCCTATGCTCTTGTTTTTCAAAATGAATATTGTGGATGAAAACTTCTATCTCCAAATGAGAGGGTTTTTTCTCTTTTTAAAATGCATTCTTTCCTTTTCTCTTTCTATCTTTTTTCCTTCTTTCAATCTTTTTCTATTTTTGCTTTGTTTTTTTTTTTTTTTCTAATTTTGTATCTTTTTCTAAGTTTTATTTCTAATTTCTCAAATAAAACACATATTTCTATTTTCGAAAACTCATATTTAACAACTAATTTAATTTTATTAACTAAATTTTGGCAACACAATTATTTCTAAAAAAATAATAATTAATAAAATATAATTCTTTCCATCACATACGATTTCAAATAAAAATCTCTATATATATAATTTAAGTTATTTTTATTTCACCAAGAGCATTTAACTAACAATTAGTTAAATAACAACTATTAAATGATTTTCTTTTCTAGTAAAATAAGAACACAATATATCAATAAATTAATTTATGCAATGACTATGCAACTATATGCCATCTAATTGTCTATGTGTGCAGATTTCTTTCACCATAGTCACTATCAGTCGACTAGACACCCCCTCCTTGATGATACTCTCTCTCTCTCTATCGAGTATTTTGCTATCATGCACATGAGTCAAATTTTGGTCAACAATCACTAAAATAGTAATATTAATTTGAAAATTAATTATTGAAATTAGGGTTTATGACAAGAAATAGCATTAATATCAAAACAGTAACATACCCATTTTGTTGATTATTTATTCAAGTCTATTAACAATTAAATACAACAGTTCTAGAACCTTATTTTGGTATGGAAAGACCCAAACCCTTGCAGCTCCAACTCTGAAGTTCCAAACAACAACTATACATCCCCAAATGCCTCTATAGATGAAAGTTTTAGGTGGTTTTCTTCAAGGAGAGTCACGCCTCCCTAGGTGCACTGGTACGATTGGGAAAGGCTCAATAACAACTACAATCAACAATAAATATTCTTCCAAATCTGCACTATTCCTTCCTTTATCCCAAATGCCACCATCCAGATGATTCGACAATGAATATTGATATTGTGAATCTCCAAACAGCAACTGTGTTTTCCTTAGGATGGTACGACCAATAAGGAGACTTTATGCACACCACAAAAGTCTCACAAATCTACCTTATTTTATCTCAAAATCTCTTCTCATCCACTACACCAAATCTACAATTAAATCCCTTACTCCAAAACTCCAGAAATTAACAATGCATTACCAACATAGCCCCTATTTGAGACTATCAACAATTGACCTTGGGATGTCTTTCACTTCTAGAGTTGATAATCCTCATGAGGGCTCTTGTACTCACAAAGCTAAAGGAGAACCAAATTTCAACCAGCAATAACCTCTAGAATAATATTCAAGCATGCCCTCCAAAATGAGCTCTAAAAGCCTTTTATCTATTTCCCAAAACCTCATGCACCACTTGGGATTTTCATTTTCACTTTTAATAAAAATGCCTTATGTCTCCCTTTTTGGATGGGATGCCACATTAAATATTTTCAACTTTACTTTATAAAAAAAGTCACTTTTCCCAAAGCTAGGTGCCCAAGTACATATAATAAAGTCACGTTTAATTATTTTTAATTAACATTAAGTTAAATATTTAATTTAACTTAAATATCATTAACGTTAATTAAAATATGATATCTCTACTCAAACAAACACCAACAAGCATCAAATGAAGAACCCAATTATGTTGGAACATAACTGGTGCCACGTGACGAAGTCAGTGCCGACATGGTGAGCCCTGCTAAAACTAGTAAGTGCGGAAAAAGTGTTTGAAAATGATTTGAAAAGTGTCCCCATGAATCTCCAAGTAATTTTGAGCTCAATGCAACATTTGAAAGTGCCAACTAGCTGACCTGCCAAGTCATCAACCCCCTAAAGGAGTCCCCTAACCATCATGTTACCCTCAGGATCCTAAGTGATAGGATAACTGTTGTGCATTTTTTTGCACACCATTTTAAAACTTTCTAAGTAAAGTAGAAAATTAAAAAAAATGAGTTTCAGACCACTTTTTCCATAGTGGTATCAAGGCAAGTGGTGCCACATTGTTAACCTGTTACATTCAAAAACAAAATAATTTTCACGTAGCACAAGGAGGTGCCAAAGTATAATATGAGTCCTTGAAGTGTCATTAACACTGGAAATTGATTTATATCAGACTAAGATGATAAATTAAGTTTCTAAGAAGAGTCAAAAAAGGCACAAAGGTCATGAGCCAAAACACACTATACTGCAGGTCTATCAAAGGAGGTTGTCACTAAAAGTTTCAGAGCATATTAAATGAGAGAGGATCGGCCTCTAATTGACAATGTTGGCACTTGTTGCATTATAGCATGGCTCTATAGATATATGAAGTAGCCACAAAGTGAAGGGGTGCCTTTCAATTCATAAGGCTTACTGTGACTCTATCTTCAATCAAGGTCACAGATCAAAGCATGAAGTTTAAAACGTAGCCATTTGAGTTTCAAGATAGACTCTAAAAGGCATTGTTTCTATGCCGTTGTGGGCCACTTCAAAATATGGCACATGGATTTGATGATGGTGTAGCTAAAGCCAGCCAAGGGAAGGTGGCTGGTTAAGAAACAAAGGAACTACCTTTCAAAAGGTGTGTAGCCTTTGTAAATGGCACAAACATTCAAATCAAAGCATCTAGCTACAGAGTGGTGCTGTGACTTCCATGATGCTCGACCCTTTTCTATCATAAGCATCATGTAGTAAAATAAGAAATAAGTGTGCATATGATCTAGAGACTCAATCTAGTTCAAGCCACAGCCACTATATGGATCAAGTATCAACATAGCATTCATTTAGGAGAAGGAACAACCTATAAAAAATGTGACAAGGTGTAACCTCAAATTCAAAGTAATAGCTGGAAACTTAGGCACAACTATTGTGTCAGCAATATGTTCAACATAGATGGCACTACATTATAAGAGATGTACAAGCATTTAAAAGAATGGTGCAGCCATAGCATGAGTTCTAGCATTATAGCAAGAGTCTCAGTCTATAAAGGTATAGCCATTTTAGTGGGTGTGAGACATCAAAAGAGGAAGAACACTACCTTATTCAAAGCACAACCACTAAATGTGGTGCTCAAAAGAAAAATTTTAGACTCAAAGACACAGCACCACAGGCTCAACATATAGAAAGAGGGGTGCTCCAACTCAAAAGAACAATTCTCTATCTTATACGATGGGCACTCTAATCTTTATAAGGAACATCAAATCTCAGCACAGCCTATGAAAAAATAACACCACTGTGGTAAGATGGTACACTCCATATTCTCAAGATGGCGCAGATTACTCCACATACTAGTGCTTACATAAAAATGAAACACACGCAGTCTATTATAGTCAAGGCTTCACACTTTCAAGAAGAAGGCACGCATCTATTTATAATCTATGGTGTGTTGTGCTATTCTAAATGCAACCATTGCACGTTCCAATCAAAGAGACACCATATTTTAGGTTTTTAGGCAGTTACACAAGAAACAAGTACAGCTAGATCATGAGGTCATTACACCAGTCATAGAGGATCGGTCTGTCAAAAGAAGTTACAACCAAAAGAGGTTCATCCTTGGTATCAAGGATAATCTATTAGAGTCTTCAATGCACTCTTAGCCTCAAAGAATTGATAGATAAGGTAGACTGTCATTCATGAAATAAAGAGATAGTCTCTAGAGTTTTTACTGCTATACATATTATAGGAGCAGTCTGCAAAATGGATCAGCCTTTATTCTATAGAATGGAGACCTGAGCAGATCAATGTGTAGTTACATTATAAGGGCATGATGCATAACAATGGCAGGCTCCCTTAAACCTGACCAAAAACCCTAATAAACTCACAGTGCAACAATATAGCAACTGTCTGATCAGGGGACACATCAATGGCTCTTACAAGAAGTAAAGGAAAGTAGCAGAGAGTACCACTTGTCACTCCTGCGGGCCTTTGAGGGCAAAGAAAGGAATGCTTCATCTCGAAGAAGCACCAGTACGCCATGTGGAAGTTGTAGAAGGTAGATAAACATTGGTTTTATTTTCTTATAAAACTCATGAAATGTAAAGAGTCACAAGAGTCACAAGGACAAGCTGAGTTAATATTTTAATATTGTGTCTAGTGGTGGGCCCCTTTCAAATACAACTCTATTTAATATTAAATAAGAGTCTCTTTCTATCGAGGAGTCACAGTTGAGTTAAATATAGATTTAAAATATAAAGAGTCTTTTGAAAGGACATGATGGGTCCCTTCAAGGAGAAAAGTTGAAGCTTTATTAATATAAAGTAACTCTCATTTGACTCTTTAGAATGAGAAACATGTGTAACCCTAAAATGATAAAGACTCATATTTTTGGCTCTCACGAGAGATAGAATATGCAGCCCTAAGTTTTACAGTACCCACTTTATGCATTTCATAGGAAGTTTTACACGTAGGCCAAAGATGGAGGCAAAGATATTTTCCCAGCAAATGGAAGTTAAGCTACAGCCAATTTAGTTGGCTGGGAAGTTATTCAAGCCAGATTTTGAGGCAAATTTTGTGGGTTTCAGTTGAGATTTTTGGAGGCAGTTGAAGATATTTTTCTTTGAGTTTTTGGGCTATAAATATATAGATCCAAGTCAGTCCCAAGTAGTTCTATAGTCCCAAACAGCTTGACAATTCTACACAAAGATTTTAGTAGCAAATAGGGACATATTTTTTTTACCTCAGTATTTTCTCTCAATGAGGGTTGTAACATTTATTTTGTCCAAGTGATTTTTACCTCTATAAATTTGTTCTTCATTCAAATAAAGAGAGATGGTGTTTTGTGCAAATCCAAATGTATCTCTATTTCTTGCTTCTTTATTTATGTTTCTTTGCCTCTGATAAATCTATTTTAAACTAGGTTATTAATCATGCACTCTGCTCTTTAATTTTTCTAGTGAATCATTTAGGGTTTAATCATTGTGCTATTGGGTAAATGGTAAATCCAGCACATCAACTTAATAGTTTAGTTTCATAATGTATATGTAATCTTGTTTCTCTTTCCCTTTCAAAAAACCCCTTAAAAGGGAGAGCCATCTTCTGTAAAATCTGGAGGTTGCTTCAGGGATCAATCCCACATCTCTAAAGTTTGCCATGTTGGTATTGGAACCTGTGCAATTTTATACATCAATAGTTTTTGGCACGCCTGGTGGGACAAGATTCAAATACTTGGGTCTTTGTTTTCAATGAATCTTTGCTTTGTATTTTGTGGTTTTGGTGGAAAATCACAATAATATCTGCTCATGGGAGCATGAATCTTCCACCTGGTGACTCTACTAGAGACTCTTTCTTAGGTCTTTATCTCTGCAGACCATGGCAACCTCAAACATTTATGTGCATCTAAACATTCCTACAAGAGATCTACCTTTGTGGCCTGGGATTCAAGTTCTCTTGTTCTTCAACAACAAGGTCAGGTTCCTAAGATAGCATGAAAATATTTGCCTCATTGTCTTGGGGATGGATCAGTTTGTCCTACAGATCACATTCAAGATGTGGCCAATTTGTGCATCATTCATAATATCACAACTAAGAATTGTACCCTCTTTTTGCTAGCATCTTCCCTCAAAGGCAAAGCAAACGAATGGTACAGAGGATTGCAGCCTAGTTCAATCACTGGATGGGATCAGCTAGGAGGACTTATTTTTAATAAGTTCAAGGAGAGGACAGATGTTAGCTCTCTTACCGAGAACCTTGTCACTATCAAAAGGCATCCAATGGAGAGCATGTGTGACTTCAATTCAAGATTTGACAAGGTATGGAAGAACATTTCTATTGATTACAAACCTCCTCCAATTTTTGCATTCTTGTATTATTTAAAGGCTGTAGACCCTAAAATCTCTATCATGATACAAGCCCTAGGTGGTGTTCATCTACCCCAATCATATGATCTAGATATTAGAGCTGAAAACAACTACATAGAGGCTGGTAAACTATCTCCTCTACCCTTAGCACCATTGTTGCCTCATGCAAATAACCTGTCTCAGGCTCTTTCTTGTAGTCAAATGTGCATATAAGTTTTAGTTCACCCACCCTCCCTACTGATTTTCTAAATCATGATGAGATGATGGAGGTAAAAGAACATATAAAAACCTTCACCCATGAGATCAATGAATTAAAAGATCAAGCCCTGTATCAAGTTGATCCATATTTCATGCTTCAAGATCCTTATGAACAACAATACCAATGTGATTAGTTTGTGGAAGAAACCCTCCCTTAGGCACAAAAGGGACCCAATTATCTTGATAATTATGCTTTACAACCCCCTGTATCTACAAACCAGCCCGTACGAAGCACAGATCAAGTTCTTTGCGATTTTGACATCCAAGAAGAATCATGTCTTAAGGATAAAATTACAAGAAGAGAGGTAGCTCCTGTCTATTCTGTATGTTCTTCTAGTTATCAGCATCATGCACTTGTGGCAACATGTGATTCAAAATTTTAGTCAAGTAAGGAAGAAGATTTAGATAATGATGATGAATTGACTCTTCTAGAAGCTGAAAAGTACTTGAAGAGGGGCTTTGAAGCTAAAAAGTACTGGGTAAACAGTGATGCACAGTTTGTACCTCATCTTGAGGAAGAAGTTGCAAAGGCAATTTTTGAATCTACAAATACAAAGTGTCTTTATTTCTCTCATGAGTTTTCAGATCAGAAAGAAGATAGCACAAAGATTCATGAGGGGCAGCAAGATGGGGATTTATTCTCATTTTTTAAGAAAGGTTATCAGATTCTAGATGGAGAGGATCCTACCATTGAGAAAATGGACAGTTATTTTACAAAGCCTCCTATAGTAGATCATAAAGAAAATTTTGAAATGGAGGTAGACACAAGAGCTGATATGTTCATTTTTTAAAAAGGATATTGTCTTCTTCTTGATGAAGATTCACAGCTACAAGATGATGAGGTCCAAAGAGACATTTGCAAAAGTGAAGAGTCACACAATGAGTTACATTATACACCCTTCTTCTTACAAGAAGGAATCCTAATCAGATTCAAGGTTGTGATTGGTAGTTCTATCACTTGCAAACCTAACTTTGATACTATCTTGAGTCATGATCTTGTTGAAGAACTTGTAAAAGAGATCACTAGTGAAGTTCTATTAACAGAAGCCTCCACATGCAAACAAAGAAATAAGGTGCAATGCTTAATTTTCCCTTCAGACCCTCCACCGAAGCAAGAAAAACATGCAGAACAACCTGATTGGTATTTTCATGCCAAGGATGAACCTCCAAAGTACAGAAAGGTGAAAAGGTACAAGTTCCTAATATTTTTATTTATGCATTTCATTTGGTATATTGTCAATTCAATATGGATTAAATGGAGCAGAATCATCCATTCCGGCAGTTATTTTGCCACTCCTATGAATGGGCATGTTCCTATGCATCTCATATGTCTATAAATTAGATTTAGTGTTTAGTAATAAGTTGCAACAACAACATTAGTTTTTAGTTTCAATTTGTTTGCTTTTCATAAATCCTGATTGCTGCAATACAGAACTTATGGTCAGTTTCTATGGTTCAGTCATGTATCAGTCTCCATGGTCATCAGTTAGTCTTGGTTGCAGAGTATCAGTATAGTCAGTTGTCACCAATTTATATCAGATTTAATCAATTGTGGAAGGTGTTTAGATCAGCAGTGTTTCAACTTCCGCTTTAATGCAGTTTTTGGGCAATTTGTATGAGTTTGGTAGCAAAGGTTCTGGTTGCTCATATGTTCTCAAGATGCTAGTTGGTTTCCGCCTACTCTTTCACTCTCTATGACCAATAGACAAGGCTCAGTTTTTGAAGCCAGAGATTCTAATATTCAAGTGAGCAGGCTTACTTTCCTAGCAAGTTGCCAAGAGTTGTTGTGCATTTTTTCACATACCATTTCAAAACTTTCTAAGTAAAGTAGAAAATCAAAAACAGTGAGTTTCAGACCACTTTCTCCATAGTGGTATTGAGGCAAGTGGTGCCACATTGTTAACCTATTACATTCAAAATCAAAATAATTTTCATATAGCACAAGAAGGTGCCAAAGTATAATATGAGTCCTTGAAGTGTCATTAACACTGGAAATTGATTTATATTAGACTGAGCTAATAAATGAAGTTTCTATGAAGAGTCAAAAAAGGCACAAAGGCCGTGAGCCAATACACACTATATTATAGGTCTATCAAAGGAGGTTGTCACTAAAAGGTTCAGAGCATATTAAATGAGAGAGGATCAGCCTCTAATTGAAAATGTAAGCACTCGTTGCATTATAGCATGGCTCTGCAAATATTTGAAGTAGCCACAAAGTGAAGGGGTGCCTTTCAATTCATAAGGCTTAATGTCACTCTATCTTTAATCAAGGTCACAGATCAAAGCATGAAGTTTAAAATGTAGCCATTTGAGTTTCAAGATAGACTCTGAAAGGTGTTTTTTATGCTGTTGTGAACCACTTCAAAATATGGCACATGGTTTCAATGATGGTGTAGCTAAAGCCAAACAAGGCAAGGTGGCTGGTTAAGAAACAAAGGAACCACCTTTCAAAAGGTACACGACCTTTGTAAATGGCACATGCATTCAAATCAAAGTAGCTAGCTATAGAGTGGCACTGCGAGTTCCATGATGCTTGGCCCTTTTCTATCATAAGCATCACATAGTAAAATAAGAAATGAGCGCGCATATGATATAGAGGCTCGATCTAGTTCAAGTCACAACCACTATATGGATCAAGTATCAAAAGAGCATTCATTTAGGAGAAGGCACGACATATAAAAATGTGACAAGGTGTAACCTCAAATTCAAAGTAACAGCTAGAAACTCAGGCACAACTATTGTGCCGGCAATATGTTCATCATAGATGACACTGCATTATAAGAGATGCACTAGCATTTATAAGAATGGTGCAGCCATAGCATGATTTCTAGCATTATAGAAAGAGTCTCAGTCTATAAAGGTGTGGTCTTTTTAGTGGGCGTGAGACATCAAAAGAGGAATGATGCTACCTTATTCAAAGCACAGCCACTAAATGTGGCACTCAAAAGAAATATTTTAGACTCAAAGATACAGTACCACAGGCTCAACATATAGAAAGAGTGGCACTCCACCTCAAAAGAACAAGTCTCCAAGGAACATCAAATCTCAGCGCAGGCTATGAAATAATAATGTGACTTTGGTAAGATGGTACACGCCATATTCTCAAGATGGCGCGACTTACTCCACATAATGGCACTTGCATAAAAAATGAAACACACGTAGTCTATTATAGCTAAGGCTTCACCTTTCAAGAAGGCATGCATCTATTTATAATCTATGGTGTGTTGTGCTATTCTAAATGCAACCATTGCAGGTTCCAATCAAAGCAATGCCAAATTTTAGGTTTTCAACCAATGCAAGAAACAAGTGCAGCCAAAACATGAGGTCATTCACCAGTCACAGAGGATCGACCTATCAAAAGAAGATGCAACCAAAAGGGGTTCGGCCTTGGTATCAAGGCGCAGCTATGAGAGTCTTCAATGTAGTCTTAACCTCAAAGGCTCGATAGATAAGGCAAAGTGCCATTCATGAAATAAAGACACATCCTCTAGAGTTTTTATTTCTATACATATTATAGGAGCAGTCTGTAAAATGGATTGGCCTTTATGCTAAAGATGTGGTCTGAAGATAGAATGGCAGCCTAAGTAGATCAATGTGTAACTACATCATAAGGGCATGATGCATAGCAATGGCGGCCTTCCTTAAACTTGACCAAAAACCCTAAGAAACTCACAGTGCAATAATATAGCAACCATCTGATAAGGAGACACATCAATAGCTCTCATAAGAAGTAAAGGAAAGCAGTGGAGAGTGCCACTTGTTGTTCTCGTAGGCCTTTGAGGGAAAAGAAAGGAATGCAAAAGTGCCAGTACACCATGTGAAAGCTGCGGAAGGCAAATAAACATTGGTTTTATTTTCTTATAAAACTCATGAAATGTAAAGAGTCATGGGAGTCATAAGGACAAGCTGAGTTAATATTTTAATATTGTGTCTAGTGGTGGGCCCCTTTCAAATGCAACTCTATTTAATATTAAATAAGAGTCTCTTTCTGTCAAGGAGTCACAGGTGAGTAAAATATAGATTTAAAATATAAAGATTCTTTTGAAAGGACATGATGGGTCCCTTCAAGGAGAAAAGTTAAAGCTTTATTAGTATAAAGTAACTCTCATTTGACTCTTTATAATGAGAAACATGTGTAACCCTAAAATGATAAAGACTCTCATATTTTTGACTCTCACAGGAGATAGAATATGCAGCCCTAAGTTTTATGAAAGCCACTTTATGCATTTCATAGGAAGTTTTACATGCAAGCCAAAGATGGAGGCAAATATATTTTTCTAGCCATGGAAGTTAAGCTACAGCTAGTTCAGTTGCCATGGCAGTTATTCAAGCCAGATTTTGGGGCAGATTTTGTAGGTTTCAGTTGAGATTTTCGGAGGCAATTGAAGATATTTTTCTTTAATTTTTTGGGCTATAAATATACATATTTGGGTCATTCCCAAGTAGTTCTACAGTTCCAAGAAGTTCTACAGTCCCAAGCAGCTCTACAGTTCTACACTGAGATTTTAGCAGCAGATAGAGACATTTTTTTTGGCTCAGCAATTGTTCTTAATGAGGGTTGTGACATTTATTTTGTGCAAGTGATTTTTACCATTGCAAATATGTTCTTCATTCAAATAAAGAGAGATGGTGTTTTGTGTAGATCCAAATGTATCTATGTTTCTTGCTTCTTCTTTTTGTTTCTTTGCCTCTGTTAAATCTGTTTTAAATTGGATTATTAATCATGCACTCTACTCTTTAATTTTTCTAGTGAATCTTTTAGGGTTTAATCATTGTGCTATTGGGTAAATGGTAAATCTGGCACATCACCTTAATAGTTTAGTTCCATATTGTATCTGTAATCTTGTTTCTCTTTCCCTTTCCAAAAACCCCATTAAAAGGAAGAGCCAGCTTCTGTAAAATCTGGAGGTTACTTTAGGGGTCAATCCCACATCTCTAAAGTTTCCCATGTTGGTGCTAGAACCTGCACAATTTTATACATCAAAAGTAACCATCACTATCTTTCAGAGCTTAAGAAAGGGACATTACAGTCCACCCTCCCCATAATTTCTTGTCCAGAAGCAATATTAGCTCTAGATACTATAATATCTTCTCATTCTCACAAGTAACATCCTCAACCAACAAATTCTTCCACTTCACAAGATATTATCTAGTGATCCTCTTCCATAGAGTGTGTTCCATGGTATTAATGATCGCCTAAGGAATAAGAATTAATTTCCCTTCGTCATCCAGTGGTGGCAACTCTAAAGAAGGAACCACATTGTTCCCAAGTACCTTTTTAAGGTGAGAAATGTGGAAGACATTATGCACCCTACTTTTTGCTGGTAACTCCAACTCATAAGCCACTTCTCCAATCCATTTCAAGATCCTGAAAGGGCCATAGTACCATGGCTTAATTTTCTCTATACCACTCTTCTTGAGAGTGGTATCTATGTAAGGTTGCAGCCTTAAATACACCATGTCACCTACCTCAAAAGAGCGCTCAACTTGATGTTGATCTACATATAACTTATGTTTGTTCTAAGCTTTTTGTTAGTTTTCCTTTAAGGATTTCACTATATCTTGGCTTTCTTGAAATAAATCCTTACGTTTGGGCACATGACTATCTCCAAATAGCAAGTCAAGGAAGCTCAAGGCTTCATAGCCATAAACTACCATGAATGGTGACATTTGAATTGACATGTGATAAATGGTATTATAACAATACTCACCAAGATGTAACCACTTGATCCATGCTCTTTGTTGCCTTGCTATGTAGATCCCGAGGTACCCTTCCGCTTATTGATGTGATTGTTAGTCTCATTAGCATGAATAAAAGTTTACACAACAAACTGTTATCATCTTGAAAGATATGATAAATTCAGGATGAATTTATGATCCCAAGTCTCTGTTGGTCAGGACTTGACCTTTTGATAGTTACTCAAGGTTGATATTTGTTGCTATTAATCATTTTAGGTCCTTATGTGCTTTGATAATTCCTACAAAGTTCATCAATATTCCCTCAAATATCTTGTTATTGATACCTGTTCTGCACAAATCTTAATATTTCTATCAAATCTTACACTATTAAGTCAAGATTTAAGCAAATAGATGTCAATTTGATCATAACTTTGAGTAATTCACTATTATATGTCCCTTATTTGGACTAATTTTGAATATATTTCCAACTGTGATTAGTTCCTCTACAAGTACCCCTGTCTGAAATGATCTATGCTTCTGCACTTTAAATTTGTTCAAAGATTGTGCCTATAAACATGTAGTTCACTATAATTTGCCATTATTTGCATGAAATTCATTATGTTGTGCAATTATTACTGTAATATACTCTAGATATATGATTATTTGTACTAATTCAACATATTCTCACTATATTTGCTTATGATTCATTGTTGTTTGCAATCATTATATGGTTATCTATGAAATTGAAACTGAGAAAATAGAGTTTAGAGATTAAAATCCTAAAATTACTTAACTTTGACCAATGATCCACATACATGCTCTGGTACTGTATTGAAAAGAAGCAAATTAAATCATACTTCACCAAGATGTTCCATAGCTATGTATGATCGGTGTAAATCTTCAAAGGAAAGTTGACAACAATATGCAATAAAATGAAAGCACTTCAATAGAATACAACATTTCACCATTACATATCTAGAAATCAGCTGGAAGATTATGTAGGATTTACAATCAGGAGGTAATCTACAGCTTCATCTCCATCAGGTATGAAAAGAATAGATACATTTACAGAGGTCTTGAGAAAGTACCTTGCGAGAGAATTCACCAAGTTGTAAAAAATCACAACTTTTGCTCATAATTGAAACAATTCAATCTCCCTTAGTTTCAACAATTTGATCTACCTTTGAAAAGAGAGGTCATGGTCCTTTTATAGAATAAAGTCCAAAAATAGTTACATTTGATTCAACAATCAAGAATGATTCATAATAATCAATAGTCCATATTGGTGGCACGTGATTGCCAATTGGCAATCCTTGTATGGAATACAGTTGGTACAAGGAATATTCTAGCATCTTTGACTCAACATCCTTCCAGCTAACAAACAACATATTCATTAGTATCTTTTAGTTCTTGTTCATGCCTCCTTTGTTTAGCTGCAATTTCATCCAATTTAGCCTTCCTCTCCAAAATCCATCTTTCTTCTTCTTTTGCACACTCTGCATAACATATTCTCCAAACTTTAATTAGCTCCATTATCCTATAACAAACATACAGAATTTAATCATTTGTATTAATCTTTTGAATTTCAACCTTTACATGTGTAGAGAATCATGTTTTGCAAATTTTCTTCAAGAACAACCTTGTTCTTCCCAGCAATGTTAGCTAAGAAATCCTAATGTTTAATAGTTAATAGACACATTTATCCTTTTAAAGTGTAAATATCCACAAAACATCATGGATTTTACATTTTCCCAAGCAATATAAGCATGGAAGGCATTTCAATAAAAACTTGTTAACACCTGAGTACTATTAGTGGCATTGGAAGTGTTGCTTATGAGGAGATTAGGATAAAGAAAAGTGAGACTATTCCTATAGAGGACTATGTAGATGGTTTGGTTTGAGTAGCAGTGGCATCAAAGTTCTAATGAATCTTGGCAACATAATGTTGGAAAGCATATTAAGAATGATGACATGATTGATAACAATGTGCTGAAGAAGATGATGAATCATCATTCTCTGATGTATATACACTACATCCATTTGGCCGACTTGAACTGAGCACTGGCAATAGGAACTAAACATTGGCGATAGAACAACAAAATTAGTATTCATCTTCTCGCATCTCCTTCAAACCATTTTGGATAGCTTTTACAGTCTCCAATCGCAGTTTGATATGGTTAAATAAAACTAAAAATGGAGAGGTTATTGCAACAAAGAAGAAATTGCCTTCAATACTTATTGATGCAGGGAAACAACAATGGTAATGAATACAAAATAGATCAGTCATAAATTTAAAGCCAACTAGAAGATATAAGATTGTTTTAAATTAAAGATTTAAATGTTGTTTGAAGAGGTCGGCCTCAGTCTTACTCTAGCATCATTTCAATAATGTGCAAATTTCAAATATACATTGATGTTTATGAAGCTGACCTTTCTTAATGAAAAGAACAAGTGTCACAATACATGTTGAATGTGATGATATATGAGTAGGAAATGAACAATCATAAATGAAGAAGCTATCTGCAATCATTGTGATTGATCTAATGCAAGGGTTAGGGTTTCATTTCTTTTGAAATGAACAAAGGGAGATTGTACAAGATGATGTACTACCTATATAAGAGTTGAAGATCAAGAATTAAACATTAGAAAGCATGACAACAACATGACAACATAACAGCATGATAGCATAGCAGCATGACAACATGACAACATGATAGTAGCATAACAAACTTATCATTAGACTACAAAGGTTGAGGGAATGTTTGGAGTTGGAAGGAGCCATCAGAATCAGTCAAAAATGTCCACCTACAAAAGACTAAGACAGTAGAGGATGATGTGCAGTTAGTGATCAAGTATGATGCATCTGAAGTAGTGATAGTAGCATGAAAAATATACCATCAAACTACAAAGGTTGAGTAAGTGTATCAGAATCTCCATCTATAGAAGACTGAGACAGTAATTGTATATTACAAAGGTTGGTGCCTCATTTGATATATGTTGTATGTGTTGTAGCACATTAGGGAGTTGGTGCTTCCTTTTGATTGGTTCCCATAAAGCAGTATAATAGGGAGGGTACTTCCTTTGGGTTGGTGCACATGAAGCAGTGTAATAGGGAGTTGGTGCTTCCTTTAGGTCGATGCCCATAAAGTAGTGAACTTTAGGGAGTTGATGCTTCCTTTGAGTTGGTGCTCATAAATGAGGCGATTGGTGTCTCATTTGGGTTGGTGCCCATAAATATTATTGTAAACTTCATTTTACTTTGTGAGGCTAGATTTGGACAATAGATCCAAGCAATTGACTCATAGTAGTTTTTCCCATATTGGGTTTCCACATACATATTATGTAATGTGTGTGTTCTCATGTTTTCATTATTGCAATTGTTTGAAAGCATCTAAAGTGAAAAGGTTTAAGGAATATTAATTCACCCCCCTCTTAGTATTGTATTGTGTCCAACAATTGGTATCAGAGAATTTGGTTCCTTATTACATCTTAACATTTAAAGGTAGATCTTGGTTTGAACATAATGGCTGAACAGGAAGGATCCTCTTCTAACAGAGACTCACTCTTTGATGGATCTAACTATGCTTTCTAGAGTAGAAGGATGGAATTCTACTTGACTTCTCTATTTGGAGATCAGTAGTTGATGGTTACATTGAGCCTACAACTAATCCAATAGATCACGTTAAGAAAAAGGATTGTGAGAACAATGCTAAGGCAAAGAATGTCATCTTATGTGGTCTAACCAACATAGAGTTTATCAAAGTAATATAGTGCAAGATAGCTAAAGACATATGGAAAAAACTCCATAACATATATGAAAGAGATGATAAGGTAAAGAAAGCAAAATTTCATACCTTCAAGGGTAAATTTGAAAATGTGAAGATGAAAGAAGAAGAGAACATAGCTAACTATGTATTCCAAATAGATGAAGTTATGAATGCAATCAGAGGTCTTGGTGAAGAGGTAAAGGATTCAGTAATTGTTAAAAAGGTATTGAGATTACTCCCTCAAAGATATGACTCAAAGGTCTCAACTATAGAAGAAGCCAGGTATTTGAACAAACTCACTATGGATGAACTATTTGGCTCTCTCACTACCTATGAGATGAGAAATGCAAGCAAAGACACATCCAAAAAGGTAGCTACCTTCAAAGATGCAAAGAATGAAGAAGCATTTAATCCAAGCAATGATTCTAAGGAAGAAGAGGCAAACTTTGTAAGAAAATTAAAGAATGGTTTAGGTTCAAGTACAAAGGTAAGCTATCTTTTAAGTGTTTTAGATGTTGTAAAATTGGCCATTATGCATCTAAATGTCCTTATAGAGAGAGTTAAGAGAGCAACAAGGGTTTCAAAAGGAATGAATTCAACAAGAACAATAAAAACCTCTACTCTAAAGAGGATTGTAGTTCATCAGAAGAAGAAGATCACTACTCATCAAAAAATGAAATGGAAGAAGCCCTATTCATGGCTATGGAAGTTCCTAACAATCTAGACAGTACAGACAGAAATGAAGAAGACATGACAATCTTTGATGAAAAAGAATGCGAAGTTGATCTTGAAGGTGAACTTAGCTCAACTCTTGAAGACCTAAGATCAATAAGGGGAGAGAACAAGGAACTAAAGGCCAAGCTTGAAGAGTCAGAAGAAACCATTGTTGACTTGAAGATTCAAATTGAAGTAGGTAAAAGGGCTACAGACATCTTAAATACTAAACTCAATGCCAAATCAAATGAATGTTCAAGACTTGAAGAAGATATTGTCTCTCTAAGGAAAGAATTGGAAAAGGCACATACTAAGTTGGGTAAAAGTATCAAGAGCTCTGAGATTCTTGATGGTATGATCAATAATCAAATACCTATATTCATAAAATGAGGATTAGGATATGATGATAAAGTTACACAAACTGCTACTCCTATAGAGAAGACTGAAAAGGTAAAGACAGTGCCAAATGAAAAAATTCCAATGAAGAAGGAGAGTAAGAATATTGATGAAGTTGAATTCATTGGGCTATCATCTCTCAAAGGAGAAAATTTAGAAAGTTCTTTCCTCCAAAGTAGGTGCACATAACTAGGTTTCAACATTCTTTTTATGGTTATTGTTTTTCATGCAATCATTTTGGTCATAGAGCAAGAGACTGTAGAACACATACAAAAAATAACTTTATTTGGAACAAGAGTAGAAGTCCCTATGTGTTCTCAAATAGGAATTCATTTGCTCCTTTAGTGGATTATGATGTCATATGCTATAAATGCAACAATTATGGGCATACAACACGATTTTGTAGAAGTTTTCTTGTAGAACCTAAATACAGAAAGAAAGTGGATTCCATGGCCAAACAAAGATCTAAAAAAGTTTGGAGAAGGAAGGAAGAGAAAGAAAAATAAAAGGAGGAGAAATCTATGCTTGGCCATACTACACTTCATGCACAAAATTGAGGAGAAGTACAAATTCAAGGGGAGCTAATCATTGAATATAATTCAGCCCCATGAAGAAGACAAAGAGGATGCAACAAATGGAACCTAAGTAGGATTTGGAAGAGTTTAAAAGTAGAGACGAGTGCTTGTTGAATTTAATATTGTATAGGATTAGTTAAATGAAGAAAGGAATAGTTTGTGCTTCTAGAAGAGGCTTATAAGAAGTTGCAGAAATAATTTCAGGGTAGTAAAGATGACAGTGGGATGATTGTTTTTAAATTGGAACATCAAAAAGAAAACCAATGATGCTTGAATGTTTGTCAAACAACCATGCTATGATGCTACCTTGGAGCCTCCACATAGTCATTAAAAGGTAAATTGAATTCAAGGCTGACTAGGGAAGATTTTAAAGCTACTAGATGACTGTCACATTTTAACAAACAATAAGGACAATATGCTAATCCATAAAGTTGTTAAGACTAGTGAGATTAATTAAGAAGACTGGAAGACTACCAACACCCTATGTATTCAAGACTATTAAACAAACAACAGTACGACAACATGTTTGCTGATCTAATCTCTATTTGGGAAAAGAGGAAATCTATTTTGTTACATGAGTTAACAATGCTATGGCAATACCATGAATTAGTTTCAATGAGCTCAGTGAAAGCATGGAGAAATGAAAGCTTGTAGAGAATACCCCAAATTCCCACCAAAGCTTATCACAATCCCATGCAGCTATATAAGAGTTTAGGGACTGTCATAATTTGTGCTAGTCAACTTCATCATTATATTATTATCATGAGTTCTACCTCCATTCTTGGATATAAGGTTATAAAATGCAATATCAATGGACCTTGGAGGGGGCTGCAAGTCAAGCATGTGACGAATTTATTAAGAACTGCAAAGACTATCACACCTAGGCTTGCAAGCTTGTGGTGTCCAGGCAGGTAGATCCTACAAGTTGTGAAACTATTTAAGACTTGAGGTGTTATATCATAAAGAGTGGAGAAAATGTTGTGAAAACCTTGAGTGGGGATAGTCTAATAGGATATTTGGTGGGGTTTGAATGAAGGTTATTCTAAAGATTATTGTCACATGTATCTTATCAAGAATACTATTAAGATTGAATTAGATTTATGGGTTTTGTGGAGAGAGATATCACCTAGTGTAGTGATACTACCATTATTTTGATTAGACCATTACATTCATATCAAAGTGTAATGTTTACACATGACTATGGGAAGAATAGATGTTTTTGAATATAAGCTCTATTAGGTCCTTCTCTTGACGTATGTTATCTCCCCAAACTATTGTCACCATACCCTATTTCCATCCAAATATGGTCTGCTTGCATAATGCTACCATAATCATGATGAATGGATTGTTAAGATATATGCCTCTAAGAATTGTCAAGGTTATCAAGAATAATGTTTTATGAGAGTAGGCCTATTGCAAATGAGAAGACTATCAGAGCTCTATAAATCCCACTATATTTGGGAATGATTAGAATGTAAAGGGATCAATCATAGTAGTAAAGTTTGAGCTTAAGAAACACTTATAATACAATGCCCAGTGTTTTTGAAGATTGTACAACATTCTGATCCAATTTTAATAAGGTTGCATGGGGTAATGAATCAAGGATAAGATTGCCTCAAGAGAGTTCTGGATTAAAGGCTATAACTACCATGTTTCTTGCAGTCTTGAAAAATTATGAAGGGACAGTGATGAACAGGTGTAGGGTAGATTTAAGGCAAAGACAACACTGTCATGCAAGTAAAGTATGTCCAGGTATAGGCAAAGGAAGGTACAGTCTTGGGATAGTAGCAACTCAGTTATGGACTGTCATGAATTTTGGGGGCAATCATAATCTTTTTTTGTTGAAACACTCCCCAAAGGTTGGTAAGGACCTTTCTATATCAAGGTAAATGGAACATCATGAAGAAGTAGTCATAAAAATAGTACAACCATAATCTAACACTGTCACATCATGGAAATGGTCACATTCATAATCTTTATGCATAAATTTGAAGGAAAATCCAATAACAATCAAGGAATGGTTTGTGATCATTGATTTGTCTTGTTTGACAAAGGATCATGGAGGATAGTTTAAAGAAAGTGCAGTCCTACTATTATGGGAGAATCATGAGTAAGAGATCATGATGGAGGACTCATGAACCAAATGAGAGTAGTCAATTGAAATCCAAGGTTATCAAAAGATGATTATCGAAGACAAGGAAAATATGATGGTGATGAGAATCCCTTTACCATTGATGTCAAATGTGGAAAGTTTCAGAAAGAGGGAGAGTTATAGGAAAAGGGAGAATGATTCCTTATAGACAAGGGAAGTCTTATTTATGAAACCATATGTCCAAGGGGAGTAGCTCAAGGGATATCCTTCATCCCTATTTGGACAATTGCTACCTCTCAGGGGGGCAAGTAGATAGAGGACAGTATTGATAATCTAGTCTGATGCGGGTAGGGGGAGACATTCCTCTTAGTTTGAGCATACTAATAGTACATTGGGAGACTACCTGCCCTTTGCCCTTGATGTCAAAGGGGGAGAGATTCGATATTAGTGAATGGATAAGATTAAGATGGTTTCCATCAATGACAAAGGGGGAGATTGTTGTACATATTATCATTGATGTCAAAGGAGTTCTAAAAGACATGTGGCAGCTTGAAGGTGACTATTCCAGGTCAAGATACATGTGGTAGTATGAAGGTGACTGGAGTTGTAAGTTTGAAGGTGACTGGAGTTGTAAGTCTAAAGGTGACTGGAGTTGTAATTCTGAAGGTGAGTAGAGTTGTAAGTCTGAAGGTGACTAGAGTTGTGAAAAATATGCACAAGCATGAGATTCTCTATTATGAACCATGTCATACTGTCATTGAATCATAAATTGTGTCACATCAACATTAATGGTGTCAAGGATTTGAAACTATTTGTATAATGTGTTGAGGAGCTCAAAGTTGGACAACTTGTGAAGAGAGAATCAAGAAATTAGTTGTCACCATGGAAAGAAGGATTTAAGGAGAGCAGTCTAAATAATGCTTGTCAACATCTTTGTGGTTTAATCATCCATATTCAAAGTAGTGTTGATGATAGGATAGTGTGCCTATCAAGTGATACAAGCATGGAATGCATTCCAATAAAAACTTGTTAACAACTGAGTATTGTTAATGGCATTGGAAGTGTTGTTGATGAGGAGACTAGGCTGAAGAAAAGTCAGATTGTTCCTATAGAGGACTATGCAAATGGTTTGGTTTGAGTAGTAGTGGCATCAAAGGTCTGATGTATCTTGGCAACACAATGTTGGAAAGTATATTGAGAAGGGTGACATGATTGATAAGAATGTGCGGAAGAAGATCATCAATCATCGTTCTCTAATGTATGTATACTACATCCATTCAGGCAATAGGAACTAAGCACTAGTGACAAGAACTAAACACTACCAGTGATAGAATAGTAAAATTAGTATTCATGTTCTGTCATCTCCTTTAGACCATTTTGGATAAATTGTACGATCTCCAATGGTAGTGTAATATGGTGAAGGAAAACTGTAAATGGAGAGGTTATTGCAACAGAGAAGAAATTGCCTTCAATACTTGTTGATGAAGGGAAACAACAATTATAATGAATACAAAATAGATCAGTTATGAAGTTAAAGCTAACTAGAAGATATAAGATTGTTTTAAATTAAAGATTTAAATGTTGTTTGAGGAGGCCGACATCAGTCTTACTCTAGCATCATTTCAATAATGTGTAAGTTTTGAATATACATTAATGTTTATGAAGTTGACCTTGCTCAACCAAAAGAACAAGCCTTATATATAAACACAAGTCACAATAAATGTTGAAAGTGATGATATGTGAGAAAGAAATGAACAATTATAAAGGAAGAAGCTATATGCAATCATTGTGATTCCTATACTACAAGGGTTAGGGTTTCATTTCTTTTGAAATAAATAGAGGGAGATTGTACAGGATGATATACTACCTGCAGAAGAGTTGAAGATCAAGAGTGAAACATTAGAAAGCATGACAACATAGCAGCATGACAACATGACAGTAACATAACAGACTTATCATCAGATTGTAAAGGTTGAGGAAATATTTGGATTTGGAAGGAGCCATAAGAATCAATCAAAAATGTCCACCTATAGAAGACTAAGAGAATAGAGGATGATGTGTAGTTGGTGATCAAGTATTATGCATCTGAAGTAGTGACAACAACATGAAAAATCTACCATCAAACTACAAAGGTTGATTAAGTGTATCTGAATCTCCATCTATAGAAAACTAAGATACTTAATTGTATAGTACAGAGGTTGTTGCCTCATCTGATATATGTTGTATGTGTTGTAACACATTAGGGAGTTGGTGCTTCCTTTGGGTTGGTGCCCATAAAGTAGTGTGATAGGAAGTTGGTACTTCCTTTGGGTTGGTACCCATAAAGTAGTGTAATAGGGAGTTGGTGCTTCCTTTGGGTTGGTGCCCATAAAGAATTGTAATAGGGAGTTGGTGCTCATAAATTAGGGGATTGGTGTCTCCTTTGGGTTGATTGCCATTAATATTATTCTAAACTTCATTTTACTTTGTGAGGTTGGATTTGGCCAGTAGATCCAAGAAGTTGACTCATTGTGGTTTTTCCCATCTTGGGTTTCCACATATATCTTATGTTATGTGTGTGTTCTCATGTTTTCATTGTTGCATTTGTTTGAAAGCATCTAAAGTGAAAAGGTTTAAGGAATACTAATTCACCCCCCCCTCTAAGTATTGCATTGTGTCAAACATTAAACAAAGCATCACAATCTCCTTAGCGAAAGAGTTTGAAAAGAAACCTCATTTTGTCAAACCCCCCAATTTTCTAGGGAGTTAGCCACTCGATTGGCTTCCCTATAGACATGTATAATATTCATATTTTTCATCTTATTTATGATGTCTAGGAAGTCTTTTATAAAGTTCTCAATGGTCTAACATGGACTTCTTTTCCTAATCACACAATAAATTGCACTCATAGAGTCACCTAAACAACATTCTACACCCTATCTTATTGTGCCATTTTGAGGGCATGATAGGCGGCCATGGATTTTACAAAATGATTAGTTTGGGTCCCAAGGTTGTTAGTACAAGCTACCACCAAATTACCCCTGGCATCTTTTAGGACCCTAGCACCCTAGCAGGCCCTCGATTCCCTTTTGTCACACCATCAAAATTTATTTTGAACTAGTTTGGTGGTGGTGGGGATGAAGTAATATTATGTGTCTGATCTTCACTTCCTTTAAACACAATAGAGATGTAAAAACCAAGCTTCCATGCAATTGTAATATCAAGTTCATCTTTTGAAACCATAACCTTGGAGGTGGAAGTTTCCTTCATTCTAATATCCATCCTAAATTTCTCCTTGATGGTAGAGAATATTTTGTTAAGGACACTTCTAGTTGGGGATTTTTTTTATTCCTAAAGATTCACTTATTTCTTTGTTTCCATAAACTACATCCAACATGTGGTAGGACCATATCTCAAAGATATTTTAATGAGGGATTTTTAAAAGGGGCCTTATATTGTTCAATCAAGATCAAAATGTCCATAAAGATAACCTAGCAGCTTTTAAAAAGGGAGAGAATCAATTGCCATACTTCCTAGGAGAAGGAACATCTTGTCAGCAAATGAGCCACTAGTTCTTCTACACTTTCACATAGGCAACATCTATTTGGCATGGAAAACCCCCTTTTCATCAGGTTACCAATCATTAAAACCATGTTTTGGGGTAGTAGTCAAAAGAAAATGTAGTTCTTTAGAATCAAACAGGGTTGCATTAGGTTCACCCAAAAGGGTTCCATGCCATAACCCACAAGTAAGGAGAAACATGAAGCAATGTTGGCCTCATTTTTTAACTTGACCAAATTTAAACCTTTCACTATTTTTCAATGCTTGCAAGTATCACCACATTTAATCCATCTATCCTGACAACCTATTTGTGTCAGTTATCCTTATTGCAAATGCCAAATTAGCTTTAGATTTCTTGTCAAACTCAACTCGCTATTTTCTAGTCATGGTCACAAATAGATGTGTCATAAGTCCTCTGCATCATATTGTCATAGATTATTGGTCTGATCACAAATATGTGAAGTTATTTCATGACTCTAAAATGGTTTAGTGCATCCATTCAATTTTTCAAAGGAAAATTAATCCATTGTTTCATAAGCACCTGGAACACAGTTGTACGGTTTAAGTGATATTCATGGAAACAATTAAATGTTGAGTTATGTTTGAGTTGAGATAAAACCATCTTTCAGTGAGTTTCTTGACTTTGTTTCTCCTAATGTGGCTGATTTTTCAAGTCAAAATTCCCTAGGAGTTTGGAAATTTTAAAGATTCTTGTTCCTGTATGGCAATTTGTGGAAAATATTAAATCTAAATTTTTATGGAGCCTAGAGAAAAAAGGGTTTCCAGGGCACTTCATGAGGTTATTTTACATCATATGGTCAATTTTAAGGTTAATATATCATTCCAGTAAAGAGTTGTGGAATTTTCCTCTTACCCACCAATCGTGAGTTTTATGCCAATAAATCTTAAAATTAAATTATTAAAGACAAGTTATAAATTTTTAAGGTTTATCGAAGAGGAGAAATAATCAATATTTACTTGTGATAAAAAATTTGGAAAATGCTAAGCTTTCTGAAAGGAAGAATTACAGGAAAGATAAAAAATCAAAAAGTTTAACTTTTCATGAGTTACAAAAATATTCGGTAATTTTTAAGGGTCAAGAACCTTTATAAAA
Source organism: Cunninghamia lanceolata (assembly GCA_027924645.1). Taxonomy (NCBI): domain Eukaryota; kingdom Viridiplantae; phylum Streptophyta; class Pinopsida; order Cupressales; family Cupressaceae; genus Cunninghamia; species Cunninghamia lanceolata. The sequence continues at coordinate 1,094,425 of BSBN01000888.1, forward strand.
ACACAAATTTGGTTTTTTGAAAACTTCAAACTCAAATAATATTAAAGAGACTATTAAAGTCAAATATCTTCAATTGGAAAATTATTATATTTCTCTTACTAACCAAAGTCCTGATTCACATTATTATCTATCGACACTATTTAAAGATTGTGAACTTCATAACTAGGTGATGTATTTTATTTATCAGCCACTTGTTAGTTCATACTATGGAACTATAGCAGAGGGGTTATTATTAATGTGTGATTAAAGTCTCCCCTCTCAACAAATCATGAAGTAGATTTCCATGTAGTTAGTGTCGAGTCTAAAGTTTGGAACAGGGACATGCTTGGAGGATAAGTAAGGGCAGGTTTGGTGAACTGTTATTAGCCCTGGTTGATGGTTGCAAGAACCCAAAATAGTGTGGGGATTTCACGAGGTGAGAGAAGGCACAAATTTTAAGCTCACTTGTCTGTAGTTGTAGGATGCTAGAACAGTCTGGGGGTTTCAGGAGGCAAGAGGTGTGGATTTCAAGCTATTGCAGTGGCTTGGCATATTTAGGGTTTTTTCCTTTACTATGTTTTCAGATTTGAGGGGTAGCTGTGGCGATGCATGGAGAGGTGTAGAATGCAACATAGTCTTGAGCAGCAGAAATGGGCAATATATGTTTTTGTTTTTATTTTATTTATTTTAGTTTTTTTAATAGTTTTTCGATTCATTCTTTTTGACATGGCTAACTTCCTTTTGGAGAGCTCTGTGTGATGATATTTGTAGCTGCAGTTTTTTTGAGATGACTGCATACTGGCTTGTGCACCATTTTGTATGGCTTGTGGACAATTTTGAGATGATATTCCCTAGAAAAATTTAAATATCAAAAAATAGGGTTAGGGTTTCAGAATCGCCATTTAGATCACCTTTGAACAAACAGTATCACTCTTGTGCTTTAAATCTGCAATCATAATGTAGGGAACATACTAACATACCTCTTGAAATATAAGTGTTAGATAAGATTTCCCAGCATTCAAATTCATTTATTCACTCACTCACTCCATAATAGTGGGGATGGCAGGACATTGATTTGTCAACAATACCTCCATGCAAGCCCTTATGGGAGGCATGGCAGGTTATTACTCATTTTCTCTCCATACAGGCCCAAACAGGGGGTTTGGCAAGCTATAAACTATCAACAAGGCCTCCATAAGGTCCCTTTAGGGAGGTATGGCAGGGGTACTGATCAATCTTTCCTCAAAATAGGCCCTTACGGGTGTATGGTAGGATTACCTTCCACTGTTTACTCATCATCCCCTATGATGGGTGAGTTTTATTCATGCAAATCATAGTAGTAGCAATAAATTATTTAATAATCTTTGTTTCTGACTTGTTAAAGAATATTTTAGTAATGTATCTTTTGATACCCTCACAGTCTAGAAGACTGGCATAAATATGTTTCTCTGTAGATCAAAAGTCTACGCTTTTACTTAACGAATATTATTCCTTATAATCTAACATGTCAATATAATGAGATTGTTGTCTCTCTTTCCTATATTGTATATTTATATTTCTCAGCCAATCTTCTTCGATATGCTATATTTCTTTTAGATGTTGATTGATTCATTTATATATGGGACTGCAATATATGTCCTTGACTGCTGATATATACATATTACTATTTTTATCCTTCTATTGCTACTTGATCCCTTATTCTTTGTTTTTAGATAGCTGATTTCTTATTCTTATTGTCTGCTCTGTATATATATCAAATGTTTATGTGTTTCTATGATAGATCGACCATCTATATCCTTATATCTTTTCAAGTGTTATGTCTTTGGTGAATAAGTGTGAATTTTCAAAGCATATTGTCCTTTCAAGAAGACCGTACTCCTTCATAAGATAGATCGCAACATTTCCTCATATAAATCGATGCCTTTATTATCCTCTAGTAATTGTTGATTTTGTCCTTCAGTCTAATTTGTCTTTTGGTGACTTTGTCTTATTTATAAATCTTTGTCTTGTAGCAAAATTCATCTCTTCTAAGCATGATCATAGTCCTATTAATTCTCTCCATTCTTTATTAGTCCTCTTAATGAACAATATCTGCTCTTTAACAATTGCCTTATTATCTTTTAAATAAGACTTTTATCTTATTAAGATTTGAATGTTGCCCTATAAGGTCATTGTCCACCAACATGGCATGTTTATAATTTAATTTTATGATTTTTTCTATTTTAGGGGCATGACAGTTCACCCTTCCCAAGATTGTTTGTCCTCGAGCAATTTTAAATTTGCATAATCAAAGATTCCCATTCCTTCCTAGTTGGTAGTTATCTTGGTTATGTCTGACTCTACACTTCGATGATGTCTTTGAGGAGTAGTTACTAGTATACTTGCCTCAACTTGAATACCAATAAGGTCAATACCATCCTCTTCTGTAGGAAGACAATTTATTATCCAATAGTCTTCTTACTATTTCCCCATAACTCTCAACAACAAAACCAAGAATTGGCAATTGGCAAGACTTGTTACTTAAGACAAGTTTTCTCTCATTTCATCACCCCAAGAATCCTAGGCAATGATACAACTCTTCATTACCCCTTTTTGAAATCAAAAATCATTATGGATTATGGGAATGTTATGAATTTCAAGATCCCACTTCTTTATGTGCAATCACTTTTTCTTTCATGTAAAGGACATATATGTTTGAATGAGGAGCTTATAGGGTTTTTGTATTACTTAACCTTGTCAAACATCTTGTCATTCCCATAGGAAATTACTATTTAAGTACAAATTTATGGGATTGATCAAGTCAAAAGGATGTACAATAGTTTAGCATTCCTAGCCAGCAGTAGGAGGACTTAAATTTATAGGTTTACCCTAATACCCAATTCTTGTTCCATCTTCTAATTCAATTGGAGGTTATCACTCTTCTATGATATATCTCCATGTTTAGAACTAAATTTATTTTCCTATTTTGGAAAAGTACCTGATTTATTTAAACAATATCAATTTATTCCCAGGTTGATAGGTGAGAATGATCTTGGGATTTAAGGGTTATGGCCCATAATATAATTTAGCATAGGTTTATGTAACATCTTTGTGTAATTTGATGTGTATCAACTTTATCTAATTTACCTTAATCAAGAAAAAGAACTTAGACCCTTGGATGAAATGGTCTACTCTAGGTATTATATATAGAAGTGAATTTGATCTTCAAAGTTCACTAAATCAATTTTATAGGTTATAAGGTAGATTATATGTGGTATGGACTATATTGTATTGTCATTGTCTCCATGAGTGTGGGATAGACAACTTGTTTTTACATTGGCTCTTGTTCCAAAGGAATAGAACAATTTAATTCTAATGGTGTTTCTCTTCCGTGAAGCTTGATGAATATATCTTATGATAACTTTCTAATATTTCTCCCAATTTCTAGGTTCCTAAAGAATTGAGTTGTCTTTATTACATTCTCCCAAAATTGTTGTTTTGATTTTTAAGAGATTGATCATTCTATGTCAAGATGATACCTCAGTGTACCTAAATCTGAAATTTTGAAAGATAACCTTAATCCATCTTTGTATCTTTGGTTATGCCTAAGTTTCCATGACAACTAGATTTTCAATTGAGAATTGGAAGTCAAATTAAATAATTAGATTCAACTATGTTTGATTTTTTATGATTTGATTGTTTGATTTTCTACTGACTAAATGAGTGACGATTACTTATGTCAATGAATTGATTTATCCTTTATATCTATTTCTTAAAGGAACCACTAATCTTCTTGGCTGCCTTTTTTGAGAATAATACTTTACTTTCCAGTCGATTGTTAGATTTATTTCCTATTGATGGTTTCTTCACATGGAAATGATTCCTCTTTTATATTTGATTGTTAAGGTAGTCCTACATTTAAAAGGTCACATTTTTTCATATTTGGGGTTTCATCCTTTCTCGCATCATTATTATTCCTGAGAGCCTAATTTAATTTACCTATAAAATCACTTAGGGTTCTATTCTCATTTGAGTTCCTAAATATGATATTTTGGATGTCTTTCTTAAATGAAATGTTCTCTCCTTCTATAACTCATGTTTGAGGGGGTCATACCTTTTCACTTCACTAGTTATGACTCTTCATTAGTTAATTCGTTAGTGCTTCTTAACCCAAGAAGCATTTGACAAATAAAGCTTTGAGAGATTTGGCTTTTATTTAAGGCAATCTTAAGCATGTACATAGAGTAAACAAACACCTAGACATGTGTAATACATGAAGCATGTGTGATACACTAAGTATACATGTAAGACATAATACATGAAGTATACACATAATACATGTGAAGCACAAAGCATACACATAAATACATGTAATACAATAAGCATGAACCGTACACATACATACACATGATACACAAATATGCACAATATACACATAATACACAAAGTATACACATAAATACATGTAGTACACAAAGCATGAAATATATGAAGTATTCGCATGAATATACGTAAGACACGAAGTGTGAAGCACATGCATAAATACATGAAGTATGCACATGAGTCTCGTAAGTCACAAAGCATACACATGAATATACATAAGTCATGGAGTATACACATGAAGTATACACTGGAATACACATAAGTCACCAAGTATTTACTTGAATACATAAAGTTTACACAGGAAGCATGAACCATATACATGAATATATGTTATACATGAAGCATACACAAAACTTATACACTTAATAAATGGAGTATGGAATATACACATAATACACAAAGTATACGGAGCATGAAGCATGAGCATAGTATGTAATATAGAAGTATACACTCGTAATACATGAAACATATAGCATACACTTGATGCACAAAGCATGAAGCATACAAAGTATACACATGTAATACACAAAAATGAAGTATACACATGAATAAATCATGAAGTGTGCACTTGAACATACATAAGTCATGGAATATGCATTTGAACACACATGAGTCATGTAGTACAAACTTGAATACACGTATACACGAAGCCATAAAGTATAAAATTGGATACACAAAGTCATGGAGTATGCACTTGAATACAAAGTCATAGAGCATACACTTGAATACACAGTCATGAAGTATACACTTGAATACAAAGTCATAGAGTATACACTTGAACATATAGTCATGAAGTATACACTTGAATACAAAGTCATAGAGTATACACTCAAATACACATAATCTATAGGATATACACTTGAATACACTTAAATACACATAAATCACAAGGTATACCCTTGAAAACACATGAATACAGATAAGCCACAAGGTGTGAATACACGTAATTTTCATTAATACATGTAAGTATACCATCGAACAACTGGAAAGAGGATTCAATGCATCCCATACTACACTGTGGGTCCATCCACCATCCCAAGGTCACCAAGTACACACATGAGTACACGTAATACTCAAGTATACATAGAAAGAATGAAGCATACAAGCGAATACATGTAATACATAAAGTATTCACATAAGTGCATAAGTCACAAAGTATACACTGGATGATAAGAAAGATACTCTAATACCATTTGTAATATCCCCTACCTAATATGCCCTAGAAAAATTTAAATATCAAAAACCAAGGTTAGGGTTTCATAATTACCATTTAGATCACCTTCAAATGGTATCATTCTTGTGCTCTAAATCTGCAATCATAATGTAGGGAACATACTAACATACCTCTTGGAATATAAGTATTAGATAAGATTTCCTGGCATTCAAATTCATTTATTCACTCACTCAGCTCCATCATATTAGGGATGGCAAGACATTGATTTGTCAACAATACCTTCATGCAAGCCCTTACGGGGGCCATGGCAGGTTATTACTTAGTTTCTCTCGATACAGGCCACAACGGGGGGTTTGACAGGTTGTAAGCTGTCAACAAGGCCTCCATAAGGTCCCTTTAGGGAGGTATGGTAGGGGTGATGATCAGCCTTTCCTCCAAACAGGCCCTTAGGGGGGTATGCTAGGATTACCTTCCATTATCTATTCATCATCCCCTATGATGGGTGAGTTTTATTCATGTAAATCATAGTAGTAGCAATAAAGTATTTAATAAGCTTTGTTTCTACCCTGTTAAAGAATATTTTAGTAATGTATCTTTCAATACCCTCACAGTCTAGAAGACTGGTATAAATATGTTTCTCTGCAGATCAAAAGTCTGCCCTTTCACTTAAGGAATATTATTCCTTATAATCTTACTTGTCAATATAATGAGACTGCTATCTCTCTTTCCTATATTGTATATTTTTATTTCTCAACCAACCTTCTTTGATATGCTATATTTCTTTTAGATGTTGATCGATTCATTTATATATGGGACTGCAGTATATATCTTTTACTACTGATATATATATATTGATGGATAAGATGTGGGATGAGGGCCCACACCCTTATATCATAATCAGCCAAAAAATGAAAAAAGCTTCAGACCCGAAAATGGGGAGCAAAAAAAGACAAAGAAAGACAAAGATAAGCATTCAAGGAGACTCCTGCCATAGAAATACTCAGGAAACCGGCTTAACCAAGCTTGCATTTAGCCTTTCTTTTGTTTTCATTTTCTCTTGGTGAGGAGCGCTTCCATAGTCCATTGAGTGCCATTGTCAATAGCCTCCAAAGCTTCCATCCTTAGTTTTTCTGCTTTGGATTTCCTTCCCCTGCGCTTGCTACTCTGACCCAAGTTTGGTTCTGTAAGCATACTTGCTGATTGGGAGATGGAGCGAATATCTGGGCAAGCCAAGACATCTTCTGTATCCAAAGGAAATTCATGACCCTTGAGAAAAGCCGCCCATAGCTCCTCATCCTTTGAAGCCATGCCATTATCCTGCAAATTCGAATCCAAAAGATCTTGATGAGCTTGAGCTTCTACAGCCACGTCTGGATTGCTTGAAGTCTCAGCATGAATGGGAGTCTTGTTACCTGGGAAAACCGGGGGGCGAGGATCCAAGAACATTCCATGATTTCTCCAAACAAAGTCTACCTCAGGAATTCCCTCCTTGCGAACCCATCTCTTGAGATTTAGGGCCCACCGCCCAATGACAGATTTAGAGTGACAACTGGAAATCTTATGTCTGAGTTGATTACACCTGAAGCAGTGCTTTGGAAGTCCTTCAAAATTTATATATTACAGCCAAGAGCCCAGTGAAGAGTTGAAACATACCATATGAGGAAGTGGTCTGGAAATATCAACCAGGGCACAAACTCTGAAGAACTGTATGGGGGCATGCCCTTCCTCAATTTTGATGAAGGTACCAATCTGATTGACTAGGGATTCAATGAGTCCTGAATTTCGCATTACCAAAGCTAGACTGTAGAGGCGCAGCCAGATTGGAATGGAAGAAATTTGAACATTTGTAGGATCAAAAAAGGGCATCCAAGGGCTCATAAAAAGACCAGATCTGCCAAAAAACTACAGACCATTATCCAAAACAAACCTGCAATCCTTAGAGCTATGAAAGGTAATAAGAACTCTTGCACCAGGCAACAAAATTATCCACTGAAGGCCTCCACCCTAGAGATCTGAAGACTAAAGCTCGTGAGGCAATGTTTGAGGAGGCCTCCATGATGCTGCCATCTAAAATATGAAAGTCTATTGGCTCAAATGCCAGGTCCACCTTAGTATCGCCTAAAAAAAGGATGAGATGAATTAGCCACCAATGGAGGGGGTGGAGGATCCGGAGCAAGAGAAGTGTTCTCCCTGATCGGGGCAAAGGGAACCACCTTCATGGAGACCAACCCTAGATCAACCGATGGGTTGAGCAATAAGATCTTATCCTTGCAAAAATTATTGCAATCATGGAACTGGTTTGTTGAGCTTTTGCAAAGTTTGTAGTTCTTCTTTTCAGATTCTGTCAGCCCCGAGGGGTGAGCAATAGGAGAGCGGTGTTTAATAATGTCCATTGCAAGGGGATCGAGGGCCTTCCCCATAGACTCCACCTCTTCCTACAAGCCAAGCGTTGACTTACCTTTGTAAAGTGCATCTGATGCCCTTATTCATTCTCCCTCAGAAATCTGCCTCGCGTGCCCATTGCCCTGCACCTTGCCAAAGTTTGCTACTTCTCGCTGCCTTTCACTTGCTCACGCCATCCCTGTAATATATTTTTATTCATTATATATATATATATATATTACTATTACTATTACTATTACTATTACTATTACTATATATTAGTATTTATATCCTTATATTTCTACTTGATCCCCTATTCTCATTTTTTAAATAGTTGATCTCTTATGTTTATTGCATGCTATATATATATCAGATGTTTCTGTGTTTCTATGATAGATCGACAATCTATCTCCTTATATCTTTTCATGTGTTATGTCTATGGTAAATAAGTGTGACTTTTCAAAAGCATATTGTCCTTTCAAGAAGACTATACTCCTTCATAAGATAGATCGTAGCCTTTCCTGATATAAATCACTGCCTTTATTATCCTCTAGTAATTGTTGCTTTTGTCCTTTAGTCTAATTTGTCTTTTAGTGACTTTGTCTTATTTATAAGTCTTTGTCTTGTAGCAAAATTATGTCTCTTCTAAGCATGATCATAGTCATCCTATTAATTATCTCCATTCCTTATTACTCTTCTTAACAAACCATATATGCTCTTTTTAACAATTGCCTCATTATCTTTTAAATAAGACTTTTATCTTATTAAAATTTTAATTCTACCTTGTAAGGTCTGGGTCTGCCAGCATAACATGTTTATAATTTAATTTTATGATTTGGTCTATTTCATGTGAAATTGCAGTTGAACCTACAAACCAAATTGTAGATCTGGCTAGAAAGAATAAAGAAACTTGTAGAGAAAACAATAGAGTAAAAAAATAGAGCAAAAGAATAGTCTGAATTTTGTATTTCCTAAATTGAAAAAAAGCGTTAACAATTGTTACAAAAACAAAGCAACTAAAGAAAAGAAATGTGATGAAAGAGGCAGAAAAAGCAAAGTTGAACTGTTGTATCACCATTACTTATTTGCATGAAGGAAGGTAGTGAAAAAGAGAGCAACTAATGTTGCATGAACCGCTCTAGTTAACTCATTAGTTAGCTTATAGTTAAAGAGATGCTAACACCCCCCCTTAAGTCTAACTAAGGAGACAAAAAAAGGAGGAAAGAGGGAAAACCCTGTGGGAACAAAAAAACCCCCTCAAAAAAAGTACACTAATTGTGCATGGCAGCTATTGTGTTGTAGTGTTCTTTACCCCAAGAAGGTCTCATAGAAAATGAAACTTTAGCTCAGTGAATGTCTTCGTGAAGATGTCGGCAATCTGTTCAGAAGTAGCATAGTACTGCAAGTTGATGATTCCATCATGTATCAATTCATGGATGAAGTGCATGTGGATCTTGATGTGTTTGGTCCTCTACTGCTATAGGGGATCTTTGTAAACCTTCAATGTACTCTGATTGTCACACCAAATGATAGTCAGATGATGAAAGAGGATAGCAAGATTAGTTTGAAAGTTTTACAGCCAAATGGCTTGAATGGTAACGTTGACTGCACCTCTATATTCAGCCTCTGTTAATGATAAAGCAATGGTAGATTGCTTCTTACTTGACCAACAAATGGGGCCTAATCCCAAACTAAGAACATATCCTGAAGTGGACTTATGATCAATGTTATCACCAGCACAGTCAGAATCAGTGTAGCCAATGAGATCCAAAGCACAACCTGTTGAATAATGAATCCCATAGCAAATGGTTCCCTAGACATAGCAAAGTATACACTTGGCAGCCTTCCAATGTAGCTCATGTGGCTCCTGCATGTATCTAGAAACAACCCCCACTGCATATGAGAGATCTAGATGAGAGTGAGTGAGATAAAGAAGACTCCCACAAGCTGATGGTAGTGTGTGCAATCAACCAATGGTGTATCCTTGCCATCCTCAACCTTGACCCCTGGTAGGAAAGGTGTGGCAGCTGTCTTGCAGTCAGTCATGTGAAACTAAACCAAGAGATCTCGTGCATACTTAGATTGAGCAAATGTGGTTCCCGATTGATTTTGGCTGATTTCAAGGCCAAGAAAAAAATGTAGGAGACCCATATCTGTCATAGAAAATCTATCATGCAAATGTTGGCATAATAGTCACAATGGTATTGCATTGTTAGGTAAATAAATGTTAGCAAGTAGATAAATAAATTAGTTTTGGGAAGTTAGGAAGTTATTTCCTGTAAGAAGTTATACATGAGAATAATAAATCTTTAAAAGCAAATGTACTGCATTGTAAGAATCATTAAGAAATCACTAATATATTATTTTGTTATTTTGTTGTGCATCATGGTTTGATTAATTGTATTTGTATTTGTGCTCACCATTTCAATATGGTATCAGAGCTCATTGTACCTGTGCATTAGAATCTAGGGGAAGTGTAGAGATGGCTCGGTAATGACCTATATAGTAATGGAATATGAAGATGACTTTATTTATCATAGCTTCATTTCCTCTACCATTTGTGCATAGAAATATGATGTTGGTCTCATAATTGTCTGTGTATGGCGTCCATGTGCAGACTAAGGTTTTTCTCATCATCATACATCAGATGGTCATTGTTGGAATGATATGGAATTTGTATTTTAAGTTAGGGTTTTCTGTAACTATTTTATGGCTACATAGTTTGCAAAGATGGAGTGAGAATAGGAAATGGCGTGAGAAAACCATGGCAAAACTCAGTGGTGACTTGCTACTGTAGAAGGGTGTTAAAAGGTGGTTATAAAAGGCCAGTTGAACAGAAAAAAATAAGGCATTTCAAGATTCATTTACTACATCATAAGATGAGTTCACCATTCAGTTTTGATGGTTAAATGTGCAAATAAGGTGAAGATAAGCTTCGTGGCTGTAAGTTTGATTTTCATTATTTAATTTTGGTCTTTATTCAGTGATCTAGCCCTCATTTCACACGCAGCACAATTGTGAGAAAGTGCAGAATTTTTATTACTTAAGTTTGAGGTAATTTGTCTTAAGTTGTGTCAAATATTTCAAAAATATTTAGAGCTCCATTTATATAGTTCATAATTTTGATAGAAGTCTCAACCATGAATCGGTGAAGAGAAAGATCTTTTAGAGATGGGGCAGATTTTTTTTTAAGGAGGAGGAAACAATCTTAGAGATTTATATGGGCTTTTCACATGAGAAGACTTATTTATGTTTTACTCCATTTCTTAAAAGTTACTTTTATTGGAGAAGTTAAAAGCTTAAGAATTTCAAGCCTATTATATTTTTTTTGAAAGTTTGATTTCAAAGGAAAACCTATTATATTTTTTGAAAGTTTGATTTCAAAGGAAAGTAATAGAAAGAAAAGTGGGGAGACATAAGTAGTAGAATTTTTATGAAGATATTTAATTTTATGGAAGGGAGACATAAGTAGTTTTCTTTTTTAAGGGCATTTAAAATATTTAAAGAATTTAACTTATTAAATTTTTGGAGTAATAAGGTGGAAAACATTGGAGTTATAAGGATATATTTATGTTTACACTATATTGTAAAAGGCATATTTTTGGTGGAATCTAACACCTTGTTCATTTTATCATGGCTACATCAAACATTGCTTATGCTCTTGAGGCCATTTATACTACTGATGAGGCCTCCAAAGACTCATCGAAGACATCAGTTGGTTAAAATGTAACAGGGTCATATTGGAGGCTGGCAGCATTGAAGAATGGAGGATTTTCCATCATCTCAAGTTAGCTTCTCACTTTGAGATGATGTTTTGCATGAGAAGTGTTTTTGGTTTTGGTTGTTTTTCTTTTCTTTGTTGATGTTTGAAGAATGTATGTTTTGTGAAGATTTTGTTTTGGAGACAGGTTTGGGATTTGGTGTTGAGCTCAATATGGATTGTTGTCTAGCGAGATTCAAAGAGTATATGATCTTGAATTATACCCTTTCACGGTCACTAGACAATGGCAGAGATCTATCATATTTCTTAGGGTTCATTGCTAAATAATTTAAGACTCTGTGATTTGAGAGCTTGGGACTAAAGAGCTCAAGAACACAGCTCGAAGCTATGCCTTTCTGAGGGTAGACGAGACAGCATGATGGAGCCTCGCTTGGTTCAGGATTTATTTTTTGGGAGAAGATCTTCTCTAAAATATGTATTCATATTATGTAATCAGCTTTGTTGATTATGTTAGCATTTAGGGGGGTCCCCTGGTACTTTTGCAAGAATAATGTAATAAGGGGGGAATGTTGGCATAATAGTCACAATGGTATTACATTGTTAGGTAAATAAATGTTAGAAAGTAGATAAATAAATTAGTTTTGGGAAGTTAGGAAGTTATTTCCCGTAAGAAGTATACACGGGAATAATAAAGCTTTAAAAGAAAATGTACTGCATTGTAAGAATCATCAAGAACTCATCAATATATTATTTTATGTTATTTTGTTGTGCATCATGGTTTTATTAATTGTCTCTGTATTTGTACTCACCATTTCAATAGCAAAGTAGTTTTAATTACACCAATGGATGTGAGTGAATCACTTGTTATTAGTAGATCATCTACATAGAGTACTATGAGCAACAAAGAGTCAGATGTTCTCATCATATAAACATTTGGATTAGATTTGCATCGCATGAAATTTTAAGATAGAAGATAAGAATCCATTTTAGCATACCAAGCTCTATGTGTCTGCTTGAGGCCATAGAGTGACTTCTTGAGTCTACATACCAAGGAGGAATTTTGTACATACCCTTATGGCTACTCCATGTAGATCTCCTCCTCAAGATCACCATGAAGAAATACATTCTTCACATCCATAAGATGAACCTCCCACCTTCTTGATGTTGTAATGGCAAGAGCCAACTGAATGGAGTCCATTTTTGCCACTGGATAAGTCTCATCATAGTCAATGCCATGAACTTGCTAAAAACCTTTGGTGATGAATTGTGCTTTGTATCTGCTCACATGTCCATCTGCTGATTTCTTTGTCCTATAGAACCACTTACATCTAACAAGCTTGTGATTGGAAGGAAGTGGAACCAAATCCCAAGTTTGGTTTACAATGAGGCAGTTGTACTCCTCATCTATCATTGCTTCCCAAAGAGGATTCCCTACAACTTCTACATAAGTCTGAGGGTCAGATGCTAGAACCACATAGGCATGCATCGACATGATGGACTCAGTAGCTGAGAGTGCATGAAGGACTTCATATATATCAGCTAAGCTCCTTTCTCTTTGATTTCTCACAGGGGGTATTAAATCATCACTGGAACCCAAATCAAGGATTGGTTGTGGATCAGCACATGCATACTCATGTTCCTCTGAATCAGATTCAGAAATATCTAAAATAAGATCAGAATGATTGCATGTATTATCTCTGAGATCTGTAAGAGGAAAAATGATAGAGGTTGTGACATGTTGTTCATGATAAGCATGTGGAAGATTGTCATCAAAGTAGACACTCCTCTCAATGAAGATTGTTTCTTTGGAAAGATCTAGTAGTCTGTATCCCTTTATACCAGCTAGATATCCAACAAAGATGCATTCTTTGCTTTGAGGCTCCAAAGCCTTCCTCTTGTCTGTAGGAATGTGTTCCCATGCACGTGATCCAAAGATGCAGAAATGTGTGACTTCCGGTTGCATGCCTCTCCATGCTTCAAAAGGTGTTTGTCCTATGATAGATTTATGAGGAGATCTATTTTGTATGTCCGAAGCACAGTTGATTGCCCACAATTTGGAGGGAAGGGACCTAGCATGCAACATGCAACTAGCCATGTCTTTCAAAGATCGGTTCTTCCTCTTAGCTACCCTATTCTATTGTGGAGTGTATGGAACTGTGTTCTACAATTGTATTCTTGCTTCATCACAAAGATGTTGGACATCATTGTTGACATACTCCCCCCCATTATTTGTGTGGAGGATTTTGATCATTTTCCCAGACTACTTCTCTGTATGGGTTTTGAAAATTGTGAGATTCTCAAACACCTCATATTTGAATTTGAGGAAATACACTCATGTGTATCATGTGTATCATGTGCAATCATCAATGAATGTTAGCACATATCTGGCTTTGCTCATGGAAGGTTCAGGAAATAGACCCATAAGATCACTATGAACAATCTCTAAAGGAGAAGAGGTTCTCCATGCATTCCCCTTTGGAAAATTTTCTTGTGGATGCTTTCCAAGAGCACATCCTTCACAAATTCCATCAGAAAAATCTATGGCTAGCAAGCCTTTTACCATTCCCTGTTTGTTAAGTTGTTGCATGTATCTAAAGTTTAAATGACCAAATCTTTCATGCCAAATTCTACTTTCATCATTTGCATGTGTTAGTAGTAAAGTGGAATCTGATTTAGCAATAAAATCAGAAAAAGTGTACAGATGAGATTGATGATTTGCCTTACCAACAACAATTTTGGAGTTGTCTTGCATGTCAAATATGGTCACCGAATTAGGGGTGAATTCAACTCTCCTTCCAGTGCCAGTATGTGTCATTTGATATACATAGAGAAGATTGACAGAAATTTTTGGAACATGTGCAAGACATTCTCAAAACTTCCAATTCCAAGCTCTACCATCCCTACTCCAATTACTTCTACTAGAGAGTAATCTCCCATGAGAATAGAAGGACCAACATATGGTTTTAAAGATGAGAGAGCATCATTTGTGGCCTCCATGTGATGTGAAGCTCCAGAGTCTATGATCCATGCATCTGGAGAAGAATGAATAACAATTAATGCATGTGCATTACCTCTTGTTTCTGGTGCTTTTTCTTCCTTCTTCTTGGCACTTTCTGGAATATAGTTACCAAGGTTATTCTACTAAAGTATTTGAGCCATGAGGTCAATGGTATTCTTCATGTACATGATGATTCTAGATGGTAACCATGGTTGTAATAGCTACACTTTTATATTCCCTTGTTGTCCTTCTTTCCCTTTGAGTTGGTAGCTTCATATGGAGGTTTGGGATTGCCTTCTTTTCTTGGATCAGGTTCCTTCTTCCCTTTGCCTTTGGACTACTGATTTGCCTTCAAATTATTCTTCCCACTTGCATGCACAACAAGTGCAAGAGCTTTGGAATTTTCAAAGTACCCATCTTAATGAGCTTATCATGCTCATGTATCAGAGACTCAATGAAAGCATCGAGTGTGGGCATCTTCCAAGTAGATCCTATTGTAAGCCTGATTGTGTGAAAAGTAGAGACAAATATAGCATACTTTGGACCCAATTTTGATAGAATAGCAAGAATTAATTTATTTTCTTGCTGGGATTTGTCAATTCCACATCCTTTCAATTGGAGTAATAAATCCTTGAACTTCATGAAGAAGTCTTGAATGTTTTCAAAACTGCTTGGATCTAATGAGCTGAGCTCATTTTCAAGGATGTGACCTTGTATCTCATCTTGCTTCCCAAAAAGAGTCTCCAATATAGTCCAAACCTTGTTTGGAGTTGTGTATGCTTCTACATGAAACAACAATTCTGGAGACATGGATAAGCATAGGAGACCGAAGGCCTCATCCATACTATTGAAATATTTGGATTTTTCAACTACAAAATTCAGTTCAAGCTCTATTTCCATGACTATTCGATAAAAGCCTCTACTTCTGAGCTAAAGCAGAATCTTTGGCTTCCATTCAAAATAGTTATATGGTGTGAGATTTGCAGAGGCTCAAAATTCCATTCTGTTTCAACAGCTATAATCTTTAGTACCTACAAAAAAATTGTTCTCCTTCTTCCTAGCTCCCTTAAGCTCTAATACCATGTGAAATTGCAGTTGAACCTGCGAACCAAATTGTAGATCTGGCTGGAAAGAATAGAGAAACTTGTAGAGCAAAAACAGAGTAAAAAAAAGAGTAAAAGAATAGTCTGAATTCTATATTTCCTAAATTGAAAAAAAGCATTAACAGTTGTTACAAAAACAAAGCAACTGTAGAAAAGAAATGTGTTGAAAGAGACAGAAAAAACAAAGCTGAACTACTATGTCACCGTTACTTATTTGCATGAAGGAAGGTGGTGAAAAAGAGAGCAAATCATGTGGCATGAACCACTCCAGTTAACTAATTAGTTAGCTTATAGTTAAAAAGACACTAACATTTTGGGGGCACGACACTAGTAAAGATCAAAGTTGAAATTTTTTTTGTTAAGGATCTTCTGAATGTATAAATGGCTCTAGTCGAAAGTGGTTTCCTTGATACAGATCAAATTTGGCATTTTGGTTAAGGATTCAATCTATAACCCACCTGCAAAGTTGCAAACTTTTTTGTCTTTAGGCCACAAAAATATACTAACATCCATACGAGCAATATATCAGGATTTATTTTGGACAATACAAATAGAAAATTATTTGATATACCATACCATTGAAGCCACTAACAACTACCATTTGCAATTCGCTTTAGATGAGCTCATAAACATCTTTTTTATTAGAATCAGAATTAAAGACATTATATTACAATCACTGCCTTCTATAAAACCCAAAATCCTTTGAGGGTTTGTCAAACGGTCTATGTGCCTTTTCTTTGATTTCACACTTGGCAAAGATGTATACCAAAGTAGTCATAATTGCATTCTTCTATTCTTTTAAGCCTTGGCAAATGTCTATACTTGGTTAACAACTCATATTTTAAAAGATTTATTAGAGACATTTTGTCAAACAAGTTACATGCCATAAACAATTTACCTATATTACTTGTGTTTCCACATTTATTTTTCAATTTGTAGTTTTCTAAAGCCTTTCCACGGATATTTTATGTGCAAATTCTGCAATCATTGCATTCCATGAAATTACATTATTTTTGGTGCTTAAACTGGTTCACATCCTTGTATATGTCATACTGCAAACCCTTCTTACCAACTAACAGTGGAAAAGAATATACAACACCCTATATTTTTGGTACCTAGGGCAATATAATCTACACGATGTAATCATCAGATATGCTTACAAATCCAAGAGAAAATAGATGATTTACAAGTAACATGGCTAGACATCCAACCATATCATTTTTCAAATAGAACTATAGTTTTTTGTTCTTCATTCTATTTCTACCATATATGGACAAAGAGGTTAAGAATCAAAGTGGATACCATCTCATAATTAGACCTTACCTAGACAACCAAATAGGATTGAATTTTTCAAATAGACAGAGGTAGTAATGTGGATTGTAGAATTATAGAGCTAGGGAAATCCCATAGAAGAATGAGAAAGAACCTCAAATGCCTCACGTTGATTTAAAGCTTGTTTTTCCATTTAAGATCTCTTGCCTACTGCACATGGGATAATTTCTTATGGATCCATAAAAATGGCTAAAATAGATGGACACATAATTGGTCTCAATGGGCTCACATGAAAGAAATTCTAATAGACCCCACTAACTAAACTACACAATTTTAAATATCATAAATTTATGTTATCTCACATATGCATAGGTATGTACATATATAGATACATACAATTCTTATCTCATCTCATTAGCTTAACTAGCTCACCCATGAATAAGCATGCATTCATAGAGATAGAAGCACAAGTCTCAAACATCTGAGCCACAAATGCACACATATTTGACAAGTATGCAGACATAGTGATAAACATAATTGTATGCACACATACATGTACATAGTGCACATACACTTGGAATTTATCTATAGGATAACAACATCGCATATCCATCATATTTTCTCAACACCAATATCCATCTATAGGCTATACTTTCTTATAGACTTTCTTGAATTCCTTCTTCTTAGATGCTTCTTGCAACTTGGTTCCTACAAATGCTTGCAGATTCAACAACCTTAAACAAGGCTCTCTCTCCTGTTTACTCACTATTTTGAGTTTTTCCTTCTTGGAGCTTGTTGAATGATCAAGAAGGTCCACTAAGTTTTCAAAATGAACATTTGAAATGTTTCTAATGTCAAGGATTATTTCATTTTTGAGATTCCCTATGCCATATAATTATCTATCTTTGTCTAATTAATTATCTACTAAACAATCTAATCTAGTAGGTAATGTGAACTCTACCCAAGTACACAAATCTCTATGCTTATTAACTCACTGCTCACTATCCTTGAGCTTCAACTAGTTGTTAGTTCTTGCAATCATTTTGCATAAATTGTGGCCCGTCATTTGGGTCTCCTCAATCTTGATGCATATATGTATAGAGGAAAGACTTGTGTTTATCATACACAATTTAAATTGTATTCTTATATCAAAGGTCACAGAACTTGCTCAATACTATTTCTTCAGAAGTCTTGTGTTTCATGTTGCTTAGAACCATCCTTAATTGCTATTTTCAATATTCTTCTTGCTATCATAGGAAATCTTGGTTGTTTGGAAAATAAAACATTAGTTAGTTATATATGTCATCTGACACAGAATTTAAATAGATCAAATTGGCATCTTTAATAGATGAGATTATATTTATTTGTTTACAATATTGTTCCTATAGAATGACTATGTTTTTTTGTTTTCCTTTTTGTAATTAACTATTATAATGATTTTGTTCAAGTATTGGCTCTACAAATTGTGTTTGTGTTCATGGTTCATCTTGCTACCATTCCTATCATTGGCATAGGTATAAGCCCTAGTAGGAGATTTGGTCTAGCTACTTCCAAATAACTCTTGGAAGAGCAGGTAGCAAAATTTTTTTAGTTTGAATGTATTACTTCAATCAACTTCTTGTACAGAAACAGGAGGTTATGATGGTTGTTGATGGCTTTGGTAAAATCTAGATCTTATGACAAGCTCCTTTATTGTTTTAACCTCTTTATATATTCATTTTTTATGTCCAAATCTAGTTTAAGAGCTTTAGTCCAGCTACTGTTTATGATCTTCAATAGCTCTTGGATCAGGTAGAAAATCTTTTTTTAGTTTGAATTCAGTCAACTTCTACTATTCTAGCAACATGTTTTATTTCTTACTAATATAAGTTCATGGAGGATTAGTTTAAATAGAAGCTCGTCTACAAAGTATCAATTTTTTATGCATGAGTTGTCTAATGGATGGTTTTAGTGTTGATAAATTTCTTGTGTCTTTTGATTGGAATAGAGATCATTTTGTTACAATTTTGTTATTTGGTATAAAAAACATTCATATTTGTTTTAGTCCACAACCATAACAGAAAAATAAAGCAACTTCATGCAATCTACATCACTTTGCAATCTTGCCAAAACTGCCTTACCAGCATCAGATAGGAACTATACTGCAACGCAACCTTGTTAAGTTCGCGAACTGCGTGAGCTCCCGATTCACATTAAAAGAGTAAAAAAAAATTATCAACCAACACTATAGTTTGTAAACCAATTAAAGTGTCGATAAACTTATTTGAAAGATCATCGTGAGGTTATAATGTTTGAGAACCTTGTGTGTTGCCGATAAAACCTATATCAGGGAAATTAATAGTTTACAAACTTTATATTTGAGCGATGCTTCTTTATCACTGGTTTCTAGGGTTTGTGAACACTTATGCATTTACCAACATCCTCCATGGCTGCACCAGTTTTTCATCAACTAAAATGATTGAAGGATATGCATAAAATGAACTCGTTGAACAGGTTTTATAAAATTTCAAACTATTGTAATTGACAAGTATAAATCTAGGTTGCACAACTTTCACCAGTATTCTTCCAACCGCTGTCAAAATTAGATTTTTCAAAAATATGTAATGGACATTCATCAAAGCATTTGAAAATTTGTCAGATATTATAGTTGGAAATGCTCTGGTAAATATTTGTGCAAAATGTGGAAACATAGTCAAAGGCATGAGTCGCTTGGTAGGCCACCCTAAAGCAATGTGGTTTCATAGACTACAATTTTTGCAGGATATATAAATAATGGATTTATTAAAAAGAGTTTAAAAACCTTCAAGAAAATGCAATTATGCTACACCAACATCCCTATCTAGATGTACCAAAATGAGAGATCCAAAATAGTTAATGGGCATCCTTAAAAATTATTTGAAAGGGGAACTTTTATCAGATATTATAGTTGTGATGAAGAGGGTAATTCACAAAACACACAACAATAGAAATTGAACACAGAAAATAGAACTTTATTTTATTGATTTGGGCAACTCATTACATTATAGAAGCTCAATTACAATTAGAGGAATCATTCCTCCATAGGCTGCAACACACTACAGCTACACATCACTAGGCTCTGGAATCTTCTACCTTCTGTAACCCCCACATCAACTAGGATTTCTATTTTCCCATCTATTCTTGACTCTACAGTTTCACCCCTTAACTCTACTACCACCCAGGGTTCCCAAAAATGGTTATTAATAGCCTTGTTGGCGGCCAACAACCTAATTTCAAAATTTGCATCTCCCTCTAAAAATAGGTCAACTTCCAAGAGCCATAACTTTTGATCCAGGTGTTCGATTGATGAACTGTTTTATGCGTCAGAAATATCACAAAGTGCTCTACGCACTAAGAACTCGCTCTACTAGTTCCGACCATTTGTGAGCCCATACGGGACCATTTAGTGCCTCATACCTGAGTTTTAATAATTTTTAGGCATTTTTTGGGAAACAGAAACTTTAATATCTTTCAGCTCACAAATGATCTTTGCATGATTCCTTTGCCAAAGGTCTTATTTTTTAGTTATGAATCTTCCTATAAATTTTCACTTCATTTCATGCCTAAATGCAAACTTTCTAAAAATAGCAGGTTGCTATTTTTAGCAGTTTGGAAAAACTGAAAGTTCTACATCATTATTCAAGCGATTATGGAACTAGAACCATAAATTTTGAAAATAAATGGAACTTGAAAATCAACAATTTTGAAACACATCTTTTTTTGGGTGATGCAAGATTGCCCTTACACCACTGGATGCTCCTACATTAGACACCTAGGGTAATTTGAGAAGTGACCCCGTCACATCTCAGGTGTTTGTGTGAGGAAAACCCAAATGGTCAAGCTCTGCCTTAGACAACCAAGAAGAATCTTCAACAGGCCTTCCTTTCCATTTCACCAAGTATTCTTCATATTGCCTGTTCTGAATACTTCTTCCCACACGGCTATCCAAGATCTCTTCTATTTCTTCTATTGAAGTAGATGCTGAAATACTCCACTATTCTTCTGTTGGTCCATCCTCTGTTCCACCTTCATGATATTCTAATAAATCAGCAATGTTGAAAATAGGGGAAATGTTGATCCCACTCAATAGCTCTACCTCACATGCATTTCATGTATCATGTTTCTTCAAAATTCTGCATGGTCCAAATTTCTTCATTTTCATCTTATTGTATGTTCCAATTGGGAACCTTTCTTTTCTCAAGTGAACCATGACTTCATCTCCTATCTGAAATTCCTTATATCTCCTCTTCTGATCTACCTTAGCCTTGTACTGAATATTTATCTTATTAATGTGCTTTTTCACCTCTTAATGCAAATTCTTCATGTGTTCTGCAAAGTCTTCAGCCTCAGCACTTGTCTTTTCTCCTCTGTCCAGACTCCTTAATTCTGAAGCATTTCTTGGACTATTCCCATATACAGTCTAGAATGGTGATTTACCAGTACGTATGTTGACAGAATTGTTATAAGCAAATTTTTCCTGTGGTAAAATCAAATCCCATCCCTTGGGCTTATCTCCTACTAAGCATCGTAGCAGGTTACCCAAATTCCTATTCACCACTTCTGTCTGTCTATCAGTCCGTGGATGGTGTGCAGAATTGAACTTCAAATCTGTCTTCAACTTCTTCCACAATGTCCTCTAGAAATAACCAACAAACTTGGTATCTCGATCTAAAACTATCCTCTTTGGTAGACCATGTAGTCTCATCACCTCCCAGAAAAATAACTCTAAAATATCAACGTCATCATTAGTCTTCTTGCAAGGAATAAAATGTGTCATCTTCGAGAATCTATCCACCACCACAAAAATGGAATCATGCCCTCTCTGTGCCCTTGATAAACCAAGAAGAAAATCCATACTAATATCATCCCATGGCTTCTCTGGTATAGGTAACGGTTGATATAGTCCTATATTCTGACTTGTTCCTTTTGCCATCTGACACACTTTGCAACTCTGTACAAATTTCTTCACATCTTGCCACAACTATGGCCAATAATAATTTTCACCAACAATAGCAATGGTCTTATCTCGACCAAAGTGTCCAGCTAATCCCCCACTATGCTTCTCTTTTATTAGGTTCTCTCTCATGGAACTCCTTAGAATGCACAACTGGATTCCTCTAAACAACATGCCATCTTGGATGACGAAATCCAACCATTTTGTCATGTCCAAAGTAACAGGTTCCAGACAAGCTTTCCAAGGCTCTACAAAATCCAGATCTTCTAGCTACAAACTCTTGAGCTCATCAAACCCAACAACCTCTATCTTCATTTCTGTCAATAAATTTTGCCTTTTGCTCAAGGCATCTGCAACTTTGTTGGACTTCCCACTCCTGTGCTTCAAAACAAAAGTATAACTCTGCAAAAACTCAACCCATTTTAAATGCATTTGGTTCAACTTTCCTTAACTATTAAGATACTGCAAAGCCTGATGATCAGTATATAAAACAAACTCTTTTGGTAACAGATAATGTCTCCATTTCTTCAAAGGCTAAACTATAGCATAAAATTCCTAATCATAAACAGAATACATTTTTTGGAATCATTAAGCTTCTCACTAAAATAGGCAATGGGCTTACCTTCTTGACTTAGAATAGCTCCTATACCACTACCATTAGCATCATAATCTACCTAAAATACCTTATTAAAATATGGAAGTGCCAAAACAGGTTGTTCTACGACTTTCTGCTTCAATGTATCAAAGCTCTTGTCTGCTCCTTTAGTCCATCTAAACTCTTTTCTATCCCTTTTCATTGTCTCAGTTAGGGGTGCACAAATGCTACTAAAATTCTTGATAAATTTTTTGTAAAAACTTGTCAAACCATGAAAATGTTGATTTAAGACAGACAACTGAGAGGGGGGGTGAATCAGTTATCCCAAAACTTTCTTTTCTTTAAACACTTCAATCCTTCTTGTAATTCAACAGCATAATAATAAATCAATTATGGAAGCACAATGCAATAACTCAAGAGCAGAAACACACCAAGATTTTAACGTGGAAAACCTAGTTAAGGGAAAAACCATGGGGTTATTAACCCAAGAAAGTATTCTCTGTTAAAAGAATAAGAAAAATAAAATGGCACTTGCCAATTAGGCTCACTACCTGAGCACACTGCTCACAAGAGGCCCACTGCCTATAGGAGACACATTGTCTACAGAATAATAAATATTACATACTTGAACTGGAGATTGGCATCTTCACCATGCTTGAGTCAGTTCCATTTAAGCTCAATACTTTTTCTCTCCTTTTCACTCTTCTCCTCTCTACCATTTTCTCATCTTCATGAATACTTTGAAATGACTTCACAACTCTTATTTATACAAGACATCAACTTTGGGATAATCATCAAAGTTGGTGCAATACATACTTTATTTTATTACAGAGAAAATACACAAATACAACTTGATTTATTACAAGAACTTCATGCATATCACCATACTATCGGCCACGCATATCTGGTACTTCAATCTTCTTTGAGGAACATGCCATGCCTCATAGAACATCTTCAAGATCATCCGCAAGATGTGTAAAACATCCATTCGGCCATGATTAGGAGGAACATCATCACCTGGAAGTAAATCTTCAATTACGAGCTCAATCATCAATGTGGACCGCCAACACGAACTGGACACAATCTAGAGACCCCCACAAGCTTGCTTGAATCACCAAGAACATCCACACCACCTTTACTTACTGAAATCATTTGCATCTTCATCTAGAACCTCAAGAACATAGTCTATCATCATTGTCACATTATAATAAATGCTTGCATACCTCCAGCCCATGAACCAATTGAGTTGTCAATTCACATTGGCTTCCTAAACATTCCTCCAAATCTGTAGAACAAGATATTGCATTTCCAGATCTCATTGGACCTATTTGTGTCACTTTGTCACCTCTGAACATCTGCCAGAACTAGTTTTACTCATATGGTCATAACTTCTCCAAATCTTCATACAGACCTCTCAAATCTTGACTGGATCATCTTTAGACACATATCTAAAAACTCTTTGATGTGTATTCTCTGATCTTCATCTTAGCTAGGATCTTCACTTCAAAGAGCTTCACTGTCTTCATTGTTCTTCTCTATTTCTAATAGGACTAATTTTCTCAATATCCTCAGCACACAGCTCATCCAATACTTGACATCAATGCAACAAGAGTATGTTGACATCAATGACAACACCGGTTAGGCCCATACTTGCAATAGAAAAGATCTTACCTCTATAGCACTCCTTGGCATAGGCCATTCAATGATAGCCCTCACCTTCTCTAAGTCCATCTTAAGACCTTCCTCTAAGACAACAAATCCTAGGTAGACCAACTCCTTCTTTGCAAAACTACATTTCTTTAGATTGATCAACAACTTCTCCTCCCTTAGCTTCTCAAAAACTCTTCTGGTATGCATCATATGCTCATCCCAAGTCTTACTGAAAATCAAAATATCATCTAAATAGACAATAACAAAACTTCCCAAAAATTCTTTCAGTGCCTCGTTCATGAGCTGCATGAATGTGCTCGGTACATTCGTTAGCCCAAATGGCATGACTAACCACTTATACAAACCCTCCTTTGTCTTGAAGGTTGTCTTTCATTCATCTCCTTCTCTGATTCAGATCTGGTGATACCCACTCTTCAGATCAATCTTTGTGAAGTACTTGGCTCCACTCAAACAATCTATTATGTCATCCATTCTGGGTAATGGAAATCTGTACTTGATCGTGATCTTATTGATGGCTCGAGAGTCTATACACATTCTCCACTCTCCATCTTTCTTTGGTGCTAGTAATGCAGGTAACGCACATGGACTTAGGCTCTTTCTTATCAATCCCTTCCTCAACAACTCCTAAAATTATCTGTTCAACTCTTCACTCTTTGCTAGAGTCATTCTATGGGTTGTCTTATTTGGCAAACTGGCTCCTGGTATCAAATCCATTTGATGACTTATCTTCCTCACTAGTGGTAAACCTTCAGGTACATTATTAGAGACAATATCTTGAAATTCTGTCAACATTTTTGAGACTTCTACTGGTATATCTTCACATTTCTCTTGACTAATCTTAGGAATCAATGCAAAGCAATGACACTCATGCTTCATACCCTCCAAAAATTTCTGACCATCTACCAAGCAAATTCTGGTAGTACTACATACCTATTCTTCCACCTCCTTCAAGGGCTTCAACTTATGATGAAGTCCATCCTTTGTAAGGGAATATGTGTTTGCACGGCCATCATGGACAACGCTCCTATCATACTGCCATGGCCTCCCCAATAGTATATGACATGCATCCATTAGTATGATATCACACAGCTCCTCATCATGGTAGTCACCAATCTTGAACTTCACTAAACACTGCTCATTGACCAAAGCTCTATGGTCCTACAACCATGCAATCTGATATGGATGTGGATAGTTTTTTCTTGTCAACTTTGACTTGTCAACTTTGACTTGTCAACCATCTCCTCTGAAACAAGATTATCAGTGCTTCCACTGTCAATAATAATATCACAACACTTACCTTCACATTTGCACCTTGTGCAGAATAAACTCTTCCTCTGATTGGGTTCTTTCTCCTCATTCAACAAAGTTTTTCTGACAACTGGGGTTTCTCCCCTTTTAGTGTCTTTAGAACACTCAGACTGTGCATCTTCATCTACATGTGCAACTCGTGTATTACCTTTAGGTATTCTATTTGTCCTTCCTTGATGTTGTGGACACTCGTATGCTTGATTCCCTTCTTCTCCACATTAGAAACAGGTTCCTCTAAAACCTCCTCTTCCAGGTCCTTGCCCATGTCTGCCTCTTCCTCTTCCTCTTTGCTCACCATTGTTCTAGTCACAAGGGCAGTAGGTATTATCTCCTCTCTGATTTTGACTAGTGCCGACTTCTTCACTTTTCTTTGACTCTTCATTTCACCCCCCATAGGGTCTTCCACCAGTCCTTCCACCTTGACCTCTTCCCCTTTACTTGCTATCAAATCTTTTATCCATCTTCTCTTCCACCTTCAGGGAAAACTGGTATGCATCTTCTATGGTGGTCATTCTAACTAGGCTCAACTCCTCTTGAATACTTGGCCTCAACCCATTAATGTAATGGGCTACCTTCTCCTTGTTGGTATATGCATGGCCTATCCTGATAGTAATTTTATAAAACTCTTATGTATACTCCTTAACAGACTTGTTACCTTACTTCAGTCCTTGTAGCTTCTTTAGCAACTCCATCTCATAGTCCAGTAGGCCAGTTACAAAGAAGGATATTCTCTAATCCGAGGGCACCCATTAGATCAGTTCAGGAATCAGCCGGGGAGGTCACCAGAAGACCGACCCTCACCTACACCCCAACCCTTACAACCTCCACCTTACACCTAAACCCACCCCAGCTCCAACCCTCAACCACTCAAAACTGCCGCCCCAACTCCAGAAGGACAGGAGCAAGGCGCCCACAGAAAAGCCACCCCAGGCACGACCAACCCCAACTGCACATGTTACATATAGAATCAACCACCTTGCCTACACACCCAACAACCCCCACTCTTCTCACCCACCCATCACATCTCACCCACCCAGACCACACACTCACTCAAACCCCTACCAAACGTCCACCCCCTCCAGAAAGACACCGAGGGCCCCACACTTTACACACACCCAGACCAACCTCCCACTAACACCCAACCCTCAACCTACACACAACACAAAGCCACTCTCATACCACCATCTACAGATACGCAGACAGATAGATAGAGATAGATCACCCACACTACACAATCCTCAACACACAGTAACCAATACCCTTATACTCTACAATACACAACCATACTCTATATACACCTATAGCGGAACAGCGTATATACCTTACTACCAGGGTTCTAGGGGGATCAAACTGGACAGTGATAGGAACGGGCAACCCCTACAATCTCCACAGGGGCAGCTGACCACTTACAGCGCAATAGCGGATATTCTCCACTACAAATCAACTCCACTCACTGCCATTTCCAAAGCTAAATACCCTCACAAAACCCCCACTTCACTCACCCCCATTCACTTTTTCTATTGCCTAAAGAAACAATAGGGCCGCTGTGACCACGCCGATGTTAATAAGTAGACACTTCAAGTAGTGGAGGACCAGACAATTCTAATACTAAAAAGATTTTGTGTCCACCAAGTCAAAAGATTTTATGCAGATATTCTTCAGTTTCTCCACCATATGATCCCATATGTTGATCTTTCATTTTCCTCTTCTGTTCCTCTCTAATTGGACCTGCTTCCACCAAATATTGGCGTGGCCCTTCAACTTTCTTTTTGCAAACTTAACCTGATCTGGGTCCTCCACATCTTCATACTCGAAATACTCCTCCATGTCATTGATCCAATCAATAAGCTGTTCTAGATTCAAATCTCAAGAATATGTAGAAACTTTGATCTTGGGCCTCTTTCCAATCTTTGAAATGGCCCTCAACAACCTAACTTCTACAAGATCACCTGCAGCTTCTTGTTCTTCCTTAGATAGCTCTTCTTCAACTTCATCTTCACTTTCCTCTCTTGTTCTTGGCTCAAACCCTCATTGTAGCTCCTCTTGCAATGCATCAATTTGCCTTTGTAGGGTTCTAAAACCTTCTTCTGTCAAATCATTCCTCTCAATATGATTTCTTCGTGGAGGCATCTTGATCTCCGCAACAAACCCACAACCTCAAGTCCTGGTGCAAACTGCCTCACAGTCAGTGATCTATCTACACACTCAGGAACCCTTGCTCTGATACCACCTAATGAAGGGGATAATTCACAAAACACACAACAATAGAAATTGAACACACAAAATAGAACTTTCTTTTATTGATCTGGGAAACTCATTACATTACAGAAGCTCAATTACAATCAGAGGAATCAATCCTCCACAGGCTGCAACACACTACAGCTACACATCACTAGGCTCTGGAATCTTCTGGCTTCTGTAACCCCCAAATCAGCTAGGGCTTCTATTCTCCCACCAATTCTTGACTCTACACTTTCCCCCCTTAACTCTACTACCACCCAGGGTTCCCAAAAATGGTTATTAATAGCCATTTTGGTGGCCAACAACCTAATTTCAAATTTGCATCTCCCTCCAAAAATAGGTCAACTTCCAAGAGCCATAACTTTTGATCTAGGTGTCTGATTGACGAACTGTTTTATACATCAAAAAGCTCATGGAGTGCTCTACACGCTAAATACTAGCTTTACTAGTTATGGCCATTTTCAATCCCGTACAAGGCTGTTTAGTGCCTCAAACCTGAGTTTGAATAATTTTCAGGCATTTTCTAGGAAACAGAAACTTCAATATCTTTCAGCTTGCAAATGATCTTTGCGTGATTCCTTTGCTAAAGGTCTTATTTTTTAGTTATGAAGCTTCCTATAAATTTTCACTTCATTTCGTGCCCAAATGCAAACTTTCTAAAAATAGCAGGTTGCTATTTTTAGCAGTTTGGAAAAACTGAAAGTTCTACATCATTATTCAAGCGATTATGGAACCAGAACCACAAATTTTGAAAATAAATGGAAAGAACATCAACAATTTTGAAACACATCTTTTTTTGGGTGATGCAAGATTGCCCTTACACCACTAGATGCTCCTGCATCAAGTTGGAAAGGTGCAACCTATAAACATGAAACTAGCTTGTCTGATTGGGCGCTTATGTAAGAAATGTGGTCTCATGTAATGCAAAGTTCACAAGATATATGTAAAAGGATTTTGTCGGAAAGACTTTAGAAACTTTAAGAAAAGTCATTCCACAAACTTTCCCACTATCCTCTCAGCATAGTGGCAGGAAAATTTTGTCAGTTGTTATAGTTTCAAATATACAGGTAGAGATATGCAAAATGTTGAAGTATAAACAAAGGATGTGAGTCATTTAATATTCGCCTCACTAAAATGTGATCTCATGGAACACAATGATCATAACATTTGTACAAAATGGATTTGTTTCGAAGGCTTTAGAAACTTTTTAGAAAATACAATTTGTAAATGATAAAATCGGCTTCACAACCTTAGCCAATGTCCCCTTTACCCGCACCAAAACAGGTATGAGCAACAATCAAAACATATTTAAAATAGAGATTTTTTTTAGATAAGGGAATGCCAAATAAGAGAAAATAGGAGAAGGTATTTGAAGTATTGAGTTGGATTTCCAACGATGCAAATGGATGTGGACATAAAGAAGTGGGTTAAGATCATCTTTCTTTCCTAGTAGATCACTTGTTTACTTTGTTCCCACTTAGTCCATCATCTCATTTTTTCATATAAGGTTCTAAAATAATGTATTGCATTAAATACTAGTGTCTGTGATGTTGCATTGGAAATTACTCATTGGGCATTTAGTATTGGGTAATATATGATTTCATGAATCAGAAACGTTTCAAGTTTCAACAGCTATGAGCAAAATCAACATCCTAAGTTTGACAATATCAAGTATAATCTTATGTGTAGTGAAGTGAAACATTTAAATGTTGTTTAAAACAAAGATTGTGGATTTATGACAAGAACCCTCAAAATGTTAAACTAATGCTTGATTGTTGGAAACAAATGTGCACTATATAGTTCATAAGTTTGGATAGATCCATGTTGGAATCAATGCATGTTGTTAATGGTTGTGATGATTGGAAGTAGTGTGGCATTCAGATGTTTAATGAGAAAAACTATGATATGGCAGTTGTTTTCTTTGAGAGGTCTGTAGATAAGAATATCTAGTTGTCATTATTTGAAGATGGTCAGTCTCTACCACCTTGTGCTAGTAGCCATCATATAGAAACACTATCTATTAAAGACAAATACATCCAAGAAGCTTGTAGGGTTTTCCCAGGGAACAAAAATACTACTTACACTGATACTTTTATTTCAAAAGGTTGCCCTCTCAAGGATGAGGTTGAAAAATTCTTGGACCTGATAGAAACCACAATACAAAAGGTGAAACAACGCAAAGACTGCCCCAATGAAGAAAGTGAGGCCTTAGAGGAAATGCATGACATCTATGAAGAATTGTTGCATTTATTTGAACTCCTTCATCCAAAGCATAAGAAGCATGGGGAGGGATGTCTAATGAGTCGAGATTATGATTAATGCCTACAGATCCTACTGTACACTATGACTGTTGTTTGCCCATCAACTTCAAGTCGGAGCATATCTTTCTATTATAAATTTCACTTAAATAATGTTTTAACTCATTGATGTAATACCCTCTCTAATTGAAGAAAATAGTAATTTGTCTAATAACAGAATTTCGGCAGAAAGAATAACTAACCAATATGAAATAGTATTGAATGCAATAAAGTTCTGAATCACAACTAGCTTTCTTTTCAGCTGAAATAAACTTTCTAACAGAATACTTGTAACAAAATAATTTAACTAACTTTCTTCTATGAAATTCAAATATTAAAGAAAGAAAAGAGATTAAGAAAAGTACAACTTGAATAGCTTCCTACTAATTTGTTTGCAGATCCTCCTCTGGATTGTTTTTGGGAAAAAGAGATATCAACAAAGGTTTTAACCACTCAACCAAGACAAACTGGTCTCCCGTGCTTCTTCTACTGAAGAAACCTGACCCTTCACAAGGGCGATTA
Organism: Cunninghamia lanceolata; assembly: GCA_027924645.1. Lineage (NCBI taxonomy): Eukaryota > Viridiplantae > Streptophyta > Pinopsida > Cupressales > Cupressaceae > Cunninghamia > Cunninghamia lanceolata. Next base: position 1,125,022 of record BSBN01000888.1, read on the forward strand.
ACAAGGAATCAATTAACAACAATATGCCTCTAAGCGTGGTGTTAAGACCTATACCTCCTGATCAATATTTTTTCTATAGGTACCTCCTAACTAGAAAGATCACTCTAACCAATGGTATATCTGGTACTTGATAGCTGACAGATGCCTAATTTGCATCGTAATCTTGGCCAAGGATTTCTAGTAAATAACTGACACTACTATGTCGTCAGCACTCACCCTTGCTCGGCATTGTTATTAATTAATATGTTTCATTTTCTTTGATTGTAGGTTTTTGAAAGAATACCAAGCATGACTCATTTGACAAACTTACAGATTCATAATAAATACAAAACAGAAGTATATAGATAGAAAGTACCCTTTCATCTAGTGACCACAGTCTTGAATCTCAGTGCAACTACAATATAAGAGAAGATGTAATAGCTTAGTGTGTGTGTGTGTATATATATATTCATTAAGTATCAAGAAAATCAAAGCTTCAACAGATTGGAAAGACTTATTGAATGAAGTACATATATAGATTTCTGAAGACTGATCAAGAAATACAGAACTATGATCAAAGAAAGATAGTATGATTGGATAACTTTGATCATCAAATACTGTGTTTTCCTTACATGATAAATCAGACTAAGATAAAAGGGACTATGATCTTGCCTGAATAACACTATTTGTGATCAAGACTGAGGAAGATGCAGCTGCAAAACCAACTAAAATATACGACTAGTTCCTACAGCCGCTTGACAGAGTAAACAAAATGCAGAGTCAAGAATTATTTCAGAAGATTGCAAAACAATGTTCAAGTCTGGTGTGATTCAAGTTGCGGTAATGCAGAGATAGAGATACTTCAGCTCAATGTCACTATCAAACAACTCCTTGCTTGTGCTTTCTACGAAAAATGCCTAATGGAATTCTACGAATGCTTCTTTCTATCAGAGATAATGTAGTGAATGCCTGCCAAGAAAGAATGAACGCCAATATGAATATGCCACTCCTCCACCATGACTACGTGCAAGAAGGAGCATTCCTTCTTGCATTCGAATGGAGTGGGGGATTTACTATCAAGACTCCAATTCACACACTCAAAGTGCTCCACAAAAGGTAAACACATTTTAATAATTATTTAATAAACATAAGCAATAAATCATTCTCACCAACTAGAAATATATTTATACTAATATATGTGTGCCTTGGCCAAGGCTACAGTGACTTAATCCTAGACATATTTATTGTTTTTCGATTCCTGTAATCACCCTCTCCCTATTGATATCCCTTTTTCCTTGGCACCTGATTTATCCTGCAACCACTTCGACAAATAATGAAGGTTAAATCATTTCCTCAATGCGAAATTACTATATATTATATCCATACATCCATCATACAATTGAAAAAATATTCGCATATAAAAGAAAATCATTCTCACATAATTATACACATTATTCAATGAATAATTTTCATATTCACATGAAAGCAGTTGTACTCAACTAACAACATAACTAACATTTCATTGTTCAAAAAGAAGGGGATGTGACATATTCTTCCTCTCAAGAATCATCATCCTCAATGATTATTTATCAATAATTATATATAAAATCTTAATAACATAGTTTCACATCAGTCTCAATTGTTTGGAAATAAATAAGGAAACTTTTGATGAATCTCATCATATTCTTCCCAAGTAACATTCTCTTCTGAATACTGGTCCCACTAGACCTTACATTGTACCACCTTGTGATTACATAAGTGTAGCTTACGTATCTCGAGTACTTGGAGTGGCTCTATTGTGACCACCCCAGGGTCATGTACCTGGAATGAGTTCCAATCAATCATATGTTCAGAGTCTGCATAATATTCCTTAAGATAGGAAACATGAAATACATTGTGAATTCTGGCGAGAGCCGGGGGTAGAGAAATTATGTATGCCACAGGATTGATAATTTCTAGAACTTCAAAAGGTCCCACGTATCTTGGGGCTAACTTAGAGGCTTTTCCAAAATTTATAGAGCTTTTCTGTGGTTTCACCCGCAAAAGAACTTTTTCTCCCACTACAAACTGTCTGGGAACACATTTGGCATCAACATAACTCTTTTGCCTATCATTGGCTTCTTTTAGTCTCTACCTGATTATTCTTACTTGCTCTTCCATTTCTTGGAGCATTTCAGGTCCTAGAATGATCCTATCTTCCCAACTATTCCAAATTATAGGGGTTCTACATTTCCTACCATATAGTGCTTCAAAAGGTGCCATTTTTATTACTGATTGATATGAATTGTTACATGAAAATTCTACTAAAGGTAAATATTCCTCCCACCTATATTGCTGATCCATACAAGACATTCTAAGTAGATCTTCTAAAATTTGGTTTACCCTTTCTATCTGACCATCTGTCTCAAGATGATATATTGTACTAATATCCAACTGAGTCCCCAAGGTTGAAAATAAGGTCTACCAAAATCTGGATGTCAACCTGGCATCTCTATCTGACATGTTCTTTTCCAGTATCCCATGGAGATGGAAAATTTCCTGCACAAATTTTTGTATGATCACAGGTGCCCCATCTATTAAATTCCCTAGTATGAAATGTGCCACTTTGGTGAGTTTGTCCACTGCCACCAATATGGTATTGTGCTTGTTCTTAGTCAAGGGTAAACCTTGTACAAAATCCATACTAATAATTTGCCATTTCCAATCAGGTACGCTGTGAGGCTGAAGCAATCCTGCTTGATGCTGATGCTCTACCTTGACCTTTTGACATTCAAAACATCCTATCACAAATCCTGTTGTGTCCTTTTTCATTCCTTTCCAGAAATATAATGGTTTGACATTGGCCAACATCTTGGTTACTACGGGGTGTCCTAAATATGGTGCAGTGTGTACTTCCTTCCATATTGTTTTCCTTAACTTAAAAGACTTTGGAATATATATTCTACCTTTAAATCTCAAAAGCCCATCTACTTCAATGTGAAAACCTTCATATTTAGGCTCCTATGGATTTGACTGAAGAGCTTCTCAAACTTGCAAATAATATCCATCTTCATTCAATTTTTGAATCACTTGGTTTCTAAAATCAGTGTTGATTGACACCATAGCCGTTATATGCTTCCGTCGACTCAAGGCATCAGCTACTCTGTTTTCCTTGCCCTTAATGTAACTAATCTCAAAATCATAATAAGCAATTAACTCCATCCATCTTCTCTGGCAAGCATTTAGATTGGGTTGTGTAAATATATATTTCAAACCTTGATGATTTGACTTAAGTTTAAAAGTTTTTCCTAACAAATAATGTCGCCACATTTGTAGGGAATAAACAATAGATACCAACTCTAAATCATGGGGTGCATAATTTTTCTCAAATTCTTTCAATTTTTAGGATTCATAAGCCACTACCTTTCCTTCTTGCATTAACACTCCACCCAATCCTTCTCCTGATGCATCTGTTATAACCACAAAATGACCATTAGGATCCGGTACTGTCAATATTAGAGCGGTTGTTAGTTTTTCCTTTAATAGGTCAAACACCTCCTGACATTTTTCAGTCCATTCAAATATTTTTCCTTTTCTTTGAAGAGAGGTAATGGGATGAGCAATTCTAGAAAAATCTTGGACAAACCTTCTGTAGTACCTAGCCAATCCCATGAACTTCTAACCTCAGGAACATTTTCGGTACTGACCAATCTATTATAGCTTTTATCTTCGTAGGATCCACTGCAATTCCCTTAGCTAGAATTATATGTCCCAGATATTGTATTTCTTTCTGAAAGAACACACATTTGGACAATTTTCTATATAGTTTGTTTTCCCTTAACTGCTGAAGAACTATTTGAAGGTGTTGAAGGTGTTCTTCCTCATTTTTGGAGTAAATAAGAATATCGTCTAAAAATACCAATACAAACTTATCCAAGCAATCTTTGAAAACATTGTTCATTAAATTCATGAACACGACTAGGGCATTAGTGAGCCCAAATGGTAGCACTATGAACTCATAGTGTCCATATCTAGTTCTGAAAGCTGTCTTATGAATGCCTTCCTCTTTTAACCTGAGTTGATGATATTCCAATCTCAAATCTATTTTTGAAAACACTACAGCCCCTTTCATTTGATCAAACAGATCATCTATTTGGGGTAAAGGATATTTGTTCTTGATGGTGAGCTTATTTAGCATTCGGTAGTATATACATAGACGAAAAGTCCCATCCTTCTTTTTAACAAAAATCACTGGGGCACCCCATGGTGAAACACTTGGTCGTATGAAGCCTTTATCTAGTAATTCATGTAATTGTGCCTTTAACTCAACCAGTTCTAAGGTGGTCATATGGTAAGGTACTTTTGAAACAAGTTCAGCTCCTGGTACAAGGTCAATAGCAAAATCAAAAATTCTTCTAGGTGGTAACCTAGGTAGTTCCTCAGGAAATACATCTTGATATTCCCATATATAGGGATATTATTTAGTAAAGGTCTCTTCCTTATCTTCAATATTCATTTTATTTTTTCCATTCTAGAAATGCTCTATCCCTTCTTCGACTGTTTCCATCTTGACCACAAACAATTTACATCCTTTTCTTCTATTTCTTTTCAGCTACATAGCCAAAATTTGTCGCACCTTACCCTCTCATTGCTTTCCTTGAATCCTCACCAGATTCCCTAAATCATCCATGCATTCTACTATCTTAGCATAATAGTCAACCTTAGCCCTATGTTCTTTTGACCAATTCATTCCAATGATCACATCATACGACCCTAGAGGTGCTATGTAAAGGTTGACCTCTGTAGTGAAGTCTGGAAATTTAATCTTTGCTTCAAATAGACACTGCTCTACCTAAGCTCTTGTCTGATTAGCATATTCAACCATCCATGATTTAGCCATAAACCCAATTCTTTTAGGGAACCTTCCCAGTAACTTAGGTGATATAAAACATTCAGTGGCTCCAGTATCTATTAAAATGGTTATTGGGTTTCCATAAAGCATACTTGGAGTTTCTATAGGAGCAACCTGGTACTCTGCTTGTCTATTGTCAACTACTACATGAATTTTTTGCTCAAATATGGTCTATTGAGGTGGTAGAGGCTTCCTTTGTTGTTGTCCTTGCTGGTTCTTAGTGGAACACTGATTTGTGTAGTGCTCTCCTCCACAATTGAAACAACCTCTAAGTGGTCCTTTCTTATCAATGCCTTTATTAGAGAGGTTTTCATCCTTTTGTGGGTTGCTATTGTTCCTTTTGAACTGATTATTCCTGTACCCCTTCTTTTTGAAATTATGCTGAGACTAGTCCCACTTACCCTTGTTGTGCTTTTTGTCCCTGAAGGAATCATCTTTCTTCAATCTATGTTCTTGCCAAACAACTTTCTCGTAAGCCTCATCCATAGTCCAAGGCGTCAAAACATCTACTAATCCACCAACATGATTATTTAGCCTCATTATGAACTTCCGTACTCAAAATTTTTCATCCTTCTGGTACTGAGGAACATATTTGAGTAATCAAGTATATTTCTCCTAGTACTCATTGACAGTTAGGGTCCCTGCCTAAGATTTTCAAAATCTAACAACTTTTGGTCATAAAATAATTGAGGAAGCCATCTTTGGCGGAATATCTTCACAAATTGATCCCATGACACATCAGCCACTGCCAATCCCATTTCAGCCCTTTTGTTTTCCCACCATATGGCAACTTCTCCTACCAATTGGTAGGTTGCCCATGCACCTTAGAGTTATTAGAATAATCTTGAAGCTCAAAATACTCCATTTTTGTTAGCCATGCCTCCGTGGAATCTCCTAAAGTAGAGCCTTCGAATTTAGGAGGTTTTATCTTTTTCATATCCTTGGCTAACTCATCGGCCAATCTGCTTCTCTTGTATCCTAAACTTAATGTTTTTGAATTATCCTCATACCAATCACTTTGGTTTTAAGATCTCTCTTCTCTAGCTTCAGATTGCCCGTCTACCTTTCTCTCTAGGTGGGCTAACCTGGCTTGAGTGGTTTTCATCATATTCAATATTTGATCCAATTTATCCATGAAACCATTAATCCAGATCTTCTTTGAACTCATTTCTGGAATAATCCATTCCAATGAAGTTCCTGAAGAAATTTAAGAGTTTTTAATTAGTTTACGGTTATGGGCTATTGTCATTTAATAGTTTTCCAATTAATTTAAGGAATCTTCCTTTGCATAAAAACATTTGAAGCTTACAAAATTTTTCAATTTATTTATAGAAAAGGACTATCACTCCCTGTGATAGATCTATTAATAATTACAAAATTTCTATCACTTCATGTGATAGATTTATTGCAATACAAAATGATCATCACTTTCTGTGATCAGTTCTCTGAATCATCTTCATTATTAGTGATAGGTTCCTCCTAATCACTAAACTTTGAAAATGGAATAAGTCTATATCCAGGAGTCAGAACTCGATCTCCTTCAGATGCTTCTAGTTTTGTTTGATCTTTGGTTTTGGTCTTATTAATTTATGTAATTATGGCAGACTTCACCTTCTCTTTACCAAAGACTGTCCATTTTCTTGTTTCCCTATGAAGTCTTTTCAGAGCTTTGGCTAACGTCTCTAAATCTATTGGAGGAGAACAACTTGAGTAATCATAAGAAAGTCTAATCTTCCATAGTTGAATGGATACAGGGTCTCGAACCTTTTTTTGGGGTGTTTTTCTTATCAATATCATCGTAAAGAGACATTAATAAATGTTTTCAATGTTCTAAGCATGATGAGCCCTAGGTTCAGTGTGTAACCTGGTAGCTCTAATACCATATGTAACACCCTCTCTAATTGAAGAAATTAGTAATTTGTCTAATAACAAAATTTTAGCAGAAAGAATAACTAACCAATATGAAATAGTATCGAATGCAATAAAGTTCTAAATCACAACTTTCTTTTCAGCTGAAATAAACTTTCTAATAGAATATTTGTAACAAAATAATTTAACTAACTTTATTCAGTGTGTAACCTGGTAGCTCTAATACCATATGTAACACCCTCTCTAATTGAAGAAAATAGTAATTTGTCTAATAACAGAATTGTAGTAGAAAGAATAACTAACCAATATGAAATAGTATCGAATGCAATAAAGTTCTAAATCATAACTTTCTTTTCAGCTGAAATAAACTTTCTAATAGAATATTTGTAACAAAATAATTTAACTAACTTTATTCAATGAAATTCAAATATTAAAGAAAGAAAAGAGATTAAGAAAAGTACAACTTGAATAGCTTCTAGCTAATTTGTTTGTAGATCCTCCTCTGGATTGTTTTTGGGAAAAAGAGATATCAACAAGGGTTTTAACCACCTAACCAAGACCAACTAGTCTCCCATGCCTCTTCAACTGAAGAAACCTGACCCTTCATGAGGGTGATTAACAAGGAATCAATTAACAACAATATGCCTCTGAACCTGGTGTCAAGACCTATACCTCCTGATCCATCTTTTCCCTATAGGTACCTCCTAATTGGAAAGATCACTCTGACCAATGGTATATCTGGTACTTGATAGCTGACAGATGCCTAATTTGCATTGTAACCTTGGCCAAGGATTTCTAGTAAATAATTGACACTACTATGTCATCAACACTCACCCTTGCTCAACATTGTTATTAATTCATATGTTTCTTTTTCTTTGATTGTAAGTTTTTGAAAGAATACCAAGCATGACTCACTTGACAAACTTACAGATTCATAATAAATACAGAACAAAAGTATATAGATAGAAAGTACCCTTTCATCTAGTGACCGCAGTCATGAATCTCAGTGCAACTATAATATAACAGAAGATGTAATAGCTTAGTATATATATATATATATATATAAGACATATACATATCTATATGTTTATATATATTCATTAAGTATCAAGAAAATCAAAGCTTCAGTAGATTCGAAAGACTTATTAAATGAAGTACATATACAGATTTCTGAAGACTGATCAAGAAATACAGAACTATGATCAAAGAAAGATAGTATGATTGGATAACTTTGATCATCAAATACTATGTTTTCCTTGCATGATAAATCACACTAAGATAAAAGGGACTATGATCTTGCCTGAATAACACTATTTGTGATCGAGACTGAGGTAGATGAAGCTGCAAAACCAACTGAAATATACGACTGGTTCCTACGGCCGCTTGACAGAGTAAACAAAATGCAGAGTCAAGAATTATTTCATAAGATTGCAAAACAATGTTCAAGACTAGTACAATTCAAGTTGCAGTAATGTAGAGACAGAGATACTTTAGCTCAATGTCACTATCAAACAACTCCTTGCTTGTGCTTTCTACAAAAAATGCCTAATGGAATTCTACGAATGCTTCTTTCTATCAGAGATAATGTAGCGAATGCCTACCAAGAAAGAATGAATGCCAATATGAATATGTGGCTCCTCTACCACGACTGCATGCAAGAAGGGGCATTCCTTCTTGCATTCAGGTGAAGTGGGGGAGTTACTATCAAGACTCCAGCTCACACACTCCAAGCGCTCCACAAAAGGTAAACACATTTTAATAATTATTTAATAAACATAAGTGATAAATCATTCTCACCAACTAGAAATATATTTATACTAATATATGTGTGCCTTGGCCAAGGCTACAGTGACTTAAGCCTAGACATATTTATTGTTTTTTGATTCCTATAATCACCCACTCCCTATTGATATCCCTTTTTCCTTGTCACCTAATTTATCATGCAACCACTTCGACAAATAATGAAGGTTAAATCATTTCCTTGATGCAAAATTAATATATATTATATCCATACATCCATCGTACAATTGAAAAAATATTCACATATAAAAGAAAATCATTCTGACATAATTATACACATTATTCAACGAATAATTTTCATATTCACATGAAAGCAGTTGTACTCAACTAACAACATAACTAACATTTCATTGTTCAAAAAGAAGGGGATGTGACAATTAATGAGTAAAATTTTATATGCAAAGAAAAGTTTAATTTTTATTTTATTTCCAAGAAACATTTAGGGAAAGGGGAAATGTTTATAAATTCATTATTTTTCCTTTGTACAGATCTTTTTCCAACTTCTCATTGTGAGAGCTTGGTAAAAAGATATTTTAGTTTCCACAAACTTCTAGCAGTGTTGTTCACCTATCCAGCACAACCATTGTACAACGATTTATCAAAAATGTTGTGTTCACTTTTATTAAAGAATTGAAGGGATATTTAAAGATATTTTGTTCATTTATTTGCTTCTGGATTGCAAGTTTTCTTATGTCAATTTGTAATCATTCTTTAAAGTTTTTCTTGCTATATGTGGCTACACCTAAATTTCACACATAACATTGTGTTCTGAGTTAGTTGCATATTATTATTGTGTCTAATGTGTGAAATTTTTTGTAAGTTGGAAAGGATTGTTGTTTATTTTATTTAGTTACCATTTGTGGGCAGAAAACTTATGAGCTTTATATCATTTATTTCTTCTCATTCTTGTATTCTAAATTTGTTCTTTGGAAAGTCGGTGTTTTTCTTGTGTCTTTCATCTAGGGTTTTCCTCTCTTTCATTTTCTATAGTTTCCTTTCTTGCTTTCTGGTCAAAAACATACCCCAAAAACTCTAAATTAAATCATATGAAAGAATTGTCCCTCTCAAATGCAGAGGAAGATCATCATTCAATTGGTGATCTCTCCAACTATTGTAGACATTTTTTCTCACCATTCATTAGGCAAGTCACAATTTTATTATCTATTTTTGAAGTGACAAATCTATTTACCAACAAGCAATAGATTATATTTTGGAAGGTGAGATAGCCTAGACCGATTCATCCAACTTGGGACATTAAGGGATGTGATAAGAATTCAACTAAGAAAAAGACATCCTTAAACAAATTGGAGATTAAAGCCAATTTCTTCCAAGTCCTAATCCCATTCTCCACATGTAACATGTAATTGGCCTTGTCCCACAAAAGATTTGTAGAGATCCACAATAGTAGCTACCCAATCTAAATCACCCAAGGGAATGTCAAGAATCCAAGCCTCATCCCAAAAAATTATAGTTGATCCATCTCCTAGTTTCCACCACATAGATTTATTAAGGGTAAACCTATTATTCATCATACTTTTCCATATTAAAGAGCCTTGAGGCAACTCATTTCTTATGAGAACTTTCTCATAGATGCCTTGCAAGTACTTTATTGGCATGATGACAACCCATTCCTTTCCCTCATTGATAAGTCTCCAAGTAACTTTAGTATTCAAGGAAAGATTAAACTCTCTGATTCTTCTTAGACCTACACCTCCCTTCCTTTTGAGTTTACATACCAAGTTTGAAGCTAGAAATGGGAGGAATTTCCTTTCTTTAAAGCCTGACCATTCCTAAGTTTTCTCTATTTTATCCATATTTTTCTATGCATATGAAGGAAGGTCATGTAGTACATAGGGATATTTTACAAAGAAGATTTAATTAATCAGAGCTTACCTACTTGGTTGAAAAGTGATCCTTTCCACCTAGAAAGTTTACATTGGAAATGGTCTTGCAATCCATTCTAAAAGGCATCAGAAACAACACACACAAACAAAGGTAGGCCAAGGTATGATGAGGAAAGAGACCTAATTTGATGGCCCAATAAAGAGAGTGTTAGGAATTGCATGCAGAAGATATCAATTAAATGCAAATAAAGATTAAATAGAGGAATGAAAAATACACATAAATAATAACAACGAGAGACAATTTTTAACGTGTTTCACCCAAACTCAAGCTACATCCACCAATAGAGAGTCCAATATTATTATCCAGCAATCAAACTAATTACAATCAATAATCCTTGCAACTCAATACCGCTGCAAATGCTACAATACAATATCAAAATCCCACCCGCAACATACATCCCAACCGCTTATAACAAGCCTTTTGGAAGCTTCTAGAATTAGGGTTTTACAATGTAATTTTTTTCTTTTTTGTTGGTTAACAAAAATTAACAACTGACTCCGAATGGGCAAAAAAGAGGGATAAAAAAATTTCACAGGCTACACCCCCAAACCCCCACTCAGAGCCTGGCCTGGCCCCAAACCCTAGCAAGGATACATTACAAGTGTATAGTACTTGCATGATCAGTCACCACATACCAACAATCTCCCACTTGGATACTGATCAGGCTCCACACCAAACAGAGACAATCTTTTATTGTCTTTTCACAAGAGTATTGAGGGAAAAAAAGTGCTCAAGATAGGAAGGCTTATTTTCTAGCCTAAAGATTTCTAATAATAGGATAGAGTTCTCTTAAGTTATCTTTCCTCCACCACTGAAACTTCCCCCATAATAATAATTTCATCAACATATTTTTGATGAGAAAGAGGATTACATAAAGAAGTAGGTTTAACTCCACTAAATCTCCCAAGAGAGACTATATGTTGAATGATTTTTCCTAGGGCTTCTACCATAACAATAAGTAGGAAGGGAGATATAGGGTCCCCTTGAAAAATATCTTTTGATCCTCTAAAAAAAGAAGGTATTCCATTGACAATAATCAAGAACTTCAAAGTGGAGATGCATCCATGAAGAGGTTCTATATTTTTTCCTCAAATCCAAATCTTTCCATGATTTTATTGAGGAAGTCCCATGAGACATGATCATAACCTTTCATCAAATCAAGTTTTAGAATGAAACCATATTTTTTTGGATTCCAACAAATGAAGAACTTCATGGATAGAGATGATAGAATTAAGGATCTACCTCCCATGAACAAACGTGCACTATTAAGGGGAAATCAAGTTGGGAAGAATATGTTGCATTCTTAAAGCTATAATTTTGGAAATAATCTTATAGATCGAGGTGCATAGAATAATGAGTCTAAAATCCAAAGAGGAGATAGCTCCCACTTTCTTAGGAATGAGGACCAAAGGTAGAGTTCAACTCCTTAAGAATCTTACCCTTCCCAAAGAATTCTATAGCAATAGCCACAAGATCCTTCATCACAATATCCTAGTACCTTTGAAAGAAGATATGAGGAAACCCATTTGGACCAAGGGATTTATTTCCTTCAAAAGAGAAGACCATCTTCTTAACTTCTACCTCCGACAACAACTTAAGCAACTTCATGTTATCATAGTTATCAACAATGGAAGGAATAAGCTTTAGAATCACATGCTACTATTGAGGATCCAAGACACTATTCTCAAGGAGGTTATTGAAGAAGTTCATAGATTTATCCCTAATGGAATTTTCCTCCAAATATTGAATATTATAATGTCTTCAATTTTATTGCCTACTCGATGCTTTAAGGTGGTCATGTGGAAAAAAATAGTAATCTAGTCTCCCTTCTTTAACCATATTGCTCTAGATCTCTATCCCCAGTAATCCTCCTCTTTAGCATAGATTAGATTATGAAGGTCATAAAGAATAGCTTTTTCCAAAACTATTTTCTCTTGAGTCATGCCAACTTCCTAAATTTCTTTCTGCACTACGTCAAGCCTAGCTTTGATTTCTATTTTTTTCTGAAAGGTATTACCAAAGGATTTTTTTGGTCATTTATAGTTTTGACCAAATACTACTCTCTACTCAAATTACTCACATTGCCTTAAAGGTAATATAGATTCACTACAAGCACTATGTTTAGATTTTTTTCTACTCAATATTATTATATGTACAAGAAACCAAGAAAATACTTTAGTCAACAAATATCCTTTTACACATTAAATCATAATGATGTTCGAATGATAGCATGCATGCAAAGGAGATAGAAATTGATTTATCAATATGTACCTATTTGATATATATATATATATATATATATATATATATATATATATATATATATATATATATATATATATATATATATATATATATATATTACTAATTAACTTAGTTTAGTTTATTAATACATCTTAACCTAATTATTCATTTACAAATGATTATTTGATTCTTAGATTTTTTCCCAAGCCTGAATCTAAACTCTAAACCCTAATTTTGGGTACATAAAAAATTAAATCCAAAGATCTAATAAATGAATAATTATTTCTGAATTAAAATTCTAATGAAATCCAATACACCCAAAATTAGGGTTTAGGATTTCAATTTTAAGGTGTAAGTTTTTTCATGAATAATTTTTTGCCCAATTATTAATTCACAAACAATTATTCAATTTTTAAATCTTTTCCCAATCCTAAATCCAAACCTAAACCCTAAAATCTCATAAAACTTGAAATCCAAAGATATAATAATTGAATAATTATTTGTGAATGAAAATCTAAAATTAGGGTTTAGCATTTCAATTTTAGGCTTTAGGGTTTCAATTTGAAGGTATAGATTCAAGTTGAGGGTTTCAATTTTAGGGTTTGAATTTAATGGTTTAGACTCGAGAAGAAAAAAAGATAAATACCATATATGGATAAATTATAGGTGATTTATGTAAACATGTAAACGGAAAATGATAAATGTGCCAAGGATTTGCTAACCACTAATAGTCTAGAAGGTGTGCAAGAATATAGTTAACAATCAAAATAGTTTCTATCTATGGGTTGTGAGCTGAGCAGGTTGAACCGTTTGTAGTACCTTACCTCCTAACCTCCATTTGAAGGCGCTCACTATCACTTTTTAAGGATTTAGTCATTGTATGCACTATAGTTTCCAAACAAATAAAAAACATTTTAATTTCATTTTTAAAAAAAGACTTAGACAAACACCTTCATTTGAAGGCACCTTCAAATGAAGGTATTTTATATTTGAAAAAAAACTACCTTCATTTAAAGATACCCTGAGATGAAGGTTTTGTTGATGCAACTTTTGTAAAAAGGTCCCTTCATTCAAATATTTGGACTTTGTTCAAAGGTTTTAATATTTTTCCTTAAGTGGGGTTCAACTTTGTCTCTATCACTGATCCAAATAAATTAGGGTATCTAAATTAAATAATATCTTTGAATCCAAATGTTATTTTCAAAGAATGAAATGGGTGTGGTGACCTTTCCATTTTTGATTGTTCATTCTAATTCCAAAGAAGACAAGGTGTGGCAACTTTTCAGCATTTTTGAAAATGTATAAATGAGTTCAATTCAAAACCAAAAGGTTGGAAGTTTAAGGCATACATCTCTTCTCAGAGATCCATCTCATCCATTAAGATTGTCAAACTGTACTGTACAAACTCCCCCAAATAGAGTCTCCAGGACATACATCTCATCCGCTGAGATTGCCCACATTGTATGAACTCTTCTTTTATGAAATAAAATCTGATTCTCATATTACTTATTGTGTGTTTTATAATATAGCCAACCCAGCGTCAGATATTGTCATATGAATTGAGAAAATAATTCAGATCAGTGGTGTCAGATCCAGGTTGAGATCGGCATCCCTGTTCAAAGCCATAAAATGGAACACCACATTCTCTAGGCAAGCAGCATGTTGAAGAACAGACAGACTCTCAACAACGATTCCTCTCAAATAAGCAGCATCCAGCGTCTTTGAAACATGTGCCACATTCAAATTATAGATCTCTTCCTCCCCTACCTCGTCAACCTCCTCCTTCCCTTCTTGGTAGAACATCTAACAACTACAAAATTCCAAAGTGCATTTCATCAATTCAGGTGGCGGTCAGGGGATTGAATCTCCTTAAGTGTCAAAAATAAATATGATGGTGCAAAATCCTATGTCTCAAGTTTCACGAAGGAACGCGGACATCAATCCATGTGAAAAGTTGTCTACTGCCCGATCACAGGATTTCACCCAAGATTTCAAAGCTTGGTATCAGGAGCATGAAAAGATGTTGGCTTCTGACTCAAACTAGGGCAAATGTTATGGCTCGAGAGGTTTCTGTGCTTGATAGGAATTCTTTGAAGAAGAAGAAAGGGCCGGAGACAGAGCCCGTAGCCCTGTGGAATCAATAGTTGGACTAGCTTTATCACCACAAGGAGCTTAGATTGTATGTCGATGTCAGCCGAATCAGATTTACTAATAAATTCATTGAGGAGATGGAGCCCAAATTTCAAAGTGCCTTTAAAGCAATGGAAGAGCTCGAGGGTGGATCTATTGCCAATCCAGATGAGGACCACATGATCGGGCATTACTGGCTCAGGAAGTCCAATATTTCTCCCAATCCTTCTTAGCAGCAGCAGATTGATAGAATGCTTCACGCCGTCTGCAACTTTGTCGATGATGTCATTAGTAGCAAGATCAAGCCACCTTCCTCTACAACAGGTCACTTTACTCACTATCTATGGGAATTGGAGGTTCTGCTTTGTGTCTAGAATGTTTTTGCAGAAGCATTAGCTCCAGACAATCCTCCTCTGAAGATAAGATAGTACAAACCCTTTAGGCATTAATCACCAAATTGCCCAACTTGGACAAGAGTTTGCTTCTACCCATGTTATTGTTATTTCAAAGAGTGGAGGTACTCCTGAAACCAAAAATGGATTGTTGGAAGTGCATAAATCCTTTCGTGAAGCGAACCTTGATTTCTCCAAATAGGGTGTTGTCATGACTCAAGAAAATTCATTGCTAAGGATGGGTGGCGAGATTTGTGATGTTTGATTGGGTCGGAGGTCGAACTTCTGAGATGTCAGCTATTGGACTACTACCAGCTGCCCTTCAGGGAATTTACATTAGGGAAATGCTTTTGAGTGCATCTTTAATGGTTCAAGCCACACGGATTCCCATGGTTAAGACAAACCCTGTAGCCTTGCTAGCATTGTGCTGGTATTGGACCTCTAATGGTGTAGGTTTTAAGGATATGGTTTTTCTTCCTTATAAATATAGCATGCTTTTATTTAGTCACTATCTACAGTAGCTAGTCATGGAATCTCTAGGAAAAGAATTTGATCTAGATGGAAAGTGGGTCAACCAAGGCCTAATTGTATATGGAAATAAAGGAAGCACAGATCAGTATGCCTATACTCAACAATTGATATCATTGGTATCGTAAAGAAATTCCCACATTAGCAAATGAGTAGGTGAAGGGCAAGCTCTCCCTCTCCAATGAGATTAACGGTCCACCAATGTCTTATAATAACATGGTTTGTATGCATGGGACAACCAAATGATGAGCATAATTTCAAGATGGTGCAATGGCATCTCAAGCGGGGAGGAATGGTCCAAATAAATTAGGCTATCTAAATTAAATAATCCTCATCCAGACGAATGGTCCAAATAAATTAAGCTATCTAAATTAAATAATCCTCATCTAAATTTTATTTTCAAAGAAAGAAATGGGTGTGGTGACCTTTCAATTTTTGGTTGTTCATTTGAATTCTAAGAAGATGAGGTGTGGCACGACTTTTTAGCTTCTTTGAAAATGTATAATGAGTTCAATTCAAAACCAAAAGGGTATAATGAGTTCAATTCAAAACCAAAAGGGGGGAAGTTTGAGGTATACATTGCTTCTCAGAGATACATCTCATATGCTAAGATTGCCAAACTATACAAACTCTCCCAAATGGAGTCTCCAGGGCATACATCTCATCCATTGAGATTTCTCATATTGTATGAACTCTTATTTTATGAAATAAAATCTAGTTCAAACATTGCTTATTGTGTGTTTTACAATACCACCAGCCCAGCATTAGGTATTATCTTCTAAATTGACAAAATAATTCAGATTAATCACACTAGTGGGACACACTATTCTAGGATGACCTTATCTTTAGATGAAGGTTTTGCTAATGTAACCTTCATGCAAAGGTCCCTTCATTCAAAGGTTTGGACTTTAATCAAAGGTTTTTGAGATTTTTCCTTAGGCAAGTCATTTTGGCCCTATCCCACTAGTGTGACACAATATTGTGGGATAAACCTGTTATAATTAGTAATAGGTGATCATGTTGATAGATAAGCATGAAGGTACAAAATAGATTAGATATGATAGTAAAGGAATATATAGAATTGTATCATTTTGTTAGTTTTTGTTGTAAGGGTTTTAATTGATTTTATAACAAATTCTCATGGCACATGGCGTATAGGTAAAAGATGTGAAAATTTGCACATTTGTAGTTGATAAATATCTTATGATGTATACATAAGCATCCTAATCAATGTAATCACAAGATGTAAAAATGAAAACCATTAGGATCATAATAAACTTAATATGTGGAAGGTGTGATGGCCCCTAATGTAATAGGATAGCTCTAAAATCATGATATGGAAATGAAAGTATAATATGGCAACATAGATGCAATCAAAAGAATATTGGAACATAGGTGGAGAATAATGGAATTAGGACTCTAATGTTAGTGTGAAAAGTGACATTATCTAACTAGTTAACTTTTAGCATGTATAGGAGATTTCTATTCACACTAGCTTAAGTTTACTTAGCATTTTAGACTTTGTCTCACCTCATGTGGTGAAGACATGTGTACTCACCTTTGTGAGACACCTATTTCATGCAAACTTTCCACTTGCTCAAACATGTGTCACTTGAACAAGACAAGTGTTGCACCTATGGAGGGTTGCTCATTCGTTATGTTTGACCTACTCACCTCTTCATGCTTGCCTATTTAAGCAAGACTTCTATGTACATTTCATTCATCTTTTGTAAATATTATTTGGCTTATTGTGTGCTAGTAGCTTGTGGTAGTATTCTTGCTGGTTGATGTTAGCTAATCCCAACATGGTATCAGATCCATGCTAGCAAAATCTTTCCCTTTATACAAAATCTTGCACCTAGCCTAATTAAGAGGTCCTTGTAGAGCCAAACGGACATTGCCATTGAGTTCAGAAGGCCCAAGATAGTCAAAATAACTTATTGTTTTGTCAAAATTGACACAAGAAAAATTTCACAAAAATTTTTAGGCCCACTGCCCCTATACCGTATTATGGTACGGCCGTACATAACTTTTTTTGGGTCAAAAATGCAATTTTTTTTTACAAAATCAACATTTCGCAGGTACTTTGAGCAAATTTGATCTATTTTTAAGTCATATTTGATCAATTTCAGGTGAAATTTGGTCGATTTGGCCCGATTTTAGACATTTTTCTACTGGTCAAGGGTTTCAATCTCTTGGCATTTTTTCGGATCTGAGCTCTTGTGGTCTCTTGGTTTGGTGGCAAGAAGCTTTGCAAGTTTGTTGCAAAGTTTGGTCGCATGGTTTCAGCAACCTTTGTTTATCTGTTTTGGTCTCTTCGCTGGCTTATTTCACCAAGCCCCATTCTCTAGACATCAAGGCCGACTCGGTGGCCCATTCGGTCGCTCTTGGTTCCTCTCTTTAGCGTTACATATCAGTCTTAGTAGGATGTTCAACCTACATTCACATTTTCAATCAAAGATTGCAGACTGTCATTCATGTTTTGGGGTCGTCATTTAAACCTAGTTTGAGGTCAACCAAAAGTGCCCATACCAGTCACAGCTTTGCTTCATTTCGAAGCAAGCCACAATATATCTATCAACAAATGTCAAGGTTTGCATTGTGGCTGAAGCCCTAACAAATATTCATCTTCTTCATAGTAGTTCTCTATTTTTGAAGACTTATCATGAAGTTTCAAAGGTCGTTGATTCCAACATTGTCGTCGAATCTTTACCAAATCATGGCCTCACAATCTTCTCAGGTTATCCATCTGCAAGGCCATGAATGTGAGCAGTAGTCTCATCACAGAGGTATTCCATCACTGCAAAATTCTTCTCAAAGGTCGTTTCTCTGTAGGTATTGGTCACTGTCAAAATTGTCAGGTCGACTATACTCATTCAAGCAATCTCCATCAGTATTACAAATCGTAGTCCATTGGAGTCACCAACACCTTGTCTCCTCTGCCAACTTACCATTGATCTTCATAGGTAATGGTCGAATATTTCCTTCCCTTGTAGGCTCAGGTCAATGACTTCATTCTCAAGGAATCAGAGTTTTAGTCTTGGTCAATTTCAAGACAGTAGGTAGTTTTGATCTACTTTGAAACTAGTAGTTTAGGTAGCTATGGTGACTCATTCAACTCCAACCACCCACATCAAAAAAAATTTATTTTATTTAAATTTTTTTGCAATCATAGAGTTGAAGAGGCATATCCCCTTTTGGTGTGTTAGCAACATTTCAAGTTAACATTTAATGTTAACTATCTATCGTTGTTTATGTTATTTGTTAGCATTATATGTTCTCTTTAATGTTACATTGTTTCTCACATTAACAACTGCCAATATTTCATATAAATTTTAACTCAATTATAACCGTGACAACAAATACTAATTCCTATAATTCAGTTAATTGCCCAACATAAAAAAAAATGCCTAGAATGACCACTAAGTGATCTTCACTTGCCAAAGGAGGTTGATTTTTCCATTTTGCCATAACTTTTGCCCACAGAGGCAAAAGTGGGCATATTTATAGTCAAAAGGAAGCTAGTTCTGACATTGACAAAGCTGCATCAAGATGATTTGGCAATTATCCCATTTTCTCAAACTTTTTTCCCTTCTTTGTACCGCAAGCTAAGCAACTCATAAAACAATTGTATCTTTTGATTGGAAACTCAAAATTGAGTGCCACTGTTTTAGAAAGTGAATAATTTTTTGAGCCTGATCTGTTGGAAATAAATTCGCATTGCTATTATAAAGTGTCATTTTTCATTCCAATTAGACTTTCTTAACCTACTACTATTATAAAGTGTCAAGTTCCAAGGGAATAAAATTATTGAGTTACAGGGGGGGTGTAGAGTCGTGTCTTGTGTGCACTTCCAATTCTCCCTTAATATTTCTTTCTGCATTTCTAAATTTTGCAACAATCTAGTATAGCATGGACCCAAATCATCCTATCAAGCCTCTAACACCCTTTAACTATTATGAATGGAAACTTAATATTCAACTTATGTTAAAAGATAAAGGGTTGTATAGAGTGACTCTGGGCATAGAAAAAGAGCCAAATGCTATCAAAGATAAAGAAAAAAGGTTTAATAAGTATGACCAAGCCTTTGGGTTCTTATGTCTAAATCTATCTCTTGAGCTTTTGTTCCATATTGAAGCCTTGAAAACACCCAATGAGGTATGGCAATCACTTAGAAAAACTCTTTGAGAAGGTTGATGAATTAAAAAGTCATGAGTTAGAAAATGAGCTCACTAGTTTGAGCCCTAGAGATTTTGATACCTTAGAATATTATTTCATAAAAGTTAAATCATTGAGATTGCAGTTAAAGGAATGTGGAATAGAAAAGAAAGATCAACTCATACTTTCTATACTTTATAAGCTTGGTTCTGAATACTTTGTTTTTGTATCTTCTTTTTATACCACCAAAAGGGCCTTTGGTGCTACATGGAAAATGCCTACTTTGGATGAATTTATTGTTGACTTAACAAGGGAACATGATAAATTGATACAAATGGGCACCATGAAGAATTATAAACCTTATGCTCTTGTTGCTAAAAATTTAAAAAATAACAAAGGACAAAAACAAAAGGATAAAGAAATCAAGAAAGATGAGAAAGTTGAATCCTTAAATCAAACACTCAAAGCTTTTTAGATGAAAGAAACTCTATGAAAGAAAAAGCTAAGTGTACATATTGCAAGAAAACTAGGCAAAGTGAGCAGAAATATTTGAAAAAGAAGATTAATCATCTTACAAAACTTCTTGAAAAGCATAATATAAGGGATCCTAAAGCTAACCAAGAGTCGTCATCAACACCAGATACAACACTAGAAGCATTTAAGGGCCATGCTCTTTTTTCATCTAAATCTCTAAGTCTAGAAACATGGATTCTTGATTCAGGAGCTTGACATCATTGCCATTATCACCTCTTGCTACATCAGAGTTCTCGGTTGCTTCACAGAAGGCTTCTAGAAATTCTTCACAGTAGGATTATCACCTTTAAGTATTTTGTACAGTGCCTAGAACACTTTCTTATTTTCTCTCTTTTTGGAGGAAATTTTTTTCCCACATGGTTTCCTTTATTTCTCTACCTTATGAGAGATGCATTTGTACATGGGTACCTAACATGGCCTATTTGTCAAGACCTATCATTGTTTCAATACTCCATAATTTGCACTTAGGGGGGTGTTAGTGTGAAAATTGACATTATTTATCTGGTTAGCTTTTAGCATGTCTAGAAGATTTCTATTCACACTAGTTTAGTTTACTTAGCTATTTAGACTTTGTCTCACCTCATGTGGTGAATACATGTATACTCACCTTTGTTAGACACCTATTTCATGCAAGCTTGTCACTTTCTCAAACATGTGTCACTTGAGCAAGACAAATGTTCCACCTATGGAGGATTACTTAGTCGTTCTATTCGACCTTCTCACCTCCTCATGCTTGCCTATTTAAGAAAGACTTATATGAACATTTCATTCATCTTTTGGAACTACTATTTGGCTTATTGTGTGCTTGTAGATTGTGGTAGTATTCTTTATTTTTTATCTTGGCTAATCCCAACATCTAACACAAGAGAATCCAGAGGTATCAAAAATATTGCATTTATTGGTTTTTCACTACATGTTTGTTTACAATCCACCAAGTAATTATAGAAGAAGCCACCACATTTTGCCACAAACTCTTATCAGGTCTTGTATTTTTGAGGATGTGTTGTGAAATAATGGGGTAACATCATGTTCACATTTTTGAAGATTTGGTTCTACACAAGGGTGTAGTGTGGCCTCTAAGTCTCAGTCAGGCTAATAGGATTACATGGTTTACACTTGCACCAACTTTTTGAGAGTTTGTGCCAACAAGGGAATTCATATGGAGGTGTGTTGGCTATTGGGAAACCTTTAGTGAGAACTAAATAAGGACCTTTCTTTCAGTCATCACCTCATGTGATTTAGAGGTTGTTTACACTTGTCTGACTACACATTTCATGTGGCCTAGAGATTTGTACCACCTTATAAATGACATGGATCATCTTTGAGGTTTAATATTGCTATATATACATTACATATGATTTTTTGAGGGGAATCAACAAAGTTGGGGAATGAATCCAGAGAAGAGATGTTCAAGTGTGAAGATGAGAGCTTGAGGAGGAGAATAATGGGGTAGCAGAGCATGTGGGGATAACTTAGGGGTGGGTTTGAGATGAAGCCCATTATGGAAAAATTTAGACCCTACCATTGGGTGGAGATCAATTTCTACATTGGCTATTTGTGAGCATTATTTTCTTTGACAAAGGTTGTTTGATTATGACCTCCATGTGAGGTTGATCCATGCTAGTTGTTGCCAAGGAACATGTAGAAATGTATAAATCCCCTTTGTAGCAGACTATTAACTTGATTTTGAATCAAAAATAATGTGGATACTTTTAGAGGCTAGGTTTTTCCCTCATGGAAGGTTTTCCTAGGGTATATCTTGTTTCATCTTGATGGTTTATTTTATGGAATAATGCATTAAGTATCAAAGTTAAATAGATTTTTGGCATTGTTGTGGTTATTTGTTCTAGTTGTTGGTGTGTCATTCTATGTGAGTTTACATGGCTAGGTTGTGAAAAGTTGTGATCATTCTAAAATGTGGAATCAATTAAGTTTTATGTTTGTTTTAGTGAATTTCCATTATGTATGAGGTCTTGTATTTATTATGACTGTATGGTTGGATTGTCCTTTGTTGGAACCTCTAACCATGCCTATATCAGATGCTATTAGAGCTAATTTAATAATGGGAATAGTGTTGGCATGCATAAAGTAGTGAAGATTAAATTCTAGAGAAGAGGGAAAGTTTATGTTTGTTGATAGATCATCAATTGGAGGTACCTTGCAAGACAACTTGTGGACAAATTACTGATGTGAGGTAGTTTCAAGGGTTTGCAAGAAAATCTTTGAACCTAAGGCAGTGTGCTTATTAGTAGATTGTCAAATGGAGGCCACTTGAAAAGATAATTTGCGCATGTACTATTGAATGTGAAGCAGCAACATGGATTTGCAAGTAGATCACTAAAACTTGAGGTATTCAACAATGGATTGTGAAGTGGTATGTTGAAAAATGGGAGGCAAATAGACTATCGATTATGAAGCACTTTATGCAAGGAAATTGAGCAAGAGAAAAAGAGATCATTTTCATATAGAGTGCAAAAATTTGAGGCAATCTATAGGTGTGATTGGAGAAAGGTGCGGAGGGATAGACAAAGAAAGAACAAAATGAGATAATATAGAAGGTAAGATCAAGAAGGTACAAGCAAGGATAGCTAAAGACAAAAGAGAATGTGATCACACAAAGGAGGAATACGAAGTTGCGGTAAGGTATGAGGAGTGTAGCAATAAATATGAAGACACTATGAAAGAATGAATGAAGTTTGTGATGATTCAAGTGACATGGTATAGAGTTATGAAATATGAAGTGTTATGTAATGGAACTAGGCCAAACAAAAGAGTTTGCAGAAGAGTGGAACTAATGTGCATAATGCTTTGAGGTTTTCATGAAGGATTGTGGATGGTGAGTGATGACAAGAGAGGATTCACTTTTCAATAACCCTAGGAGTTTGATGTAGGAACATCCAAATGTCTAAGAAAATGTTGCATTTATTAGTTTTTTGTTGTGTTTATTTATAGGTCATTAGGTAATTACAAAAGAGGTTGTATTTTGCTAAAAACACTTACTAGGTCTCACGGTTTGAAGAATGTGTTGTGCAATAATGGGGTAACATAATGTTCACATTTCAAAAGATTTGGGTTAATGCAAAGTTGTATCATGGACTCTCATTCTTGACTGAGCTAATAGGATTACATGGTTTACACTTGTGCTCACTTTGTAGGAGTTTATGTCAATAAGAGAGTTCATATAAAGGTGTGTTGGGTCCTAATGAACCTTTGGTGAGCACCCCATGAGGATATTTCTTTCCATCATCACCACATGTAATTTGAAGGTTGTTTAAACTTGGTTGACTACATGTTTCATGTGTCTTAGAGATTTTTCCACCTTTTAGCCAACATGACTGATCTTTGAGATTTGAGATTGATATATATACATTAATTATAATTGTTTGAAGGGAATTAGTGCAGTTGGGGAATGAACCTAGAGAAGAGAGGTGTGAACATGAAGATGAGATATTGAAAAGGAACATAATGGGGTAGCATGACATATGGGGATAGCTTGAGATAGGCTTGAGATGAATCCCATTGTGGTGGAATTCAAATCCTATGGTTGGGTGGAGAGTGATTTTGACATTGGTTGTTTGTGAGAATTATTTTATTTAAAAAAGGTTATTTGATTAAGATGTCAATGTGAGGTTGATATGTGCTAATTATTTCCAAGGAACATGTAGAAATGTGTAAAGCCCATTTGCGGTAGATTGCAAACTTGATTTTGAATCAATAATAATGTGGATACTTTTGGACACTAAGTTTTTCTTTTCCCTTGTGGAGGGTTTTCCTAGGGTATATCATGTGTCATCTTAATGGTTACTTTTGTGAAATAATGCATTAAGCATGGAAGTTAAATAGATTTTTGGTGCTATTGTGGTTATCTATTCTACTTGTTTGTGTGTAATTTTTTGTGACCCTACATGATTGTGTTGCAATGAGTTGTGATCATTCTAAAATATGTAATAAATTACGTTTTGTGACTATTCAATGAATTTCCACTGTGCATTAGGTCTCTCATTTAGTATGGATGCATGGCTAAACCATCCTTTGTTGGACCCTCTAATTATGCCTGCATTAGACTCAGACGTATCAATGGAGGATAAGCATCATCAACATGAGATCAAAGCATAATAAGGGTTATAAATATAAGTATCACAATCATGCTTGAATTTTAAATGTGAGGGAATGAATATCAAGGAAATGAATAATCATAGGGATGCATAGAAATCATAAAGGTTGAAAGGAATATGAAAAATGAGAAACCAAAATAGTAAACATGAGCACAAAATAAGGTATGCAAGGACATAACAATAGGCAAGATAAATGTAAACTAGCATAAGAGAAAATATCTCAAGAAGGAAAGAAAATGCCCCCATAAGTGTGGGAAGTAAAATAAGAAACAAGATATGTAAAAACATAATAAAAAAGACAACCAAAAGGGACCAAAGCATAATGACACACAAGGTGAAAGGATGAATAGGCAAGGGAGATTGCAACATATATGGCATAAGTAAAAGGAAAAATTAAAAATGGTACAAAATCTATAAAAGAATTGACATGAACAACACAACACATTCCAAATTATTTGTGTCAACATGCACCACTAAAGGTGTATTTATGTCACCCACATGCTAAGTTGAAACATGGACACAAACATAAAGCCAAGCAAAGAAAGAAAAAGCACAGAATGTAGCAAGTAATAAGAATTATAAATAAGATTATCTACATAATGAATTTATCTCTCATATTAGGTGCTTTTTGTTTTATATTGTGCAACCTTAAGATAGGGTGTGTCATAGTGAACAAGACCAATTTCATGAAACACATGATTTTCTCTCATATGATTCACCTTATCAAATGAAGGAGTGATAACCTTATGAATATGTTTGATGTTTATCTTCTTTTTATGTATAAATTCTCATATTTTATGTTGGAATGTAATTCCTCTATCTTTATAATATCCATGTGTATGCTTAGGAAATACATTACGGTGTTGCAAGGGATCATCTTGGCCTTTAGCTAGATTAAGAGAGGATGGCATAGGATGGAAGGTAAGTTTAGTTGATGTATAAGCCATGTGGATAATGGGAGCACAAGTTCATTGAAAGATAAATCATGAGGGAACATTTCTAAGTCTATATTTATTAGAGAATTAATCAGAGACATGTTAATTATTAGTTTGACACTACTCTAGATATGCATGCTTATCATTCTGCTCATATCCACAACAAACTTTCTTAGAATTTTCTCCATATATCTATGTTGAATGAAATGTGTTATATGAGCACTTATGTTTCATTGCACATGGATACCTAAGAAATATTGAAATATAGAAATATACAATTAACAATTTCATTGGGTGATAAAATTGTGATAATTCTTGTTCATGTTAGAGTTTAAATAATGTTGAAATGTCTCATAAATTTTTAAAACCTATATTCTATAAGTTCTACATAATAGAACCTCTAGTGGGTTTATATTTGATGTTTGTCCTTTTTCTTAAGGTTTTAATTGTGTACATGTGTGTACATATAAGTACATTTATATACACACACATACATATTTAATATATATATCTATGTGTGTGTATCTATATATATACACATTGTACATGCATACATACACATATACATAATATCATGTATACATATGTGTTAAAAATGTCATGTTTGTTTGTTTATGTAAATTGTTATGCATATAATGAACAAATCCTAAACATGTGATAGAAAAGAAACCTTGGACATATATACATACATACATCTATATATGGATGCATGTATGCGTGTATGCATGTGTGTATGTGATATATACATGTACATGTACATGTATGCACACCTATATACATAAATATGTATGTGTATGTGTGTATACACACAATTAAAACATAATTAAAAAAATTATCCAAATAACATCAAATATAAACTTGCTCTTTGTTTCATCTTAAAACTTCTAGAATATACCTTGATTATATGACATGCCATGTCTCTTTAAAACACAAATATCCACTCACAATTGACTCGATTAGGTTCTAAACTTGAGATAATCACTAATTGCATCAATTTGCAATAGTTGATAGTTTAATGTAGAGGCATTCCCTACTACTATGTGTGTACACACACACACACATGTACATATATACATATACATATATGGATACATGTTTGTATATATGTATGTACATTATGTATACTTAAATACATATATATTTGCATGTACATATATACATATCATGTACATGTGTATGTACATATACACATACACATATACATGTCTATACATACATATTCATGTATTCATATATGTAGATACATACATGTGTGTGTCTGTGCACATGTACGCACATGTGCGTGTGTGCATATACACATGTACATACATGCATGTATGTATATATACACATACACAAAATTAAACTATAAGTTCATCAAATATATAAACCTACTAGATCTAATGTTACATTTACATCAAATATATAGATTAGGAAGAGAGTTACAATCAAGTTTACATATATTGTGTATTTAATATATAGATTCACTACTGACATAAACACGCATATGTATGTATGTATATATCTCTATGTGTGTTTATGTGTGTGTGTGTGTGTGTGTGTGTGTGTGTGTTTAGATTCACTACTCATGCTAGTCACATTGCCTTAAAGGTAATATAGATTCCCTACTCACTATTTTTAAGGTAATATAGATTCACTACTTGTGTTATTCTTAGATTCACTATACTCACTATCACTAAGTTCAATATGATTAGATTCTCTACTCTCTATTAAAGTTACTCACATTCCCTTAAAGGTATTATAGATTCACTACAAGCACTATTTTTAGATTATTTTTCTACTCAATATTATTAGATGTACAGAAAACCAAGAAAATATCCTTTTACACATTGAATCATGATAATGTTCCAATGGTAGCATGTTTGTAGAGTTGGTAAGAATTGATTTGTCATTATGTACTTATACACAATGGTAGAGAGATAGGGAGAGAGAGTGCATGTTCTCTCTCCCTATCTCTCTATGATTGTAGAATTTATTTTTTTGTAGTATACCTTTCCTTACTTTCATGTAGCTTTCATATTAATGGATAATTAATAATTATTAATAAATAGATAATTCTAATTAAATTATTTTAACTTATATACATCTTAACCCAATTATTCATTCATAAATAATTAGTCAATTCTTAGATCTTTGCCCAAGCCTAAATCTAAACCCTAAAATTAAAACCCTAAACCCTAATATTTAAAATCTAAACCCTGGTTTGCATGAATAAAAATGAAATCCAAAGATTTGATATTTGAATAATTGTTTCTGAATGAAAATTCTAATGAAATTGAGTGCACCCAAAATTAGGGTTTAGATTTTTAGGTTTAGGGTTTCATTTTTAGGGTATAAATTTTTGCATGAATACATCTTTGCCTAATTATTCATTCACAAACAATTATTCAATTTTAAATTCTTTACCCAAGAATCTTAACCCTAAACCCTAAAATCTAAAATTTGTACCCTAATTTTGGGTTCATAAAACTTGAAATCCAAAGATATGATAATTGAATAATTACTTGTGATTGAAAATTCTACAAATTTATTTTAAATAAAATTAGGCTTCAACACTACCATTTCACCGATCAAAAAAAATTTAGGGCTCAACATTTCAATTTCAGGGTTTTAATTTTAGGGCATAGATTTAGGTTTAGGGTTTCAATTTTAAGGTATATATTTAGGTTTAGTGTTTCAATTTTATGGTTTAGAATCAAGAATAAAAATAGAAAAATACCATATATGGATAAATTCGTGTAAATGAAAAATGATAAATGTAGAAGGGCTTTTCTAACCATTAGCAAACTAGAGGAGGTGTGGAGAACATTATTAGAAGTTGATATAGCTCCTAGCTATGGATTGTGAGCTCTTAATAGTGAGAAATCCAAATCGTTTGTAGTCCATAACCTCTTAACCTCTATTTAAAGGCTCTCAATGTCACTTGTTTAGAGTTTAATCATTGCATGCAATAGAGTTTCCAAACAAATAAATGACATTTCACTTCCATTTAAAAAAATAAACAAATAGCTCCATTTAAAGGTATCTTCAAACAAAGGTATTTTATGTTAAAAACTACCTTCATTTGAAGATACCTTCAAACGAAGATTTCACTAACACAGTCTTTGTGCAGAGGTCCCTTCATTCATAGATTTAGACTTTGTTCAAAGGTTTTGAGATTTTTTCTTAACTAGGGGTTATATTTGTCCCCATCACACTAGTGGGACATACTAATTTTGGATGACCCTATCTTTAAAGAAGAAGGTTTTTCTAACACAACGTTCATGCAAAGGACCCTTCATTTGAAGATTTGGACTTTGTTCAAAGGTTTTTGATATTTTTCCTTAAGTGGGAGTCATTTTTTACCATGTCCCACAAGTATGAAGTTGTATAATATTGTGGGATGAACCTATTATAATTAGTAATAGGTGATCATGTTGATAGATAAGAATGAAGATAAAAAATAGATTAGATATGATAGTAAAGGTATTTATAGAATTATTTCATTTTTTTAGTTTTTGTTATAATGTTTTCAATTGATTTTACAATAAATTCTCATATCACATGGCATATAAGTAAAACATGTGAAAAAAATCACATTTGTAGTTGATAAATGTCTCATTATGTATACATAAGCCTCCTAAATTAGTTTAATCACAAGATGTATTGGGATCATAACAAACTTAATATTGGGAATGTGTGATGCCCCTAATGTAATAGTATAGCTCTAGAAGTATGATATGGCCATGAAAGTATAATATGCAAACATAAGATGCAATCAAAAGGCTATTGGATCATATATGGAGAATAATGGATTTAGGATTCACAAGAATCAATGAAGGATAGGTATCATAAGCATGCAATTTCTTGGGACCCAATCTCAAAATGCACAAATTTCCTAAGTCTAGTTCCCCCATTTGTAGTAGCCCCATTTTTCCTGCCATATATAACTAATATGAGAATTTTTAAGTCGGTATTACCTTATTCAAATCCTACCTAATATTTTCTCTTTGTCATCACCCATGTCCCCCTTATGTGTTGAAGTTGTGAAAAATCAAAAATATTCTAAGTCTGGGAGGTTCCAAGTCAATGTCAAGTGTTTCCAGTATTTTGCAAACTTTCTGGGTGCTATAGACATTTCCTTTCCACCTCCCACCTAGTCTTGACCTCTAGTTCCCTTCAAAAAATTTCCATACCTTATCAAGCCCTTCATTCCTTTTCATTTTCCTACTTTGCAGGTTTTCAACTTCCTATAGGATGTGTTTTCTTCTTCACATCCCATCTTGTTCTCACCTCTCGTTCTACATAAAATTTCCATATAACCTTTTCAGGCCCTTAGTCCTTTTCATTGTTATAATTTCTTCCAATTTTCATAATCTTGATGAACTACCAAATTTTATATTTCAAGTTTCAATATCTAGTTCCTATATCTGGCTCTACATTAAATTCCTGAAAAATCATATTCAAGCCTTCTGCTTCCAATTCCTACCCCCTTCCACATTTATGTAGAATTCCAAAAGACTTGCAATTTTCTTCCCATCACTTGACCTCTGGTTCTTCATCTTTCCTACACATAAATCTCAGTTTCACCTTTCATCCTATTGGCATAATATGTTGTCTCAACTAGATGTGTTTGCATCTCATTCCTACCTTTAGATCCCTTTCCTTTTCTTGATTTCCTTCAGTTTGCCTACCTTTCTATTTTGTGGAAATTCCCTCTTCTACCAAATAAATTTCTACCTTTGGTCCCTTATCTTGTTTCTACATTCCTTCCACCCCTTTTGTGAAAAATCTGCTCACTTTTCTATGCCCTTCATAAAGCACGTCCACTTCTCATATCCAGTTCCTTGTTAATTTTTTTCAAAGTTCCCCTTGGCTAGTTCCTTCACTTTCCTCTTTCATGTCAACTTTCCATATACTTTAGGATGAGATTTCCCTTCATGTCATCCCATCTTGTTGTCTTTTTTGCATCTAAACCCTAAATTGGTAGACACCTTCAAGTCAATCTCTTGCTCCTTTATGGAAACCCAATAGGTTACAATATTTCTTTAAGACATTTTCATATCATGTTCCCTAGTTCTATTGCACATTCACTTCATTCATTCCCTCCACTTCCCACATCCACTTCCCACCTTTGGTTCTGTATGATTTCTCCATAGGGTTGCCACCTTCATTTGACTCCAACCTCCATTTCCTATATACTATCTTGCATCAAAATTCTACAATATTTCCAAAGTTCTTTGTAACACTCCAAAATGTGCCAACAACTTCCCAGGATTCCATTAATACCATATTTGACTCATGGAATTTCTCAAATGTAATTTTATTTACCAAAAAACATCACACATCCCAAGGGCATGATTCTAGTTGGAGATTTAATGATGGATGATGAGGAAGATGCAAATTAACATGAATGAGGTGGTTGGCTTCGACTACTGATTGTCTTGACATAGCTCAAACATGGATTTCATGGGAACACACTCACTTTGTATTCAATACTTCAACATCTTTTAGTACGTTAAATTCCCATAAGTGACCAAGGAGTAAGAAAACAAAATTCTATAAACACCAACTTATTTGTCATTCAAAGGGTTGTTTGTTGAACCAATTTCTTGATTGTATGTGCTTCAAGCTAGTTCTAGGGAATCAAGCAATATTAGTCTAGTTGGTAAGGGGTAGGAATACATTTTGTCAAGCATAGGAAGGGTATTCAATGAGTGTCATGTATGTAAATGGTATTTCTTCATTGTAGTTTGTAATGATTTAGGGGATGTATAATCACATATATGGATTTTCTCTTGCCAAATTTGCTAGTATGAATGTAATAAGGGTTTGTTGTATGCGTCACAACATCCAATGCATGGAAAATCTTATGTAATCATCTCTCCTTTATTTCATGTGGGTTATTGTAGTTTTGAGATGGATTATTAAGTATGTATATTTGCATAAAGTGTTATTTTTTATTTGTATGTAGATGCACATCTCATTCCATTTATGTTTTGTTGGTGAATCTCCTTCTTCCTTACAATTCATGACTCTATCGCCCAATGGTGAAAACATCAATCTAATTGGTGAGAGGCCAAACACTCTTTATTTTAATTATCCTCTCTATCCTCTATAGTTTAGAAGTAGATTAGGTTTCACATGCTTTCATGATTTAGTATAATTAAAACCTATGGAACATCCTAACTAGCCTCAAATATCTAGAATATCATTAGAGAATCATGTCATGCATGCCTATGCATTACATTTATGTATGAAATGTTAGGTGGAGACATTTATGGGAATCATAATAATGCAGTCATCTATAGGTGCATATGTAAGGTTGTAGTTTTAGCTTAATTAGAGGTTTTACAAGTAGCTAGTTAGTCAATGACCTAGTGACAAATATAGGGGTCAAGCATACACTGGGTATAGTTGTTGTAGTTCCATCATGAGTCATCTTAATAGGTTAGATTTTCTATTAAGGATACCTCTAGTAACACCCTCCTAGGTCTAGCTAAGCATAAACTAAAGGAGACCATGCCCACTCTCAACAATTGGCCTTTAATCACTCATATTCTATTTATGAGATGATTGATTCACCTTCACTATAACAAGTCCCTATCCTTGAAGTGGATTGATCCCCATAGGAGTGTGAGAAGTGATTCAAGACCCAATAGAATGGTGGCATTGGTAGTGATATGTTAATCTAGGATTTACTTTGAAGACGTTTGTAACAATTATTTAAGAAAGTATTATAGTTGTGCTCTTTTGTTTTCTTGTAGTTGGCACCCTATCAACCTGCACCAATTGTAGAATGTTGTCAAGAAGAAGATCATGGGTTGTTGCTAATTAATGACTCTATTGGTGAGTTGCACATATAATCAATTTATTTCCTTGAATATTATATGTGCTTCAAGGTATTTCTCTTATGAAAGAGGTGGTGACTCTACTATCAGGAAAGATGTTTGGTTGTTGCTGCAACCTGTTTGTTTTCAGTAATTCAAGAATATATCTTGTAGAAGTGATAAAGGTACACAAGTTTTTATTTCTCCCTCTTGAGAAATTTTTTCTTTCATGGTAAATAAACATATAAGTATACTTGACCTCAATTTTCTTCCCTGTATAGTAGGATTTTTTAGTCATGGCTTCTTGGTTCAATACTGATAACTAAAGGGTTGCTCCTTCATATGTATCTTCTTATGTATCAATCCCTAGAAACTACATTAGAGTAGATGTATATGACTCTTCTTGTGATCCTTACTCACACTATTGAAGTAACCATACACCTTATGTGAACACATGCATATACCTATAAACATCCATTCATAAGCACAATGAACTTTCTATGCGGCAAAAAGAACTTAAAAATCAAATTAGCCTACTTGAGTCTAGGTTGTAGTCTAATGCTTATCCTGCTTCCACAAAATCCCAAGTTGTTAACTCCCCTATCATTACCCTAGATGCCACCTACAAGTAGATAGATCTCTCTTAGGTTGATTATGAAATTTAAACCATGACAACCGTGGTCTTTAACCAAATGCGTAGATTTTATGGATATAATATTCATGAAGGGAACACACATTTTGATGGATTTTTAGAACTTATGGAAAACTTTTAATTTGAAGATGGACACATGTGTATGAATTTATTTTCTAAGTCTCTATGTGGAAAGGCATGGAGATGGCTTGATAGTTTTCCAAAACATTCCTTTCCCTCTTGGAAGGACCTTGTGACTACATTTGATGAATAATATATAAGCAATGTAGAATTTGTTGCTCTTGTCTGATAATTGATAGAAATAAACAGGCAAGAAGGAAATTCTAGTATGGACTTTGCCCATTGGTATGTTGTTTATTTTTCTAAGATCCCAAATTCTTTCAAACTTGATGCCCTTGTCTGCATTGATATGTTCTTTGAAGCTTATGAGGATAGTTTGAGTTCAGTGGAGGAGGATTTGAATCTTACAAGCCTACAATAGGATTATTAATTCTTAGACTCCCTTGAAAGAATGAGGAATGATTATATTGTAAAAATTTTATCCTCAAATGCAAGTGTTGCTAGTAATGAATAAGTTTTTGAGTATCAACTAGGTGGTTGCAACATTTAAAGTGAATATAACATTTGATCAGTAGGATAGTGTTATTAAAAGGGTAGAAATTTTTGATGGTGCATAATGTGAAAAACAATATAGATGATGAAGATAGTGTATGCACTTACCTTTGGTTGGACAAGTCACTTTTTGAAGATGATGGTGTTGATATTCAAGTTGACTCGCAACATGAGGATGAGGCATGTGACCCTACAATTTGTTGTAGTAAGATGGACAAAGAGGATGGTGTGAGCATAAATGAGTAGTCAAATGGATCAATAAATGAAATTGATTATGTTGAGTGTGTAAATTTATGTGATATCAAGGATGAACATGGGGCTAGTTCCATGTTTGATGGATTTCCTTTGTTTATTCCAATATATGATGATGAAGCTATTGATGTTTTCTTGCATGAGGGTGACATAGATATTCCTACACTTAGTGATAAGATTGTTGAGATACATGATAGTGTAGACATTGATTTTTAGTTTGAAGACATTTCCCTTGATGATTATGAAGACGGTGATTATATGGATGCATATGATTTCTTATTTCTTTAGTGTAGAATTTGTTGTCTCTCCCATGCCATTTGTGCTTCCAATGGGCCACAAGTAAATGATATTAGAATGATTGAGGAAGAAAATGCAATGTATTACTAGTCAAATTTTAGTAGTGACTATGACACAACAAGATGCCAATATGAGCTCTAAATAGATAGATAATTTGAAGAACTTGGTTCTTTACTTGAAGTGACTCAAGATGTTGACATTTGTTCTAATGTTTTGAATCATGGTTATGATTTATATTTTGAAGGATATATCACCACATGTGAAAGTGATGTATGTTGTCCTCCCATTTTCCAAGTGTTGGTATGTGGTGACTAATCATGCAAATATTGTACACTCATAATGTATCCTTGTCGAGCCAAAAAATAATTCCCCCTTTTTGCATGATCAGGGTCAGTAGTTAATTTTTTGTTAACCGACAAATGAAAAATGACATTGTAAAACCCTAATTCTAGAAGATTCCAAAAATCTTGTTATAAGCAATGGGGATGTATGTTGCGGTATGAAATTTGTGAGATTGTAATCTAGTTTGCACTAGATAATAAAATCATTGGATGACTGAGTTTCTATGGATGTAGCCCATTTTGGGTGAACCACATTAAAATTTTGTGTTGATCTATTTTGTGTTATTTTTCATTGTTATATTTGGGTTATTTAATCTGCATATAATTGTTAGTGTTTATTGCTTCAATCAGCCTAAACCCTAACAACTGGTATCAGAGCGGGTTGTCTTTGATTATCATCTGCAAGGTGGTCTCATGGTTGAGTGGGAGTCTCACAGTTCAATGAGAGAAATGGTGGACGAGGGTAAATTGAAGGTAGATAAATTCAATGGGCAAAACTATTAGTTATGGAAGATGCAGATGGAGGATTATCTCTATCAAAAGGATTTATGGAGGTTGTTGGAAGGAAAAGCCAAGAAACTGATAGCAATGACTGATGAGGATTGGGAACTTTTGGATAGAAAGGCAATAGGAACCATTCGGTTGTGCCTAGCACCATCTGTGGCATTCAATATAACAGAAGCAAAGACAACAAATGAACTAATGAAATATTTGGTTAAATTGTATGAAAAACCCTTAGCCTCTACTAAGGTATTTCTCATGAAGCATTTGTTTAATCTAAAAATGATTGAAGGTGGATCTGTGACAAATCATTTAAATGAGTTTAATACAATTACCAGTCAGTTAACTTTTGTAAAAGTGAAATTTGATGAAGAGGTGAGGGCTCTCTTGATTTTATGTTCTTTGCCAGAAAGATGGAATAGCTTGGTAATAGCTATAAGTAACTCTACTTCTAGTTTAAATACTTTAAAATTTGATGATGTTGTTGGTGTTATCCTTAGCGA
The DNA here is from genome assembly GCA_027924645.1 of Cunninghamia lanceolata. NCBI lineage: Eukaryota > Viridiplantae > Streptophyta > Pinopsida > Cupressales > Cupressaceae > Cunninghamia > Cunninghamia lanceolata. Next base: position 1,160,469 of record BSBN01000888.1, read on the forward strand.
GGAAATATGATGAAAAGCACAAGTGAGAGTTCAACATCGGATAATGCTTTGACTGTAGAGAATAAGGGAAGAACAAAGGAGAGAGGAAAAAGCCCAACAAATCATGGGAAGTCAAAAGGGAAGTCAAAGAAAGGCAGATCTAAATCTAGAAGAAGAATAGATTGTTGGCACTATGGAGAGCTAGGACACTTGAAGAAGGATTGTTGGTCTTGAAAGGGTAAACAAGGAGACAAACAACATGATGACAATAAGGAAGCTAATGTTGCAAGTAATAAATCACAAGATGTTTCAATTCTATGTTTAGATAATGCCAATGATTCCTGCGTAATAGATTCAGGGGCTTCATTTCATGCCACACCCCATATGAAATATTTTGTAGATTATGTTCAAAGTGATTTTGGACAAGTATATTTGGGTGATGATGAACCCTATCAGATTGTTGGAAAAGAAAAGAAAAAAATCAAGTTGCAGAATGGAAATGAATAGTTGCTATAAGAGGTAAGGCATGTTCCAAATTTGATAAGGAATTTAATTTCTATAGAACAACTGGGTAGTGAAGGCTGCATAGTTACCTTTTCAGACAAAGTCTATAAGGTCACTAAATGTACATTAGTAGTAGCTAAAGGTGAAAAGGTAGGCACATTGTATTTGTGTACTAGTAATACTTATTTTGCCTTAGCTGCTACAAAAATAGCTATTACTGAGACAGTTATAGCACTTGCTACAGGGACAAAAATAGAATTGTAGCACCATAGACTTGGGCACATGAGTGAGAAAGGGATGAAGATCCTTCACTCCAGAATGTTGCTACTAGGTCTGAAGTAGATTGACTTGGAGTTCTATGAAAATTGTGTTTATGGAAAATAGAAAAGAGTATGATTTCTCAATTTTGGGAAAGAGAAGAAAGTGAGAAATTAGAGCTTGTGCATTCAGATGTATGGGGACTAGCTCAAGTATATTCTCTTGGTGGCTCTTGCTATTATGTTACTTTTATTGATGATGCAACTAGGAAAATATGGGTGTATTTCTTAAAACAAAAATCAAAAGTATTTGAAACTTTTAAAAGGTGGAAAGCTTTGGTTGAGAATGAGATAGGAAAAAAGTTGAAGTGTCTCAGATCTGAGAATGGACGTGAGTATTGCAGCAAAGAATTTAAAAATTACTATTGATATAATGGAATTCATAGGTAGAAAATGATTCCTAGAAACCCACAAGAAAATGGTGTGTCTGAGAGGATGAATAGGACCATTATGGAGCATGTAAGGTGCATGAGATTGCTTGTTGGACTACCCTTACACTTTTGGCCAGATCTTGTACATACTATTGTTTATTTAATAAATAGGAGACCTTCAAATCCTTTAGATGGTGGCCTTCCAGAGGAGGCATGGATGGGCAAAAAGGTAAACTATTCATTTCTAAAAACCTTTGGTTGTGAATCTTTTGTCCATGTTGATATTGAAAATAGAACCAAGCTTGAGGCTAAGTCTAAAAATGTACCTTTGGATATGGAGTAAATGAATTTGGTTATTGGTGATGGGATTATGAAAATCATAAAATCATTAGGAGTAGACATATTATATTTAATGAGAAGGTCATGTATAAGGATCAGCTATAGGAAAAGAAGCATGAATAGGCCAAAAAGGAATATGTGTTGGATGAGATTCCAGAAAATAAAATGCCAATGGTACCTAATGTTCAACAACAACAAGTTATCCCATAGACTCCTACAAGTGTTAGATGTTCTACAAGGATAACAAGATCTCCAGAAATATTTTCTCCATCATTATATTCTATATTATTAATTAATTCTGGTGAACCTAAAGGTTATGAAGAAGCAATCCATGTAGATACCAAAAAGCAGTGGGAGCTAGGCATGAAAGAGGAAATGGATTCCTTACTATAGAATTAGACTTGGGACTTAGTCAAATTTCCTACAGGTAAAAGAGCATTGTCAAATAAATGGGTTTACAGGTTGAAGGAAGAAGATGGAGGCAAGAAATGATATAAGGCCAAACATGTGGTAAAAGGTTTTGCACAAAAAAAAGGTATAGATTTTGATGAAATATTTTCTTCGATTGTAAAGATGACTTCTATTAGAACTATTCTAAGTCTTATGGCTGCGGAAGACTTGCAGCTTGAATAGCTAGATGTGAAAACAACATTTCTCCATGGGGATTTGGAAGAGGAAATATATATGCAGCAACCATAGGGATATGAGGTCAAGGGTAAGGAGGAATTTGTGTGCAAGTTAAAGAAGATTTTGTATGGCCTGAAGCAAGCACCTCGGTAATGGCATTTGAAATTTGATAGTTTTATGGTTGAACAAGATTACAAAAGATGTCAATCTGATTATTATGTTTATTTTAAGAAATTGGGTAATGGCAACTATATTATCATGTTGCTTTATGTTGATAGCATGCTTGTTGCTACGTCTAACATGTAGCATATTAATGAACTTAAAAAAAAAATAGCAAATTCATTTGCTATGAAGGATTTGGGTGCAGCAAAACAAATCCTTGGTATGAGGATCACATGGGACAGGACAAACAGAAAATTATTTTTGTCTCAAAGTGAGTATGTAGAGAATTGAAAAGGTTTAACATGCAAAATGTAAAAGCAGTTAGTAGACCTTTGCCTATTCATTTTAAGTTGACTAAGGAGATGTGTCCAAAGACACAAGAGGAGGATGACAAAATGTCTAAGATACCATATACATCAACAGTTGGCAGCTTGATGTATGCAATGGTATGCACAAGGCTAGATATTGCACATGCCATGGGAGTTGTGAGCAAGTATATGAACAATCTAGGAATGGAACATTAGAATGTGGTAAAATGGATTCTCTGATATTTGAGAGGTACTACTTCAAAGAAACTATGTTTTGGAGGAACAAATTCTTCTCTAAAAGGATAAGCTGACTCTAATCTGGCAGGTGATATTGATAGCAGGAGGAGTACTATAGGGTATGTTTTTACTATAGGAGGTACTGCAGTTAGTTTGATTTCAAGGCTACAAAAGGTTGTTGCACTTTCAACCACTGAAGCTGAGTATGTTGCTGCTATGGAAGCTAGCAAGGAGATGATTTGGTTACAACATTTTCTAGAGGAATTGAGACAATGACAAGAAGATAGCCCTTTGTACACTGATAGCCAAAGTGTCATTCATCTTGCTAATAATTCAGCTCCACATTCAAAAACTAAGCACATACAGCTTGGATACCACTTCATCAGGTTAGTTTTAGAGGATGGATAGTTGAAGCTGGAGAAAATTCACACAAGTGAAAATCCTGTAGATATGTTCACAAAGGCAGTTACATGGGAGAAACTAATTTCCTCATCAGTTTCTATTGGCCTTCACAATTGATAATGATGAAAATAAGAAACCAAACAAGCTTGTAATCTAGTGGGAGTTGCAAGTGCAACGGTGTCATCCAAGACCAATCTCCAAATGGGAGATTGTTTGGTGTGGAGTCTAATTCATCTCCAAGTGGGAGATTGTTGGTATGTGGAAACTGATTATGCAAATACTATACACTCGTAACGTATCCTTGCCCCCAAAGAAAATTCCCTTTTTTGCATGTTCAGGGTCGATAGTTAATTTTTTGTTAATTGACAAATGAAAAATGACATTGTAAAACCCTAATTCTATAAGCTTCCAAAAATCTTGTTATAAGCGGTGGGGATGTATATTACGGTATCAAATTCACAAGATTGTAATCTGGTTTGCACTGGATAATAAAATCACTGGATGGCTGAGTTTCTATGGATGTAGCCCATTTTGGGTGAACCGCATTAAAATTTTGTGTTAATCTCTTTTGTGTTATTCTTCATTGTTATATTTGGGTTATTTAATCTACATATAATTGTTAGTGTTTATTGCTCCAATTTGCCTAAACCCTAACACCAAGAGCTTAATATAAACAATAGTGAATATGAATCTTTCCTTTGTGATGCAGGTCATGTTTCTAATGCTATGGATTATGGTGATGTGATTAAATTAGAATCTTTTGAGTGGGTCTTTCATACAAGTGAAAGTGATGTTGAGCTTCAATACTCTAATGAACATGAAGATCAACATGTTGCAGCCTAACTTGACTATGCACCTAGGCTTGAGACATTCCAATTTGGAATGCAAGATGATTTTCTTCCTTGTTCTAACTAAGGTTGTAGTCAAGAATATTTTTATTTTCTATGTGATTTGGATGTGTTCTCCTTTTCCCTTAGTTCACATGAAGAGGTCAGTAGGAACAGTAATGATGTGGTTGTTGATGGTGAATGATTGCCTACATCCATGTGTATTTATGCAAACCTAAATTTTAGTGAGTCATTCTATGTTGATGTGAAGATACATGATATATGTGCCATTGAGGCATGGCATGGATCATGCACCTACTATTTTTGGTTTCCTTGTAGTAGTAACATTGATGGTAGAGTAAACCTTCACTTCCAAGGTATTGTTCATAGATTGATACAAGCATGTAAAGGATATCATTTGTTGCAATTGGTTGGTGAGTACATTATGATTTAGAGGGAGATTAACTCCTTCATTTAGCTTATCTTTGACAAATACAAGTGATAATTAGTGGTTTTCACATGGCCTTGTGCCATCGATCTTCTCTATAGGACTTGACCTCGAGTTTTTCAAATTTTGTTGACAACCATACAATTTCCATTATCTTAGTGGTTATCTTCCCCTCCCTTCTCATCCCTTTTTACTTTTTGGTCTACTTAGTATAGATATCTAGATCCTCATTATGCCTATAAGATTCACACATCCCCAACCAAAGATAATGTTGGGACCCAATTTTAAAATGCAAAAATTTCTTAAGTCTAGTTCTCCTTTGTGTAGTAGCCCTATTTTTCCCACCATATATAATCAATCTGAGAAATTTTAAGTGGATCTTCTCTTGGTCAAATATTTCCTAAGAGTTTCTCTTTATCATCCCCCATGTCCCCCTTATGTTTTTAAGTTGTGAAAAATCCAAAAATATTCTAAGTCTAGGAGGTTCCAATCATTGTCTAGTGTTGTCCAATGTTTTGCAAACTTTTTGGGTGCTATCGAACATTTCCTTTCCACCTCCAATCTAGACCTAGCCTCTAGTTCCCTTAAAAAAACTTGCAAACCTTATTGAGCCCTTCATTACTTTCATTTTCCTCCATTTTCCCACTTTGCAGGTTTTTGACTTCCTACCAGACGTGTTTTCCTCCTCACATACCATCCTATTATTGCCTCTTGTTCCACATAGAATTTTTTTGGAACCTTTTTGGTCCCTTATTATTTTCCATTCCAATCATTTAATCTAGTTTTTGGAATCTCATTAGATTACCAAATTTCACATTTCAAGTTTCATATCCCATTTCATATATCTAATTATGTGTGAAATTCCCGCATAAGTCCTATTCAATCCTTACACTTCTAGTTCCTACCCCTTCTACATTTCTATGGAATTCCAAAAGCCTCTTATAGTTTTCTTCCCACCACGTGACCTTATGTCCTTCATCTTTCTTTCTCATTTCTCCATTTTTCCTTTCATCCTATTGGTAGAATTTTTCTTTTGGGCTGGATATGTTTGCATCTTGTTCTCACCTCTAGTTCCCCTTCCTTTTCCTGCTTTCCTTTAGTTTACCTTCCTTTTCATCTTTTGAAAATTCCCTCACTTACTAGATACATTTCTACCTCTAGTCCCTTACCATTTTTCCACATTCCTTCCATCCCTTTTGTACAAAATCTCCTCACTTCTAGATCTACTTAATTGAGTACATCCATTGTCGGTAAGGGAAAGGTATAGTTATGTTTCAGTGATGGGAGAGTGAGAATTCACAATAGTGTTTTGTACATTCTAGGACTTGCAAGAAATCATTTTTGTATCTAAGTTGAATGATTTTGGAGTGCATGTGGAATTTGATAGGTTTGGTTATAAGTTGGTGAGAGGAAATTTTGTGGTAGCAAGAGGCTCATGGTATGGGACTTTGTTTAGGCTTGATGCCTCCACATTTTGTAATTCTACCAATATAACTAGCAATTCTAAAAATCCATATGTATTGTGGCACCAATGTTTTATCCACATTGGTGAAAAAGTTCTTTAGACCATTATTTATATAAAGATGGTTGATAATTTTATAGTTATTCTATGCTTGATTTTTGTGAGCATTATGTTCATAATGTAGAATAGAGTTTTTTTCTATTGGAAGTACTATGATAAAATATGTTCTAAAATAATTCATTTGGATTTTTTGGTCCAATGGATGTGGGATCTATTATTAAATCATGTTATTATGTTTCATTTATTGATGATTAATCAAGATACACTTGGGTTTATTTTCTTAGATCTAAATCTAATGTTCTCTCTAAGTTTTAGGATTTTAAGGATTTGGTTGAGAAGTAGATAGTTAGGAAGATAAAGGTGTTGATATATGATAATGGAGGTGAATATTGCTATAAGTAATTCAATTATTTATATAGGCATGAAAGTATTGTGTAGCAGAAGACTACTCCTTCCACCCCACAACAAAATAGGGTTACAAAAATGATGAACCAAACCTTGATGGAAAGAGATAGAAGTATGATGAGTGGTATATAGTTAGATTAGTGCTTTTGAGTAGAGGTTGTGAATATTGTCTCCTACTTGATTAATAGATCTCCTTGTTTGTCTCTTATTGATAAAACTCTTTATGAGGTGTGGATAGGTAAGAAACCCTCTATTTCACATTTAAGGTCATCTGGTTGTGAGGATTTTGTTGATATGCCTAGAAAAAAGTAGCCTAAGTTGGATCTCAAAGCTCATAAATATATATTACTTGGATACAATGAGAATTTTAAGGGTTAAAATCTTTGGAATCCTCTAACCTTGAAAATGATATATTCTAAAGATGTAGTTTTCATAGAGCTTAGAGTGTTTTTTATCTAAGATAGCCAAAGAAAATAGAACGAAGTAAAATAATGCATTTTGAGACTACTAAGGGTGAGAAGAAAGAAAATGCACATGTTGAAGGGGAAAATGATGGATTACGGGATGGAGAGGAAGAATAGGATTCGAATGAGATATCTAAGTAAGTTGAGGATGTAAAGGAATGAGAAGAGTCCCTTACTCCACCCTTGAGATGATCCATGAGATAATAGAACTAGGTTGACAAGTATAGCCCACTAGATTTTCATTGTGTATTTTCTTTGTAGTGTACTGACAATAAATTAAGATCTTTAAGGGAAACTCTTTCTTCAAATGAGAATAATTCTTGGATGGAGTTCATGTAATAGGAGATGATGGTCTTGGATAAATGTGACACTTAGGATCTTGTGAGATTACTTGAGGGAAGGAATCCCATTGGTTGCAAATGGGTCTTCAAGAAGAATTTCAGAGTAGATGATAAGTTAGAGAGGTGCAAAGCTAGAAAATTCACCAAGGGCTACTTCTAGAGAAAGAGAATTGATTTTTGTGAAATTTTCTCTCTTGTCGCTAAATTGTCTTCCATTAGATTCCTACTTTCTATTTCTACTTATGATTTTGAAGTAGTGAAAATGGATGTTAAAACTAATCTCTTGCAAGGGGATCTTGAAAAGGAAATTTGTATGCTACAACTAGATGGGTTTAAGGTAAAAGGAAAAGAAAATTTGGTTTGCAAGTGAAAATAGGAATTGTATGGTTTGAAATAGTCGCCTTGAATGTGGTATTAGAAGTTTGATGTTTTTTCATTGAAGTTGGGTTTTGTTAGAATCAAAGAGAATAATTGTGTTTATATTAAGGTTATTGATAATCAAATTCTAATTATTGTCTTGTATGTTGATGACATGTTGATTATTGGTAACAATAAGGTGATTATTACATAGCTTAAAAATCATCTTTTTGGTATGTTTGACATGAAGGATTTAGGGGTATAAAAATTTATCTTGGGAAGGGAAATCAATAGGGATAAAGTTCACAAAAAGATTTAGCTAAACTAGATTAAGTATGTTGACCCTATTTTTCTATAGTTTTCTATACACAATTATAAACTAGTGAGTATTCCTTTACTTGTAGGCACTAATATTTCATTGGATATGTGTCCAAAGCTACATGAGGACTTTGAGGATATGTATAATGTGTCTTATGTGAATGTTTTTGGTAGCTTGATGTATGCAACAGTTTGTACTATAATGAATATTGACCAAGTACTAGGAGTACTTAGCAAGTTTATGTTTAACTATGGTAAAGAGAATTGGGCTTGTGTTAAGGGGTATTTAGATGTTTATAAGGAAATTTTGATTATTTATTATGTTATCATGGTTCTAATGATGTGGGCAAGATATTGAACATATAGGGCTTTATTGATGCAGATTGAGTAGGTGCCTTGGATAGTCAAAGGTCCACCAATGGCTATGTGTTTTCTTTTGTTTTGAAGTACTATCAATTAGATGAGTAAGGAGAACTTGTGGCCTTTAATTATACTATAAAAGTATAGTATATGGCTAGTAAACATGCCTATAAAAAGGTAGTTTGGCTACAAAGACTTAGTTCTAGAGTTGGTTTTGATTGGAGGATGGTTTACATTGGATGTGGCAGTTAGAGTGCTATATGTTTGGCTAGGAATCCCATGTACCATGATCATAAAAAGCATATTTATTTTCAATATCACTTTGTTCATGAGATGGTGGAGAGTGGTAAGGTAATAATTTAGAAAGTTGACACTTTGATTAATGATGCAAATTGACAAGTACAAAACTAGTGAGCTTGAATAAGTTCTCTTGGTGTAGGAAGGCCATGGACCTTGCATCCTATACCTGATTGATTCTATATTTCTTATTTATGTCATTTCAATGTATAATATTAAGTGGGGGATTGTTAGGATAGTGTGATATTAAATTACAATCCTAATGAATAATGACAAGTCTCCAACTTTCTTAGAATGGGTAACTTGCACATGCATGAGGAGTTTAGGGATATTATTTTATTATTATTCTCTAGATTATGTTAGATATTGTTGTAATTTCCATTGAATAAGGGGAGTTACAAAAAGAGGTCAAAGATTGGGAGCTATGTAGCATCTTTCTCAAGATAGGCAATGACAATGTAAATTAATGTAGTCATGGAGTGCCTAGAAATGGGAAAGTGGGCTTAATTGCATCTTATGAAAAAATCTATGACACATCAGTGTGTAAGAGGAGTTACTTTCTATTTTGAGGACCACTCTCATGTAGTGGGTCATAATAATTTTACCATGATATTTTGAGATCATGTATGGGCCCATGGTATTATTTTATGGTGGTTTTTTGGGCCTCCTTAAGTCTATATAATAAGGGATTCATGCTATCAAAATTCTATTAGGCTAAAGAATATTGTATGATTTGTATTAATGAACTGGTTTCTACTTGATTGATGCAATATTGATATTTCTTATGTCGTGGAGTTTTTCCCTAAAAGGGTTTCTCCACATATGTTTGGTTTCATGAAAATTTGTTGATTTATTATTATTATTTTTCCTTCTTATTCATGTTCTATTTCATATTCAATAGTTAGTCACAAGTACATATACTTGGATTAATCAAATTTGCACACTTTATGCTAATACTACCATTATTATTGTTCACTAGTTTTATCAACAAATACCCTTGATCCTCCCATTGGAGAATCAAATCTTGACTCTCCCAAAACCAACAATGCTGAGATAAGAGTTTTCATCAAGGTAGACATTGTCACCATCAAGTCTCTCAAATTATAAACACCACTCCTGATGGGGAGTTATTAGATTCACCTTTATTTTTCTATTTTCTCATCTTTGCAATCTCTTTTGAAATGGCATGTCTTGCCATATTTCCAACATTTTTCTTTAGAATTTTTACCAAATGACTTAGATCTCCCACGAGACTTAGATCTTTTATCCTTCTTCTTATCCCTTTTTTCCTTTCTCCTTCAACGATTAATAAATAGTTAAAACTTCCTAGAAAATTTAGAATCTTTTCACCTCATCTCCTTAAAGAGAAAGCAACAATTACCTCATGAAGCATAAGCTCTAAATAAATTCTTCTAATATCCATCAACAAGTTATCCCATGAGTATAGCAAAGAACACAACAGTCATATGTGTCGATTTTCATCCTCCATTTTTGCACCAACTTACTATAACTAGCTCATGACCATGTTAAATGCATTGAGGTGATTAGAAACAAAATCATCATCGCTATCCTCAAAGTGTATAAATTATTTATATAAATAGAGTTTTTTTACTAGATATTTGTCCTAGTATAGATTCCCCAACTTTGTCTTTAGGGTTTCCATAGTGGGTTCTCTTGAAACAAATAGGAGCACTAAATTAGTCAAGAAAAGTCTGATAAGACTTCTCACCTTCATATCCAACACAACCTAGTTTTTTGATGACGTGCATGTAGGTCTAGGTGTGGAGACTATAACCCACATAACATAATCTATGAGTAAGTCATCCATTTTAAGCTTCCAAAGCTCAAATTTTGTGCCATTAAAATGTTCCACCTCTAATCTTGACATGATTTCCATCCTCCATAAAATAAATGTCTCCTTTATGCATGCTCCCACTCAAAACAAGATTTGTTCAAAAAACCTTTTTCCTAAAACCTAGGACCCAATTTGATCAAGCTCTGATACCAAATCAAAGGAAGCTAAGCTAACGTAAATAGAAAGATATGGTCAAAACAATTTATATTCAAAATAAAAAACATAATGAAGCATTCACCATAACACATAAGTTTATCTTGGTAAAACTATTTCAAGAAAAAAAACTAATAGAAAAGGTGTTGGTGTCCTTTGTATTATCACTAACAATGTGATTACAATACAATCCAAAAAGCATACACCGTCATGTATCACCAACTATGTCTAGAGAGTTTCTGATTGCATAACAATATCACACAAATACACTATGAAACCTCCATCTCAAACACTAAATAAAAAGGAGAAGAAATCCATGAAACCATGAATGGTAAACCACAAACCATGCCCAATACCATGAACTAAAAATTGCAGCAAAATTAGGGACCCAAACTCTAATGCCTTATTCCAAAGGAGTCCACCAGATATTTTTAGTATACTCTCTTACACTTTCATGGGCTATCATAACCCACTCCCCAAGTTGGGTGCTCCATTTTTTCTCCATTAACTCCATTCAAAGACTCCTTATTATGCATCATAAGTAAATTTCAACAAGTCAAGTCAACAATGTAACTCCCCTCTTACATTCTCTTACATGTGTCAAAATTTTTGTAAGATTTCTTACACATCTTAAAATTCCATAAGATGATCTTACACATATATATGATGTTATATACTCTTACAACTTCTTACACATGTATCATAGATTATATTACACATGGAAAAAAGGTTGTCATAGTCGGATGTCCTTTTCCATGAGGGCTCACATATAATTAATAAATAAAAAATAAATCAAATGTTAGAATTGAAAGCTATATGACACACCTATCCCAGCATTTACTGGAATTTGTCTTTTATGGTTTAAATACTTTGTCAATATTTTTTTGGAAATGACAATTTCATAAGACAAATGAGTTTCCCTTGTTGCCATCAAGGTTTCATGAAAAATCCATAGCTTAATTGTTCTACAAAATTGGAAATCTACTAAACCTTCAACTATACAATGTTTTTGTTGTTTTGGATTATCTATTAAATAAAATTTTACTTTTTATTCATTTATTCAAAGGAAAAAGAGAGCATTGTCCATCTGACACAAGTTGTATTTTAACATTTATCCTTAGTATTGAGATTTGTTAAAATATTATAGTGCAAAGGCTTATATTGTTTTGAGTATACTATGAAGACAATACATAAATGCCTATTTTGTTATCAAATTGCAATTGCTTAAACAAAAGAGTGTGAGGGCTTATAAAGAACATATTCCTACATTGTTATGACACTGTCAAGAGGCCTATAAAATAATGTAAATAAGACCTAGTGTTTAAATCTTCAATACTTCCAAGCTCTTGTACAACCACTATAACATGTTTAAGTCCAGCTACTATCTCTACAACAAGTGATGCAAGGGTAGCCAAAAAAACTACATTCAAAAAATCTATATTGTGTGTCACTTTACATTAAGGAGGTAGTTCAAAGCTTAAAAATATATGATTATGTTCTTCTTTATTAATAGGTTAATCTTGTTCCTCAAAAGTTATGGAGATCAATACAAAGATATGACCATCTTTAGTATTTTCTTGAGTTGAAATATTGGTATGTAAAATATCTTTAAGTACATACATTAGCTTGTGGTTTTTAGGTCAACCTTTTTTGTGAATATTTTAGGTGAAATCTGTATCAATGTTTTGATTTAGATTACATAGTGGCTAGATTGTGTGCCAAAATTTAGATTTAAATCATAATGAAGTATTAATCTTCTCAACTACAACATGCAAACTTTAGATCATCAAATGTGGAGAAGGGAGTATTTTTGCTATCTCCATACACACTTTATAATTGGAGGCTTTCTTGAAATCTAATCGATTGATGTGGGTTCCTAGAGTTTTTGCATAGTAAAATATTAGTTAAAAAATGGGCAATTTTTCAAGAGCTTAATTAAATGTCTCAGTTACATATAAAATCACAAGATATTATGAACAAATGAATCAAGTGAAGATAAATGACTAAGTAACCAAGATAACATAGCATGCCTCCCACCTATAATGTAGAAAAGAGAGACTAGCTCAATAGATCAAACTAGGTCAAACCCTCTCCTACAAAACATTCAGGGCACAAACTGAGATTGACTTCTACTTTAGAATGAGAACTAAACTACAAGGGTTCTACCCTTTTGTTGTATAGAGAAGCAATTAACCCAAATCCAATCAATCAAGCTAGGATCAAGACATAAACCCCTAATTGACAAGGATCTGAGCAAAACAAATTGTCGGTACCTAAAACCCAACATCCAAAGGAATAGCAGAGGTCAATGAACAGTTCAGAAACTTTTCCAGGACATCAAAATTCTTTGGAAAAGGGCATTTGGGTGACCTAGTCCCAAATCAGGGTTTCCAGAAACTACAAACTCTGTCAGGTCTATACCAGTAAGCTTAGTCTTCTTCCCAGATGTCACCTTCCAAAACTTGTTCGTCTAACCTACACACATGAAAAGAGGGAAAGGTTGGGTGATATTTAGGAGCTTGCCTTAGTCAAGCCCTGTGAATGGTGTTTCCACCTCCACAATAGCAAAGATGATTGATAAAAAGTGCATGCCATAGGAGGGCAGAGACAAAATTGAAATAGAATGGAATGCTAACACAAAGCATGAAGAAAAGAGGTCGCCTTGAGCATGGAAACCCTTGTATGCTTGTAGATGGCATCACAACTTGACTCAAGAAGTTGGTGTAGCCTCCAAGATCTTCACAAGACCTGCAAAATGTTAGTCTCGTAGCAATAATCCACAAGAGAGAGCCCAAGAGCAAAGTAGAGAGCCTAAGATATAATAAGAATCTTCCAAGAAGTTAGCAAGAGTGTAGTTATGATCAAATGAATAGAATAACTTAATTTTATATGCATTCCCACTAATTTCCAGAGAGTTAAACCGCACAAGACTGACATTAGGAATGTTTTAAAGGGCCTAAGTCAACAAGGCTACTTTTTAGAACAGGGCTAAAGGAGGGCCCAAGTCACTTGCGCACCCTGGTCCTTTAGCCACTTAACTCTTGAAAAGGGGCACTTAGAGTGTGCTTAGCCCCATCTTATGATTCTTTTCCAGGTTTCATGCATCAAGATCAAGTATTACATGCTTAATGCTCAGAAAGGTGTTAAAATAGGTCCTAATTAACAAGTGTACACATTTGAGGCCCATATAGGAGCTAAACTAAGGGTAAAATTGTGGTGTGCACATTTTACGAGGCTACATTTATCCCCCACTTTAGTGTGGATATGAACTTACATTTGAACTCATACTAAATGATGGAGAAGACATAATTCAAAGCACAACAACATAGAAACCAAAGAATGACACTAAAATTGAAGGGTGTTCAAGCCCCCAAGTTTAGGTTTCTAGGAGTCTATGATGATTGTCAAACACATAAGACACATAGAAGACATGAAACAAGCTATACACAAGGCATACACAAAGCATACACTTGAGAAGTGTTGGCAAGAGACACTATATGGATTCATGGTTGTTGTCATTGATGGCAACAAAGGTCATCCCACATATCCACAAGTCATGGTGTGTCTCTACCGGAAGTCAGAATGAAGACTGTTGTGGTCCGGTGAACAAGAACAGAGCATGTGGCAAGGTCTGACAGATTGATCCAGACCTCTCAGAGGAAGTGTCTTGGTGCAATGTGGATTTGGGGAAGTTAAGAGGACTACCTTGAGTAGTATATTCCAAGGATTTAGCCTCTGGTGATGGACAAAGAAAAAGATATGAATAGTTGAGTACCGGATTCCTGAGAGACAGTGAGAACAGAGGAAGAACTGACTGACAGAGCATCAGACTATTTTCCGGATGTGTTACTATTGATGGTAAAGGTTGTGAAGGCATGAATCATGTTTGGCCGACATGATTAATGATATCTACAAGTATATGCTTGATCCGTATTACTTGATATGCAAGGATTCAGCTGACAGATCAAAGTTTGTGAGAAGATAGACTATTCCGGGTGCTGACTAGAAAGATAATAAAATCACTAGTGCGGATATATATAGAGGATGGATTTTGTTGTGAGATGCGAAGAAGTGTGTGATGGTGTATGCGAATAAGTGTAGAGCAGTGCATAAGCAGTGAGAAAGATCTGGTATGTGAAAGAAAAGCAGAATAAAGAGTAGAGGAAAGGTGAAGTGCAGCAGATCAGTATACTGAGCCTAACCAGAACTGAACTCCAGCATATGTAGATGCTTCCAATCAGTTCAAGTATTGTATAACATTCTTTTGTAGACAATGTGTCTCCTTGTAGGCAGTGTGCCTCTTTGTGAGCAGTGTGCTCGGGCAGTGAGCCCTAATTGGCAAGTGCCATTTTGTAACTCCTTATTCTTCTAACAGAGAATAATCTTTGGGTTAATCACCCCGTGGTTTTCTCCCTTAACCGAGTTTCCACGTCAAAAATACTGTGTCATGTGTTTCTCATTTCATGGTAATGTTTGTTTGTTTGATTCAATGCTGCTTTGATTAATAAGAAAGTTCAAAAGAAGAAATAATTAGGATAACTAATTCACCCCCCCCCCTCTCAGTTATCAACAAGAAGTCACAATGCATATATGCAATACACAAGGTATACATGAAGCATACACATACAAGGCACAAAGTATACATAGAATACTCAAGGAATACATGTGAAGTACAACATAAGGAATACATAGAGAATGCAACACAAGAAACACATAATAGAAGACCTTGAGTCAGCATGACAAAGGAGACCTTGATCTAAGTGATGTCTCGATCATCAGGCATCATTCCCCAAAATGCAATAAAGAAGAATGCGAAGGGGTGTTGGTAGGTGGCGACTGATCAGGAAAGTACTGTACACTAGCCATGTATCCTCGCCGACTTAAAAAAATCCTATTTTTATGACCGACATAAGAAAACCCTAATTTTTGTAACCGACAAAAAGGCTTGATAAAAGCGGCTAAGGGTTAGGGGTTTTGATATATTGTTTTGTAGCATTTGTAGCGGTATTGAGTTGCAGGGATTGCTGATTATAATCAATTTGATTTACTGGATAATAATATTGGACTCTCTATTTGGTGGATGTAGCCCGAGTTTGGGTGAACCACGTTAAATCTTGTCTCTCGCTGTTATTAATTCTATGTATTTCCATTTCTCTGTTTAATCTTTATTTGCATTTAATTGATATCTTCTGCCGACTAACTCTAACAAGGGGTTAGTTAGAAATAAGAAGCATAGGAGAAGTAAAAACACATCAAATACATAATCCATCTCAAAAGGAAAGTGTTTCCACTCAAGGGAATACACAAATCTACCTCTCACAAGAGGAATTATGTGAAGTCCTTGTAGAATAAGAAGGTGAAGCGACCTTACTACCAAACTCTAGTTGGTGGCACAACCCATCTCCAAAACATGCAAGGGAAGTCTTGCAGAATAAGAAGGTGAAGAAACCTTACTACCAAACTATAATTGGTGGCACAACCCTTCTCCCAAACATGCAAGGAACTTCAACTTAGGAAAACAAGATAGACTCAAGATCGTCCTTCCAAGTTTCAACCTAGGAGGACAAGATTCAACTCAATATCTTGTTTCCAAGATTTAACCTAGTGATGTAGTGGTGGTATCTTGACAGTCCAACCAACCTATTCCAACAATTGGTTTTCACAGAAATTTAGGACAACTAGTACTTCCTTTGTAATTAGGCCACTAGCCTTATAGCCCTCTTTTTAGGTCTATCAAAAGATATCTTTCATATGGGGCATTAACTTGGTAAATAAAGGATAGTTCTGAGTACCCATTTGGACCGTTGTTGACATACTCAAAAATGGGTATTGGTTGTTTTAGAACAAAGGCTTCAAACTATATGACAGACCTACTATCCACTAGCCCAATTAGGCCTCTTTTACAAAGACACCACTTGACAACTACATCCTAGAACCACAAAACCTATTCTAGACCTCTATAGACATGGAAAAACAACAAATTCCATGGGTTTTAGTCTTGGAGATAACTTTTAGGTTGATATTTCACTTATTGTACCCTCACTAGGCCTAATACATGGTCATATTAGGCACACTCTCCACAAAATGCTACTTCCACCTTGTTCTCTGACCCTGTACGAATAGAAATCATGAAATCTATCCTAGACCATCCCATTCCACCTATTTTGGAGGAATCTCTCAGTGGAATGGCTCAGTTATACATTGATTTGGCCTTCAAAACCCTAAATCAGGGTTTCTGAACCGTCTTCAAGAAAATAGAGATAACTCACAGCAAACTTAGTGATTTTTCCCCAAACTAGGTACAAAATAAAGCTAACTCATCACTCTTTCACATTCAATGACATACAAGTTATGAATGTGTCATACAGATCCATGGCACGGTTAGGAATAGCAAAATTTGCAGGAAAGATAACAGAAAATGGAGCTTTTATTGGAATTTTTCCCTTCAAAACCTTCAACAAACTCTCCTTGATATTTGTGAAGGATTTTGAACATGTTTCAAATAGTTTCCAATGGTACACAACTCAATTTCAAACTATGTGACCATTTTACAACCTCCAACATACATGATTTGTTAAGTGGCAAACTAAGTTGCAAAGTAACTCTCACAACTACTTACATTATTAGACCTTGTTTACCAAAACATGACTCAATGACATAAAACATGACTCCAAACATATATGAATTGGTCATCTTGACCTTATTACATGCAAAATAGTGACAAAACAACACAACTTGTCCTAGGATGTCCTAGAACCTTATTATGACAACCTCATAGCCAAGATTGGCTAAGGTGCTCCTGCACCATACAACCCCCCTAAAAAAGACTCATGTCACATGAGTGATGACTTGTTCCAGCTCCTCCTTTCCTTCCACATACATTCTGATCTGCAAAACCCCTTCCTTGATTCAGGCACTGAAATCTTGCACCATACCCTGCATCCTTGCCCTTGTTTGCACTTGAACATGACTCATTCTTTGCAATCAGACTTGAATGTTGTCTACTACTGTCCCTTGACCAAAATCTGACAATATTCTTGGCTTCATGCCTTCAAACAAATGCTTACCATAGGTTCCCTAAACTGTCTACCTCTTTATGGCAACTTCATACAAACCCTCTGCTTTATCAGTCTCATAGACCACTGTACCTGCAGTTCCAACTTGCTCTTCAGCCTTGCTCTCAACCAAAGGACACACCATTGTTCCCACCAAGATATTAGTGGTCCAGTTCACTACCATTTCATCCTTTGATCTTGATCCAATATTCACACATGTTGCCATAGCATTCTTATCTTCTTCCTTCTCAAGTTTTGCAAATTGCTTTGTCCCACACATGATCACCTTAGCCTCTTTACCCTTACCTTTGTCATCTTCCACAAGTGGATTCAAAATAAATGTCTACCTATCCTTGTTTATGGTATATGTATTTACTCTCCCATCATTTAATGTACGTCTATCATACTACTAGGGCCTTCCAAGAAGTAAATGGTAGCAATCCATGGGTACAATATCACAAACCACCTTGTCCCTATACTCACCAATTTGAAATTCAACAATAGTTTGTTCATTAACTAAAAGTGATTTCTTATCACTCAACCAAGACACCTTGTATTTCAATTCATGAGGAATCTTTTACAAATTTAGTTTACTAACTATTTCACTAAAAACTGTGTTTTCAGTAGAACCTAAGTCTCTAACAACTCTACATACCTTGTTCTTGCACTTACATGTGGTTTTGAAAAGAGTCTTTCGATGCAATAGTTCCTTCTCCTTTGATGCCTTAAGAATGGTCTTCCTCACCATCAATGCTTCCCCTATTTTAGGAGAAGCAACTACATTTGGAGAACTCACACTCACAATCATCTTCTTAGACCATCTGCACTCTTTTCTCACTTCTTCTCTCACCCCCACTTGAAGTAGCACCAAATTTCTCAAGGAACTTGTAGGATGGATGATTAAATTCATTACAATGGAAGCATCTACCTAAAAACACATTTGAATTCCTACCTCCTCCAAATTTTCCTCTTGTGCCTCTCCATCCACCTCTGAAATTGGATTGCTCTTAACCTTCATTCACCTCTTCTTGACTCTCATTGACTTGTTTTGAATTTGGAAAAGATCCTCTACCCCTAGAGGTGTTACCTCTACCTCTAACTGTCTTATCTTTCTTTCTTTTCATTGTTTCTTCTACTCTAACTATCATTTGATAACATTCTTCAACACTTCTTGGGTTTGCCAAAACTAATTCATCTTGTATGTTTAATCTTAAACCACCAAGGTACCTAGCAACTTTTTCAACCTCATTTGCATGATGACCAGACCTTATGCTTAGTTTATAAAATTCCTCAGTATATGATTTAACATCCATTTCTTTTTGTCTTAAACTTTGAAGCTTTTTAAACATTTGAACTTCATAGTCTTTGGGTAAGAACTTGCCTTTGATTTTTGCCACCATCTTGTCCCATGACACAATCTTGGACTTACTTTATTTTCTCCTTTCTGATTGTAGATAATCCCACTATAACAAAGCATGACCTGTCATCTTGGTCTTTGTAATCTTCAGTCTATGCTCCTTAGGGACATCATCACACTCAAAGTGGTTATCCATAGCGGCAATCCAATCAAGCAACTCTTCATCATTGATACTTCCTCCATACTTTTGCACATCTATTTTCACCTTGTGTTTGTCCTCTTTTACTGCCTTCAACAATTTGGCCATTCTATGATCCTCAAGGTCTAACTCTTCTTCTACATCCTCATATCATTCATTTTCTTCTTCCTTTGACTCACTCTCTTCCACATCTCTTATTTTGTTTGTCTCTAAGGATGCAATTCTTTCCTCCAACTCTCTCATATCTCTAGCGTGTCTATCCTTCAACTCCTTCATTTCTTTAGTCATATCTTCATTTTTTGGAGGCATCTTGATAACTTGTCTCTTCAACTTCTCCCTTGTTCTTCACAAGCCTACAAATTTCACTCAAAAGACCTACTCCCTAATGCTTTGATACCACTTTGATGTAGTTGCGGTATCTTGATAGTCCAACCAACCTATTCCAACACTTGGTTTTCACAGAAACCTAGGACAACTAGTACTTCCTTTGTAATTATGCCACTAGTCTTGTAGCCCTCTTTTTAGGTCTGTCAGAAGATATCTTTCATATGGGGCATTAACTTGGGAAAAAAAGGATAGTTCTGAGTACCCATTTGGTCCATTGTTGACATATTCCAAAATGGGTATCAAGGTTGTTTTAGAACAAAGGCTTCAAACAATATGACAAACCTACTATCCACTAGGCCAATTAGGCCTCTTTTACAAAGACACCACTTGACAACTGCACCCCAGAACCACCAAACCTATTCTAGACCTCTACAGACATGGAAAAACAACAAATTTCATGGGTTTTAGTCTTGGAGATAACTTTTAGGTTGATATTTCACTTATTGTACCCTCACTAGGCCTAATACATGGTCATATTAGGCACACTCTCCACAAAATGCTACTTCCACCCTGTTCTCTAACCCTGCACCAATAGAAATCATTAAATCTATCCTAGACCATCCCATTCCACCAATTTTGGAGGAATCTCTTGGTGGAATGGCTCAGTTATACATTGATTTGGCCTTCAAAACCCTAAATCAAGGTTTCTGGACCATCTTCAAGAAAATAGAGATAACTCACAGCAAACTCAGTGATTTTTCCCCAAACCAAGTGCAAAATAAAGTTAACTCATCACTCTTTCACATTTAATGACTTACAAGTTATGACTATTCATACATATCCATGGTACGGCTGGGAACAGCAAAATTTGTAGGAAGGATAACAGAAAACAAAGCTTTATTAGAATTTTGCCCTTCAAAACCATCAACAACCTCTCCTCGATCTATGTGAAGGCTTTTGAACATGTTTCAAATAGTTTCCATCAGTCCACAACTGAATTTCAAACTGTGTGACCATTTTACAACCTCCAACATACATGATTTGTTAAGTGACAAACTAAGTTGTAAAGAAACTCTCACAACCACTTACATTATTAGACCTTGTTTACCAAAACATGACTCCAAACATATATGAATTGGTCATCTTGACCTTATTACATGAAAAATAGTGACAAAACAACACAACTTGTCCTAGGATGTCCTAGAACCTTATTATGACAACCTCATAGCCAAGATTGGCTAAGGTGCTCCTGCACCACCTAGAAGCAGAAGATGACTCAAGATCTTGTTTCCAAGATTTAACCTAGGAGAACAAGATGACTCAATATCTTGTTTCCAAGCTTTAACCTAGGAGAACAAGATGACTCAAGATCTTGTTTCCAAGATTTAACCTAGGAGAACAAGATGACTCAAGATCTTGTTTCCAAGCTTTAACCTAAGAGAACAAGATGACTCAAGATCTTGTTTCCAAGCTTTAACCTAGGAGAACAAGATGACTCAAGATCTTGTTTCCAAACTTTTAATAATCCTTTCCGAGAGAGAGTACGAACAAAGATAATCAGCAAGTGTTTAGATAGAATGAAGAAAGTAAGGATGATAGCCCGATATATGCCCGCACCTTAAATTAATTGCTAACTCCAATAGGGAGCAATCACCTTTAAGGTAGAGTGAGGAAGAAAGATAAAACAAGGATGAAATCTTTCTAAAATCACATGCCCAAATGATATGTGTTCTCCAAAAGCTACATCGTAACAAGGGGTTGCCCCCAAAATGAGAAAACCAAGGCAATGATTATAGGCATGATAGACAATGTCTTCTGTAGTCATGGTATAACATTGAGCATCGCTACAAGGTGCCACATAGATGGAAGAAAGACAAGGTGCTCTAGTGAGAAGTACTAGAGCCAAACCTTGTTCTAAGTTGTTGAATTTTACTACTCAAGACTCGGCATTCATTAGTGGAATAGCCAAGTACTTGATAATATGCACAATATTGATTTAGATCACTATCTTGATTATTTTTTTTGCATTTAAGAGGAGGAAGAGTGATTAAGCCATCTTTTAGTAAACTCAGTAACAAACATTCTTGTTGCGATAAAAGAGTAGATATAGGGGGAGTAGGGAGTAATCCTTTTTGTTGAGAACATGGAGAGAACGTAGGAGAAGGTAAGAAACCAAACCTACTTTAGACAAGTGCGGTGTCAGTTCCACAGGTACCTTAATTCCTTATTCTTTACATCCTAACCCATTTCCATTATATCCAAGTTTTGAAATAATTTTGAATCCACACCCATAATGCTTCTCGAAGACCAAAGGGAAAAGAAAGGTCATGTGGCTAGCTTTGCTATTAGAAGTATGATTATATGTTAAAGAAGAAGGATCATTAAATTTATCATGGTGAGGAGAATCCATATTTGTTTCAATCATCCCATGGGGATTGAAATCTAAAGAGGCCTCATCACTACCAAGACCACCATTAGAATTAGATGGTTCATTAGGTTGAGATGATACTTTATCACAAATGGCCACCATTCTTGTAGGAGAAGGTAGATCTTCATCTATTGTAAAGGTTCCATCATCATTGCACTTAAGTTTAAACTTTGTAGGAGTATGATATTGTTTTGAGGAAATTGTATTCACCTTCAAGGTCTTAGGGTGTGAGGGTGGGATTTTATATTCATCCACAAAGGAGGGTGTAAAATCTAATGAACCCCAATCATTATCAAAAAATGCATTCGAAGGACCAACACTATCCTGACCAAAATTGTTGTTAGTAATGGAGGGTAGTGTTGAAGAAGGAGTCAAACTAATTAAAGTAGTTTGATGTCTCACTTCTATTTCCAAGCAACTATCTAGAGTAGGATCAACTTCAATTGTATGTACACTTTGTTTTCAAAGATAAATTTTACTAAGCGATGAAGGGTAGATGGAACCGCCCCCATGGCGTGGATCCATGGTCTACCAAGAAGAAGATTATATGAAATATTATTAGGCATGACATGGATAAGGGTAGGCACTATCTTAGGTCTAGCCTTAAGAGGTAAGGTAATGGTACCCAATGATTGTCTACCAACATTATCAAAGACACAAATTTTGAGTTTATCATCCTATTGAATTAAAGATGTATCAATATTGAGTTTATGTATCAAATATATTGCACAAATATTAATACTTGATCCACCATCAATCATAGTGTGTCTTATCCTCTTTCTATTGAAGATCACAAATATCATAAGAGGATCATTTTGGTTTTGAACTTCTATGGGAGGTAACTCATGTTGTTGAAATATTATATCAGATGATACCACCTTCATACACTCTAATATAGATGCTACATCATTTGGATGAACAACAGGTGGAAAACTCACCTTTTGTAGTGTTTCATGGAGCATTTTGTGGCATATGAGTGATGTTTGTATTAAACTCATAAAGAGATCGCAGTCGGAGTAGCGCAGAGCTACTTGACAAGATCGTATTCTTTACCAATATGAGTAGGAAGATGAGGTGCTTGAGGTAGGATAGTTTGAGAAGGTGGAAGAGAGATAGGTACATGTCATGCTTGCTTATTTTTCTTTTTATTATGGGTGTTGTATGTGTGAGCAATCGTGTGAGGCTGCGACACATTTTGAACACATTGAGTTATTTGTTTTGCATAATTGAAAATGTAACCTGAGGGTCAAGGTGGTGTTGGGTCACCTTGAACTGTAATCACTAGTTTGAAGCAAGGAGTATTAGACGCCTTATGTACAATTATTTTAGGAACATTAGTACACTTATCCACTGTCGCCTTAGTGGGAAAAAAAAATGATATTAATGATGATTAAATTGACATTGTTTCCATTTTGACTAAGCTCAACATCCATCCTCAAGGGATTTAATGTGAGAGACCACTCCTCATCCACTAATGCTTCATATGTTGAAGGGAGAGCATTGGAATGAAGGGAGGGTGAGGTGTTGTTAAAGTTTTTGATGATTGTATCTTTAGTGATGTCTAAGGGGTCTGAACATGCAACCAAAGGAGACATACCAAGGGTCTTTACATCCTTAGTGATATCCAAGGTACTTGAACATTCAATCAAAGGAGGAAGATCAAAGGTCTTCACGTCCTTACTGATGTCCATGATACTTGGATAATCGACCAAAGGTGGGAGATCCTTAGGATGAGCCATAGAAACCTTGAATGCACTATGGTATAAATAGAAGCAGGAGAAGCACTATCACCATCATCTTTCTCATGGCAATTCATGGAGTTGAAATGAATAAAGTCCTCTAATATTAAGGGATACATACCCATGAGAGTTATGAAGCCATAAAAATCAGAGATGTAACAAAAGGATTTCATATATAGAACATTTAGAAACATCAATATCATACATGGATGCTATGTGATCTAAAACATATGGATGCATATTAATGAATTTAGAGAATTTTTCAACATCTATGATAAATGCATGCAAAGATACCAAAGAGGAACAACATGAAGATGCCATAATGAAATTTATTGCAATAGAAATATGCAATCAGATATATTCATTAATCAAGTACCACCAATATTAAAATGAGATTGCAATTAGAGACCTACAAGTGCAAGAGAAGCGGGGTCCTCCAAAAATGTGATATTCTTAGTAACCACAACAACTAAGTCTTGCAAACGTAGGATGTGTAGTATGTGCAAAATAAGTGCCTAAATAATGTATCAAATTAAATTTCACAAATATTTACAACACTTTTCTTTTGATAAATATGCACTAAATGCAAGAGTAGCTAGGGTTTGCTATCAAAACCCTAGATATTAAATGCTCACTTCTAGACCAAAATTTGTCGATGCAAGCCTTATTTTTCAGAACAAATGAAATTTATGACATTATATAGAAATGCAAGATCAGATTTGAAATTTTTACAATAGCAGAAAAATATGAAACAAGCTTTTAATTATGAACCCTAGGTTTTTTACTTCGACTAAGTTTCTCAAAAATGCAAGTTTTTCAAAGAAACCCTAGCAAATGAGAGCTTTAAATGCAAGATGCAACACCATGAAATGATTATCTAATGTAATATGAATCATATCTGATGTAAAAATTAGAGATTTATATCTTTCTATGATGATCCATAAGACATGTAATGAAAACAATGCACCAATATGCCTTTTTCCAAGCCTAAAATGCTTAATTTTTCACTTTTTTCAATGCAAAATATGTAAAAATGTCCTAGAAAAGAAAGGATGATAAGGTAAAGAAACCTAAAACCCTTTAATCAACCCAATAATTCCACCATATATACAACAACATGCCAATCTACAAACCCTAGGTTGAAGATTAGCTAAATTTCCAAAAAAAACAAGGTTTTACAAACCTAACAATGAAGCAATGCAAAATTAAGCTATATAATTATGCAAAATGATGAATGAATTGGATCTAATCAAATCTAAGGTGAAAAATATCTCATATCAGATGCAAGAAGGATGCCAAATTATAAGAAACGACGGGTTCACCAAAATGTAACGTAGAAAAGAGAGACTAGCTCAATAGATTAAACTAGGTCAAACCCTCTCCTATGAAACATTTGAGGTACAAACTAAGATTTACTTCTACCTTATAAGGAGAGCCAAACTACAGGGGTTCTTCCCTTTTGTTGTATAGAGAATAAATTAACCCAAATCCAATCAATCAAGCTAGGATCAAGACATAAAACCCTAATTGACAAGGATCTGAGCAAAACAAATTGTTGATAACTAAAACCCAGCAGCCAAAGGAATGAAAGAGGTCAATGAATAGTTCAAAAAAATTTCTAAGAGGTCAGTATGCCCTAGAAAAGGGTGCTTGGGCACCCTGGTCCCAAATAATAGTTTCTAAAAATTACAAACTCTGTCAAGTCTATACCAGTAAGCTTAGTCTTCTTCCTGGATGTCACCTTCTAAAACTTGTCCATCTAACCTACACACATGAAAACAGGGAAAGGTTGGGTGCTATTTAAGAGCTTTCCTCAATCAAGCCCTATGAATGGTGTTTTCACCTCCACAATAGCAAAGATGATTCATAAAGAGTGAATGCCCTAGGAGGGCAAAGGCAAATCTAAAGTAGAATGGAATAAGAACACAAAGCATGAAGGAAAGAGGTCACCATGAGTGTGGAAACCCTTGTATGCTTGTAGACAGCTTCACAAATTGACTCAAGAAGTTGGTGTAGCCTCCAAGATCTTCACAAGACTTGCAATATGTTAGTGTCATAGCAATAATCCACAAGAGAGAGCCTAAGATAGAATAAGAATCTTCCAAGAAGTTAGAAAGAGCATAGTTATGTTCAAATGAATAGAATAACTTACTTTTACATGCATTCCCGCTAATTTATGGAGAGTTAAACCACACAAAGATGACATTAGGAATGTTTTAAAGGGCCTAAGCCGACAAGGCCACTTTTTAGGACAGGGCTAAAGGAGGGCCTAGAGCACTTGAGCATCCTAGTGTTTTAGCTACTTAACTCCTGAAAAGGGGCACTTAAAGTATGCTTAGCCCTACCTTATGATTGTTTTTTGGGTTTTGTGCATCAGGATCAAGTATTACATTTTTAATGCTCAAAAAGGTGTTAAAATAGGTCCTAATTAACAAGTGCAAACATTTGAGGCCCATCTAGGAGCTAAACTAAGGGTAAAATGGTGTACACATTTAACAATGCTACACTACCTACACATAGTATTTCCATGAATTTTTAAATCCAAACATACCATGTCTCAACTCCTAGCTAGCCAAATTGGCCTGAAAAAATTAATGGTTTAACACATTGGTAAGTTTATCATTTCTATAACTTGTAAATGTTAAATAATCATACATTATTTTTTTATAAGAATAAAATATAATACCCTACACAATCTCAAATATAAGTTGAAGCATAACAAGTAGTCAAAAACAATTAATGCACAAATGAAAAGAACCACTTAATCCCTTGGACTATTTAAGCCTAAGTGAAGGGTCAAGGTTGTGAGTGATTAAAAAATGTAGTTAAGGACAATTAGCAAAGAAGTTAATAATCTCAAAATAATTGAGTCATAGTGAAGGGTCAAGGTTGTGAGTGCTTAAAAGAATCAATTAATGTCAATTAGTGAAGAAGTTAATAATTTGAAGTATCACCCATCAAATAACTAACCATGGCATAATCCCTTGGACAAATCTACACATAGATCTTATTACAAAAATTAGATCCAATCTATAGTTTGTTGTGTCTAATACTATCTATTGTAGCTAAAATATCAAATAATTTTTCTTATGTCGTTGAAAATAGTAATAACCACAATATCAGTACTAGTGTATCATTTAATCTAAGGATATCATATTCCCTCCAAAACCCTGAGGGAATGCCCCTACCATTTTATGAACTTTATAACTCACCCAATCTCTAGCATGGCTTTAAGTATACCAATTCAATGAACACAATTGAGGGGCTCGTTGTTCAACTTGTAACTAATCCAACCAAATTTTGTTACATACTTGAGATGGTTGTGGGCACGCCTTTCAACTTATTAATAATGATGCTTATAAACATGTGATTTTTAGTACATGGTTAATCAATACAAAAGTGTGAAGTCACTTATGGTACTTGATTCTAGAGTTCATGTTAAAGTTTATGAATTAAATGTGAGATTAATAAAGCTTATATGTGAAATTTAGCATATAAAAAACTTCCATGGCAAACTTTAATTGTAATCATACACAAATATTCAACTCGAAGAAGAAATAAATTCAGAACAATAATCTTGTATGTCCCACTTTAAGAACTTTACAACCAATTTCATCTTTATGAGATCCTTATGTAATGAAAACACATGAACTAGAACATAATGTTTATAATCCAAAATCTAATTATTCAAAGGATACGAGATGTTGTCAAACCCATCCTAAGCTACCACAAGGATGCCATTGATGTTTATAATTTTTCAAAGTCATTAATGGTGAGCCTAAGGATGGTGAGTGAATTTAAAAGATTAAATGATAAGATGATAGGTTGGGTTGAGGCAATTTGAGCAACCTTAATAAGAAAAATGCACAAAATTCATGCCCTTATTTACAAAAACTCACTAGCATTTATGAAAAACTTGATAAAAGTTTGAAGTACAAAAGATAAAAGACTACTTGATGTTAGAACAATTAGCTTAAGAAAAATGTCAAATGAGTAGTTTTCTTAATTGGGAAGTGCAATAAATGAATAATGAAGGTCTTTGACATTTATGAAAGGGGTTGGAAATTTCCTATTGTTTCCTATAGCTTATCCATTTTACATAACCTTGCTTTCCTTAAATCTCATCTTTTATGTCTTTAAATCAAAGCAAGAGATGTTGAATGTTCAAATTGGGTCAATCTATATTATGGTGTGGCCTAATTGAAGGGATAGGGTTGCACCCATGGTATAGTCCTATGAAAGGGAATGTTGTAAGAAGTAATTAGTTTGGACCATTGGTAGCTAGAGTGGTGGTTAACTAATGTGTTCAATGTCAGGAATCAATTAAAGTGCCAAATAGATTGAATTAAGGATTATAGACATGTATTTATTATATTTCTACAAATTGATTGTTAAACATGAGTATAAAGTGTAGGATATGCACTTTTATCCCTTACAAATTATTACCCTAAATGCATTCATGTATGGCAAACCATGCCCTAAGTATGATAAATGCTAAGTGGATCATTTAAATTAATCAAATTTAAAATAAAATATATAAAAATAAATTAATTGGAGACTATAAAATTAAATAATAAAAAACATATCATATAGTAATATTTAATTATATAAAATAATTTAATTTGTTAAATAAATTTGTAAGAAAATTGGCCCATATATTATATAAGACATCTTAAAATAATGTGGAGAAAATAACTAAATGAGAATTTTTCTAATTTATAAGATAAGGTGAAGCAAACTCTTTAAAACTATTATGCCTACACAATAAACCCCCAAATTTGTTCATTAAAATTGTATTAGTGTGAAATTGGATATTTATGCAAGAGTGCAAGATTTGAAGGCGTGCATCAATAGGATATGGAATCATGTCAAAGCAAACAAGGTCACATTAGGACAAGCTTGAAGCACACATGATCACATTTGACAATAGAGTAGACATCAAAGATAAATCAACTATAGAATTCACAATCTATATGTAATATCAAGATTCTATATTTGATCATTAGAATCTTTAGCACCATCTAATTAGCCACATTAACATTCAACATCTTCAAAGAGCTAAGCATCTTCTAAGTTTATATTTACTTTTATTAGTCTCAATACATGTGACTATTTATGTTTGATCATTAAGTTGTTTGTTTATCATTTATTACGCCCAAATTTATCATCTTACTTTAATCCATTTGTTTTTTCTATACTATTAAATAACGAATTTAATAAATTGGACCTAAATTAATTAATGAGCTAAGACAAAAATATGTAAATGATAAGAGAAAAATAGAAATGCTTAGCCATTTTAATGTGATTGTCAATTTTTCTGTTTAGTTAGATGATACATTATGATTAATATAACAAAATCAAGAATTGATGATGCAGTGACAATGAGATAGCAAAGCAAAATTAGTATGAAGTTTTTTGTCACCTTGGATGAATCTGTCCCTGTGATTTAGTCTTGCTTGTGAAGTTGCATTCTTCTCACACATATAAGTCTTATGCTCTTGTGGACCTATGGGACTTGTTAGTTAGCACCTATACCTACATTTAAAACAAGGAGTTATGTTGAAAAGCATAATGGGGCCTATTATGCGTTGAGGGAATATTTGTTGACTTCCTTGATAACAAGTCAAGCCCATTTTTTATGATACAATATTTAGATGTACATGTTAAGTAGTCAATGATGATGACGTATGGAGATATGTATATTCTATTTCTAGATGCTCTTGGATTAGAATGATAATATAATTAAAGTGTGAACGCTTTATGCTAATTTATGATAACACTTGATTTAGGAGATGCCTATGAAACAAGTCCTTAATCGCTCAAATTGAACTTTTTGACACAAATAAATAAGCTAATTAGTAATTTTTTAATACTTACATGTTAAAATTATACCCCAATCAAAAGGGCGAATCTGCACCCATGATATAATCCTAAATTAAAAACAATATAAATAATTGATTTTTTACCATTGAAAACTAGAGTAACAATTGAATTGAATGATAAGTTTGGTACCAATAGTTTATTACAAGACATCTCAAAATAGATGTGGGAAAAGTAGCTAGATGAGCATTTTGCCAGTTTATAAGAGAATGCGAAGCTAACTCTTTAAAACTATGATGCCTACACTATTTTTGTTGTCATTATAATTTATATCACTAGTATGAAGTATTGATTCGACAAACGTTTTTGGCTGGTCCCCTGTACTGCAGCGGTAGGCAATGTTGTAAGCTGTTGCAATTGCAAGGGTTCGACTTCGGCCGAGATGGAATGCCATGAGACAGAGAAATGCGGTACTCTCTAGTACCCCGGTTTTTGTTTTCTCAGAAACGGCAAGCTGAGAGTAGGAGTTTTGCATTCCATTTTTACGATTCCACGCTAAGCCTCCAAAACATATGGTGGGGACTACCATCCATCTCGTCTTCCTTTAGTAATTTATCTGCAGCATTTCGACTGGCGTCTCAAATAAAAGTAAATTTCTAATGCAATGTGAAACCTCCCATGATGGCCATCTTAAGATTGTCGCATGGCAAGCACAAATCCCTCCTCTATTCTAATACCCAATTCTTCAAACGATCAGATACATATACGCAAACTTACTAGCCATTTTCTGATCACTAGAGTGTCTCATACCAAATTGAGAAGCAACTTCATCGCGTCTTAGCCTTGCAGAAAAGAATCTAGAGAGTATTGTGTAACGATGAATTACACTTCATTTGTTTTGGAACACAAGGCAACGCTCATAGATCATTACACAAATATGTATCGTCAAAAGAGCAAAGATCTATGGTAAAATAGACACGCATCTCAGGCTAATACATGTAATAGCGGCTATTCTCCCCACAAAACGGCATGCCACTTCCGGTTGTGATGCCCCTTGTACGGCGGAAGTTTCAAAACTTGTCGAGCTAAAAAAGCCATTTTTCCTCATTTGACATGTATCATTCTTTTCCGCAGCCAGCAAAACAGGTAAAATTTTGGGGAGCTGCAGTGAAGAGAAGCCAGGTGCTGCAAGGAGGGGATTCCACAACAGGTAAGATTGCGGATTATATTAAAATGGGTTTTTTTTGTATGTTATGATGTCTTAGGCATGCCATTTTGTAGGGATAATAGCAGCTTCCTCTACGGAGATCCTATGTGTTTAATGTCGGCATCCCTTAATGTCTGGTTTTCCGGATTGTTGAGGATGTTTCGTATGGCAGACTGCGGGGTGTCTAGTGTAATCTTAATATGGGTTTTTTGAAAATGGGTTTTTTTTTTTGCAAAATAGGAGTAACAAAAACTAAGTTTGGTGTCGTTTTTTATGTGTTTTTGCAAAGCAGTGGAGGGAATTTGTAGAGGACGACTTCCCAACGGTCAGAAAGGAGGTTTAAAAGGTATGTATATCCACCAATTTGTTTGTCAATTGTCATTGTAGTCTCGAACTGTGAAGAGGGCAAGACGGGTTTTGTTGGGTTCAAAATACTGTTTTATAAACCTTTCTTGGAAAAAAACCTTGTTGTTTTATTGGTTGAGTCTTAAGCAGAATTTTTGGTTAATTGTGGGGTTTTGAAAAAAGGGTTTTGTTTCAAATGGATTTTGGACAGCTCTTCCAAAGCACCGAATACGTGTCATTTTGTATGGTGATTTGTATGTTAAGATGTCATTTTGTATGGTAAGCGGCCTCTTATGCCGTTTTGTTGGGAGAATAGGAAATTACATAAATGGATTTTGGATGGTTGTTCTTCTCCCTTAACCTCTCGGATGCAAACCTCTGGTTTTTGGAGTAGGTAATATAGAAAAGCATGTCGTTTTGTAGGGAGAATAGCCACTACCCTTTCTATTGCCTTTTGTTTTTGTATGGTGATTTGTATGATATGATGTCATTTTGTATGGTGATTTGTATGTTATGATGCCTTAAGCATGTCATTTCGTAGGATAATAGCCGCTTCCTATATAATTTAGTTTAATTTGTGCTTCAATACTTGCCCCAGAATATTTAGGGAATCAAGTAAATTGATCAAATACTTATCCTTCGATTTAATCTTTTAACAGTAAATGCTATTACAAAAATTTATTTGTATAGAGCAATTTACTGTAATTTGGTTAAATTGCTCTCCCTCATTAAATATCATTAAATGAAAGTAAAATGAGTCATGGTTTATACATCTAATAGAAGAGTCGATGCATTGATGATAAAAAGGAGACAAAAAAGAGGTGAATGCTTACTGGACAATTAAAAGATCCCCTTATTTTCAAGGCACTAAACTTAAACAAGAAACTTTTAAAGTAGCTTTACCTATTTGCATTCAGTGTAGTGTTTTTTTCAACATATCTAGCCATGAACCAAAGTAGTAATTGTTAAATATCAAGCATTATAAGATAATAGCTTCAGTGGTTTTAAAGGTCAAGGATTTTTTTAATGGAGAGTTTTATGTTAAACTATAGGTGGTATTCCTTAAACTTGGATGGTGGTTCACACCATGGTTTTGTTATGATCCATAAGGGATTTAGCCAAGTGGGGTTGATGTGGTTTCTCCACATCTATATTATAACCCGATTTATTTTTTATTAGTAATAGATCATCAAATTAAAAAAAAATAGACATGAAACTAAATGAGAAATAGCATAAGGATTACCATTAGATGTAGGGCTTAAATTTGATGATCAAATAGTCATATTTAGCGATTTTTCCCATAAAATACAATTAAATTTTTGGAAAGTCTATTTTATTTGAAAATGAAAGGGGAAATTTTGGTTAGATTGTCACAAATTATATAAGATCATAATAAACTATATATCTAATTTATAATATAATTTTTTTAAATAAAATATATTTTCACATTTAAAAGGCAATTCTAATTGAATAACCGTCACAAAAAATTGGCTTGATAGGTTGACCATCAAATTTAGGCCTTGATTAGAACATTTGATAGTGATATAACAAAAAATAGTGGACCTTATAGTGGATTACTTTACCTCTCGGGAAAACCAGCTATTGTGCATACTTTTTATTTTGTTGAAATTAATGAACATATAATAGGATTATCATAGAGGATAATGTTATTAACAGAAGAGGTTTCTAAAAGATTTAGTTTGGGAATGGAGGCCAAGAGACCAAGCCATAAGTAAACCTTTTTTTTTAAGATAACTCTTATGAAAATGGTAGTTAGCCCACAACAATGGCTATTCTCCCTACAAAATTGCATGTCTTAGACATCATAACACCATGCCTCCCCATGCCCCATTTGATAGCATGATTATGGAGGATGAGATGATAGCGGCTATTCTTCCTACAAAATGGCATGTCTTAGACATCATAACACCATGCCTAACATATAAGAGCTACAAAATAGGGTCAAATTTGTATATAGAAATGTAGTTGGAAAAACATAATGTGTTTTGCAACCTAGATTTTTGTATAGAAATTTGTGAAACATTATGCCAGATATAGGCATACGTAGCACGGTAACATGATATCGTAAGCATACTGACCTTAATCATATGTGTCTGAAATAGGTTCACAAATTTTTATACAAAAATGTAGGTTACAAAATGCAATGTGTATTGCAACCTGAATTTTTGTTTCTCTATAACTCCTCCCTACTCAATTCTATTGAACCCATCATTCCACTTCAATGGCATATTAGAAAATATGATGGAGAAAACTAAGTGTTTGAAAGTACCAAGAAATTTGAGTAATTGGCATGACATTTGTATACAAAAATGCAGTTGAAAAAACATAATGTGTTTTGCAACCTAGGTTTTTGTATACAAATTTGTGAAACATTATGCCAAGTTTAGGCATACATGGAATGGTAACATGATATCATAAGCATGTCGACCTTAATCATACATGTCTAAAATAGGTTCACAAATTTTTACATACAAATGCAGGTTACAAAACACAATGTGTTTTGCAACCTGGATTTTTGTTTCTCTACAACTCCTCCCTACTAGATTTTGTTGACTCCACCCTTCTGCTTCAATGGTAGAATAGAAAATATGATGGAGAAAACTAAGTGTCTAAAGTTTGTATATAGAAATGCAATTGGAAAAACACGCTGTGTTTTGCAACCTGGATTTTTGTATACAAACTTGTGAAACATTGTGCTAGGTTTAAGCATATGTAGCATGGTAACATGATATTGTAAGCATGCCAACCTTAATCATATGTGTCTGAAATAGGTTCACAAATTTTTATACAAAAATGTAGGTTACAAAACACAATGTGTATTGCAACCTAGATTTTTGTTTCTCTACAACTCCTCCCTGCTCGATCCTGTTGACTCACCCTTCTGCTTCAATAGTAGAATAAAAAATATGACGGAGAGAACTAAGTGTTTGAAAGTGTCAGGGAAGTAGAGTAATTGGCCGAACATTTGTATACATAAATGTAATTGGAAGAACATAATGTGTTTTGCAACCTAGATTTCTATATACAAATTTGTGAAGCATTATGCTAGGTTTAGACATACATAGCACAGTAACAAGATATCGTAAGCATGCCGACCTTAATCATATGTGTCTGAAATAGGTTCACAAATTTTTATATAGAAATATAGGTTACAAAACATAATGTGTTTTGCAACCTAGATTTTTATTTCTCTACAACTCCCCCCTGCTCAATTTTGTTGACTCCACCCTTCTACTTCAATGACAGAATAGAAAATACGATAGAGAAAACTAAGTGTTTGAAAGTCCTAGAGAAGTTGAGTAACTGGCCTAAAATTTGTATATAGAAATGCAGTTGGAAAAACATAATGTGTTTTGCAACCTAGATTTTTGTATACAAATTTGTGAAACATTATGCTAGGTATAGGCATATGTAGTAGGTAGTGGCTATTCTCCATACAAAATGGCATGCCTAAGACATCATAACACCATGCCTCCCATGCCCCATATGATAGCATGATGACGGAGGATAGACTGAGACATCATTAATGGGACATTTTGGCTCCTACCATTTCCAACAACCACTTTTAGCTGTGATGCCCCCTATATGTTGGAAGTTTCAAAACTTGTCGAGCTAAAAAAGCCATTTTTCCTCATTCAACATGTATCATTTTTTCCCACAGTCAGCAAAACAAGTCAAATTTTTGGGATCTTCAACGAAGAGAAGCCACATGCTATGAGGAGGGGATTCTCCAATTGGAAGGGAAGTCATGACAACAGGTAAGATTGTGGGTTATATTAAAACACATATTTTTGTATGTTATGATGTCTTAAGCATGTCTTTTTGTAGGGAGAATAGAAGATTCCTCTCTTGAGATCCTATGTACTTAATGTCTAGATCCCTAGATTGTTGACTATGTTTAGTATGGTAGACTGTGGGGTATCTGGTGTAATCTTAAAACAAGTTTTTTTGAAAACGGGTTTTTTGCAAGATAGGACTAACTAAAATTGAGTTTGATGTCATTTTTGATCTATTTTTGCAAAGCAATGGAGGGGGTTTGTGGAGGATGACTTCTCAACAGTCAGAATATAGAAATGTAGTTGAAAAAACACAATGTGTTTTTTAACCTTGATTTTTGTATACAAATTAATGAAACATTATGCCAGGTATAGGCATATGTAGCATGGTAGCATGATATCTTAAGCATGCCAACCTTAATCATATATGTCTAGAATAGGTTCACAAATTTTTATATAGAAATACAGTTGGAAAAACACAATATGTTTTGCAACCTAGATTTTTGTTACTCACATGTTAGTTGGATGTCATTTGTTTACTGTATCATCACTTGTAACTCCTCCCTTGTTGATTTCATTGACTCCACCCTTACGCTTCAATGGCAGAATAGAAAATACAATGGAGAAAAGAAAGTGTTTGAAAGTCCTAGGGGAGTTGAGTAATTGACACAAAATTTGTATACAAAAATGCAGTTGGAAAAACACAATGTGTTTTGCAACCTAGATTTTTGTATACAAATTTGTGAAACATTTGTCAGGTATAGGCATACGCAGCATAGTAACATGATATATTAATCATGCTGACCTTAATTATATATCTATGTGAAAGAAGGCATGTATGTCTGTCAATGTGTCATGCCATTTTCTATTCTCGTGTGGAACCATGAAGAAGGAAAGATAGGGGTTTTGTTGTGTCATGAATGTGAACCATTATGAAATGGCAGTGGCTATTATCCCAACAAAATGACATGTTTAAGATATAATGTTACCATGGCCCATACCATAGAATGATGATGGAGGATGAGATAGTGGGGAAACGTCTATTGTCCATACAAAATGTAATGCCTAAGACATCATAACATACAAATCATTATACTAAATTTCAACATATCATACAAATCACCATACAAAAATGAATGATGGGACTTGCCAGTGCCACTGTATTTCATAGAAAAAGGAATTATGGGACTCGCGAGCACCGTTGGGTTTAATGGTAGCCACTCACTCTTTTCTGTGAGAATGACGCATGGATTTTGTGCCAAAGAATCAGCGTCATTGAGACTTTTAAACACTTAGTTTTCTCCAATGTATTTTTTATTCTCCCATTTTCTCCATCATTTTTTTCACTTTCTACTACTAAAATGGAAGAGTGGAGTCGAGGGACCCTAGCAGGGAGGAGTTACAAGTGAGGATACACATCTAGGTGATGAGTAAGTAACAATGTGATGAATTCCATTTTTCTTTCTCACTATTTTTCAGTGTTTTAAAATAAATTTGATTCAATTAACATGCCACTTCTTTAAAATAAGTTTGGTTGAATTAATAGGCTACTTAATTAACAGTGTTCTTGGTTTTAAAATAATCTTGGCTCAATTAATAAAAGGTTCTGGGTTTTTAAATAAATTTGGTTGAATTAAGGGTATTGGAAGGAATTAATTGATCATTTGAGGTTATTCCAAAGGTATCGGTGGATTTCACATCCTTGAACTCTTCATGTAACAGAGATATGTGTACCCCAACCAATGTGTCTTCCCACTTTTATCTTGTCTTAGGCTTGTGCATAAATATTTACATTTCATTTGGTATATAACAGGATTTCACTATGTATATAAAGTTGCAACTTGAACTACACATTGTGTTGTTCAACCTACACAAGTTTAGTTCATGGTCTGTAAGATGTGTTTTTCTGCTCATTTGAGGTTATCTCAAAGGAATGGATAGATTTCACAACCTTTCTCTTTAGGTAAAAGAGGTATGTGCACCATTTAACAAAAGTGAATTCCTCATTTTATGTTGTTGTGGGGTTTTGATAGGATTCCGTTGTATATATGAAGTTGCATGTTGAACTACACATTGTGTTGTTCAACCTGCACAAGTTTAGTTCATGGTTTGTAAGATGTCTTTCAAATTTGTGTCTCTCCTAGTTGACTCAAATATTGATTCAAAATGTATTCAATAGATTGAAATGTGTTATTGATTTGAGGTTTGTGGTAGCAATGGAAGGACATAATTGGTCATTCAAGGTTATCCCAAATGTATCGGTGGATTTCACAATCTTTCTCTTCACATAACAGATATATATGTACCCCAACCAATGTGTCTTCTTGATTTTGTGTTGTTTCATGCTTGTGTACAAATAATTATATTTTATTTTACATGTTAGGATTTCACTGTATATATAAACTTCTTGGTTGAACTACACATTTTGTAGTTCAACGTGCACAAGTTTAGTTCTGGTGAAGTGGGGGTCTCA
The DNA here is from genome assembly GCA_027924645.1 of Cunninghamia lanceolata. Lineage (NCBI taxonomy): Eukaryota > Viridiplantae > Streptophyta > Pinopsida > Cupressales > Cupressaceae > Cunninghamia > Cunninghamia lanceolata. The sequence goes on from BSBN01000888.1 coordinate 1,197,809, forward strand.
TCAAGTCATTGGTGGGAAAGGAGCCATGGCTGGTGGGACATCTTGATGGATAATGGCAAGTAGCATCCATTTAACATAGTGGTAGACAATGAGTCCCATCACGGTGTTGGCGAGTCCCATTGTTCCTTTTTGTATGAAACCCAATAGTTGGCGGGTCCCATCATTCATTTTTGTATGGTGATTTGTATGTTATTATGTCTTAGCCATGACGTTTTGTAGGGAGAATAGAAAGCAAATGGGATAGAGAAAATATTTCACACAATGTTTTGGCCTATGTTGTTTCTTAGAAGTCATGAACTAAACCTGTGTAGGTTGAAAAACACAATGTGTATTTTAACCTAGAAATTGGGAACCAAATTTGTGATGTTCTTAGATATTTTGGTGATATTCTAGAGATTTAGAGTTGAATTCATGTGAAATTTGTTTTTTCTTTTTTCTATATTGTTCTCTATATCTAATTTCACTACTTGACCATAAACTTATAACATGGCAAGGTAATGTGTCCTATAGGGTTGTATGGAGATTAATAGTTTTGATTTAGTGTCTTTCAATTTGATTAGTATAGAAAATTACAGGTTGAAATACACAATGTTTTTTCCAAAATGTAATTATCTTCACTAACATTCGAAAGATATCTTACAAATCGCTTGTAAAGAGAAATTTGAATTTGATAAATCTGAATGAACCTCCACTTCTTCACAGTTCCAGTAGAATGGCAAATTGATAGATATATTGGTGATATATATTACTAACTTGTTAGTGATAGGTTAATTTGGAAATAAAATCCATCCATTCCTTTCTAACTATTGGGAAATCTTCCTCCACAAACCCCCTCCATTGCTCTATAAAAACACTTCAAAAATAGTATCAAACTCCTTTTTTATTACTCCATTGCAAAAAAAATCATTTTAAGATTACACCTGACACTCTACAGTCTATCATATGAAACATCCTCAACCTGGGGAACCAAACATTAAGGGATGCCGACATTAAGCACATAGGATCTCAACAAAGGAAGTTGCTAAATTCTCCCTACAAAACAACATGCCTAAGACATCATAACATACCAAAAAACCTATTTTAATATAACCTGCAATGTTACCTATTGTGGAATCCCCTCCTCGTAGCACTTGTCTTCTCTTCGTTGTAGCTCCCAAAAATTTGACCTATTTTATTGGCTATGGGAAAAAATGATACATATCAAATGAGGAAAAATGGTTTTTTTAGCTCAGCAAGTTTTGAAATTTTTGGCATACGGGGGGGGCATCACAACTAATCATCTCATCCTCCATCATCATGCTATTGTATGGGGCATAGGGGGCATGGTGTTATGATGTCTTAGGCATGCCATTTTGTATGGAAAATATATGTTTCCCTTTCTATTGGCTTTTTTTTTGTATGGTGATTTATATGTTATGATGTCTTAGACATGTCATAATAGGAAGCAACAAACAAGACATCATAGAAAACATGAACAAAAATGTGGAGGGTGAAATGCACTATGTTTATTTCAACCTTCACAGGTTTTGTTGAATGTTCTAAGATGTCCTTGAAATATTGTGATCTAAACATGTGCAACTGGAGGACCAAACATCTGCAAGTTGAAATACACAGTGTCTATTTCAACCTTGAATTTGAGATATAGTAATTTCTATAATCCCTGCAAAACATAGAAGCTTGTAATTTTTTCATCAGCACTAAATTAAATGTGAAAGCCACTGGTTATTGTGGGCCCCATAAATGTATACGATTGTTCATCATGGGATTGTGTGCTATGTTTATTTACTTCAATGAACTTTTACATTTTGAGAATTCTAAAAATGGGTTGCCAATGGCTCCAGTTTCACATGTTGGATGTGCATAGTGTATTTCAACCTACAATTTTGTTTATCAACATTCAATTACAGATTAATTAAAAGACATCTTGGAAATTTATTACAAGTGTTAGTAAGAGTTTAATTTACATATTGATTTTTTACATAATTTAAAAAATTACTTGTTTATAGTAGGGAATGCAATTAATTTGGAAATTAAATTGTTAGTAACACTTGTAAGTAATGTTTCTTGTGAGAGCAGCAATCATGCATTGTTTTAAAGAAAAAATGGTTGATACTGTTACACATACCATAGAGGGGGCTGAAATAATTGATCAAACATTTAGTGGTCCTCGTCCTTGGGTACGGTCATGTGTGACAAATTTGCTGGTAAGATCGAGTCATTTGAAGATGCATTCAAATGTTTAATTTTCTAACTAACAGAAATACTTAGAATGTTGATTGGAAAGTGGGATTTTTTTAATAGGAAATAGTAGAGGTTGGAAGGAGGACTTCACATCAATTCAGGAGTAAAGTGAACATTGAGGCCACAACTTGTTTGGTAATGAGATGTCAAATTGGCATTATTGTTTTGTTGCAATTTCTCAATGGTGAAATTCTATTTATTGATTTAGAAATTTTAAATCTGTAAGGGAGAAATTGAAATTATATATTTGATTCACTTCAGGAGGATAAACAGGATGAGGATGGGGATGAAGAGGTAGTGGATGAGGTTGAGGATGAGGATGAGGAGGTGTGGATGAGGCTAAGGAAGAGGATGAGGCTAATGAGGAGGAGGAGGCAGAGGGTGAGGCTAGTGATGAGGAGATTAAAACTGAGGGACAGGTTGATCTAAATGAATTCAAGGTTGATTTAATATTACAATTATTGTTTTATTTTCCATTGTTTAAATGTTCTACATTGAATTTCTTTTTTCATGAAATATGCTATGTTGTTTCTTTTGGAATTGTTTGTGTAGGTATCTCCTCATCATAGCAATGAATGGGTGGGTAGTAGATTATGTAGGAGTCCAGGACAACACTGAGAGGGGGGGTGAATCAGTGTTGTATAAATTTTAACCTTTTGCAAATTTTGTTTACAAAACAAAAGAGGAAGACATTGTTAAACACATATACATAAAATAACACATCATGAGTAAATCATACACACACATAGAGAAGATCAATATACATCATGACACAAGATTTGCATGAGTGGAAAACCCTCTAGGGGTAGAAAAACCACTCCAAAACTGCCTCACTAGCTTTATAAAAAATCTCACTGAGTACAATGTTTAGAAGCACCAACCCCTAATATTTTAGAAGCACCGACTTCAAGGAGCACCAAACCCTAATACAGAACAAACTAAAAAGTGTGCAAGAAGTGATTGCCACTCAATCTGATTTGCACCATTGTATACTCTGTGTTTCATCATACATTCTTATACTTCTTGTTTCATTTTCAAATCAAGACCATTTTCTTTTTCACACTTCTGCAAACAAAAGCTTTTTACAAATCTCTACAAACAATTAACTCTACACATTCAATTTCAAACTGTGTCATACAAGTTATCTTCTCATTAATTCACCTTCATTACAACTGTATATCATCTACATCATGATCTGCATTTTTTCACCCTTTTTCAAGGCACATGTGATGACATAAGAATCAAGAGATTGAATATCCTCTCTTGACCTTTCACATACTTTATCTTCTCTGATTTTTTTAATTTCACTGTGCATAAAAATTGGACCTTTCATATTCTTTGACATCTCAAATTATCCCTTGCAAAAATATGTAAATCTTCTTCAAAAATTTTGAAACCTTTCACCTTCTCTGCATAAACAATTCATCTAAAACAATAATAAGGTCATATAAAAATCTTCAATGAAAATAAGATATTTAACTTTTCTCTTGAAAGAGAAAATAAAATCTCTTTCAAATCTAATCTCCATGTGCAAGAAGACAAACTCCTTCATTGAAACCATTGAATCCTGCATAAAAATATATTCTCTGTATAAACAAAATCTCTTTATATTCCTTCAAAGACTCTTCTTCTCTACAAAAGAAAATCTTTAAAAAAAATTCTTTCAAAATAAATGTTCAATCTCCTTAAAAAACTTTGATATTCTTCCATCTCTGCATTTTATTCTTTCAAAAAATCAAATCTCTTTTATCTTAAAATGACTCTTTAATCTCTTCAATCTACATAAATAATTTCTTCAAAATTCCATCAATAAAAAATCTTCAATTAATCTGCCATAAAAAAATTCAACTTCTTCCTTCAACTCCAAACACAATAAAAAAACCTTCTTTTCTTTGATCAAGAGTATACACAAATATAGAAGGAATCTTCATAAAAATAGTGTAAATGGTTCTACAAAATCTGCTTTTGTATCTCCTCTTAAAACATGCTAAAAATTAGCCTCCAAAAAAAAACTTATCTAAATTTGACCTCAAGCCTTTATCCCAACAAAATAGGAGTTTTTTTTTTAATTTAAATATAAACCAAAGTTTAATCGGGCTCCAAGGCATATCGGGCTTAATATGGCCATTTAAAATTCTTTACAAAATCGTGCTCCTCAAAACATTAAAAAATCTTTTATCACTTTCTTCAAAGTCATTCATGGATTTTAACATAAAACTTCACCTCATTTTTAATTGTCATAGTGACATAGGCTAGGCCGATAGAATAAAGGTCCTAATATTTTGAAACCACATTATTTTTCATGGTGCTCCTAGCGAGGATGAAGTCAAGTTTAATACTCACCATCGATCTCCAAACAAGCAATCATTGACCATTTAAATAAGACTCTTGATATAAGTTTGCCACTCATACTTCTTATGAAGCAACCAATGAAGTAGGTTATACAAGGTGGAGGGGCCGGTGGATGAATGTTTAACAACCCTTTACAAGGTAGACTTAAGTGGCATGACCTATGACAATAGGTCAATACAAAAATAGAAATAAAGTAATATTATCAAATGAGGGCTTTATGTCTTCTTTAACTTAGGGAAAGATTTAAGGTTTATAACTTAGTTTCTAGGGTTTAAGGTGTTTGAAATCACAGATAATGAAGATATAACCAAAAAGTCCTCAATCACATAGACACCCTATTATAGAGTAAACAAATGATAAGGATAAGGAATTTTATATAGAAGAAGGACATATGGAATGCATCCACCAAACATATCAACCATCTTATATAACATCTGATCAACCACCTCATGAATTCTTGTGAATGCAATATATCAAGCTATTTTGCACACCTTGCTTCCCATATTACTAAGGATCAATATGATAATACAACCTGAACAAGATGAAGTATTGTAATAATCTTGAAATACAACCTATCTTCTGTGATGTTTTTCACTCTTTGGAAATTATGTGAACCTTTAAAGCATGAACCTTGATATCAACCTTTGACCTTGAATAAACATGAGATGAGTTTATGTTATACCAACTCTGAACATCACTTCATGAACAGATGATTCATAATTCCTGATATGAAATGAGAAACTTAAGCACCAACACTATGACCATCTAACATCTATAAGCTTTCTTTGTATGTTCCTTGTGACTTAACATGAAGTAACCTTTTTGACATCAATGACAATCAGTCACCATCAATCTCCCCCTTTGTCATTGATGGAAAAACTTCATGATGCAATTTCTCTTTCTCCCCCTTTTTGACATCTTATGACAAAGACAGAAATCTATTTGCTCCCCCTGTGTTGAAGCACACAAACAAATCACTACTCATAAATATCACAAGTAATCACTGACAAGAATAATCAACATAACTCAACTCAACTCAACATTGATCCACTTGCTAGCTTAGCCCTGAAGCAACATATCAACCTGAAGTATACCATCCAATTACTGATATCAAACCATCCACACAATCAACTTTTCTTGTATCAATGTAAAGACAACAAGCTCTTAGCAAAATTATTACACTTTGAAATGGATATTATGACATCCTTGTAATGAACCATTCTCATTATGAAGAGCATCATAATGCAACAACTTCAAGCTAAACAAATTCACTTCAACATAATATCACTTTTTGACACAATACCAATATGAGGATGAAGAAGACATATCTCATCAATGTCATAGCTTGAAGAACTCTGTCTGAAACATATTAGTGAAGAAGATCATCAATGAAACATGTGAAATTATCACACCAGAAACTCCTTAATATCTCTAGTTTATCATCTTCTTTTGACACTATCTTCAAACCACCTGAAAGCTCCAAGACACATGTCATAACTCAACAAAGTAATAGATATGATCATCAAATTGACTGCTTGATATGAATTATATGAACTTGAATTTCATGCAAAGACTACACTTTTCACCAATAAAATTAGTATGAATCACAATCCATGATGACATGAATAACACACAAGAGATGTCCTTGCCAAGGCTTCCAACATGAACTATCATCCTCCTATTCTACTCAAGACACTTTTCACAACATAAGAACTGATCCCTTTATAACTTTGTAATTTAAATCAACCCATCAAGATTGCACAAGTTCTCCCTGCAACAACACCTTGCAAAAAACCAAATGCAGAGACAAGAATTATGAATTGACTTCTTTCATTTGTAACCTCCTTAGCCAATCATATCTAATTAGAACAACTTGAGAACATCTAAATTGATTTTAAACTTCACAATCTCACTAACAGGAACACTCAACTTCTGAAGAGAATGTAGAATCATTCATAAACCAAGTTATTCAATATCAACAATTTCTTTGTGAACTAAACATCTGAACATCCTTTCAACATCTTGTATGCATACTAAACCAAAGATTACCTATATCACTGATACACACTAAAAATCAACTTAGTTAGCAACATCATCATCAACTATTTCACAAGATTATCATCTCCTCCTGAAACTTCTTGGGGATAAATGATAGGACAAGAACAACTCCCCCTCACATCAAGCTATCAATTATTCAACTGATGAAGTGACTTGTGCAAGATGCACAAGTTTAGATTCTGACTTCTCTTTATTTTCTTTCTGCTTCCAAATTTTCACAGGTGCTTTCTTCCTCCAAACCTTTTCTGCCTCTTTCAAATCAGGTGATACTTTTCTGCAACTAAATGCTTTGTGACCAGGAGAATTGCAATTATAACAAATTATTTTGTAATCATAATCAAATGATTGATAATACCTTCTTAACATCCCTTGAGTATTTATATTATGTTTCCAAGCAGGATCATACCTTCTTTTGTAATTTCTTTGAATGTGACCAGCAGTATTGCACTTGTAACATACAAGGTTAGTATTCCTTCTGCAATCAACTGCTTTATGTCCAAAATGATTACATGTATAACAATAACCATTAAATGAATAATTATACATGTACATGTATGCTTGTCTTACAGGGGCATTTCTTCTTCTTTGATTATGCATTTTGTCTTTGATATTTATTTCAGCTTCTGACTTCTTTTTGTCTTCAGGAGCACTAGCATGAAGATTAATTTTCTTTCTAGGCATTTGTCTGGTTTTTGAACACTCTCCTTCTTCAAATCCTAAACCAATAGTGTCATTATGATGCTTCTATTTGCCCAACAACTCATGCAACTTGTTTGAGCTATCTTCAAACTCTTGATATTTCTTAGATAAAGCCTTGAGACCATCATATTCTTTTCTCAGATTGATAATTTCACCCTCTATTTTTAGATTCTCAATCCTTGTAACTTCAAGTTTAGATATTGAGACATCAACTATCCTCTTAGCTTCTTCAATTTTTGTTTTGAAACTGATAATCAATTTGTCTAATTCAGCTGCTTGATTCTTCAAGTCTACAATCAGGTTTCTAGCATCTTCAAGATCTGTAAGAGCTTTGTCTTTTAAATCTCTTTCTTGTTGTAGCTGCAACATTAATTTATGGTTCTCCTTCTTATAATTCTTGAGCTCACTTAGAGCATATATAAGCTCTCCTTCCATATCAATCTCACAACCTTGTTCATCATATTCCTTATCATCATCACTTGTGATGTTAGCTTCTTCTGAATTTGATTGGGTTTGAATTTCAACTCCCTCATTTGAAATTCTCCTTTCATTGCTACTTTCTTCACACACCAGAGTGTTCTCTTCTTTATCATTATCTTGATAAATTCTTTTCAATCTTCTCCACATATCCTGAGCTATAACACAGTCCATAATTTTACAAGAAACATCATTAGAGAGAGCAGACAATATGGCCTTCTTTGTAATCTGATTACATTCAAGGGATTCTTTGTCATTTCCATTCTCAACTGACATTAAAACATCATATCCTAAAGAGGATAAATAAATCTGCATTCTAACATACCAAAGTGAAAATTTTGAACCATCAAACTGGGGAACTCTTGAAACTTTTTCTTCTAATACAATATCAGATTCAACTTGAGGAACATTTATATCAACAAGTTCAATATCAACCTTTGAATTTGATAAAGATGAAGAGTTTTTACTAGTCTGAGACTTGACAATTTTCTTACTCTTATTTCTTTTGCACTTACCCATTGAACTCCACTACCAAGACTTACCCGAGCTGATTAAGCTTCAAAAAGAGAACTTGGCTCTGATACCAATTGTAGGAGTCTTGGACAACACTGAGAGGGGGGATGAATTAGTGTTGTATAAATTTTAACCCTTTGCAAATTTTGTTTACAAAACAAAAGAGGAAGACATTGTTAAACACATATACATAAAACAACACCTCATGAGTAAATCATACACACACACAGAGAGAAGATCAATATACATCATGACACAAGATTTGCATGAGTGGAAAACCCTCCATGGGTAGAAAAACCACTCCAAAACTACCTCACTAGCTTTATGAAAAATCTCATTGATTACAATGTTTAGAAGCACCAACTTCAAGGAGCACCAACCCCTAATACAGAACAAACTGAAAAGTGTGCAAGAAGTGATTGCCACTCAATCTGATTTGCACCATTGTATACTCTATGTTTCATCATACATTCTTATACTTCCTATTTGATTTTCAAATCAAGACCATTTTCTTTTTCACACTTCTGCAAACAAACTCTTTTTACAAATCTCTACAAATAATTAACTCTGCACATTTAATTTCAAACTATGGCGTACAAGTTGTCTTCTCATTAAATCACCTTCATTACAACTGTATATCATCTACATCATGATCTGCATTTTTTCACCCTTTTTCAAGGCACATGTGATGACATAAGAATCAAGAGATTGAATATCCTCTCCTCACCTTTCACGTACTTTATCTTCTCTAATTTTTTAATTTCACTATGCATAAAAATTGGACCTTTCATATTCTTTGACATCTCAAATTATCCCTTGCAAAAATATGTAAATCTTCTTCAAAAAATTTGAAACCTTTCACCTTCTCTGCACAAACAATTCATCTAAAACAATAATAAGGTCATATAAAAATCTTCAATGAAAATAAGATATTTAAATTTGCTCTTGAAAGAGAAAATAAAATCTCTTTCAAATCTGATCTCCATGTGCAAGAAGACAAACTCCTTCATTGAAACCATTGAATCCTGCATAAAAATATATTCTCTGTATAAACAAAATCTCTTTATATTCCTTCAAAGATTCTTCTTCTCTGCAAAAGAAAATCTTCAAAAAAAATTCTTTCAAAATAAATGTTCAATCTCCTTAAAAAACTTTGATATTCTTCCATCTCTGCATTTTATTCTTTCAAAAAATCAAATCTCTTTTATCTTAAAAATGACTCTTCAATCTCTTCAATTTGCATAAATAATTTCTTCAAAATTCCATCAATAAAAAATCTTCAATTAATTTGCCATAAAAAACTTCTTCAACTTCTTCCTTCAACTCCAAACACAATAAAAAAACCTTCTTTTCTTTGATCAAGAGTATACACAAATATAGAAGGAATCTTCATAAAAATAGTGTAAATGGTTCTACAAAATCTGCTTTTGTATCTCCTCTTAAAACATGCTAAAAATTAGCCTCCAAAAAAAAACTTATCTAAATTTGACCTCAAGCCTTTATCCCAACAAAATAGGAGTTTTTTTAAAAATTTAAATATAAACCAAAGTTTAATCAGGCTCCAAGGCATATCGGGCTTAATATGGCCATTTAAAATTATTTACAAAATCATGCTTCTCAAAACATTAAAAAATCTTTTATCACTTTCTCCAAAGTCATTCATGGCTTTTCACATAAAACTTCACCTCATTTTTAATTGCATAGAGACATAGGCTAGGCTGATAGAATAAAGGTCCTAATATTTTGAAACCACATTATTTGTCACGGTGCTCCCAGGGAGGATGAAGTCAAGTTTAAAACTCACCATCGATCTCCAAACAAGCGCTCATTGACCATTTAAATAAGATTGTTGATATAAGTTTGCCACTCATACTTCTTATGAAGCAACCGGTGAAGCAAGTTATACAAGGTGGAGGGGCCGGTGGATGAATGTTTAACAACCCTTTACAAGGTAGACTTAAGTGGCATGACCTATGACAATAGGTCAATACAAAAATAGAAATAAAGTAATATTATCAAATGAGGGCTTTATGTCTTCTTTAACTTGGGGAAAGCTTTAAGGTTTATAACTTAGTTTCTAGGGTTTAAGGTGTTTGAAATCACAGATAATGAAGATATAAACAAAAAGTCCTCAATCACATAGACACCCTATTATAGAGTAAACAAATGATAAGGCTAAGGAATTTTATATAGAAGGACATATGAATGCATCCACCAAACATATCAACCATCTTATATAACATCTGATCAACCACCTCATGAATTCTTGTGAATGCAATATATCAAGTTGTTTTGCACACCTTGCTTCCCATATTACTGAGGATCAATATGATAATACAACCTGAACAAGATGAAGTATTGTAATAATCTTGAAATACAAGCTATCTTCTGTGATGTTTTTCACTCTTTGGAAATTATGTGAACGTTTAAAGCATGAACCCTGATATCAACCTTTGACCTTGAATAAACATGAGATGAGTTTATGTTATACCAACTCTGAACATCACTTCATGAACAGATGATTCATAATTCCTGATATGAAATGAGAAACTTAAGCACCAACACTATGACCATCTAACATCTGTAAGCTTTCTCTGTATGTTCCTTGTGACTTAACATGAAGAAACCTTTTTGACATCAATGACAATCAGTCACCATTAGATTAGTATATTCCTATTAGTATGGTTCATGTCACATAGTCGGAGGGGTTAAGATTTGGGAATTAATAATGCTAAATGTGCATAGAATGTTGAAGCACAAGCTTCCTTTTGTTAAGCCACGAAAGCGTGGATAAAGTCTTGTAGGAAAATGAAAATGTCCACCTCCTTCCCCTAAGAGAATAAAAAATTATATTGAAAAGAGGGAGAGTAATGTTGAGTACCAATTGAGGGTGTGCTACAATATGAAAACAAGTTGTGTAATTGAACGAGTATGCAAAGCCTACGGAAAAGAAAATTTTGAGGAACTCCCTAGGAAAGATAAGAATGAGGTTAAAGTTGTAATGCAGTCTTACAACAATGACAAGAAGAGGGAGGAAAGAAGGAAAAACTATTAAAGTTGAAGGAGAAAAAGAAATTGGATCAAATGGTAATTTGAAATTGCACTCTTAAATGTGTTGTTTGATTATTTCAATTAAGTGGTTGCATGCATATGAATTCGATGTAATGTTAACATTTATGCCATTGTAGGGCAATGGTCAAGAAGGAAGTGGTGGGCCTGAGTAGGGTATCGAGGATTTGGGAGAGGAAGCAGTATGTTTTCTTGGAACATTTGAAATAAGGTTGAAGATTGTACATTTTTTCCTTACACATTTCAAATTTCTCTCCTAGGATGATTCAATGTAATGTTAACATTTATGCCATCACAAGGCGATGTTCAAGAAGAAAGTGAGCCTCAGTAGGGTAGCAAAGATGTCAAAGAGGAAGCGGTATGTTTTCTTGAAATGTTTGAAATAAGGATTAATATTATACATTATGTCCTTACATATTTGAAATTTCTCTCGTAGGATGACGATATTCCTCTTGGACAACTTCAGAAAAAAATGAGGAGAAATGGTGATGAAAGAAAGTTTGACGTGTTGCCTACATCCTTATGATTTCAGCTATTTGAAGTGTGATTTGTCATGTGGTTTGATAGAAATATAATTATAAAATGTAGTTTGAAATTCTAATGTTTGGTAATATATTAAGTCTTGTGAAACCTATTCCATGTTTTGCAAGATAAGAACCTTAAAACTAGTAACAAGGTTTGCATTCTCTTCATAAGTCAAGACTTGACCTTATTGGTGAGGTCGCAGCAAGGGAAGTGGGAGAGGGTAATCATGATAGAGGTGGGAATGGGGAGAACATTGGTCATCCTTCTTCATCGGTAGCATCATGAGGCATTTTCATGATTCATTTTGAAATTTATAAGGAATCTATGACTCTAAATTGAACTAATATTCACATTACTAACCCTTCCATTGCAACCATTTGTTCTGGACAATGAGAGGAGAGACCATGATGGTAGTTCTTTTATCATTAAAGATCATGTGGACCTATATTTGAAGGGTGTAGTGGTAGGAAAAGTCATTGTGGCTAATGTGAGTAGACATGCACTTTTCCACAACATTCCAATCCCACCAAGTTGTGTGAAAGTCAGGATTGTCGAGGTCATTGTTTTGAATAGTAGCCTGCCTTATGCTTGTCCATTTGTAGAGGTTTTGTCTGGTTCTATAAATTTATTTGAGATATGGAATCTCTTGAACTTGAGACATTGTCTCAGTGGTACAACTGAATGATTTGTTTCTCTGTATATTTTGTTAAATTTTTTGATCCAATGTAACAACTTATCACTTTGCATATGTTTGTTCTTAAATATTCTCATTTAAATTTATGGGTTTGTTTTAGGACCAAGGAATGCAAAGTGCTAGGGTGAAAGGACATGGTTCTCAGCCCCAAAATTGAGCATCCATGAACTTGCCAACCCTTGGAACTACCCTTCCTTTAGTGCACAAGTACTTGGAGAAGCATGTTAGATTTTATCAAGGCATGTTTTCAGTTGCACAAAATAGATAGTGTAGGAGATGATGAAATGGCAAATAATTATACCTTTATATTGCATGTGAACTTACTCTTTAGAACATTATATTATTGAGCATCTGAACTTACTTTTTGGAACAATATATTATTGAAAATATGTGTTGTAAAGTTTAATTATTTGGTATGTTGGAACAAATATTTCAATACACGTGTCTGATTGTCATGTGACAACTTTATTTATTTTGCAACTACCTTTGTATGCCATTCTATCTATAAGGATTGTATTTGAGGCATTGTCCTCTTGTTCATTAAACTTGGATAATAAGCTGTTGACTTAATAATAGGTAATCTTTATTGCTACAATTAATGACTTGTCTATGATTTTATTTTCTACCTCTACTCCTTTCAACATGGGCTTCACAACTCATGAATCCTATAGGTACATGTTTTTCATATTATCTTGTGGTGGTTGTATGTGCAATTGATTTGAATTTGATCTTAGTAGGTATCACATGCGGTATCAATAGTTGAAGTCACTTATATTGCATGTGTACAAGATAATGTGAATCCAAACTTTTATAGCTGCCCCTTTGATATTTTTGAACATATATTATTATATTGCATTTTACATATTGTTGTTTCTATAATTGAGAGGTAGAACGTAACAAATTTCAATAATATATTTGTGCAAATAAAGTTATCAAGAATGGCAAGGGGAAAACCTAGGAAAGCAAAAAGGAAGAGTTCTAAGAAAGCTAGCTTTAGTGGCAATGTCAAAACATTTGATAGTTATAGCTTTGAGTTGAAGGGGAAACCTACAAGGAAAGTAGCCAAATAGGGGGCTTTTAACATAGACAGAACAAATGTGCTGAAACAATGGAATCAATGCAATCTCGACTGGAGCTTAAGGTCATGCATGTTCAAATGTTGTCGAAGAAGGTTCAGCTATTGGAAGCAAAAAAAGAAAAGTTGATGTTAAAAAGTGAAATGGATAAAACAATTTGTGAATTGACTAAAAAGTTCATAGAGTTGACTGAGAGGAATGTGGTATTGGATCTTGAATTGCATTGACAGGAGTTGATCAATAATAATCATCATGCAGCATGTGAGTCCAGGAAGAAGATGTCAAGAAATCTATCAGCCGAATATAATTTCATGCTCCATGTTATGGAGTGTATGACAGAATTGTGGAAGGGATTATATAAAAAGGTGGTGGGTATGGTTGTAGATAATATTGATGCAGGTTTGACTAAGAATAATGACAGAAAATTGAAGGATGAACAATTGTGATTATAATTTGTAATTTGTAAATTAGAACTGGAATGCTTCTATAAAGAATATAAATACATATGACTTTTATAGAATCTCAGTTCAGTACATTTTGTTTGAGCACACAGCCCAGGTATCTCTATACTACTATTGATAAAAGTTTCAGTGATAATAATGTCAAAAATGTGAAGGACCAATGTTTCAAATTATAATATTATGATCTCTTCACTAGAACTCAAATAGTTTTATGTTCTTATATATGTGTGTGTGTGTGTGACTTTATATATGATCTGTGTTGAATATCTTGTATATGATCTTAGTTTTTATGCAGTACATACTTTTTATTGATTTGAATCTCCTATTTCACCGTATGTTTTTGGTAAATATCATTCTATGAATCAAACATCTGACTTTTAAGTGAATACTCTAGTTTTTCAAAGAAAATTGCATGTGTAATAACCAATATTCATATTGTATAGCAATCAGTTGCTACTTATTTTTTCGGCTATGTTTCACTACTATATCTTCAAGCTTCTAGTAACCTACTAGTTGATTAGTGACATTGGAGATCTGTCATGTCCCTATACTAATGAGTTATAATTGAATCGATTATGCATGATTCATAAATCGATATAGACTTAAATATATTTAAATAATAAATTAAGCATTATTAAATATAAATAACAATTATAATTATTAATATAAATACAAATATTAATAATTAATTATTATTATAATTATAAATGATATATATATATATATATTATAAATTAAATAATATATATAATAAAAAAATAAATATATTATAAGTGAAGCATTATAGAGGGGTCGAACCCCACATGATCAACCCCTCCCAAAGAAAGCACACAGGGCAATCTTTATACAAGCAACGGTTGACAATAGAGACAAAGTCAGTAGTGAAGGAAACCAATAAACAATACTTAATATTAATTGCAAAGGGATCGACTAGAATCCAAGTGCAGCGGTAATATGAACTCAAACAAGAATGATCCAAAAGTGGTGTCGACTATGTTTAGAGGTTAATTAGTAATAACTAAAGGTGGTGCCTATTAAGAGTCAGCAATCCCATAAAAGAATGCGACTATTGAATGCAACCAATCAAAGACATATGAAGAGATCAGTGGGCATTGAAAGGGGGATCAGCAGCATCTAAAACTCAACATCTAATACACAGTCAACATTCAAGCACCAATCATCAAGAAATGCATCAGCAATCTCATCGAATCAACCATACATTTCAATATATCAATCAATCATGGAATAATCTCATTAATCCACATCACTCATACAATCAATATTGAATCTTCAATCAATAATAAAACAAATCAGAACTTAGTCAAAAGGCATCGGTCTCATCTTGTCATCAGCAATTCATAAAGGTAGTAGTCATTATACTATGAATCACAATACTCAGTCATTCCCAATAGTCACAGCATATCATCGAACTATTTGATAAAACACTATTCATCAAGTAGGAGCAACGAAGGTTATATCAGCAAAAATATTATATTAATTACAGTCATATCTTTAAGGATTCCAAAAGCAATTTATACAACATATATATCTGTTATATCAACAAATTATAATATCCATTCTAAGCAATAGCATATTACAACATTATTTAGTCATAACAGCACAAGGTATCTATATCAGCATTTTCTATCAATCAATAACATTATCATATGAGCAACACTATAGTATCTTAATCAAGGAATGCATATCTATATATATATGATAGATCTAATATAGTAGAGGCAACATACTGCCATATATTTATCCATCCAATAAGGATGGTATATTATCTAGTTCCCATTGAAGGAACAATATTCATAAGAAAGTATTATCTTCATGATCCATAGGATCACTAGAATATCTCAAATCATTCGAGAAGATGAATCTCATATCGGTACAATCTCTCTAACCTTAAATAATTATACTCATTATTTATGAGGGATGAGCATGAACTTACTACGTCATTAATCTTTGTCTATTGCCCCTATGAGGACGTTTGAGTCATTAGGGAAGGGTGGTTTATTATTATTGTTATTATTATTAAGTCTTACATGGTAGGTGACTCTCAAGTGGTGGTATTGATAGGTGAGCATGAAACCCTTGAGCCAAGTGGTAGTATTATGGGTGAGCATGAAACCCTTGCACCTATGGTAGTGGACCATTGTTATCTAGCGCCTTAACAAATATATTCCCCGCCTCCGCTAGGGTTGATGATTAGGTTAGATTAATGACGAGGCACGACGATTGCCATTCCCAAAGTATATCATGAGGCCTAAATATGGTAAAAGAATAAGTATGAGAAAATATATGTTTGGATATATGTATTTGTTCATTGTTATCAATTATGATCATGGTGTTACTAACCTTAATTATTATGTATTAATCTCTAATATTGCTAATGTTCCTTTCAAGTAGTTATTCTTGTGTGCAGGTTAAGAAATCAAGAATATCCTAAAAGGGGACATTTCAAGATCTCCTTGAAGCACCTAATAAAACTATTAGGCTAATTCATATGGTATATATTGTACACCCAAATCATAAGGATCTTTGTAGTTGTGTTGGAGGCACAACCCTTTCTCTATTTGGTTAATTTAACTACCACATTCCTAGGTTGGAGTGCAACAGGTCTTATAAGCTGTAAGATATGCCTTTCATGACAAAGTAACATTTAATCCTTACTTTCAACTGTCAAAATTTCCCCATAGAGGATTGCTTCCTATCAGAATAGTTTACAAATACGTATCTCAAAACCAATAACAAAATCATATGATAGGCTATTGTTAATATATTTGGAAGGGAGGTTCCTTGTTTTATTGACTAAAATAGCCTTATTGTTAGACAATAATTTTAAAAATCAAAACATTGCACAAACTCTAAAAATACTATTTAACTCAACATAGAAGATAGAAGACATGGAATAAGTATCTCTCACCATTGACAACAAAATACTTTTGAAAGCCAAAACAAATCATGTTGTAAAACACAATGTGTTTTGAATCTTCTCTAAAATTGAAATTTAACTCAAGATAGACGACATGGAATAAGTCTATCACCATTAAGAACAAAATGCCTTTGACATTTAGAGAAATACCATGTTGGAAAAAAACATGGTGTGTTTTAGAATATGTTCTAAAATTGCAATAAGTCTGCCAAAAAAACATGTGAGAAAATATAATGTCTTTTTGCACATACTCTAAACTTGCAATTTAATTAATAAAGAAGGCATGGAATGGGTCTCTATCAGCATTGAGAATAAAAAATGCCTTTGAAAGCAAAATAGATATCATGTTGGAAAACACAATGTGTTTTGGAATATGCTCTAAAATTACAATTTAACTCAAGATAGAAGCTATGAAATAAGTCTTTATCAGCATAAAGTTACAAAATGCCCTTCAAAGAAAGATGAAATACAACACAAACCAAAGTATCAGCAATTATCACCTACAAGGATAAACAATAAAACACAGAATAAGCTTGCCAAGAAAAACATGTTTTAAAACACAATGTGCTTTTAAACATGCTCTAAAATTGTAATTTAACTTAGATAGAAGGCATGGAATGAGTCTTTATTGGCACTGAGAACAAAAAATGTCCTTGAAAGCAAAATAATTATCATGTTGGAAAACACATTGTGTTTTGGAATATACTCTAAAATTACAATTTAACTCAAGATAGAAGACATGAAATAAGTCTCTATCAGCGTAAAGTTACAAAATTCCCTTCAAAGAAGGACAAAATACAAAACAAAACAAAGTATCAGCAATTATTGCCTACAAGGATAAATGATAAAACACGTAATAAGCTTGCAAAAATACATGATTGAAAACATAATGTGTTTTTGAACATGCTCTAAAATTGCAATTTAACTCAGATAGAAGGCATGGAATGGGTCTTTGTCAGCATTGAGAAAAAAAAATGCCTTTGAAAGCAAAACAAATATCATGTTGGAAAACACAATGTGTTTTGGAATATGCTCTAAAATTACAATTTAACTCAAGATAGAAGACATGAAATAAGTCTGTATTAGCATAAAGTTACAAAATATCCTTCAAAGGAAGATGAAATACAACACAAACCAAAGTATCAGCAATTATCACTTGCAAGGATAAACGATAAAACACGGAATAAGTCTACCAAAAAAACATGTTTGCAAACATAATGTGTTTTTTTAGATGCACTAAAATTGCAATTTAACTCAGAGAGAAGGCATGGAATGAGTCTCTGTCAGCATTGAGAACAAGAAATGTCTTAAAAAGAAAAATAGATATCATGTTGGAAAACACAATGTGTTTTGTAATATGCTCTAAAATTACAATTTAACTCAAGATAGAAGACATGAAATAAGTCTCTATCAGCATAAAGTTACAAAATGCCCTTCAAAGCAAGATGAAATACAATACAAACCAAAGTATTAGCAATTATCACCTATAAGGATAAACAATAAAACATGGAAAAATCTTGCCAAACAAATGTTTGAAAACATAATGTGTTTTTCTAGATTCTCTAAAATTGCAATTTAACTCAAATAGAAGGCATGGAATGGGTCTCTATCAGCATTGAGAATAAAAAATATCTTTGAAAGAAAAATAGATATTATGTTGGAAAACACAATATGTTTTGGAATATTCTTTAAAATTACAATTTAACTCAAGATAGAAGACATGAAATAAGTCTCTATCAGCATAAAGTTACAAAATGCCCTTTAAAGCAAGATAAAATATAGCACAAACTAAAGTAACAAAAATTATCACTTGCAAGGATAAATGATAAAAACATGTTTGAAAACACAATGTGTTTTTGCAGATGCTTTAAAATTGCAATTTAACTTAGATAGAAGGTATGGAATGGGTCTTTGTCAGCATTGAGAACAAAAAATGCCTTTGAAAGAAAAGCAAATATCATATTAGAAAACACAATGTGCTTTAGAATATGCTCTACAATTACAATTTAAATCAAGATAGAAGACATGAAATAAGTCTCTATTAGCACAAAACTTTACAAAATTCCCTTCAAAGAAAGATGAAATACAACACAAACCAAAGTATCAGGAATTATCGCCTACAAGGATAAACGATAAAACATGGAATAAGCTTGCCAAAAAAAACATGTTCGAAAACACAATGTTTTTTGCACATGCTCTAAAATTGTAATTTAACTCATGATAGGAGGTATGGAATGTGTTTGTGCTAGTATTGAGAATTAAAAAATGCCTTTGAAAGCAAAACAGATATCATGTTGGCAAACACAATGTGTTTTCAATCTTCTCTAAAATTACAATTTAACTCAAGATAGAAGGCTTGAAATAAGTCTCTATCAGCATAACATTACAAATTTCCCTTCAACGCAAGATGAAATAGAGCACAAACCAAAGTATTAGGAAAGCAATCCTACAAGAATAAATGATAAAACATGGAATAAGCCTGCCAAAAAAATCACGTTCGACAGCACAATGTGTTTTTGAACATGCTTTAAAAATGTAATTTAACTCAAGATAGAAGCAATGGAATGTGTCTATGTCAGCATTGAGAACAAAAAATGTCTTTGAAAGAAAAAACAATTCATGTTGGAAAACACAATGTGTTTTTGAATCTGCTCTAAAATTACAATTTAACTCCAAGATAGAAGATAGGTTATAAGTCTCTATCACCATTAAGAACATCATGGCCTTGAAATCAATATGAAATACATCACAAATAGGCATAACTTTAAGGAACCCCCCCTAAAAAACCTATAAAATCCTGGTGAATCCTAGCCCAAGGTAAAAGATTATTGGCAAATCAATGCTTATTTTTGAAAAAAAAAATCATTAGTGATTTTTTTTCAAATTTGTCAACATTGGTTTTTTATTGGCAAATTGTATATAGATTTGAAAAAAAATTAATTTTGTTGGTGAATTATAGTTGTATTCCAAAAAATAAAATAAAGTAGGTGGTGAATTATATAGATATTCAAAAATATAAAATTATTTACTCAGCGAATGTGCTGACAAATTTTTAAAAAAACATAATGTGGTTGGTGAATATATCATATGATAAATGATAATTATTAATGTTCTTAGAGAATTTATGGAAAATTTACATACACATTATAACATATTTCCATTGTTCAATGATCATAGATCAATGGCTTAAGTGCTATTCTAGGCTAAAGTTCTGACACACCCTAATTTGAACTCAAAGTTTTTGGAATCTATCGATGAGTCCACCTATTTTCAAACTTATCAATGAAGCAATTTTGATGCAATCAAGGTAGGAGGGTCCAATGAAGGACTGTCCATCCTTGCAGCCTTAAACAACCAACAACATGATCATAACAAAGATGTAACAACAACATACAGATAGCAAGAGATACTCATAAACACATGACACAAGATTTATCCTAGGAAAACCCTCAAAGGGAAAAAACCAAGCCTTCAATAGATCACTTCTCATTATATTAGAATTTCAAACCTCATTACATATGCCTCTAGGGCTTTTTAGATGCTAGGCCGCAGCCCAAACTTACAAAAGATTCATACAACATCATTCTTCCATGTCTTCTTTCTCTTTCTCCTCTACTTTGTATCTTCTTCTACTCTCTGCTTTGTCTTCTACTTTTGCTATGTTGCCTTCCCGGATTATAAAAATGTATCTTTTCACATCATGTTTTCACACATTTCATCACTACCTCGAAAAAATCTCCTATTCTTCATTTATATCCTCTGTAAGCCTTCAAAACATTATCTTGGCCTAATTGTAACATGCAATATGAAATGTGTAGAAACAAGTAGGTTGGCATCCAACACTCAGTGATGCTCTGCAAATCATGGAAACTTGATGCAGTTCTCCATGAAGGTCAACTAGGTCCCAAATTACATTCAATGATGTTCCATTAGGCTCCACAAGTCACAAAATTGCTTCGCAAACCCATTAGGCTTCAACTAAACATTGACTACTCTACTTTAAGAAAATTGATGATCTTTTGATAGTGATAACTTTTAGCAAACAAATTCAAATGACTAAAACTTGAATATGATGTAGATGTCATGGCATAGAAACTAAATCCTACTTTGCAAGCTTTAATGTGAAAATGTGGTAAAATGCAGTAATCTCCAATGTCTCTTCCTAGCACTCTGCAACTCAGCATTAACTATCCCAATTTACTTGAATGACTTCCAGATGCTCCTACATCAGACTCTCGGGGTTAATTGAAAACTGAGCCACTTCACTTTGGCCTGCATTTTGTTAGAATCAATGTTATCTCTTATGATATGTTCGATGGTCTGTTCACAAGTACTTACAACTACCTTAAGGTCGGTGATTTGTTCAAGTCATCCATGCAAAATGCCTCAAGTTCAGTGATATGTTCACAAATCACTACACTGCGCGGTCTGTATAGGTCCTCCATGCAAACTACCTCAAGTTTCTCCTCACTTCTGGTGATCTAAATTCAACAGTTTTCTTGTAAGTCGTTGCATTACCTCAATGGTCGACAGTCTAAGCAAGTCTCCTTCGCAAGTTGCCTCAAATTCTTTATTTTGTAGTGGTCTAGGTTTGATGGTCTGGCTACAATGTTGCATCTTCCTCTCAATTCAGTGTTTTGTTGTCAAACACTTGTAGGCTACCTCAAGATCAATACCAACTTTAAACAACTAAGAGTCAAATAACCTCAGCATTCCACAATACTCCAGAACAATCATTTGCTTCCTTGATTCAGTTAATACATTCTTGAATTCCCTCTGTGGTACTTTCTAACCTCTAGTTCTAGCTGCAGTTCCTTTTGCACACATCAAAATCTTTTGTTTCCTTCTCCGCATGCACTTTCCCTATACTTCCCTCTGTTTCTTTATCCATATTTCCCTTACTCCAGTACACAAAATTTTTCTTGGACTGGTTCTTCAGTTGTTTAGTCTACAACAAAATTCTCCTTAAGATCAATTTCTCACCCTCTTTTGGTTTCTTTGTTGAACTTGATGATTCAATAGGTTCTTCTTCCTTCGCATAAGTTACCTTTGTATTATTTACAGTTTCCCCATCATTAGTCCCTTGGTGACATTCAATGCTTGATGCTTTTCACCTCCATACTTGAAAATAGGTTCCTCTAAATGATCTCTTATCAAATCCTTTCATCCCTCTAGTATCCTTCTTTGCAGTAAGAATTATGACTTCCTCTGTTGCTGCAGTAGAAACTTTAGTCATCTCTCCCTCTGTGGTGTGAACTTCTATCCTTGTTTTGCTCCGCACGTGGTCTTCCCTCTCTACCTCTTGATCCATATTCTCTCTTCTCTCCAACAGATGAATACTTCAGCCTATACAACCTTTTGAACATATAAGTAATATATTTCCACTTCAATCCATCAATCCATCCATAATCCATCAGCATACAGTCTTTCATAGGCTTTCTCCTTGGCATTTTATCCCAACAGATCTTTTCAAAGTGATTCCTTAATCCATAGATTTTACAAGGGTATAGATCCCAACATAATTCATTTTCATGTCCATGTCTATTACAATAAGAACAACTCATACCTTTCTTTCCCTAAGTTGATTTGTTTTAACTTGTGACAAAATCCTTGTCCTTTTTACCTCTGATATATCCAAGACCTTCATTTCAGGATCTCATTACCGGCTCAATAGGCTCTATAATTCCTTGCTGATATTTTCCCAATCCTTTTCCTTCATATCCCATTCTTTTCATGATTTTGTAACCAACATTGTCAACACCATCACTAACAATTGTTGATTCAATTACATTGTTACCTTCAACCTCACTTTCTAAAGAAGCTTCTGCAGTATCACACGAATCATTAGTATCACAAGAAACATCACAAAGTTCAGGCTTAGATCTTAGACTTTCATTCTCTTCCCTGCATGCTACAAGTGACTACTCTAACAAATTAACATGTTCCTTCAATCCATATATTTCATTCTTTGTAAATTATTTTCCCTTTTCAACTTCTCCAAACTTTCCTCCAAATCTATGTTGCTCTTTTCAATCTGACCAAACAACTTGCATCCTTCTTCCAATTCTTCAAAACTCCTTTTGATGTACTTAAACAACTTTAACTCTTCTTCTAATTCTCCATTTCTCCTTTTTACATTTTCTAATTCTTCTTCATGAGCATCATATTTGTCTTCTCCTAGTTCTCTTATCCTCTCCATCAACTCTGAGTTATGACAGGAGGTAGAGCATCCAAGAGGGGGACAGGAGGTAGATTAGCTAGAACCTAGGGAAAGAGAGAGATCACCTAGGAGGAGAGAATTGACAGCTGAGTAGGAGGGCACCTTAGCCAGCCACATGAGAGATCTTCTGAGGGCACGCCCTCCCACCTTTGATGGATCTAGTAGTGGTTTAGAGGCAGAGACCTGGTTACTTGATTTAGGTTGGTGTTTTTCCATGCATCCATATGGTAGCAACACCAAGGCTAGATGTGCTATTTTGCATCTTAGAGGGTTTGCTTCTACCTGGTGGCGTTTAGAGGAGCAGAAGTTGCACTTGGACATTAGTACTATTTCTTGGGAGTTGTTCTTAGAGAGATTCAAATCTCATTTACTATCAGATCATTGGAAGCAGCACCGCGCAGATGAGTTTCATGAGTTGAGGTAGATGGACATGTCAGTAGAGCAGTACAGGCGTAGATTCTATGAGCTCAAGTAGTATGCAGGCATCGGAGATGATGAGACTATGTTAGTGTAGCATTTTACTAGGGGCTTGAATGCCCGAATTAGTGGAGGGGTTCGTGTCTTCAAACCTAAGACTATGGAGGTAGCAGTGGAGAAATCCTATTTAGTGGAGGAGAATTTGACTATGGCACTTGGAGGGCATACAGGTGTGCATATTGGTAGTGTACCTTCTATAGGGTTCAGTTCTCATGGTGGTCATACTCAGGCATCAGGATATCATGCACCCTCAAAGGGTGGATAGCAGTAGCAGCAGTAGTACTCTCAGGCCAAACTGAAGAATTCTCAGCCTCAACAAGGTAACAAATTTTAGAATAAGAAGAACCAGAGTTGGCAGCAAGCTAGACATGATCATGTTGATCAACCTGCTCAGAGCACGCAGTTTGCAGTGAGCAGGGGGAGTTTCCAGTAGTCTAATACTTTTCATAGTGGTGGTGGCTTTGGTAGAGGTACAGGGTGTTTCTCTTGCAGCCAACAGGGCTATATTGCTAGACAGTGTCCTCAGAGGAATGCTTCAGGTTTTGTTCATAGGCCGGCAACTTCAGAGCCGACTATAGGTGATGTAGGCAGATCGCACAGAGTCTTTACACCAATTGATAACCACCAAGCAGAGTATCAGGGCACCGTGGTGGAAACTTCTAGATTTATGCAAGGTATTGGTTTTTCCACTCTCTTTGATTCTAGTGCTTCTGATTCGTTCATTTCTCCTTCTCTTGTGGAACGTTGTGGTTTAGTGGCAGGAAAGCAAGATGTTAGGTGGTAGGTTGAGTTAGCATCTAGGGAGAAGGTCGCAATTGAGTCTCTAGTGCATGATTGTGAGTTGAGGATTGGCCCTCTATCTACCACAGTAGATTTTCGTATCCTACCCCTTGGTTCATATGATATAGTATTGGGTATGGATTGGTTAGATGCCCATTAGGCAGTGATAGATTATCAGCGTAAGGCAGTCAGATGTGTGGATGAATCTAGCAGAGATGTGGAGGTAGTTGGCATCCTGAGACCTATTTCCCTATGTATGATCTCTGCTATGCAGCTTGAGAGGTGTATGTGTCAAGGATGTCAGTTATTTGTAGTGACAATTAATGACTTGGAGATGGAGGAGAGTCGAGAGACATCTCTTGATGATCACCCACTTCTGAGAGAGTTTGTTGATGTTTTTCCTTCTAAAATTTTGGAGATGCCACCTAAGCATGACATTGACTTCAGGATTGATCTTGTTCCTGGCGCAGAGCCTATCTCATGAGCTCCATATCAGATAACCACTCAAGAGCTTAAGGAGCTTCAATTGCATTTGGAGGAGTTGTTAGCCAAGGGATTCATTCAACCTAGTGTTTCTCTATAGGGAGCACCTGTGATCTTTGTGAAGAAGGATGGATCTCTGCGGCTGTGTATAGACTATCGACAGCTCAATAAGGTGGCAGTAAAGAATAGGTACCCATTGCCATGGATTAATGATCTGTTTGACTAGATTAAGGGAGCTAAGGTGTTCAAAAATTGACCTTAAATCAGGATATCATCAGTTGCAGATATTTGAAGCCAATATTCATAAGACATTATTTCCCACCCGTTATGGACATTATGAGTTTACTGTTGTACCATTCAGGTTGACAAATGCACCTTCGGTATTCATGAGCCTGATGAATGGTGTATTTCACACTTACCTCGACAAGTTTGTCCTTGTATTTCTAGATGATATATTGGGACTATGGAGTAGCATGAGGAGCATTTGCGTCAGGTATTGCAATGTCAGAGAAAATCAGTTGTATGCTAATTTGTCAAAATGTGAATTCTTTCAGATAGAGGTGAAGTACTTGGGTCATGTCATTTCTGGAGATGGTATTGTAGTGGATCCTTCGAAGATCCAAGCTATTATGGATTGGCTTACACCTACTAATGTTTCTAAGGTCTACAGTTTTATGGGTTTGGCAGGCTATTACTGTCATTTTGTTCTGGGATTTTCGACGATTACTCACCCTATTACTTCCCTTCAGAAGAAAGGGAAGAAGTTTTTTTGGTCAGAGCAGTGTCAGGCAACTTTTCAAACCCTTAAGGAGCGGTTGACTAGTGCACCTATTCTAGTAGTCCCTGATCCTACCAGGGACTTTGTTGTGTGTACAAATGCCTCCTTGGAGGGTTTGGGAGTAGTTCTGATGCAGGATGGTCGCGTGATTGCCTATGAGTCTCACAAACTCAAGGATCATGAATTAAACTATCCCATGCATGATCTAGAGTTAGCTGCAGTTGTGCATGCCTTGGTGAGGTGGAGGTATTTTCTTTTAGGCCATTAGTTTGAGCTGCATAGTGATCATCGTAGTTTACAGTATCTTTTTACACATCCAAACTTGAATGTAAGGCAAAGGCGATGGATGGAGTTCTTGTGCAAGTATGACTTTGAAGTAAAGTACATTCAGGGCAAGGAGAATGTTGTAGTAGATGCTCTTAGTCATCAGAGGCATGAGATCTTAGTAGTCACTCTCACAATTGATTTGAGAAGTTAGATTCTTGCAGCCCTCTCTTCCAATAGTTGGTATCAGGAGGTGAAGTCTAAGGTTGAATCAGGTAGACCTTTGGAGGGTAGATTTGTCAGTTACTCTCTTGAGTCAGATGGTCTTTTGAGACATTTGGGTCGTACTTATGTTCCTAGCTCTGGGGGTCTTCGTACCCTAATTATGGTAGAGGCACATTGGGCACCCTATTCTACTCATCTGGGTGTCAAGAAGATGCATGCAGATCTTCATCGACTATATTTTTGTTTGAAGCGGGATATTGTTGATTATGTGTGAAGATGTCTTGAGTGTCAGAGGGTGAAGGCAAAGCACCAGCACCCTGCAAGACTTTTGCAGCCCCATCTTGTTCCAGAATGGAAATGGGACATCATTTCTTTAGACTTCAAAGTTGGATTGCTAGTATCCTCCCATCAACACGATGCTATTATGGTCACTGTGGGCAGGTTGACGAAGGTAGCTCACTTCTCTCCTGTCTGTTCATCTTATAATTCTTCTACGGTGACCAAAGTATTTATGGAGGACATAGTCAGACTACATGGGATTCCTCATAGGATCATCTCCAATAGGGATCCAGTGTTTACTTCAGCCCTTGGACTTCTCTGCAGCATGCCTTGGGGACATAACTAAACTTTAGTTCAGCATACCATCCAGAGACTGATGGACAGACTGAGAGGGTTAATCAGGTCTTCGAGGATATGCTTAGGATGTATGTTATGGACCAACAGAGCCATTGGGAGGACTACTTATACTTGGTGGAGTTTACATATAATAATGGATATCACAGCTCTATCAGCATGTCTCCATTTCAGGCTTTGTATGGTTGTCCTTGTCGGACCCCACTGAGTTGGGATCATCTTGAGGATAGAGTTCTTCTAGGACTAGATATGCTTAGAGAGATGGAGCAGAAGGTTGAGCAGATTAGAGAGCATTTGGTGGTAGCGCAGGACAAGCAGAAGAAGTATGTAGATGCTCATAGGGTCAATCGACAATTTTTAGTTGGGGATTAAGTGTTCTTGCATGTGCAATCGCAAAAGAGTCTGATCCGTTACGGAAAAGGCTCTAAGCTCACACCATGCTTTGTTGGACCTTTTGAGGTGTTGGAGAGGATCGGTCCTATCGCTTATTGTCTTTCTTTGCCGCCTAGTCTTCAACGCATCCATGATGTGTTTCATGTTTCTGTACTTAGACCCTATTATACAAATATTGCTCATGTTCCTAATTGGAATGCCCTACAGGTAGAGGATGGGCAACTGGATTTGGAGTCCGTAGGCATTCTACAGCACAGGAGACTCGCTCTCAGGGGTAGAGATGTGGAGCAGGTCAGGGTCCAGTGAGATCCTAATGATGAGACTTCTGCTACCTAGGAGGATGCATCCAATATGAGGGAGTTATATCCCTACTTATTTGTAGGCTTCCAGGAGTAAGCCTAATTATGGGAGGGGAGGATGTAGTGCCCCTCATTTTAGCTTCCTGATAGTGATAGTATTTCAGTTACACTTAGACATTTTTGAGACATGTGGATGATAGACTTTTTGTTTATGCTTAGTTATGCTCATTATGGTTTATGGATTACTGATGTGGGTGTTGATATTTGTTATGATCATTATAGTGACATTGTTGATATTATAGTAAATGATGTGTTTTGACATGATCAGTTAACGATTAGATGTTTATGTGGAGTAGAGTTTTCATGCTTTATGTGATTGGTTGATACATATTTGTTAGTTAGAGATGTTTATGTTATATGTCATTCTTTCGGTGAAGGGATAGTGTAGTACTACTCATTATGAGCACCCTACTATGCTATGACTCCCTGACACTATGTGTTTGCTATATATGTTAATGCTCGTATGCAACATCTCATTTTGATGCAGGTTGCAGGTACCAGGCATCGACTCCACCTGACTTAGCAGGTCTAAGCGTGCCTTTACTCCAATGGATAATGTGGATGGGAGATAACATGGGGTTCCCTATGTCATTCATTGTCTTCAATTTGTGGTCATGGGTATAGATGCCACTCAGTGGTACTTGTCCTCGGGTATTGGTCATCTGATGGTATGCGATTGTTATTGTTTGAGATTTTGGTTTATAGTCTTTGCGTAATTGTTGGGGATTTATTAATTGTTATAATAATAAAAATAAGTATATCAGTATTTAACTAGTTGGTTAATAAATAATGTGTAAATTGAAGAATATTGAATAAGTGATTTTAATAAAATTAAATTAATAACTTTGATAATTTAGTAATAATGATAATAGTCATAAGTAATTAATAAGATATTAGTTGATTATATTAGTGTATCGTTTAGCTGGAAAGATATTATCATTTGATATTGTATTGTTGAGTGTTTTACCGTGAATGGCTAGCAATAAATTCTCTGATTTGAGAATCTCCCTGGGAAGAAGAAATTTATTGCATTCAAAATTTGGTGAGATAGTGGTTTTTCAGTAACGGATACGGGAAGTGGGGAAATTAATTGGCCTTGTCTATTTTTTTGCAATTGGGGGACTTATTTGAAAGGCAAAGAGGGAAATTGGAAGGGGGAATTTTGGCGGAAGTAGAAAGAAATTTTGCAAAGAGGAAGAGGAACGGGAGAGGGATTCTGAAGCTGAAGGATCAAATTTTGGGTATGTTTTTGTATGTTTGAATGAGTGTTAATTGTAAATGATTCATTTCCTCTCTTCTACACTTTTGACTATCTAAAAACCATAATGGCATACATGATAATCTGATGCTTTTTCCTCTAATCTGCCATTAGTTTGTTCTGGTGATTGTTCATGTCTTCCTGTCACCTATTTCATTCTCGATCTCCATGTAGCACTCCATTATATTCCACTTTGTCTTCATCCTGCAATGAATCCATTGATGGTTGCTTTTAATCACTCCCTTCATCATTTCTCAATCTTGTTTATTGTTTTGGTGGAGTCAATCACTTGATGTATTCTTGCCAATGCTTTAAACTGAAACCATCCCTACTCCTGAGGCTCTTTCAACAAATTCATCTAACCTGTGATTTTCCCATCTATCAAACTTCTTTCTATATTTAGTGAGTTACTCTACAATGTTTTTCCAGTATGGTTTTGCATTTGATTTCACCTTTAATCTATGCTTAATCAATTGACCCACTTGGGGCATTGTGCCAGAGGATCTCTATTCAAGAACAAAATAGATGAAATGCTACCTGTTGGGTGACGTGGGTCTCTGGTCTTAATTTGTTCCTGCATTCTCTTCTTAAAACCAAATCCAACCTCTGGTGGACTCAATTGACTAATTTTCCTTCAGATTTAATGAAACCAACTTGGCTTTAGCTAGCTGACCCTCTTAAACATCCCTTAGCTCTCGAATCTACATCCAGCTATTCCAGATAACTCACTGAGTACAATTTATCTGATGAATCTGTTATTATTTAGCTGAACGACTTCTTATCAAGCATCCCCTTGTAGTTTGTTATGCTTCCAGTTATGATGTGCTAGTCCATTACCTGCAAATTTTATATTAAAGAATTTTATTAGACTCTATTTTTTTCTCCTAAAATCTTTTCTTCCCTGAATCAGTTTCTACCTCTGCCTTTAGTGTTGGGATGCTTGATCAATTTTTGCTGCACATTTATATTAGATGGCATCAGAGTTATTTGTTTGTGCAACCTTTTCATTCGCTTCTAAGCATGCCGATCCATTACAACTTTCTACCATCAATTTAATGCCAAACCAAATTGAGAAGCGATGTCCTTTGTTATCCTTTGATCTGCAATTTTATATGGTTTATTGAATATAATTCTAAATAAGCTTCAATCGCTGGTGTGTTCCAGCTTCTTCTACATTTTCTCATAATAATTCTTTTTGTATAGTTTTTCTGAATTTAAGATCTTACCTTTGTTCAAACAAATATATTATCTTTAGTAGTAAATGTGCCTTTGTCATTCTCCATTATTTCTCTCGTCACTTGATCTAGCTAAGAGTAGCAACGTCTCAGGTCTACCTTCAATCTAAAATTGTATATGTTTCTTGATTCAATGTCTTCTGGTAGGCCATTGATCATCTGCTCTTTTGAAACCTCTAATAAATATCCATCAACTTCTTCTCTCTAGCTACAATGTTTTAATTATAATCATATCTTAATTCTCCATTGTTGTCTGGCGATCGATTTAGAAAGAGTCTATGGAAGTTGCAGTTAGGAGGATAGGTAAAAAAATCATTTAGAAAGCTTCCATATGTAGCTCCATGTCTTCTAATAGAAATTATATGTATAGAAGACTATAATATTGTGCTTATTTATTTGGTCAATTTGATATAAATGATTGTAACCAACTCATTAATATAATAGGGTATGAAAATAAACATCATTTTTACTTATTTTATTGTGTTAGAATAGAGTTAGTAATTTAATATTTTGTGTTATATTATTTCCAAATTTAATGCAATTGTGCATTTATCTTTATTAAGAAAGATTAGTAGTTGTAAGTTATTAAAATTAATATTTGGGAAGATTATAGGAATTTAATGTGAATAGATTTAAATTTGTAGTAGTAGTTATTAAATAAATAATAGTGGTATTATAAATCTTGAAGTTTGAATTGGCGTTCTGCAATAGAAGTGTGTATTCTATGGCTTCTGTAGGGTCACTGATAGACATGCCTGCTAATACACAGAAGTGTGAATTCTTGATCGAGCAATTGTTGATACCAGCCGTCGATGTTCCTATTACTGAAATCATTTGCGAACTTGTTGGTCCCAATTCCCCATGGTACGAAGATATCTATTTCCTTAGTAATTTATTATTTGAAATCTTAAAATAGTTCAAAAGGTGCTATAATATCTGAAATTGAGTCATTGCACTTAATTTGGTTTTTGAGTCTCGCGGTTATATTTTTTTTTCTAAGCTTAAGTGTGAGGTATTCATGATGCTTCTTATGAAATGTCATAGTTGTTAAGTGTTATGTCATTTAAACATTGAATCCAGTATCGTGGAATGGATAATTTGTTCCAGTAGTATTAGGGTCAAGAATAGGGTGGGACTATAGGTATTGTGTTAACAGTTACTGAGCTCCAAAGGTTTGTTAGAGTTGTCTTATGATTATGATGTGTCTTGATGGCTTCCACTTAGGGGAGGAAGATTATTATTTGGGCACTGGTATTTATTGTAATCTTGTTATGATATCGGTCTGTAGTATGAGTGTTACCTTGCAATATTTTTTTGTATTTTGTCATGATAGGGGTACTAGTTGCATGCAGGGGAGTGGCTTTCATAGTGGGTCCAGTGTCCAAAGTGGCTGCCTGGATAACCCTATGAAAGTTATAACTAAGTGATAACCTAATAATTAATTTAGGTGGGTTTGTGTAGATAAACACATAATAAGATAATTCTGATGCCTCACCCATGCCTATAGTGCTCTCACAGTCTAAGGATGGGATGAGAAGGCCTAGTTGGCATGATCAACCTCCTTGTCTTCATGAAAAGATAAGTTGATTCTGCATGTGTCACCCTATGGGGCCGGTGCCTTGAGAGAGGCTGCCATGATAACCATAGATGGGGGCCAGTTTCTAGAGAGAGATAGCCTGGATAACCCATGCTAGGACCATACGATGACACTCTTCCTACTATAGCATACTTACTTCCCTTATGTTACCTTTTGTTGTTGCCTCTGGAGTAGTGTTAGCCATTGTTGATCTATGTTTTCTATGTTGATTTTGTATCTGCTTATTTGTACGCTTTTGATCTTTGACTTAGTGGAACCTTATTGTTATCTCCTAGCTTGGGGGGTGGACCTCAGGGTTCCACATGGTCAGGTGGAAGAGCTTAATCCATTGGATTTCTTTGGCATCTTGGTTCGTGTTCATGACAGATGTGTTTTACCAGTTCCAGACTTGATTTTTGTAACCTAAGATTTGTATTATGCCTCCAAAATTGTATGGTCATGATTTATATTGTAATCTAATGTAATCAGTCAAGAAGCCTTGTAATTATGTAATCTTGTATTTGATCTCATTTGTACTTGTACATATCTTGTAAATGAAAGATGTATTCTTCTCATGATGTATCAAATTTGTGATGTATTATGTTGTTAATGATCTTTGTTTATATTTATGTAATGCAGTTATGTTCCCTAGAGATGTTAGTTGATCATGTAATTAGTTGTTAATGCGAATACTTGTTTTTAAAAAAAAGGAAATTTTCCTGTATTTTATTGCCTAGTTAGCCTAACTCTCTAGGGTTGTATGACGGGGCATCACAAACCTTCTCCCTCAGCTGACTTTCTGGATGCTCTGTTCTGTGAAAACTATTGTTCTTCTGAGAGAGATAACTTTTTTGAAACAAATCCAAATCACTTGAAATCTGAATATGATGTAGGTGACACTATGAAGATGCTAAGTTCTACTTTGCATGCCCTAATATGACGATGTGGTAAAATGTGGTACTTTAAGAATGCAAATAGTTTTGGTTGATGCAAGATTGCTCTACAACCTGGGATGCTCCTACATTAGGCTTTGTACTCATATTTTTGTATTCAAGTTTTATTGGTAGAAAATATCCCTTCTTGCTTTCTGGTTATAAGTAAATCTCATTTTTAGTTAGTTTACATCATATGAGGGAGCTTCGCCTCTAAATGTAGAGGAAGGTTGTTTTTCTGGTAACAAACTCTCCAACTATTAGTGCAACTGCATTTGTGGCTATTTGTTGGGTGATTTACTATCTTAGAGCATAGTTACAAATATTTTCACTAACACATACACATTATAAAAAATTTCCATCATCAAATGATGTTTGATCAACGACTCAAGCGGTATTCTCGGCCGAAGTTCTGACACGCCCTAATTTCAACATAAAGTTTCTGGAAATTACATAAAATATTATAACAAATTTTATTTTTTGTCATAACTGAATAGAGACAAGTTTCAAGGAGTGTGAATGATTCATAATAGATACTTCAAGAAATTAAATTAACTAATAATCATAAATAATAAAATCTTTGGAATTAAGTTGTTAACAAAAAATAATAAATAATTATAAATAATAAAATCTCTGAAATTGGCAATAATGTCAGCATGCTTGAAAGGATAAGCTATAGTACCTTAATGTTTAAGTAGCCATCTTCAGAAATCCAATCAATGGTATGAAATCTCAAAATTTTAAAGCCAGGTCACCAACCTCCTAAATCAGCCAATTCCCATTAAATATGTTAATAATTTTATTCATGCTACTAGCGGAGTCAACTTAATGCAATTACTTGAATTTATTCAATTTTTTTACTACATGTACAAAAATTAATTACTATTTATTGCTTCAACCTTGGGTGACAAATACATGTTTACTTACCACTAGGTAATTGGCACTTGTCTTGGAAATATTTGGAAAACAACAAGGTTAGGTTAAAAGGTTAACTTGTTGAATTACAATTCGACTCAAACTGCTAACTTGTATTATTGAGCATCAGACTATGTCACAATAGAACTGTAGAAGATTTGAGAAATTGTGAAAATTAAAAGTAATGGCATTCATTACAGTAGCTATGTGAAGAAGTTAAGTTACCAGTTAAATATTAAAAATAGAGTTCAAAAATGTATATTAGTGTGATAGAAAAAAAATTATTTGTATGGCTATGTAGGATGTTATTTCTTTCCACTTCTGAGAATGAAGAAATATCATCCTTCATCAACTTAGATGTATTTTGTCAAGAGTCGACACTTTTAACATTTACAAATGACACATACTATTTTGGATGGTGGGTTGAATTTTCTAGAGATATTGTATGTATGAGAAACTAGAAATTTGAATGGACGCATGGAATTGGTATTGTAACACAATTAATAGTGACTCAGAGAAAATTTAATTCTACTTTACTAGCTATATTGTTACCCACACCTAGTGGTTTCTTATGCATATAATGCAAAGTTCTATGGAAAATCATTTACTAACATTGTGGATGACTACATAATTGAAATGGTCACGCAGACATTGCCGATTAATATGCTAGTTATGGACTACAGTGAAATGTTCAAAAAGTGGAACTAAAAAGAACCAAAAATATTTTGGAGGACAAAGTCAAGGATAAAAGTTCAATAGAAATATTTTGTTGTTATGTAATTATGTTTTGTTCTCTAAACTATGTTGAGTGCTCTAAGGCCATTTCATTTGTAAACTTTTTATATTAATATAATATAACTAGTCTTATGCCACTCTGATTGATCCAAAAATATATGTTTTGTTTTGAGAACTTGCTCCAAGCCCATTTTATTTGTAAACTTTTTATATTAATATGATTTAATGGTCTTATGCCACTTTGATCGATCCAAAATAGTGACTAATTATTAATTAATTAATTAGTGATGGTAAATAATAATGGTAAGATATTAGTGATAATTCTAATGATAAGATATTAGTGACTAATTAATTAATTACTGACGGTAAATAATAATGGTAAGTTAGTCTGACAATTAAAATGTGTTAGTGTGACATTAGAATAATATAAGACGTGTCACGTAATATACAACATTAGGAGGTGGTGTAATTTAGTTGTCTACATTGTTATTACTAATAATATTTTTAGCAACCCATGTAGCCTAAACACCCTCTAAAGCTCTAAAAAGTAAATTATCGCTCTCCATATCTCAACCATTGATCTAATAATATCTAATGGCTCATGTTTGATTCCAGAGGCTTTTGTTGCACATTTGTAGCATTCAAGATCTATCTTCCAGAATTGAACTACAATAGTTCATCATTTATTCATCGAATGGTGGAACAATTTACAAGTGGACTATGTTGGAAGTATTCCTAAAAATTTTGTCTCATTGTATGCCATGTGGTTCATCGTGATTGCATTGTGATGTTTCATGTACATCACAAAATTAACAGGTGGGCCCATCTTCACAGTTGAGGGCTTGCGCTCTCTACCACCTTTATTTTATATTAAATAATTCAAATTATATACAATATAGTATACAATAATCAATATAAATATAATATATTTTTATATATATCTCAACCATTGATCTAATAATATCTAATGGCTTCTGGTTGATTCTGAAGGATTTTGTTGGCAATGTGTAGCATTGGAGATCTACCTTTTGCAATTGAACTACAACTGTTCATCATTTGTTCATTGAACAATGGAACAATTTACAAGTGGACTATATTGAAAGTAAATTCCTAAATATTTTTGTCTCATTTTATGCCATGTGGCTCATCATGATTGCATTGTGATGTTTCATGTACGTCGCAAAATTAACAGGTGGGCCCATCTTCACAGTTGAGGGCTTGCACTCTACTGCTACCTTTATTTTATATTAAACAATTCAAATTATATACAATATAGTATACAATAATCAATATAAATATATTATATTTTCATATATCTCAACCATTGATCTAATAATATCTAACAATTCCCAGTTGATTCAAAAGAATTTTGTTAGCAATGTCTAGCATTGGAGATCTACCTTCCAGAATTGAACTACAACTGTTCATCATTTGTTGATTGAACAGTGGAATAATTTACAAGTGGACTGTGTTAGAAGTATTCCTAAAAATTTTGCCTCGTTGTATGCCTTATGGCTCATCGTGATTGCATCATGATGTTTCATGTACATCGCATAATTAATAGGTGGGCCCATCTTCACAGTTGAGGACTTGCGCTCTCTGACCACATTTATTTTATATTAAATAATTTAAATTATATACAATATAGTATACAATAATCAATATAACTATAATATATTTATATATATATCTCAATTGTTGATCTAATAATATCTAACGGCTCCTAGTTGATTCCAGAGGATTTTGTTGGCAATGTGTAGCATTGGAGATTTACCTTTCAGAATTGAACTACAACCATTGATCATTTGTTCATCG
Organism: Cunninghamia lanceolata; assembly: GCA_027924645.1. Classification (NCBI taxonomy): domain Eukaryota; kingdom Viridiplantae; phylum Streptophyta; class Pinopsida; order Cupressales; family Cupressaceae; genus Cunninghamia; species Cunninghamia lanceolata. Next base: position 1,233,990 of record BSBN01000888.1, read on the forward strand.
AATGATGGAACAATTTACAAGTGGACTATGTTGGAAGTATTCGTAAAAAAATTATCTCGTTGTATGCCATGTGGCTCATCATGATTGCATTGTGATGTTTCATGTATATCACAAAATTAACAGGTGGGCCCATCTTCATAGTTGAGGGCTTGTGCTCTTCCACCACCTTTGTTTTGTATTAAATAATTCAATTTATATACAATATAGTATACAATAATCAATATAAATATATTATATTTTTATATATATCTCAACCATTGATCTAATATCTAACAACTCATAGTTGATTCTGGAGGATTTTGTTGGCAATGTCTAGCATTGGAGATCTACCTTCCAGAATTGAACTGCAACCATTCATCATTTGTTCATCGAATGGTGGAACAATTTACAAGTGGATTGTGTTGGAAGTATTCCTAAAAGTTTTGTCTTGTTGTATGCCATGTGGCTCATCATGATTGCATTGTGATGTTTCATGTACATCACAAAATTAACAAGTGGTCCCATCTTCATAGTTGAGGGCTTGCACTCTGCCACCACCTTTATTTTATATTAAATAAATCAAATTAAGCCTTAAAATATAGTATACAATAATCAATATAAAATATATTATATTTTTATATATCTCAATCGTTGATCTAATAATATCTAAGACTCCTAGTTGATTCTGGAGGCTTTTTTGGCAATGTGTAGCATTAGAGATCTACCTTCCAAAATTGAACAACAATCGTTCATCATTTGTTCATCGAACGATGGAACAATTTACAAGTGGAGAATTTAAATATTTTAAGTTTTTTAATCATTAAAAAGTGGGATGACCTGATGGTTGACATTCTGGTGGTCACATCAGTCACCCAAGGAGATCCAAGAGCCATTAGATTTGGATAGATCAATGGTTAAGAATTTATAATGTGATTTTAGTACCACCACCTGCATTAATTGAAGTTGTAGACATGTAGGCCATCTGATTCATTACATTTCATTTGAAGTGGAAGACTGGAACAACAAAATTTTAATATATTAATATTGTGGATGTAACAAGTTACATGTTACACTTAGTGTTGTATTAAATGGCATGTCTGAGTCATAGTATGTATTGCAGGACTGGGAGTTAAGTCATAGTATTGCAGACAGTTAATTGAAGTTGTGACTTGCAATGGACCAAAAAATTTAATTGATATTGTTTGGAAGCAAGAGGGTCAACGAGATTGTAGTGCACTAGAAATCAATTGTGGGACGTCACGGAGTCACTCAGTGCCAGTATTTATATTCATCTTCTCTAGGTAAGTGAAATATAGAAATACTACATTCCTATTACTATTGTCCTTCAGGTTTAAATTTTTTTAATCTTGGGGTTAAGGTTGAGTATTTACAAGTATGTCTATTGACACTACCAAACTAGTTATTAGGAAAGACAGAGAAAGAGATAAAATACACTATGCCTAACTGCTTAAAACCCCAAGTTTTATAGATGAATACCATGATATTTATGACCCTGTAATATTTGGTAGGTTTGCCTCAACACTTAGATTTTCATGTGAGAATAAGGCATTTCAAGTGCAAGCTTTAGCTAACCCAAAAAGGCCATTACCAAATAAAAGTATCACTACACCATGGGTGGTTGGATTAGGGTGCCTGATGTTCCCTAAGGTTTTCCCTTGCCCAGAATTATGATGAATATAGAAGACAAACTGTTAGAAAAGATAGCCAGGAAGTAATGTTACTCATTAATGTAGAATATTTTCGCCGATTGTTGGGTTTTATCATTAAAGATTATGAAAACATCCAAATAAACCTAGAAAAACTTGCTAGTAGTTACAGCCAATGAATATGGAAAAAATGATTTTCTCAAAATTTTAACATTGGATACTATTGTAATCAATCAAATCATAAGCCTCCTTATAAAATTGATATTTTAAACCATGGGTTCAGGATATTGTTTCCATGTTAGTGTTTTATCTTGGATTGGATAGTAATAGTCAAGTGGATGTGAGCCTCCTTGAAATGGTATACAATATCCATAAACGCACTCCACCTATTAAATACAGATTTCTTGAGTACATTGCAGAATCCATGCAAGAATAGTTTTTAATGATTAAACAAAGTCAAAGTGAAGGTCCTATTGTGTGGTTACACAACACGCCCCATTTTACCTTAGCAAAACATGGACCCAACTTTTCTTTCTGTTTGTTGCTTGCTTGTTTCTTGCTTTGGGCAGTTTGGTAAAATCAGTCATATATGTCACCTTTGAGTGGGTGGATCTACCACTAGATGAGGTCAGTTGTCAAAGTTAGCAGTTGCTATTATTTACCTCATGGTTGGAAAGAACACAAAAAGCTAAGTAGGTTTGCCATTTGGATCACCCCAATATGGCCTAAGGGTAGAAAGTTATGTTGAGTCAAAGTCAGGTCAAACGTGATATTCCCCAAGGGGGGTCATATTTCTAACATCAGTCATATTCAATAAGATCACCCAAACTTAGAATCATCACCCAATAACCACTAGGTGCAAGATACGGAAACGTCAAAATTAAATAAGAGTCAGCACCTACCCATCAAATAATCTCATGTATTATCCCGAAGGGCTCATATTCCCTAATATCAGTCATCTTAGAAATATCACCCCATTGTGGATATCACCCTACGCTAATATGATGATGACGTCATCCAATTCCAATGAATGAAAGAAATCACCCCGATGATGACATCATCATCTCATCTGACCTACAGAAGGTCATATATCTAATGTCCATCATATTTCTTAATATGATGATGAAATCATTAAAACCTAATAACAAAAGAACATTGATGACATGATGATGTCATCACGATTTATTCCCTGCGAGGGGGGTCATATTTTGAAGTACCCCTGATCTTAATTCCATGACCCGATATACTTCACAGTCAAAAGTGACCATATCACCTAATCTTTTATACGTGATTATCCCACGCAAGATGGGGGGTCATATTAGTTAGGGAGTGTCATATTTCTGAGTATCCCTAATCTTTCAAAGATCACCCCCCTAACATTAAATGCAATTAATATGGTAGATGAAATCCCACTGATAACAAATACGAATCAAACACATGGCGGTATCTACGGATTCCATGCAAATGATCGATGGATTTAATCAAGATAGCACACTTTACCCTAATTAGTCTTATTGATCTGTTTAAAAGTGAAATTCAAAGGACATTTTCATTTACCTTGTGATAAATCTAAAATTACAGAGCTCCAAAGTCAAACCCTTATCAGCTACCTGCCAGTAGACTAGATCCTTCAGCGTAATGAAATGGAACAAATGACCTTGTACGTTTATAGTCTTTCCCATAATCACTCATATAATCCAAAGGAAAGCATTATCAAGTAAGTAACTTCAAAAACTCCCTCTTGTCATTTTCTATAAATCTAGGTAGAATGTTTGTCTTTAGTGGGGTAAATCTGTATGGTGATGTATGGAGAGGGGTAAAATGAAGAATAATAGATAAAAATACATGATATGATAGAGATACGTGATATTGTTGAAAATACATATGGGTACCATAGGAAAAAATATATCATGTTTATTGCAAGAATCAATGGTTGACATCAGAAGAAATAGGTCTGAGGCTGAGTTTCTCAAGCCCATGTTTGTGCAACCAAAAGGGGTGCAATTTAGATATGGGGTCATTATTGATACACATCAAGGGAGTACAGACCTAGAAGCATGGTCGACAAGGTTAGATAATGATACAGACAATCCTATTCTAGACAAAGTGTTTACTTCTAGTATGTGGTGTGTAGCTGGCTTTCCCTATGCCATGAATGCCCTAGAATTGGTAGTTGAATGTGCAAGGAATTATAACCCAGGAACTAGGCGGGTTGAGAAACATGGTAGGATATATGTTGACTTCTCAGTTAAAGGGCTCACCACCACTTTCAACTTACCAGTAGGAAATAAGGTGGTTAATGTGGATCTCCATAAGCTGGAGACAGACTATAACAACAAAGAAGATGTATCAATGGAGAGAAAAGAACAGCACTTATATAGCCTCGGCCAAGCTACCAGTATACCTATACAAGTTTGACTTTGATGATGAGTACCAATATATAATTGCCCTGCTAAGTAGGATGACTGGCAGACCTAATGCTGGAAATTTTGAGAATTAGATGTTTGGGATCCTCCAAATGGTGTTATACTTAGATAACAAACCCCTATGGGCCAAGATCATCAGTAATTCACTGGATGAGGGGATGAGGAACCTGGGAGGATAGACATGCTTATTCTATATGACCTCATATGTGGTATACTCTTGTGCATTCAGAGGAACGTTTGATGCCTTACAAATAGTAGGTAAGGTTGGCAGTGATGTAGATGATGTGCATATATGGGGTCATTATCCCCAATTACAAAGAAAAGTATACCTACAAGATTATAAATTGGTAAATGATGCATTCTCAATGCATCTAGTAAGAACCATGGAGGAAGATAGGACTAAGAGGCTGAGTATGGAAGCTCAAGAAGTCATTTATAAACATGGAGCATGGTTCATCCAATTCGTTACCTTCTCATATATTAGGATTGAGGGATTTGAGGGACAACCTCTTATGTTGCCAAGATACCCTACTGATAGGGTCATATTGATGGAGTTTGTTAGACAGGTGTACACAGCGGTTGAGGCCTATAAGGCATAGAAGAAGCTTCCTCTAGTTTTGTTCCCAATGTATATGGGGTGGTACATGTGCTCAAATTCGGAGAGCATAAAGCATGCTATTGGGGGGTTGAAACTGATTTACCTAGAGCCATTTCCTCTTGCCAGATCATATGACCCTTATGGTAGGATGCAGAAGATATTGGGAAAATAGATACATCAAAAGCATCTAGAGGATTTCTGGATTGATTGTGATGATGAGGCTGAGGTGAGAAGAATGAAATATCAAAGGCTTGCCTTAAATCAAGTCAGGTGCTTTGACTGTATCCCAGTGTGAGTACAATTACATAAAGATGATGGAAAGATAATGTCCAATGAATATGAGGACAAAAAGTTGTATAATGACACCATATCAGCCCCTGATCTTACATAAATAGAGGATATATCCTTAGATCAAATAATGCAAGGGGTGATTAAATTGATCCAGAACTGGGTGGATGCAGAAATTGCTAAGCTAAAGAAGAAGGGCATAACCCTTACTATTGATAATAAGAAAAAGAGACAGGAATTATCTGATGAAAAAGATGATGATTTCCTTATAGAGAAGAGAAAATCTAATGGGGAAAGATTACCCACTGAAAAACAAAAGAAAATACCCACTAAGGGTAGGAAAGTTGAAATTCAGCAAAAGGGGGTAATCATAGAAAGAGTTGTTACTAAAATAGAGGGTACATCTACATCTACTCAGGCATCTACATTAGATCATGCCTCCACCTCACAAGCATCAACAGAGAGACCAAAAGCCAAGAGGATTTTGAGACCTGATACTGAGAGTACAGAGATGCAAGTAGAAGAACAGGCTCTACAAGGTGGTTTGGGAGGAGATTCCCCTTTAGAAGAAGAACAATTAGGAAATGATCCAAGGGATGATGACTTGTTGATTGTAAGTAGGAAAAGAAAGAAGGTGTTGCAAACACCACCTCCTAAGAAATAGAGAACAGTCATGAGGGGGAATGTCAACACTGATCCCATCTTGTTGAGGGGAACGGGCAGTGAGGTTTTCAGAAAAGAACTACAGCATGAATTCCCCATTCCTGATATAATCAAATTTAAAACTGAAAAGGCCAAGGAGTAGACCAGAGAGGTATTCATGGAAACAAAGGAGACTCCTTTCCCTCTGGATGATATGGTAGAATTATCAGATGATGAGGTAGTCCAAGATGTGGTTGCTCAAAGTATGGAAACCCTAGTTGCCAACACCAGGATGATGCCTCATGGGACTCCATTAGCCTAGATGAGGGTGTTGTAAGAAGAAAAATAGATGGAAGAAATGAAACAAGATAGTCCCAAAAGGGTAGCCCAACAAATAGGGCTAGACAATTTAGTTGAATAGGTCACTAGCCCTGCAGCAATAGACCTGACATATAGGGGTGATGTAAGCCTAGGTAAAGACAATAATTTACCTATAGGGCCTAAAATGGCTAAAGAGGTAGGGCATACAAAGAAAGATAATGCTGCTCTTGATCAAGGCCAAGAACAAAATAAGGCACCCATAGAACCAAAAACATTAGAAACACAACAGTAGAGTGGGGGTGATTAGGGCATGCCAGACAAGAGTGCTGGTCAGGCCCAAAGTGGTTTGTCATTACCTCAAGGTGGAGATGGTCAAGGGATGCCTCACAGGGATGCTCATCAAAAATAGAATGCATCTCCATCGCATATTGAGTAGGGAGACCCAGGGAATGCACCAGGGACTAAAGAAAAATTAGGTCAGGAAGGGCCTAAGTTAGAAAATGTCAGTGCACCAAGGGGAGGAGAATAGAAAATAGCCCATGACCAAGGTATGGATGTAGAAACAAAGAATGTGACCGAGGGTGATTAGGGTGATCTCCAAGGTCAAAATGCACAAGCTTCTCAAGAGGCTAGTGTGTCATAGGATGAACAAAATAATGAAGTTGATGGAGTTCCAAAGGAGAGATCACAAAATGTGGATATTCCATAGGATCCTTCTTTACAAAAAGCATCCCCTCAACCAGAGGAACCCCAGCGAGATCTCCCTCATGATGAACTGCATGGAGAATAAATCAAGAAGGTGCCTTCACCACTAAGGATAGAAGCTGATACAGGAGGGTAGGATACTCGTGACACAAAAAAAGGCCACCAAGAATCTAGAGGTGATATACCTCATTGGCTAAGAAAAGAAATACATGTGCAACAAATGGAAGAGGTTTAGGATTTTGATGTGTCTACCCTATTTGTTGAAAGCATGATGAAGCCAAGGAGAAAGGCCAAGCTAACATCCGCAATAAAAAGAGATCCTACAACAGGTAGGAGGACCGCACAAATAGCCCTCCCTATAGTTGAAACGAAGAAAGGTAAAATAAGCCTAGAGGAGTTTCAGATCACAAATGTTGATCTAGATTTTGCTAATGAGGACCAAGAAGGTCAAGAGGGAAAAGATATTATTGATTTTCTTACCCAAAGGGTAAAGAAAGAAAAGGAGAAGAATAAGGTACATAAAGAGCACATTGCTCAATTACTTTCTTTTATAAAAGTGTTATTTAACCCTAATCATGTACTTGTTGATCCAGCCATCCCATTGGATATTATATCACAAGAAGAGGTTACTAAGTTGGACCTGATGAAGCATGAGGCGATGGTGATGGAGAAATGGATGTTTTTAGCATTTGCTGGGGCTGAAGATGTGGTAAATACCTCTCTGCAGAAATGGAATTCTTTGAGCACCTTAAAGAGAAAGGTAGACAAGATGCAGAATGAAACAGGTAGAAGGTCATTTAAACTAGAAAAGGACCTAGCTGCTTTGAGTGAGATGAGAAGAATTGATTCACAAATTTTGATAAGTAACAATGTATTGGATAATAACACTACCTTGCTAATGGGGATATGGTATGAGGATATCAGGTTTGAATGTGATGTATTGAAGAAATGCAGTGGCAAGCTCAGGGACATCAGTGTCAAACTGTATAGCATGATGGCATATGAGGCAGAGACCCTGGAGGCTTTAGAAGGAAAAATAGAAGGTAAAATTGAAAATCAAGATGCAAATTTTGTTAAGGATTTACAGGATAATTTCAAGCTTGTAGCAGATGACCCCTTGAGCCACTTGATGGAAGAAGTGATGAATAGAATCATGAGGATAAAAGTCAAAGTGGAAACATATAATGAGACATTAAATAGCAGGAAAGGCAAGATGGAATCCCTCAAGGCTAAATTCCACTCCCATAAACATGCAATAGTAAAAGCTAAAGTCCACGATGGGGGAGAGGTTGACAAAATAGTGCAAGCATATGAATCAATCAGGATAGCAGTAAAGGTCCATATAGGAGAGGATGTTCACCAAAGCGATAGTGATAGTGAAAGTGTTGAAAGTGAAGAGAATAATGACCAAGAAGAAAGTGAAAAAGGAGATGAAAAGTAAGTATAGATGCATCACCAAGTAAACATATGCATGAGCAACTTATAAGTAGTGAGTTATACAGATGGTTGCTAGATGGCAACTTTTGCCACGAATGAAGGAGTTGACTAATTCAATGGAGAATTGTTAGCAGTTGATCTGAATTGATAAATATTGACCATTGGTCAGTTGTAACCACCTCCTCTCCTTATTCTATTAAAGGTGAAGGAGTACAATCTTTTGGTCATTTGAAACTTAATTGAAATTTAATTGTTGAAGAATTTAGGACTTATTTCAAAGTTATTGTGAATGTACATGTTTTGCATACTTAATGAAAGAGAAGCTATTTTGATTACAAATCATTGTAAATCCTAAGTAATCTGTGAGTGGAATCTGGATATATGCAATTGATTAGCTATGTCCCTTGGAGTGCCTTTTAGTCTGCATATGTTGTTTTCATTCTTTGTTCCTTTGAAGTTAGCATCAACCATACCTAGCTGTGGAACAACCTGGTGAATTATGGTTTGATATCTTCTCTTCATGACTATATCTTGTTTGTATGTGATTCAATGACTAAAGGTTCACTAAAATTAGAAGTATTTCTTTAAATTTCTTTGAATTTCATTACAAATCACCTCCATAATTGCAAATAACATACAATCAAGAGCAAATAAACTTGAAATATGCAAATATCTCATAGATTATTGAAAATGCAGAGCATATTTTGAGTGAAAGCATGTCAAATTGATAAATATCATGCAAATACAAATAAATAGCTATGATAAACACATGAATATCCACTTGTAGACACATCATTTAAATAAATATGACATGGAGAAGAATCTGTAAGTTCATGATGGTTAATGACTAGAAGAATTGATCAAACTTACAAATATCACAGTGATCTTTGGAATAGAGTGGAATTAACCTCTCTGTGAAGTGAATTTACTGGATACAGTTGCAATATTAATCACCTAAACAAACGTAAGACCCCTTGAAATGGAAAACAACATGTCACATTAACCTCTAAGTAACGTCAGATGATCATGACCTAATCAATGGAGCCTTAGAGTCATCAATTTATCTCAAATTGATCGTACTTTACAAGATAATAAAGGTTTGTTGTGCAAATTTTTATGCATGTTGTTATGACTAATCATCATCATCAACATAAATTGGTTCTAGAAGGAGGGCCTATCTTCACTGCCTAGTAGGTGATTCAGTAGTGCATGTGTATTTTCCTATGTCAGAAGTGAGGTAATATTCTCACAGCTCATTACTTCAAATATTCTACAAAGATGTGCTATTTTTGAGTCTTTTCATGCTTGTTCATCACAAATATTTCAAAATCAAGCATACATATCTTAAGCTTTGCAGTCAATTCCTATGGTTCTTGAAAGATAAGTTGTCATTTAGTTTTTCTTACTGAATCTTCAAGGTATTTTGCTTGTGACACTCGATATCCTGATACCTGCGTGTGAAAGTCTCATATTGGTCCATATCTGCACCATTTTCTACAAATATGCATAAATATCCAATCAGTTTTGGATTTTGGTCGTAAATACATCCTATACATGAGTAGTTCAGTTGATATTTACAATAAACCAAGCCAAATTTCCATAAATTATAGAAATCCTGGCTCTCAGGCCAAATACCAGGTCCAGATCTAGTGGACTCTTTAAGGAATTGCCTATCCGTGGATTTAGACCTAGAACAGT